>JAOXOE010000001.1:68755998-68775992 GCA_028565055.1 Phoeniculus purpureus
GGGCAGCCTGTTCCAGTGCTCTGTCACCCTCACTGTGAAGAAGTTCCTTCTCATATTGATGTGGAACCTCCTATGTTACAGCTTACACCCATTGCCCCTTTGTCCTATCACTAGATGACATTGAGAAGAGCCTGGCTCCATCCTCCTGACCCCCACCCTTCATGTATTTGTAAACATTAATAAGGTCACCCCTACGTCTCCTTTACTCCAAGCTAAAGAGACCCAGCTCCCTCAGCCTTTCCTCATAAGGGAGGTGTTCCACTTCCTTCATCTTCATTGCTCTGCACTGGACTGTCTCCAGCAGCTCTGTGTCCTTCTTGAACTGAGGGGCCCAGAAGTGGACAAAATACTCCAGATGTGTTCTCACCAGGGCAGAGTAGAGGGGGAGAAGGACCTCTCTGGATCTGCTGAACACGCCCTTTCTGATCCACCCCAGGATGCTGTTGGCCTTCTTGGCTAAGGGGCACATTGCTGGCTCATGGTCATCCCGCTGTCCACCAGGACCCCCAGGTCCCTTTTCCTACACTGCTCTCCAACAGGTCAGTTCCCCAACCTATACTGGTACCTGGGGTTGTTCTTGCTCAGATGCAAGACTCTACACTTCCCCTTGTTATATTTCATCAATTCCTGCCTGTCCAGATCCCACACCACAGTCTGCTGGGGCATCCGCCATTCCTCCCAGCTTTGTGTCATCAGCAAACTTTCTGACAGTGCTCTCTAATCCCTCATCCAAGTCATTAATGAATAGATTGAATAGGACTGGTCACAGTAGTGACGCTTGGGGGACTCCACTAGATCCAGGCCTCCAACTAGACTCTGACCACTACTCTCTGGCTTCTATCCTGCAGCCAGTTCACGATCCACCTCACTACCTGATCATCTAGACCACACTGCCTCAGTTTGGCTGCGAGAATGCTGTGGGAGACCGTGTCAGATTCTTTACTGAAGTCAAGATAGACCACATCCACTGCTTTGCCATCATCTATCCACCTGGTTATGTCTTCATAAAAGGCTATCAGGTGGGTCAAGCATGACTTCCCTTTGATGAAGACTGTTTTTTGCCATACTTTTCATGTTGGGCTACTTAACAAGCCGAGCACAAAAGCCTAATGACGTAAGTAAAAGCAAAAACTTTACTGCAAATTTAGCTACCGACACTGTTTCATCATGAGGTGGAAGAGTGCCAGGAAGGTAATCCTCATGTGTGACTCGCTCTTTTGTTGTAAGTACTAGCTGTGAGTTCCTGGAGTTTGGTCACCTTGTGAAGGCATATGCTTGGTGGGAAGTTAAGTGACATAAACTGAGCTACAGCATTTTTAGAATTTTTTTGGCACAAAAAAGACCTGTCTGTTAGCCTTTTTTTGTTGTAGCTTTAGATTTTTCTTAACATTTGCTGACCCAGTTCAGTTTACTGAACTGACAAGAAATGAACCTGAGAAAGATATGAACAGTTTTTAATTGTTGATATATTTATTATGTATACTTGATGTGAATGCTGAAGCTTTCCAAGGAAATTCTAAAGGAAAATTCTAAGGGAGGGGACACAGCTGCTCACCTGAGAGTTCAGAAGGCAGAGGGGGAGCTGCTGTCCTTCCTGGCAGCTTAATGCGTTCCTTAGATGGAGAGAATCTAGACTCACGTTGTTCAATTCCATTGAGCATACCTAGATCACCGTTTCCGATGTTCTCGGCAGCCATCCTTGAGTCCCACATAGTCTGTACTACTGTATGAAAAACCTCTGGAGAGTCATGGGGCAGAGGGAGAGAAAATGACACATGACTGTCCAATCCAATGGTTATTGCTCTTACCTAAAGGGAAGAGGCAGAAAGAAACTGTGGGATTTAATCAGTGCTTACATATTTTATAAGAAATGGCTCCTGGCCAATGTTTTATTTTCTCAGTTGAAAGATACTATTTGAATTACGGAAATTTAGCACAACCAACAAGTCAGGAATGATACACAAATGAAGTGGAGAGAGTGGGGGAGTGGATGGATGCAGCATAGTGGGGTTCTATTCTACTCACTCATCAGTTACTTGTTAAGGAGTTTTAACACTTAAATTCTTTCTTAACAGAAGTAATTTTATGAAGGACTTAATCAAATTGATTGTGTGTCTTTGCATTTGTTAATTCATATGCTGAGCTACAAACACTCCATGATACTTTTGGAAATGTAATTGAGTATATGCAGTAAGTACAGTGCGTAAGAAATAGATAGTATTACTCTTATGCTGGAAGGGTCTTGAATTTTGCAAACAGCATATTCCCATAATTCTTCTAAATTGGAGTCTCCTAAGATAATAGAAAAAATATTCCCTGTGTGGTTGCTGCAGTAATCCAAAAGGAAATTATTTTTGCTTTGGAACTCAGATTTCTCTCTTATAGTTACATTGTTCAACCTGAATGTGAATTAAGACTCTGATCATATTGTGAAAGTCTCTCTTTATATGTAGGCTGGGACATTGAGAGCTGAATGTTAATGATGATGGATTTTATTTTGGTAAAAAGTATTTTTATTTTTTGTTCATTCTGCTTTCTAACATCAGAGAAGTTTATAGTTGGCATGCCTGATTAAATTTATTTCTTCAAATTTATTTATGTAGACTATTATGACAGACGCAAACTATATATAGAAAAGCCTGTAAACATTTCACTTGTGTTCTTGAAGTAGAGGTGGAGCCTGTTACCGTCGATACAAAATTAAATGATTGCTGTGGCCTTCAAGGTGCTCTGTGGTGGTTTGGCAAGAAACTAGCTAGATTCCTCTTCATTTCTTTCATACTGTGTTATTAACTTACTATACCTTTCTAGGTGAGGATTACCAGAATGCCTAGTGCAGTGAGATTCTCCCTCCATGAGCATTAATGTTCAATTTACTACTCCAGCACAGTCCTAGATGCACATGGTCACTTTATGTCCAGTATAAGTAAGTACTTAGGCTTCTGTCCCTGACCCAGGAACTGTCAGTCTTAAAGACGCATCAAAGACTGCACAAAAATGCAAATAAATTTCTCTTTGAGTAGTATTATGCAGAATGTAAATGTGCTAGCTGTATGCACATGCTAAAAAGAACAATTAGATTCTTATTTACTGTGTAGATTTTTAAGCTGAAAGTCAAACTCTGGCTCTGGAGCTGTGCAGAGTCAGCAGAAAACTGATCAAAAAAGGTGAATATTATACAACATGCTAAATTGCAGAACTGGCTCATTGAGAGTGGGGCAGGTGCCAGACGTAGTGCAACATAAGGACCGGCACTGAGTGGTTGAGGGCAAGGAGTGTAGGTGAAAACATACCAGCTAAATCTAAATTGACTTCAGCTTCCAGGGAACTGCAGCCTGAGAGTTCTCATTTTCATGAAAACCTTTCTATATGCTATGAATTTTCAGTCATCTGGTTGTCATGGAGCCTGAACTTGACCACTATCAATTTTGAAAGCTATCAAACTTCATATGAACTGCTTTTTGAAATCATGTTGAACAAGATTTTAGAGATGGTGGTTTTGTGCTGACATATCCAACAAAAGCTGGAGCTTTGTTTTTGGCTTACAAGTTAAAGTTGGAAGAGCAGTTGCAGTATATGTAGTTCTGTAAATAAGGGATTGATTCCATTTGTTTTACTTTAAACAGCTTTTAACTTCTCTTTACCAATGGTGAACTTGGAGTTCCAGTTACTTTGTTAGTGTCGTAAAATCCTAAAAGTGATCCTAAAATTACTTTCAAGTGCCTTTTAACATTGATGAATCTAATTAAAAGGCAAATCTGAGTTTTGTAAGCAAGCTTAGATTGTGGTTGTGTCCCAGTGTACTACTTGCATGACTGTTCTGTATTATATTTTAGTACTATGCTTGGAATATGTAGAGAAGAAGAAATAATGTGTTGGGACTTTGAATTCTGCAGATAGAAAAAAAGGACATATTTCCACTCTGAAAAGTTGTGTTTAGGTAGGTTCCTTTTAGGAGTAGCATTTGTGAACCCAAACTGCTTTGGTTGCTGCTGTCAACCTGCTTAAATCAGTCTCTTCCCCTTGCATTTCTGGAGAGACAGCGTGTAGCCTATTTCTGAATTACTGAGTTTGACTTATCTTAATACAGATGTGAATTCTGTGAACTTGTCCTGCATAAAAATCATCACCTGATTATAAGACAGACTGTGTCTTCTCTACTTCCTTTAGAGAAGAAAAAAGCTTAGAGCTGAGGCCATCCTTTGTGGCAGGCTTCTTAAATGATTGCACTGTAGATATAGTAGTTTTAATACTTTTCCTAGTGACTGGTGAATTTACCATCAGATTGATGTTGTGGCTGAAGTCTTCTTGGAAAGACTTAAGGTTTGTCTAGATGGTTGACTGATTTGTAAAGGCTAGATGATTTTGGGGGAAGGAAGGTTTACATTGAATTCTGCAGGATTTATAGCATGATAAAAGTATGTATTTGTAACCGAAGAAATGTCTTCCTTTTTTTCTGCTCCTTTTAGATGTGGTGTCTCAGAAACAGCTGTGAAAAAGTTTCCCCAGAAAAACCCATCTACATGGGTCAGGTCTGATAGATTCTTTAATGAAAATTCTGGTGGATTACAGGCTGACCATGAGCCAGTGATGTGCTCTTGTGGTCAAGAAGGCCAGTGGTCTCCTGGAGTGCATTAAGATGAGTGTGGCTGGTTGGTAAAGGAAGGTTCTCGGCCTCCACTACTCTACCCTGCTTAGGTCACATTGAATGCGGCATCCAGTTCTGGGCTCCCTAGCTCAAAAAGGACAGGGAACTACTCAAGAGAGTCTAGCACTGAGAGCCGCTATGATCAAGAGGCTGGAGCCACCTTCCTTGCAAGAGAGAGGCTGGGACCACTGTATCTATTTAGCTTGGAGAGGAGGAGACAGAAGGAAGATCTGCTCAGTGCTTATGAATGTCTGAAGGGTGAGTGTCTGGATGATGGAACCAGGCTCTTTTTGGTGCTGCTTAGCAATAGGACAAGGAGAAGTGAGCGTAAGCTGGAACACAAGAAATGAAATTCAAACATGAAGAAAAACTTGTTTACCTTGAGGGTAACAGAGCATGGGTACAGGCAGCCCAGAGAGGTTGTGGAGCCTCCTTCTTTGGAGGCACTCAAAACCTGCCTGGACACATTCTTGTGTGATCTCTCAAGATAATCCTGCTGTAAGAGGGAGCCAGGACTAGATCATTTCCAGAGGTCACTTCCAACCCCTACCATTCTGTGATTTAAAATATTTTAAGGGAACGGTTTAGTTTGGAAGAGACATTACAGATCATCTAGTTCCAACTCCTCTGCCATGGGCAGGGACACTTCCCGGTAGACCAGACTGCTCCAAGCTGGCCTTGAACACTGCCAGGGCTGGAGCATCCATAGCCTTCCTGGGGAACCTGTTCCAATCTCACTACCCTCATAGTAAGGATACAAGGTGGAGTTAGACGAGCATCAGTTTTTTAGCCTCAAATGAAGCTTGGGTGGTTAAATCTGATTTATCATGTTATGGTGGAAAGGATACTGGGGAATGTTCTGGGCTGAGAAAATAGATTTTGGGTATCGCCTTTTCTTTCCTCTTATTCCCCAAATAATGTGTGTTATGTTTTACATTGTAAAGGAGGCAGAAAGAAACCCTTCACCCCATAGCTGTTCTGGGAGGCCGAGTCATTAAGAGCTATCAGTCTAGGTATTCTTTTTCTAATGGCCAATTGGAGTGAACAATAGCCTCAGCTCCTGTGGAAGCTGGAGGCTTCAAAGCTGAAACCAAGATTCCAGTGGTAGGGTGGTTTCCTCTATCCTACACCCCCATCGAAGACTCTGCTTGGAGGTGAGCAGGTCCTTCTTTTCCATCCCTTTATTCTGGAGTGGCCTGCGACTGCTGTCAAGTATCAGCAGTATTTCTGCATTACCAGTTTTCATATCAGAATGCTACCTACTTTAGCAGAAGGTATGAGGATTTATGTGGGGATGTCTGGTTTAAGAACCAGGCATATAGTTAATGTATGAACAGAGAGTACCCAGCTATGTGTATGTCTGTCGAGTCTAAGTCTCCTGAATAATGAAAGGTAAAACTGGATTGTGGCATTACAGATGTCAATGGGAGCTGGAGGAAAAAAAAAAGCAGTTAAGGAAACAACAGTGATGTGAAATCCCAGTAATATAAGAATTTGATGGTAAGGATGGGTGACTTAAAAAGCTGAAGTCACTTGAATGTGACACTTTGTTGAAAACCCTGGTAGCTGTTAAAATAATTCTGTTCAAATGTTCATTTTATTTTCTTCAGTTTCCTGGAATTAATCTGCTGTTTGGTTTGATTTTTTTAAAAAAGCTGTTTTAGCAAGCTTTTGGACAGAAACTGTTGTCTTTGCCTGCTTAAGATTTTACGTTTTTCATCAGTATAAAGACATTGCAGTTAAAATAGTATCTATTTGTGGGGAAGAACAACAAATTGTCCTATCTTTCCATATATGTAGTATATATGTGTGTATGTACATATCTATAATATATGTATGAGCTCTTACGGGTTTTGAAAGGTAGATGCGTTTCAGTGTGTGTTGCTTTTCTGGAGGGTAGTAGAAGTTCAGTCCTGACTCTAGGATTATGAAGTAGCTGCATTTAAGTACCATCTTTTGCCAGGTCTCAGAGGAGAAGATAGTCCGTTTTGGAAATAGATGGTGCCGGGTGGAAAGGCAGTAGTAGTTATGGGAAGAAAGGCAGTAGTAGTTAGTGACTACTAAAACTAGAAGAATGGTAAGTGGCAGTAATAGCAAGATTGTAGTAAATATCAGTAAATTAGGTGACATCTGGCCATGTTCTCTGGAAATTTTATGGTACCTTTAATTCTTTTCTTGCTTGTTTTACAAGAAGTTTACACTGTCTTGAGACTTTTCAAGTCCAAAGTTCTAAACGGATGAATGCCAATATAAAGTGGCATATGTTTTGCTATGTGTTTTTAAACTTCTTTTGCCAACCACAACGAACAGAAACAGTTTTTATAAATGAAAAGATCAATCGTTTTGAGAACATCTATAGAAAAATCTCATATCTAAAAGCATTTCACATTTGTGAGAGCACATTACTCTGGACTGACTGGTTTACAACCCTCATGGATGTTCTGCTTTGAAATGACTTTATGCACATGCTACTGTTTTGTTCATGTCTAACATACTAACTAAAGTGTCTCTAGTTAAAGTAAACAAACAAATAAATAAATACCTGCCTTGTTTATAAAATTTCTTTTTAAGGAAATCATAGGTGGGATGCTTCAGTTTAATATGAAAAATGGTTAGATTGTGATACACTTCTGTTCTTGTAGGGATGACAGAAAGAATTCAAAAACTATCCTTCCTTTTCCTGGAATTTTGTTGGTTTTGTGTTATTTGAATTTGAGATGGAATATAATCCAGAGTCATGTAAATGGGATTCTTCAGTAATCCCATTTGTACTCAGTGAGGCTTTTAACTGCAGAAATGAGTACTTGGTTGTAAGAGTTCAATGCCATCCAACAGTTGTGAGTATTTCAGTTGATACTACAGGGAAGGGGCAACTCCTGCTGTAGCATCTTCTTGCTTGAAGGGAAGGTTGAGGGAGGAAGAATGTCATTACAGTAGTGTGATTTAGCTGTTCTAAAACAATGAAAATGTAACTAAGTCTGTTTTGCTTGAAAGTACGTAGAAAAAAAACCCCACACTCCTTCAATTTTGTGGTTCCTTATATGGTTAGTATGCTGACAGATATTTAAAGTTTGTGTGTCTAAAATGAATATTTTTAGTCAGTGAGTAAGAAAAGAAGCATATGTAAATTATCTAAAAAATGTCAAGTATTCAGACTTTTGTATTAGCATAAGGGTGGGGCTTTTTTTGTTTCTCACATTCCACTTGTGTCAGTTTAATTCTTGGTAAAACCATAGGTTTTATTCTGGGATTCACATGAACAAATATTTTAAAAACAAATCCTGAGTTGCCTGGCTCTATGGGTCAAGTTTTACACTGTTCAATTCCTTTATATGCAAGAAAAGCAGTACCTTTTTCAGAAGCTGTGCCTTTTCATGAGAAGCATGGGTTTAACAAATTGTATGTTATAAATCAAATATTCTAGGGACGCAGATGGCACTTTGAAATCTTACCGGATTAATGCTGGTGTGACACTTTCTATGATGTTTAGTATTTTGACACCAATATACTGACTTCAGAAGCGCCTTTTTGTTCCGGCTATTTGTTCCTGCTACCAGGCTGCTGTGCATCTATAGTGGACCAGACTACAGAACTGATACAAGATAAAAAATAATGGGTTTGGTGCTTTTTTGTGTTTCCCCTGCTCCCTGTTTTTCCACCTGGTTCAGTTCCTCAGTAGTAGCACTGTCTCAGCCAAGCACATAGTGGTGAAAGGGTTACAGGCTGCGTTAAGTGGCACTGCTGCTGAAAAGAAATGCTTGCTCAATTGCAACTGCATTTCTGCCTTTGCCAGGTTAGAATTTGGGTGAGAAACTTTGTGATTTTAGTAAAGCTGCTTGTACATGTTTTCACACTTAAAGGGTAGGTTCTTGCATCATGTGTTGTAAAATTAGCATAAAACCGAAACTAGTAATTCACAGTATATTTTTTTAGAGGAACCAGTGCTTTTTGGAACACTGAAAATATTACTACAGTATACAAGAGAAATGACAGTAAGAGTTTGTTTTGGTTTAGATGAGATTGTTTCATGTGTATCTCAGAAATACCAGTCTAGAAGCTGTCATAGTCTTCCAGTTCAGAAGTGTGTGTTTTGGACTCATTGGGAGTGCAAAGTATGATACAAGTCCTTGGGATTAATGGTGTGTAAGTGCCAAATGTAGTATAAACTCAGTTTTGATCATCTTTTTACCAGTCATGTACAAAAATGCCCTATTCCCAAAATGCTAACATTCCCTTTCTTAAGCATGAAGTAAACTGACATACGAAGATTTGTGCTCAAAGCTGTATTCAGTATGTGAAATAACTGAAGAGAGGCAGTGTAGTTGGTCACTGTGTCATGGAAAACTTTCAGCTAACAATTGTTCTGCAATACCAGAGCACTTTAACCTGGAGACAGGGATCTGTGATGTCTTTGGGAACATGCTAAATGTGATGCTGACCACAAATTACTTGTATTTAGCTTAGAACTCGGTATATTTGCTCTTAGGTATAGAACCATTTCATCTAGTTGTATCTCTTGCTTCTTGGGAGAACATACTAACACCCACCTCTCTACAACCTCCTTTCAGAGATCAGTAAGGTGTCCCCTGAGCCTCCTTTTCTACAAGCTAAACAATCCCAGTTCCCTCAGCTGCTTCTCACAGGACTTGTGCTCTAGACCATTCACAAGATTCATTGCCTTTTTTTGGACATACTTCAGTAGCTGGTCTTTTTGTAATGAGGTGCCCAAAACTGAACATAGGACTCAAGGTTCCGAACCTTCCCTAGTTCTACTAGCCACGCTATTTCCTATACAAGCTGGAAAGCCTTGCCCACCTGAGCACACTGCTGGCTCATATTCAGTTGATGATTTACTAACACTCCCAGGTCCTTCTAACATAGAGTTTTCCACTCACTCATCCCCCAGTCTGTAGCTTTGCATGGGATTGATTTGGAAAACAGTGATTTTGAAATTCCTCCGGGAACTAGTCCTGGAAGTTGACAATTGCTTGCACCCTTTGAGATTCACCAATGGATTTATTTTTTATACCAGTAGTGTTAGTTGTATTTTACATTATATTATGCCAAATGTCAAGTAATATACCAAAACTGGTGTATTTGGTGACTGTTTTGCCCTGTATGTCTTAGGTCTGTGTGTAGTTTCAAGAATTGGCTGTTGAGATGCAGATTAACAACAGCTAGATCAAATATATTCCAGTATGTTAATAATCTCATTTTAATTGTATCTGAGTATAATTTTCTTAATAAATAAATAAATATTTTTGCTTCTAAGTAAGTATTTCTATTTTATGTTGCTAGAAACAGGCCTGCTTGCATTTACCGAAGGTCAGTGACCTGAATTGTGTTCATCTCTGACAACAGTGTATGTAATCATGAGATATGCAGAGAATTCTTTGGTGCTTCCAAGGGGCAATGGGTGTAAGCTGGAACATAGGAGATTCCGTATAAATATCAGAGGGAACTTCTTCACAGTGATGGTGATGGAGCACTGGAACAGGCTGCCCAGGGGGGTTGTAGAGTCTCCTTCTCTGGAGATGTTGAAAACCCACTTGGATATATTCCTGTGTGACTTGGTCTAAGTGATCCTGCTGTGGTAGGGGAACTGGACTAGATGATCTTTTGAGGTCCCTTCCAATCCGTAATGTTCTGTGATTCATGAATGTGACTTTAGAAATTGCAAAATAACCTTTTAATGGAAGAAAACTTTCAAAAACTTGTCAGTTTGTGGAAGATTCCATACTTTTGAAGGGAAGTGGTGAGTGTTCCTAGGGAATACAGTGGATTTAAACTTTAGTTATCAAAGCAGCTAATAGGCAAACTAGACTTATGGTATAAGGAAAAGTACAGAGACATGTGCAAGCTTGATGGTTTTCAGAGTTACCATCTTTGTATATGAAATATAACCTGGGATGAAATATTCTCAGTGTCTTGGGCTTATCTAACCATTTTGTAGTGAAGTTGAACTCTACACTTGAAACAAATCATTAATGTGGAGTGGCTTTGGATAGGTAATCCGATTATCTGTATTTTGAGGAACTTTGTGTGGGTAAGGAAGATGAAGAGTAGAAAGCAACAGATATTAAAATTACAAACAAAAACCTGGAGTGCTGTTTTGGCATGGTAGCTTCATAGGCAGTTGATTACTAAGAACTTCTGTTGTCATTTAAATGAAATACCTCAACTTTTATTCTATAGTTTGCTATGCCACTTTCAAGAATGTGTTTTTCAACACCTTTCTTGTTGTCTCTTCCTTATTCTAATCTTCTGTTTCTTACATTTCTAATTCAGTTCTGTTCTATACTCCCTAGATAAAACTGGGTTCTTGAGGCCAAATAAATGTTACTACTAAAGTGATTCAGTGGTCTCACAGGCTTTGCCATGAGTGATTTGTTCTTACCTCCTTTTATAATCAATTCATTATCTAAACCAGGAAGCCCTTTGTACAGGCTGTGTAAAAGGCATTTTGGTTTTATGGACATGGTGTTGCAGAGGCACAACAGAAGACAATTACTAGCATGTTGCTTCTGCAGCTGTAATACGTGATTTGGTTATATTGGTGTTTCAAGTGTTATCCTTTTATGTTGTGAGTCTGTGATACTCTTACTGTCACAGAAGCTCATTGCCTTTGTTCTGTGCTAATGTTTTAAAATGACTTCTAATGTGGATACCTTCTTAGAAGGTACTATAGACACCTGTCTTTCCACTCTGGGTTGTAATTCCACGTGAATTGTTGTGTTCTTCAGAATATGAAGAGATGTTGGAGAGTTCAGAATGTTGGAGAGTTGTAAGGAGACTGAAGAAATACATGGGTTTGTGATGGATATCTTTTCCTGGTTAGTTACTAAGTGGGTAGACATATCGATTCCGTGTTAATAAGCTGTTAATGACTTTATAGCTGTAGTTATATTGGCAGGTCTTCCTTATTGTGGGTGGCTCTAGCATAATCTTCCAAATTCTAAAATTATTAATGTCTTACCTTTTCAGTTTGGTTTCTCCTTTCTTTGATCTTTGTGAATTCTTTGCAAGGTAAATGCTTTTTCAGAGCTAGTATTGTAAGTGATCTTAAGTATTCTGGATTAATTTCCAATTAGCAAAAAGTGTAGCTTCCCTTATTGTATGAAATTGTTTTACTGCTTCTGCAAAGTCTGCTGTGTGATTTCATTGATAGTCTCTGTGTTTATTGGATAGTGAGTTCTTACAACTGATGTCCTGTTCTTATGGATTGAAGTTGGCAGTCTGTTGCTCACCACTATGCCTTACGTTGCTGTCATTGCAGTGAAGTTTAATACAACATGATGCCATTGTGAAGGACCAGTGATGCCCTAATATGCTGCTTTGGGAGTTTACTATTCCTATTGTAGAACTGGCAGGAGACAATGTATGAACACTGCAATTCTATTTTGGCTGAAAAATTAGACAGCTTTGCTTATACTATGTTAACTTGTGGTTTGAACTAAGGTGATTTAGTATTGAAACTGACCTTGTCCTAATCAAGTGAGAGGTGATCCTTGCTGTATCTGAGCTACAAGATGCTAAAGACAAAATAGAGATGTTTTTGGTCCTTGCAGTTACTAGTGGAAATGGTTTAAAATAAGGCTTTCTGTAATCATAATGTCCATAGGTATTGCACTTAAGTATCTTGTCCAAAGAGTTTTCAAAAATTGAACTAGCTCTGTAGCCTTTAAAGTACCCATGTAGGCTGGGCATATTTGCTCCAGGACTTCTGTGAATAAATTTAGTGTTTGAATTCAATGTAAAGAAGAATTTGTTCTTCCTTCTTCTTATATTGTTCTTAAATAAAAGTAACTGCCTCTGCTGACTTAGTGGGATGAAACTCAGTGCAAGACGCTGTTTGTGTGGTTTGTACACTTGGTGTATGTATAAGACTGAATCTTTCATCCAAACTGAAGCTATTTAGGTTTTGTAGAGTGCCAATGATATTTCACTGGACACAAGTGAAGAACAAATAGTTGAAAAATACTTTGACCAGGATTGATTAGTTATTGGATGTTGTGATTTGGTTTGGTTTGGAGCTTCTGAGAATTTTTTTTGTGTGACATAATTGCAGTATTCTTTTTAACTTTAGTTAGATACTTCTTTGTAGTCCTTGAAACTCATGACTGTGTCTTACTGTATAGAAAGTTATAGTTTTATTTTTTCTGAGCATATTTTAGTTTGCAAATAAAAGGTTTCATATCAGATTTAAAGAAAAAAATGGGTGTGTACTTTTATAGATTTATATGCACTTCTAGTCCTATAGTTTGTGATTGGGTAAAATTCTACAGAAGTTCAGTTGTGTTTTATACATATTGTCACGAGTTTCTGTAAAGCCGCACGTGTCTAAAGGCTCAGGGAGATAACTGTCACTAATTTCATTTGCAGGTTTGAGAAGAGCTTTTGGAGGAGTTTTTGATGACCTTATTTTTTGGAACAGTTCAATAATAGAACTGTTCAATAACTAGTTGAAATGTAAATGAATCCTTGAAATGTTGTCATTTGTATAATTTTTTTCTAACAATAGATATCAGTGGAAGATAGTCTTTATAATGTCCATCTCTGTTTTACTGTTGGAAAAAAATGTCAAACATCCTTGACTGAGCTCTGTGGTTATCCTGGGAGCAAGGGTTGAGCTATGAACTGTGTGGATCTAGTAGAATAGAGATTTATACTTTTATTAGATTGTATTTACATTTACTTCTTAATTTCTTCATTTTGCAGTGTTATTTGCTGCTGGGCTCCCCTCGTCCCCCACACCCCCGCAGGATGATATGAGACTTGAAAGAAGACGATGCATACAGGTGATTTTATTTTTCAAGGGCTTATAGAAGGGAAAATCTTTGATGTTCTTGATCTACTTTTTTGTTTCTTTTCTATTCACTGTACTCCCCAAATTGCATTGTTCCAACCTTAGTAGAATATTTAATAAGTACAGAATTTTGAAAACTTTCTTTGCCCTTTGAAACTCTTCTGCAACTGTCCAGGAAGAAAATGGTTTCCCTGAATGGAAATAGTGTTTCCATAGTTCTATGCAAAAGAAGTATTTACTTTTAAAAATGCTAGCTAAATGTACTGCTTTGAATCTTGTCTTGTTGATGCCTTTTAATGCCTTCTGCTAGCCAGCAGACATACATCACCTGTTTAGCAACCCACTATTTCATTAATTAACTTTGTTCTGAGGAAATGTTATGGATTCATCTGAAAAAGACCATAACAAATTAGTATCTAAGAATTCATGATGCCTTATCACATGCTTGTGTCCAGTTAGTGTAAGATTTCTTAAGAACTGAAGATGGGATCTTTGAGTATCTTTGAAAGGCACTAGCTGTTCTTAAAACTGATGTTTAAGGAAGTTTTTCCATTTTTTGCTAATCAAAATACTGAAAGTGCCAAGTGTATTTGCAGATTAAATAGCTTGTTTATAGTGAGATTGTTTTGCTGGAAATGTAGTTAATATTTTGACAAGCAAAAGTCACAATCTGCAAAAATAGAATAAAATGTAGGTTGTACAGGAAGATTGGTATAGGTCTCTATAGCCAAATACCCTTATTTAAGTGCTGAACAGTTCTGTGCCTCAGTTTTGAGACCTATAACAATGAAGTGCGCATAAGGCAGATATTTCATTCACTTGTTCAGCTTCAAACTCCGTGAATTCAGCCCCGTCCTTGGGGCTGAGAAAAAAGCTAAACAAATTTACGTATGCATACAGATCATCTCTTGATTGACAGTTTTCAGTTGCATCAGCTGTTCATGCATAAACAGCTTTAGAGAGGGTATATTTACATGGAGCATGTTGGATTAAGATCAAGCTGCTGTAATTGGAGATTTCATCTTTTGGAAATGAGACATTTGTTCACTTCAGTTGAATGTAGGTTTTGTGGTAATAACTCAAGTAAAACTGGGGCTAAAGAGTTCTAAAGTTAGGTGGAACAAAGAAAAAGAGAAATAAAAAAATAATTTCAGAGGGATAATTAACTTCTTTGAATACATAAATCTAGAGAAATAGCACCAAAGAATTCAAAATTGACTTTTTCAGTGTCCTGTCAAATGTGTGGAGCTTTGTCTAATCTACAGTCATTATATAGATAACATTGTAGGTAATTTGCAGTTGCAGTGAAGATTAAAATATAGTCTTAAATATTGAGGAAATGGTTTGAAAACTTTTTAAAAGTACTCATCCCACAACTGAAAGGAGAGATAATACTGTGAAAAAGTACTGCACGTATCTTAGACTCTTCAAGAGAGTTTACATTTCATCCTGTAATGCATCAATCTGATTTAAAACATAACACTTAAGCATGCTCATATTTGGTCAGGATTTCTGCTGATGATGAGCTTATAGCAGCACTACAAGCTTAAAAAACAGAAATGTATATGGGATTTTGAATTTGAAGTAGTAATGCTTTATTCTAAAGGTCTAATTCTTTATTTATGAGTCACATGATAGATTGGTACCTTGAAGAAGATTTACAGGCTTCTGTTGTGTCACATAAGTTGGAAGGAAGTTAGATAAGTAAGATTTATTTGCAGTTTTCTGTTTGTTAGTAAAGCCTGTAGTAGGATTCTGAGGCTTTGTGAGTAAACATGATTTGCATGCCTTAAAATGGCAAAATGTTCTATAATTATTTTGTAATGCAGTTACAACAAGGATTGTGTAATGATTCTGCTGGTATCTTTCTCAAGTTCAAATTAGCTGATGAGAGCTTAGACAAGAAATTGAAAGGTTTTGTGGTTATTGAGAAGGTTTCTTTTTCAACAAAGCTTAGCTTCTGAGGGTGACTGGTATGGGTCAGATCAGAGATGCTTGATAATGTCTAAGCTACCTTTGGCTAAAGAATGAAGGGTAAACAAATTCTTGGTTATCATGTGCATCACTGACCTACTCTAAACCTCTAAAATTAACTGCAGCCTTACTGAGGGAAACAGTTCTCTTGAGGAAGAGGATTTTTTCACTTTTTAATCCTGGAATACTTGGATTTTTGATAACTATTTAATAGATTTTTGTGTTTTCTTCATAAGATCCAGTGCTGTTAAAAAAAGCTGAAACTAAGAAAAAATGGTGATACTGATTCTTTATTTTTCATTTTGACTATCCAGGAAAACAGATTTGCAGCATTTCTGACTTCTGATTTTTGTCCTGTTTTTAGCATCTATCATATTCAGGACACATATCCAGGGCACTTTAAGATACTGTTTGGAGAACTGAAAGATTTTTCAATAATTGCGTTCTTGTCAATCTTGTTAATTAATAGATTTGATAGGATCTGTGACACTTTTTTGTGACACATAGCAAAAAGCAAAGCTCGGAGGTCAGCTTGTTACAGGAAAGCTTTATATTTCAGACATGCTTGTTGTGCATTACAAATGCATGGTCTGATAACAATGTTAATGCCTTAGTATGTGTTTTATGATAAAAAATATTTTCAGTGTGTTGTTTTTCTTTTTTACTACTTTGTACTTACAAAGCCAGTCTGTCTAGGATATGTTGTGAAAGGAAGAAACCATATGTGCCAGTGCTGTTGGTACCATTATGGTTGTAGTTACGCTGATAATGATACTATCAAATGTTGACTTTTTATGGTGTAGTAGCATCACATTTGAGATTATGCTGTGTAAAATCAAGGATTCATCTTGAGTTTAAAAGTTCATGTTTCCAAAGTGATTTCTATGTCTTGTACTGCACCTGTTAGACAGAGTATAATTGTGTGGTAGGCTGTTACTTTTATTCCTCTCTTTGTGGAAGATACTCAGTAAGAATTGCTTAGTTTTATAGCAAACCTTCTTGTTTTAACCTTTGTAAGAAAATTATTTATGTCTCAATGGAGAGTATAAGGAACCTGTATAGATCTTTTAAACCAAAAGTACAGGCTCCAGAAGGAACCCTTCCGTAACCCTGCAGGCTGATCCTCTTAGAGGATATTAAATGGCACCACTTATTGCTCGAGTATTTTTCTTGAAAGCAGAAGGGAAGAAAAAAAGTGTCTGCATATTCTGAACTGCTTTTGATAATGATGTACTTTAAAGTAAAACACAACAGATACCTCTTCATGATTTGATCTCCTACAAGGCCATTGAACAACATTGTTTGGGACATTGTAAAGTCAGCATGGAAACAGGATACTTGTTACCAGTTATGTCTTAAACAGACATAAGTGCTGTACAAATATTTTTGTCCAGTTCTTGTGCTTGAATAAACCAATCCAGAGGTTTGATTATGTAAAACCATTATAAAGAAGTACAGGGTGGTTATTTTGTCTTCAGTCCTGTGATAGTTTATCACATAGTTATTTTTAACATGTTCACATCTTCATGGGTAGATTTGAATGTAGAAAACAGATAAAAATAAAAGTTATATAAAATTCTTCTCATAATCGTAAAGCTATATTGAATGCATCAAGTGAGAACCAAGCAACTTACATTAAATATGAAAATGATATATTCAAGTTTAATAAAATAATGGAAGTGATCATATTGCTCTTCTTAAAAAAAAAAAAAAAGTTGTTTATGTTTGGAAAAAAGAAGCTATTCCCATACTACTCAATAAGATACTTACCTTTCCTCAACTGCCTTGCTTACTAAAATATAACAAATGCAGATTAAAGTCTTCTGGGAGGTTCTTGGAGTGGGTTGTTTATCATCTTGCAAGTGTTTAGGTGCTATTTTATGTAAGAGTAGAATGAAAATTTAGGATTGGGCCACATCGCTCACATCTCATCTTCCTAATATTTTGCTTATAGACGTATTGAGTTTATACCTGTCTTGAACAATATTTTATATGTGGTGGTATAAAAAAAAAGGCAAAAAAGCTCCACTGTTAAAACTGTGTCCAAGATTGCTGCTCTGTATTCTGAAGTTCTGCTGTGTTATGTTATCATCTGCTGATATGCCTTTGAACTACTTTATTAAGAGCTACTTTAAATTCTACCAGGGAATTCCAGAAACATACTGGGTGTCACCTTTTTATCATTTACTTGTGTCTTCTTGTGGAAGTGATGACTGTACTATGATTCCACTTAGGTAACTGCATACCTGGAGTGTCCTTTGTGAGATATATGTTGTGGCATAAAACTAGAACTGGGTTGTAAAGGAGCACATGTGTGCTAATAAAGGAGCCTGCTTGCTGATTTCACACTGAAACATAGTACGGGCTGGTTTTGTTTTTGTTTCGGGTTGGTGACTTCAATTCATATTAGATTATTCTGTCTCTCAGTAACTTGTTCACATATTTGACTGTATTGTTGCAGGTAGTTTTTGTTGGATATTCAGGTTTTGACTGGACAGATAAACAAAAGTTTAACAGAAACAAAAGATACCAAGAAATTAAATAGATTGGATAGCTCATTATTAGTGGAAATTCTAAGTACAGCAACTAATGAACACTTTACATGAAGGAGAATGCTTTTAGGGTTAACCACTATTTTTACACAGATATTTCCCATTTTAGCCTGTTTTTTTTGTCAATAGTGATGAGAAATCAGTCAGGGACAAGTTGAACGTAGTTGCTTAGTGAAGGGCAACAGTTATTTTATTGGAAGTGGAAGTTCTGCTTTTCAGAGATAGAGTCATTGACCTCAATGAATGATAACCTTGAAGTCAAGAGACTAGATTAATGCTCTACTTTCTGTATTTGAGATCAGAAATGTGGAAATCTGGACAGCTAAAGTTAGATTCATGCATCCATATTTAAAAAGAAGGTGCCAGTTTTAAAGAAAAGGTATGTTTGCCCCCCATGCCGTTGCTTAGTACTCATGATAATGAAGTTTGAAATTTTCAGCTTTGGTCCTCATGTATATGAAACAAATGACAGAAGTCCTGTTTCAGGTTTTGGTTTGGAAGTATAACCTCATAAGAGAGTGCTGCTTTTCTTACGTGAAACAGTTTAAGGCATGTAAACCAGAAAATCTTAAGAGGCCTCTGTTTTTATTTCATTTCCTTAGTGACTCTTCTCTTGAGAGACATAGGTGTGAATTCCTGTAGAAAACCCTGTTACTAGTGGTCTAGGATTTTTGTAATGACTGAAAGTTTAATTTGTCTTTTGTAGCGAAAGCAATTAAAATATTCTTTTTTAGGTTGTTCATAAGAGTGCTCAGTGGGACTTAGGGACATTGTGTGTCGGTGGTCAACAGCAGCTTATTTCTTCAAGGGGGCAGGTAGAAGGAGTGAAAGCAGGGATCTAGCCACTGCAGCTGAGTCTCCCTCTTCTGAGTTACAGGATTTCAAATGTTGTCAGCTCAGGGAACTGTTGAGATAGGAGATTCAGAGGACCATTGCCCTTTTAAAAGCATAATGTTGCTGTACAATGGCTTGAAGTAGAAATATCTTGGAGATAAGCATGTACAGGTTTAATGTTTTGGAGAAGTAATTTCTATTCACTTTTATCCTGATTTATGTGGTTCTGTTTGAAAAACATTTTCTGATGTAACTTTCAACAGAGTATTTAATGATGACTACAATTCTTTTTAATGAACAGTAGAACTCCAGCAACTGTGTTGCAAGGCTGAAGTTTATTTCTGTTCCTATTTATAAGCTAAAAGACTCATTTAAACTTGAGAAAATTATTTTAAAAAAATGAAATTCTGTTTAAGAGTTATGACTTAACTAGTACTAAAATACTACGCATTTCCCGAATTACAGGTCAGTCCACTGAGAATGCCTAATGTCTATAATAAACATGACACTACAAATGTAGACTCTTTCTTACAGCTCTTAAAGTCATCAAATACACAGCTGTAGTGAAAAAGCCCATGTAGTGTCAGAGTGCTCAGTCTTTGAATGAAAAGTAAAAGTTCTCCTGGGTTACCACAGGAACAGGTTAGCTAGACTGCATTTAAAGCTGCTAATGTAGTGTGCTACGATGACTTACCTGCTCAGTTGTTTGCTAGTGTGGACTTTCCTGTTTTATGCGTCATTATTGTATAGCAGACAGCTTTTTTTGCTTCCATTTAATGTGTTTTTATTATTGGACCGTATTCATGGAGTGGTAGCTGCCTGAGCTGGGAAGTTTTTGTTAGAATTTGGGAGTGAGGATGTTTTTTGAAATGACTCCTAGCTTTGTGCATATTGGGGGAGGCCCTTGGTTTGTATCTAGAGAAGCTTCTTCCCTTGAGCTTGACAGTGGGCAATAGTAGTTCAGGAGGTTGTCCTTTACAGCTTTCTAAGAATCACATCTGAAGTCTTGTGTTCCTGAAGTACGTCTTAGGGTACAAATCTTACGTTGCACACACCAGGGCAGAGTAGGAGGGGAGAAGAACCTCTTGATCTGCTAACCACCCCACTTCTGATCTACCCCAGGATGCTGTTGGCCCTCGTGGCCACAAGGGCACACTGCTGGCTCATGGTCATCCTGCTG
>JAOXOE010000001.1:68786019-68846943 GCA_028565055.1 Phoeniculus purpureus
TGACTGCAGGAGTGTGGCTGGAGGCCTTTGCAGTGAAGACTGAGGTAAAGAAGTCATTGAGAACCTCAGCCTTTTCCGTGTCACCTATAGCCACATCACCTGTTTCCTTTCTGAGGGGGCCCACACCTTCCCTAGACTTCTCTTTACCATTAATATAGCTGTAGAACCTCTTGGTATTTCCTTTGACCTCCCTGGCTAGGTCCAATTCAAACTGTGCTTTGGCTTTCCTAACCAGATCTCTAGCTGTTCGGGCAGCTTCCTTATACACCCCCCATTCTAGCTTTATACCCCTGGAATTATTACACCAGCAGATTCCCTGTAATCAAGGTGTAGTTTATAATGACAGACTCTCTTAGTTGTTCACTTTGTCACTTAAAAAGCCTTCTGTCTGTGTGTCTAAGTCTGCAGAAGGCTTCTGTTTGACATGAATTAAGTGTATGTGATTCTTTTGCCTGCATAGTGATCTCAAATGAAGTCTTGTATATCCATTTTGAAAATTAGTGAGGCAAAAAGACTTGGAGTATCCACAGAGCTATGCATTATCCAAATTCTACAAGTGGAAAGAGTGGATGTAACATGAATTCTGCAAATATATGAATGCCTGTGTACCAAGTAATTTCATATTTACAGTTGAGTTTATTTTAAAATTTTGAGTACTGTGTCTTTATGGTAAATATCAGTATGCAAGTTGGGTTTACGTAACAAAGTCAAATCATTTGAAAATACCTGTGAGTATTTAGTGTAGAGTTTAGAAAGATTTTGCATCAATTCATAATACTGTATTTATTCAAACTACAAAAGTACTTTCAGATACTCCCCCTCTTTCCTGAAAGCTGTTTTCTTTGGTCAGGTATTGAATAATTTATATCATGTGAGACTGTTGCACATGATGTATTCATCCCTTGTTTAGCTCTTACATTAATGGTTTGGCATGCTAGCTGTGCATTGATATGGTAGATGCTTTCCATTTTTTCTGTACCAACTGTTCAAATATATCTTGTGCCTCAGTAACTACAAATGGGAAATGACTTGAATTATTCTATTGATAGTTTTTATACCTAGGAAAAGATCCCTTAAAAAATTAAATGTACAATAGATTAACGCAGAGCTTTAAAACCTGTTCAGGTATTTATGCTAGACTTGTATTCAGCTGGAAAGACATGCAAAGTCTGAGATACGAAGATTGGGCATTAGGCTGGCTGTTAGCCACGGGTATCAATTAGTTACAAAATATTTGCTGTTCTTCACCTCTTGTGTGGTTTTACCTGATTTGCCATGTAGTAGATAGTATGTATTCAGTCTTCAATTAGTTTTGCACTGCAAACTGAAAATTATAAGTAATGTCTTTTCTGTTCTCTTTTGGAGATGGGGAGGAGTGAGATAGCACCAACACAAGAAACTCTTACTTAACTGTTGGTAAAAGTGTTACTTTGAGAGGACAAGTGGCCCAGACTGACAGGAGGATTAGTGCTGCAAAGTACTGTCCCAGGCTGAATTGTTTGGAAAATCTTGTAAGCCTGTTGTCAGAGAACACTCTGCTGTTGCTTACTTGC
Source organism: Phoeniculus purpureus (assembly GCA_028565055.1). Taxonomy (NCBI): domain Eukaryota; kingdom Metazoa; phylum Chordata; class Aves; order Bucerotiformes; family Phoeniculidae; genus Phoeniculus; species Phoeniculus purpureus. Next base: position 68,787,573 of record JAOXOE010000001.1, read on the forward strand.
TGTTGCTGCTGCTGCTGCACTGTTACAGGGTTTGCTAGCTGAGCATAAGTCAAAAAGCAATAATTTGGTTTAAAAAGCTAACATGAGAGAAAGAATCCATGGAATTACTTTTCTATGTGTCAGAGAGGTCAGTGCATGTACTAAGATAATTGTATGTCTTTTAAGAGATAGAAGGAAATATTTTTGCAGTTTCACTACTGTTAAAATTTCCTTAATGAAGTTGTTAAGTGTCCTAACTTGAGGGAGCCAGTAAAGATTCTGTTACCATCCCACTGTGGAACTGGCATTTTGGGCACGTGTAAAAGAACAAATTCTGTGATTCATATCTGAAAAGTTTTGAGCGTCACCAGGATCAGTAAAGTAGTACAGATCCTCTCACTTCTTTAACCCACTTTAGTGTCTAACAGGAAGCTATAGCCAGACCCCTGTAGCCGATCAGTGGGTAGGAAAGTGTCACAGTCCTTCAAGGGTTTGAGACACCGGCTGCTGCTGCTGTTAAATTAGATCCTGTGCGTGATGCGTACCTGTACAGGAGATACTGTTTGCCAGTGTCAGGCACCATCCACAAGCAGTGGAGAACAAGAGACACACAAGCTCCAATCTCCTAGGTGAGCAGATTGCAGTAGCACCTCCACATCACTGTTGGGCTCTAGAAAGCACGTCTGCCACAGTGCAGAGGGAAGCTGTGCAGCCGCATTCTGCTTTTGAGGAGAGAGAGGCAGTTGCTTCCAGAGTAAGTCTGTCAGTCTTTGCATTTAGAGGCTTCGTTTGAAGGGGGCTGAGTCGTGCTGATGTACAGAATCCACATCTGTTCATATGGGAAGGGAACCTCTTGAGTGTGGGAAGTGGTGGTGGTCAGTATCTGCTGTATTCCCTCTCCTATGCATTCACACTGTCACAGGCGGAGACACTTAATGACAAACATTCTTTCAGATAATATTTTTTTTTTAATTCGTGGTGAAAAAACTGCTTACTTCTTGTACTGTGCCTTGGTTTCTTCTGTTCAGCTTTTCCTGGTGGTTCAGCGTGGTGAAAGGAACTGGATGAAATCAGAATCATAGAATCGTTTAAATTGGAAAAGACCTTTAAGATTAGAGTCCAATCATATTTAAGTTACTAAAATCTGTCAGTGGGGTAAATAATAAAAGACATTCTTCCTTTGGTGTTTCTGCTCTTCCTTAAAATCAGAGAAATTTTGTATCTGTGGGAAAGTGAACTGTAAGCTGCATGCACTCTCTGATATAAGTGTTGCAGCCCATACAATTTTATAACCCCAGTCAGGGAAAGGGCACTTCCCTGACCTGAGCTGTTGTGTAAAACCATCTGAAGGAATTTAGCAGACTTGGGAGTGTTTGAACACGGTCTCCTCGTGCTCGGACAGCATCCCGGCCCTTCGCGTTCCCAGGCCCGCCCGGAGCAGAGCCCTTTGCGGAAAAGGGGAAGCTTAAATCCTGATGTAGCGCTGATCTGTAATCCCTGCGTATCACTGCTGCATCGCCCTGCCCTTGCTGTGGGGGTGAAATGTAGAACATGAGCCTAATCCTCGGTAGATGGAGCTAATTTCACTTTAAACTTGAAAGTGTTAACAGCGACTTGAAAAAAAAAAAAAAGTGACAAAGCTCAATCGCGTTTCTTGTTTATGGCGCGGTTCCCCATTGGACAATAGGCAGCGGCTCTGCCCTGGCAACTGAAGGGCTGCGATTTGCATAGCGCTCTCCAATTGGCCGGTGGGCCGTGGAGCCGGGCCAATCAGGCGGCGGGATTGCGGCGGTAGGCTATGCTAATGAGGCTCTGTTGCTGGGCGCCGGGGTGGTTTCCGCGCCTAGCTGCCGCTGCTGCGGCATTGTGTTGCCCGGAGAAGCGGCGTTGATAAATGAGCAGTTAATGATCTGCAGCAGCGCGGATCTCAGAGCAGGAGCGAAAGGAGGATTTAATTGCTGTTCTTCAGGCTCGCCCTCTCGCCGCATTGCCCCTGCGAATGTATATATGCGTGTGTGTGTATATGGAAGCCTGTACATGTATGTATATATCATAAAATACATGTAGATATTAACCACTTCCATTAAAATAAATCTTCAGTGGAGTGTCTCGAAACCAGGATGAGTGCTGCAGACATGGAAGAAGACTGTTCTTGTTCTATCCCACTTATTTTTTTTTCCTCTTCCTTTTATGTTTTTTAGTTTATCTTCTTTTATTTTTATTAAAGTGCCATGTACTGCAGTAACGAGATTTACACACAAGACAACGGCTACGGAATGTTAGTAAAGCTAGCTCTTTGATATCAGTGCTGCCTAAAACGCAGTAACCTCTGTATCTGAGACAAGTATCTGAGGCTGGTGTGAATATAGAATAATCTATTTCTAGAACACACAGTTGCCTTTTAAAAATGGTGGTGGATTCACATGTCTTCCACCGCTGCTCTTCGTTCCCCTCCCCCCTGCTAAAAAAAAAACCGACCCCAAACCAACCAAAAAGCAGACCCGACCTCAGCTGTATCAGTTGAATCTCGATTTTTTTTTTTTTCCATCCTATGCATTGTTCCTGCCTAAGAATACTGGGAAATCTGATCTTAAAATATTTTTGTTGCTTAAATCCGCATCTGTTTATTTTCTTGATGCTCTCAAACCCTGGATTTTCTCAATTCACTCACAGCTTAGTCTACCTTCTTTAGTCCTCTTCTGTAGTATCTCCCTCTGTCTTCCTGAACTGTCCAAATTGTGGGCTCTCTTTGCTTAACTACTCTCTGTCCAGCTCTGTAAAACTGGCTGTAGGGTTAATGAATTATTTAACTGAGTAAATTCATCTACACAGGTTCTGTATTTGATTTTTTGGGGTGAGTTTATTTCCCTTCCCTTAGCATAGGTATTTCTAGATGTCTGAGGTTTGATACTGCCTAGCATTTACTGGTAACAGTGGAAATTACTTGTGCTGTGATCATTTTGACCAGGTATAACCCTGGTGTCAGAAGTTTTGGAATCCTTTCAGTTCAGTTGGAATTGAAATTTTGTTAGTTGGTAAAGGGAAACAGTTCAATTTAACAACTTTTAAAAAATATTTTTTGAAAACTTACACAAAACATTTTAAAAATTTTTACAAATCTAGTCTACTTGGTATTTTAATACCTAGATAACAGACAGCATTAGAATGATTATAGTATACGACTAAACAAATTTTGGTTTAGAGTAAGCATTGGAGTATACATGAGTTCAGATGAGCCATAGTCAGCAGCTATTTAGAAGTTGCTTTCACCCTGAAGATCAAAGCTTACTGTTGAACAGCAGCCTATGATTGAATCTGATTTCTACTGTGGTGGGATTTCAATTGTTTTTTCCTTTTTTTTTATTTTTAAACCTCCCGAAAACTGGCAGAAGAGGTAAATCTAATTGCTTTTGAGTAAAGCAAACATTTCCTCTTAATAAGGAAAATTTGGTGATTTCTAGTACATTTTAGAAGCTGAAAAAACAAGTCACAATTTAATTTGCGTGTACTTGAAGTAGAGCTTGCTTCAAGCCTTCTGAAAAGTGAGATTCTTTTATAACATGCTTAATGGAACGACTTCAATTAAATCACATCAATTAAAACTTTATGGCACTAAATTTCTGTGCTGTGTTTTATGAAGTTACTATGATTTATAAACAGAAGTATATGACTTACAAACTGTGACTTGTAAAGGAGTAAAATGTACTTGTTTGTGTTTTTTCACTTACTGAATTTGACAGAAGGTTCTCTGTTTTCTGTCTGGGTTTTTTACAGGTTGCACTGGAAACTGAAGGATAGGTGTGGGCCTTTCACCTAGATTAAACATGCTTACATAGTTGTAACTAAGTAGTTGTTTGGAATAATATTTAGACTTGTATTCTTTGTTTCTGTTTTAAGACCTGTAATGAACTTTCACCATGATTGTAGGAAGAGTAGATCTCCATTCTCCAATATTTATATTCCCCCTTTCTACATGGCAGGATTTTTATTACATTAGAAAACTTGGGAACTGTGTAACATAATTGCGTAATTTACAACAGAATTTTGTAAGGGAAGAGAAGAGCAAAGTGTTGGGACACTAGTCTTGGTGCATTTTCACTCGCATTAGTGTCCTCTGAAAAATTAGTGAGTTTATTATCTTGAACATTTTAATAAGATTTCGGGTGGGGTTTCTTTTTCAGTTTTAAAACAAATTTGACTATTTAATAAATAATATTCAATTAAGTATTTATTATTTAGTTATTTGACATCAATTATTCATTTGACATAACATAAATACCATGTTGGGCTGAATCATCAGTAAAAGTACTTGCATTGGACCGATTTCTCAGCCAAACATTTATGGCAAACAGTTAGACAGTTACAAAGTGGCAGGAAAACTTCTGCAGAAGACTGAATAGATGTTAGAAGAAGACAAAACCTCCAGTAAAACATTTGTTGGTGTGTATACAGTTGCACAGTTGAGAACGTTTCTTCATCTCTAAATGCTAGAATATCTTCTGGAGGATTCCATAAAAGCAGTGTGTCAAAAGGAAGCTAATGAAACCAAACCACTCTGCACCCCCAACAGTACAACAGAGTTTCTTACTTGAAACCTGTACTTCATTCCTTCACTATCATTCACTTTTACAGGAGGGCAGCCTTAATTTTTATTGCTGTTGAGCAGAGGCCATCAGATCAAAGTTGTAAGTTCACAAGGAACAAAGGGAGGTGGTGCTTAGTGCAGCCTGTGTGTATGCTGTGGAGCCTTTAGCTGTTTGGTCTTCTGGATGCTAATTACTGTTCAGCAGGTTCATGGAAGAAAAGGATGTGTATATATACACGTTTAGCACGAAGACTCTCTGTCATGTAATTCCTAGATTGGAGGCTAGACAGATAGGGCTCATATCTACTGCTTTCTGCTTGTGTTGTTCGTTTCCAGGATGGTTGCTGTTGGTCACTTTCAGAGACAGGAGGCTGATTTGAATGGATCTTTGGTTTGGCACACAGGTAATTCCTGTATCAGTGCCCTTTTGCGTGAAAGCGCTATGCTGCTTTTCAGTATGTGGTCCAACAGGAACCAAGTTTACCTCTTGTTTGGCTTTGTTTGCAAGTAAAAGTAAGCATCCATTTGAGACCTCTTTCATTTGGTTTGCTTTTCCCAATTTCTTGAAACCTAATCCTCCTGTAAAGCATCTCCTCTAAAGCAGAGATTTACCTACTAGTATGTGTTCTTTGTAAAGTCTTTCAAATTCTACACATACAAAATAAAAAATAGAACTCTTTTGTGTTGAACCTGTGTCTCCCTGTTTTTCTGCAGGTCAGAATACAATCAGTTCTTGTAAGAATATTGCGGAAGAAAACCGTTGTTTGTGAATTACAGGGTTACAAAAATAGTGACTACTCTATAGAATATATATATACAGACAGCAATAGTTTTATTTGGAGCACATTTTGAGGAGTGTCAAGGGTTATTGTGTTAAGTATAATAAAAAGATCTATTGTATGGCAACCTATTCAGTCTGTGCTACTTCCATTCTGTCTGTCAAAGTAAATAGGGTATTCATGTAACTAAATAGTATCATAACTTATTTACACGGAGGCACTGAATTAAAACTGTGTAAGTATTCCGGTGTTTCCTAAATTCTATGCACTGTACTGTTCAATATTAATGTCCTTTCTGTCCAATGTCTACCTAAGTGGAGTCCACTGGTCCGTATGAAGGCCTATACATAGGTTCTTGCCGTTTGCTAATCGGATTTGTTTTGATATGTGCTCGTAGGCAGGTTGCTCATCAAGAATAGAAATGTGAAAGCAGAGTTCTCACAAGCTAAAGTTTTTTACTTTGAAAGTTAGAGCTGTGTGCATTTCCTCTAGATTTTATCTGAGAATTTGAGCTCTTGGGCTTTATTAAGTAGTTTCACAACATGTTCTGAGTTTCTCCAGAGTATTCTCAAAGTAAAATGTGTGTGTTTATGAAATCTAGATATATGTAGTGTTGCCAGTGATTAGATCATAAGTTGCTCCTGAGTTTGAGAGATTTCCTTCTCCTCTTGTGGGAGGATTGTGGTGAGCACTGATGTTTAGTCTTTCTGGTGTAAGGTTTTTGGAGCAAGTAGGGAGAGATACAGACCACAGTATACTCCCATCACAGGTCTTAGCCACCATATTTATACAGTAGAGGGAACTGGTGTCACCTGTATACAGGCTTTACTGGTCAAAAGCAGCAAAGTGCATGCATGCAAGTCCTGTCCAGAGCTGTCCAGACTCTACCTCCTGATGCAGCTTATCTAGGGAAGATGATAGCTAAAACAAGTCCAACATTGTCAGAATTGTTAATGAAGCCTACTCTTGGCCTGTCTTTTCTCCTGGTTTCTTACTTCTTTTCAGCTGTATGATCAGACATGTGACAAGCAAGTCATGTCAAAGGTCTGTAAACCTTTGGGAAAGATGACACCTATAAGTAATTTTATTTTGCCTCCTAGGCACTTTATCTTCTCCTCAGCTTACACCAGTAGGAAAGAACACAAGCAGGAAGATTCTTCACAAAACTTCAGTGTGTTTTTTTTCTAAGTTTAGGGCTTAGTTTTGCTTTGAGAGAAAGTGGTGTGTGGCATTTCTGTATAGGGAAGTTGACTGAATAGTTATTGTGGAATAGCGTCTGAAGTAGCCATTCTTAATAGTGTAATTCCTCCACAATAATGCAGTTCCTCCAGAAGAGGAACTGGTGTGGGATGTTTATGATGGAGTTGTTGGTTCTACAGTAGTTGCTGCAGGTAATTTCCCTTTGTTCCCTGGATTCTCTCACAGCTTTCCTCATTCCAGAGCTAGCTGGATGAAGTCTGGGTACCTTCACATTCTCAGGCAGTCATTTTAAATGCAGTGCATGAGGACAATAGGCAAAGCAGTGTTTCAGTAGAGCATCAGTTTACTTAGAGTTCAAGTTGGCATTTGCTTATTTTTTAAAAGATGATTGTTGTAAACTCTTAAAAGCCTGGATGCTTGACATTTATTATGCTTAGCTAGAACTTATGTAGGCCTAACTTGTTCTAAATATGGATTTGTGTGAACAGATAGTTCTCAAGATACAGGTGTTTGTCTCTGTTTTGTTAATTGCTCACTGTTTTGGGATGTGCTAGTACAATGCAGAGGTGGTTGTATATTAAAGCAATGCAGAGATCAGTCTTCTTTTTCCAAAGTAACTTCTTAGAGGTGCACTTGATGTAATAGGTGAGATACAAAAGAAATCAGAAGAGGGCTGTGCAGTTCCTAAACTAAGACAAGATTTTATTTTGAGGTGACATTTGGCTGTTTTGACATTCAGTAATTTGGATACAGAAAAAAACCGCAACCCAATCAAGAAAGTGAATGCCTTAATCTGTGGTGGCATAGCAGGGGTTGGAAACAAAAGGATTTTAAATCTTAACCAGTCTTGCAGAGTACCAAGAACTGCCATACTTGGTCTGTGGTGTAGACCCACTAACTCCTGAATTTTGAGTGTGGAAATGAGAATACCCACTGTGGTGAATTATATAGTTCAAACTTTTATTTTCTGATCATGTTTCTGGCAGTTTCTCATTCAGCTACAAACATATCAGATGGAATACTTCTGCACATTGCTTAATGACCCAAATAGTAGATAGCAGAGGCAGAATAGGAAAACGGAAGATGGGGCAGGAGTGAGAGGAGGCATGAGAAAGTTGAAGACGTTAGTGTCGAAGCAATGATCTTTATAGGGAAAATGTTAAAAATGCAAGAAGAAAAGTTTAGCAGTGTGAAGCAAAGGAAGATGTGTTGTGCAAAGGAGAAAGTTTTCTACTTCAAAATGAGATGTTCCTGCAGTCCAGGATAAACCCCCAAGGAATATTGTCACTGATTTCCAGTTTAGTTATGCATTATTTCTGTGAGTTAAATGCTATTGTGCCATACTTTACAGGTCTTTAATTTATGGATCTGATAAGAAGTTCTGCTGCTTCTTTGAGCTGGGTCAAACATAGAGGTGGGAAAATGGGGACACCCTTGTTATTTGGAGAAAAAACCAAAGCATTCTGCAGAGGTGGTAATTACTGTCTGGAAGCCAGATGCACAGGACTTGGGTACAGAAGGTGCTCTGAAGTTGCTGTAATTTAAAAAGAAATTGGTTTCTCAGGTAGAAAGTTAGTGGCATGTTCTCAAACATGGGAAATGACAGCATTTGAAGCTTGTGTGAAACAGAATGCTGGTTAGACTTTAGCTGTTTTTACCTGCTACTGCTTTCACAACGGTCAATAGACAAGTGTTTTTAAAGTAAAGCTTTTAAGCTTTCTTACTGTCAAGTAAAGAATTCTATATCTCCTAGCATCATGAAATCAAGATCAGCCAGCTTCTAGAAGATGCTGTTGTCAGTCTTAACAGCAAGCTTGTGTAAATCACCTTTTAATGTTCTAATGATTTAAATATCTTAATTTGTCTCCTTTTTTTAATCCTTCAATATGAGTATGCTTAGAAAACTTTGATAGAAGTGTGACAAAGGGATAAAGAGAGTCACATTACGTACTTTGAGGATTTGAGTATGTATTTAATGAGTTGGGTGACAGAAACGCAAAGAAACTATTTAATTACTATGTGGATTTTCAAATGGCAGTCCCACATAACAGAGAGGAACTGATTTAACAACTCACTGCTTCAAAGTGAGAAATTTTGTTGCTTTGTGCTCACTTTTGTGGCACAGAATCACAGAACTTACGAGGCTGGAAGACACTTCTGGAGGTCACCTGGTCCAACCTCCAGTTGGGCCAACTAGAGCTGGTAAACCAGTACTGTAACTGAGTTACTGATTACTCCTGGGATGTGTCCACAGTTCCTCTCGGCAGACTGTGCCAGTGCTCAGTCAGTGACTCTGTGAAAGGCTGTAGCATGGCTTCCAGTTTTATTAGACATCAGTCAGTCTTGTCCAGAGAATTAATTTTACAATGGCACGGCTTTATGGTTAAAACCAGTTGGAATTGTCATATCCTTAGGTAAGAAATATAAATGACCGTAATGCACTGGTGTTTTTTTGCAAACAGTGATCTGCTTTTGGAGTGGCACACAGTCGATTGCAGCTCTTTACTGTCACTTGGTGAATATTTGTGCCTTACTTCATGTTGAAAGGAGAAGGCCAAAAATGCATTGCAGTGCTTGGTTTTTTTTTTTTGGGAGAAAGTAATGTCTAAATGAATTATGTTGACTGATGTCAAAATGGGAATAACAGAATCTACAATGGATGAGGTAGGAAATTGAATTTTGAAACTGCATTGAATTTTTAATTTGTACGAAACCAGCTGTAGTTTGTTTACAGACTATTCAAGAACTGCCATCTGAAATATTTTTGTACTTCTAGTTACTAACATCATTGATCTTTGGAAAAGTCATTCAAACAAAGCTTTTTTAAAATGAGAGATATTTCCCATGTTCACCAAATAAGCGTGTTGTTTCACTGTGTTAGGATGTTGCTTTCAAGAATTAGAGCCCACCTTCTTCATGTGATAGGGCAGTAGATTTTTCCAGACAGTTTTCAGACAGTTCTGAGTTATCAGCCTCTTTGGTGTTACGATTTTAAGTTTTCTCTATCAAACATTTTCTTCTGCTTTTAGTTAGCAGTGTTTTGCTCATACAGTAGTAGGATTTTATTAATGCTTGTTTCTTACTCATTGCTTTTCAGAGACAGCACATTTACAAAAGTCAAGAATTACATTTTATATTTTGCATGGATTGTCACTAATATTCTGAACAACTTCAGAAAAGCTGTAGAACTCTTACATTCATGACTGTAGGAGAGAAGAGCCTTATGCTCTCAAGGCTGAAATAAAGAATGGCCCTTTTAGCTGGACTTTCTTTATGATAAGTTCCCATGTTGTCTTAGTCACAGGCAAATAAATATTTGTTGTAAATTAGAACAAACAGTAAATTCATGTAAAGATAGGTACCTTGATGGTATTCCCTGAATTAACAAATTAGGTCAGGGCAATTCCTAAGATTCTCCCTACTCCCAATCTTAATCTATTTCATGCATAGAGATCTTGGCATACGTTTTGTTTTCCTTCCCAAGGTGCTTCAGAATATATAATCATTTGATCTTAGAGTGGCTAGAAAGGATGATTGATGGTTGACTAGACCTTGTTCCTTAGATATTTCTATCCTGTAGAAGTTATGGACGTGCAGTGGTAGTGAGCTCCTGTGGATTTTAGTACTCTCATGGTGGTCAGTAGATCACTCACTTGTTTGAGCGTTGAGAACTCTCAAAATGAACTTCAGCCACTAGAGGTTTTGTGAACCTCGATGGATCTACACAAGCATTCCTATTTTTACAGCTGTCTGACTCCTTGACCTGAAACTAAAGGAGGTCAAGATTGCTGTTCCAGCCAATCCGTCTTTCTCCACTCATTTCTTCTTAATGTGTCATTAGGTGGTTCTTGGCTCATAATGGCAAGTTGTGAGTGTTCTCTTGGGATTAAATGTACTGGAGGCAGAATTGCAGATATCATGGAACAGGTATTGTATCAGGGACCATATCCTGAATGTTACTTTTTTCTGTTGATAGCTAAGACTGCTTCCAGCAACCAAAGGCTATGAACTCTGTATCTTCATTTTGGAGACAGTAAGAAATTGTAAAGATGAAAACTACTTGGCTACTGATCTTTCTTGTGGTTAAAGTTCTTAATCTTCTAACCTGGGTAGGCTTACTTGTTGATGACATGATTATGGGTTCATACCACCCTCATCACAGGGACTACTAAAATGCCTTTTAATTTGATACAAGAGCATGCTGCATGAGCCAGTTTCCATGGTGTGGTTCTTTACAAAACTATGGTTCTTAGAGAAGTTTCCTTTGTCACAGTATCACAATCGCCTGGGTTGGAAGGAGCTCTCTTTTTCTGGGGCACTGCTGTGAATGAATTGAGTTGGTCCAACTGACAGACACCATGGAAGACCAGGAAGGCTGTAGCCTCATTGGCCTGACCGTGGGCTCAGGTGTGAAAGGGCATGTAAGCGTGAAAAGTTTAAAGCTGAATTGAAATGTCACTATTGCAACTTTTCTGTTGTGGGATAGTTGTACGTCTAGTCCTCTTCTAGTTTTCTTTTTAAAAACATATGTGTAGCATATCATTCAGTTTATTCCTCCTCAAATTTGTTGTTTTTGTGTGAGTGTCAGAAGATACTGTTATGTCAAACAGTACATACGGACGCCATGCTACAAGGATTTTTGTGTGTCAATCTTTGTGGTGGGTTTTTTTTTTTTAGAAACAAGTGCAAGTGGGATATTTTAAAATATAATTAGTTTTTGATTAAGTTATCTAATTTGCTAGATATCTTGTATGCTTTGGGGAAACTGTGGCCTTGGGATAAAAAAAGAAAAAGATGAAACTTTTAAAGCAGTTGGCTCTACAGTCTAGATGTAATGATTCTCTTTTTTACTATATGATTTAAATACCGTTTTAACCTTTGATTCAGTCATTGTGATATTGCTAAGCGAAGGGTTTTTTTGAATTAGGCAGAAAAATTAGAAGAAGTTAAAAGAGCGGAAGTTAGACATACCAGTCTTCTATGTGTTCACCCATTCTTACAGGAGTGTTCCATATAAATTGAAAGGTAAATGTACCCTCAGTTTACCAAACTGCACAGATGGAAGATTAAGTTTGATTGTCTAGTAAAAATGGAATTTTGATACTAGGAAAATATAGTAGTGAGAAAAAATAATTCTAGTTTTTACATGACCTCAGAAATGCATTAATATATAAAGGAACCATGATACCTTTGTGAAAGATCAGCTAATGTATTAGAATCTTTGTACATATTTCCCCTCCCATAGTTAAATGCAAAGTTCGTAATACATAATTTTGAATTTAATAAAGATGACATTCTGCTGCCCATTTCATACATGAACATTAGAAGTTATTTGAACTTAAAATATATGCAAGTATTTGAAAAAGTTTACCCTTAGATATTTTGACTGATAAATTTGCTGTATCTCTAAATGTTGAAGAACAGTTCCAGCTAGGTTTTAGATGTTTTACGGAAGAGGTAGAATAATTTTCAGTGCAGTTTTAAGTTGACTTGGCTTGTAATGGTTTTAGTTCTTCTATTTACAGTCTTGAAGATCATCTTGGTTCTTTATCATGCTTTGACAAGCACCGTAATGCACACAAAAAAGGTTTTTGTGAATCATACACATTTCCTAATGATGTGGGGGGTTTTGTGGATTAGTTTGTTTTAAAGTAAGATTTTTGAAGATTTAGTGCCACATTGTGAAAGTATGCGTGTGCTTGGGGGCAACCATTGTGTTTTCTGGACCAGTCTGCTCTGTTAGTCTTTTAGTAGTAGTGAGCGATAACACTAAAGAAAAACATCAGTCTTCTGTCAGTGGGTATTCCACTGTACAATTTTACTTCACTCCTTTTAAAGTAATAGTGATTATGCGACATACAGGTGATCTTATTTATAGCTGATGGAATATTATTTGGACTATTTAAATTGAGTATGTTTTTCTAAAGTGATCTTAATGTAGAATGGTGTTTCATTTAATCTCATGCAGTTCTTCTGCTGTCCTGATAGGCACTGTGTCAATGATAATTTTCAATATTTTAATTTTTAGTTAACTTACAAGAGATCTCAAACTGTGCAGTTATTCTTAAGAAAGTCAGATTGATGGGCAGTGTTCATCTGCTGTTTTGTACTGGCAATATTTTTTTGCAAGGTTTTGGTTATAAAGGGAATGGTTAGGTGCTTGATTGTTTCACATCTTACTTCGGAATTTAATTTTTAGTAATTGTGCTTCCACATTTCAGCTTCTCATTCCACATGTATTCCTTCAGTGGTAATGTTGGCTTCAGTGTGCCTGGCTGCTTGTCCCATCCTGCTCTGTGTCTTATGTTGTGCCAGCATGGCAACCATTTAGAGAATTTCCCCCCTCTGGCATAGTCAGCAAAAAAGAAAAAGGATGAATATTAAATGTGGAACATGCTAAACAACAAAGAAAACCAAATTGTACTTTAATTTGTCCTCCACTTTTGGAGGACAGTGAAGACATAAGTAGACTTTGAACCAATCTGACAGATGCCTAAAGCAGAGTTGAGAGGTGCAGGATCTGTCTCAGTTACTTTGTCTTTGGGACTTGGCATTTTTCAGGATGTTATGGAATCTAGTACTTGGGCCATACAGTTTGCCATTCTCCTGCAACTTGACGCCAGGTGTTTTGTCTCCTGCCTTGCAGTTGCTTCTTGCAGTCCAACTTTACCTTCCCAAAAAAGAACTAATTTGACTTACAGTGTGTGGTTACCTATAGCTTATGAAACTTGGCAGCAGGAGTGTCAGGAATTACAAAATGCATTGGAAGAAGAGTGGAAGTTACAAATGTAGGCTGGTGAGCTGAGCAGTTTGTAGGAAGGCATAAACATTGAGGCTAGGCAAGATTAGTTGTTGAGGTTGGGCACTGGTGTTTCTTTTAGTAAAGTCAGTCCTGAAAGTTGTGTGTGCAACTCTGAAAGGCAAAATAACCTTGTGTGTTTTTCTTCTTTTCATGGAGTACATACACAAAATTTGTATCTTTGAAAATAATAGTTGTTAAATTCCAGTTGAGTTGTAACATTTGGGTGAAGATGTTAGAAAAAGGATGTTAAGGATTGTTTGGTAATAATTTCTTCCTGTTTATTTGTCACAATGAAATGGGAAGAAGCACTTCAGTTAGATAATTGTTCATTGTGTGTGAAAACTCTCGCATATATTAAAAGAGTGGAACGATTAGTTTTTACAAGTTCTGTAAGGTAGGGAACAGAGGCTAACTGGGGTGTTTTTGAGCTATTAAACTGCATTAAAAACTCACCTTTTCTTTGCAGGAGGAGAGACTTCAGCATGCAAACCTTCATCTGTTCGGCTTGCACCATCGTTTTCATTCCATGCTGCTGGCCTTCAGATGGCTGGACAGATGTCCCATTCACATCAGCAGTACAGTGATCGTCGGCAGCAGAACATAAATGACCAACAGGTTTCTGCCTTATCATATGCTGACCAGATTCAGCAACCTCTAACATTAACAAACCAGGTAAGTGATTAAAAAAGTCATTTTAGATGTAATAATTCTTTCTTTAAATATTAGTGGGTTTTTTCCTCTAAATGTATTATACACTCATAAATTACAGGATCAGGGCACATTCCTGTAGGTTGGTGGGATTTTTGTTTTTTAAACTAGTTAACTCCTGACTCTTCAAGGATGGACGGACAAACAAGTTTCTGGAAGTTGTTTTTAAACATCTGGTACATCTTTATTGTGATAGTTCTACTTGTAACTTTTTTGAGTTACAAGAAGGTTAAGAAAGATTGTCCAAGGGGAAAGTTAGAAAGTTTCGATTTAAGGGGTTTTTAATGTTATAGTGGAATTGTTTTATTACTTGTTCTAATGACAGTGTTTTAATGCAGTCACTGGTTAGTGCATTTGGAATAAAGAGATTTGCTGAAAATCTAAAGCTATGTTGTCACTGGGATTTTATTGCTACTAATTTGCTAAGTTACTTAGTATTGCAAAGAAGTAAAATAAACACATGAAATACGAGGCTTATGGATACTTTTGAGCTGTCAAGATCAGTATTTCTTCCATACTGCTTTGGAGCTGTAAGAGCTGTTGAAGTAGCTTGTAGCTTAGTAACTAATAGCCACAAGAGCTAGTATTGACCACTGTGTAAGACATAATTCTGTTGTATTCTGCTGGCACACCTCAGTTTTGTAGGTGTGAGCACAGATAGGTTTCAAAGCTTAAAATCTAGAACTCTAAATCACAGCTTCAAACTTCTGTGCAAGCTGAAGAGGTGTGTTCCAATTAAAGAGGACAGAGAATGAAGTCTGCTGCTGCTAGCAGATTAAGGTCTGTTTCTGTTCTGATGTTCAAGATGGATTCATTAGAAAAATCTAGAGTAGCATAAAGAGATGCTCTTTTGTTGTATTGCTCTGTGGGAAAGCACCTTTGCGGAAAGACTGAAGGATTAGAGAGGATGACAATTGTTAGACTAGGTGCCAGGATACTTGATACTGGGATATGGAGATCTGTGATGACTGGGACTGTGGCTCTGGGAAGAATGGCAAAGTGAATGAAGCTGGCAAAGGACATTTTTACTTTAGTGAGAGCCACTCAACAGTAAATCTGTTCATATGTAATAGTATTTGACTAGAGAAACCTACAGAGGTATTTTATAATACAAAGCTATTTTAGATAAGTTTTTCTAGGTTAAAGGTGCCCCAAACCTCCACAATGAGGTTAGTGAATCAGTTTGCCAATTAAGTTGCTGTTGTTCCTTAAATCTTTCAAGGTACTTATCCAAGTTTTATAATTTGGTGTCGCATTTGTGAGCTTTAGGCTACATGAATGATTAGTTGTTTTTGTTTTCAAACCAAAATGCAAAGTCATGAAACTTCAGGATGTATCAGCATCAGTTGCTGTTTGTTATTGCAATGTTTTTAAAATGGTAACTGAATAATAGAAAGCTGAAAAACAGTTTTCAGAGAACAGCCAAGATTGTTGACTAAATAATGTGGCTCATTGAGATGAGGATGCAAATGTAAGGGAAAAGTTGCGGTTATCTTCAGGAAGTTATCCATATGAAGAAACGGTCAGTTGGCCACTTTGATAAGGGTGATCAGGCTGTCTTTGCACTGCTGACATAATTTTATAGTATCAATATTTTTATTTTTCCAGTTCTGTCTTGTTTTTTTCTGCATTGTAGCTTGTAATTTTACTGTAATTGCGTTGTTAGTCTTTCTAGTCCCTTGCCTAAACAGCTCAGAGTTGTTACTCCTTTCTTCTTTGTGAGCTGCTTTCAGCACCCTTGACTTTGATGGTGGCCAACTCTTTGAAGTCTTGTATTTGCTTTTTGTGACCCTCTCATCTTTTGAGTTCTTGTACTTCTACCATCAAGACCCATAAAGAGTTCTCCTCACCAGGTTCCAAACTGGTTCTATATGGGCCTCTGTTGGAGAATGTCAATGACTTTTTGCCTTTACAGTGTGCATGTGATTGATCTTCTCTGCAAAATCAAGTCTAAAATGTCTTTATGCTAGTGAATCAGATCATCTGTTCTAGACCTTGTCTCTGTGCAGAAGAATTATCTTTTTCTTAGTCTTTCAATAGCCCTTCTGTCAACTCTAGTTCATCTTGATTAAAATAAATACAACTTTTACTTTTTTCTCTTATAAAAGCCACAACTTCAACTTGTTGAAGGCTTTGTGTTCTTACATTTCTCCCGTGATATGGACTACCATGTTGTCTTTTGCTCCATATGTGACCCGCATACAGTCTAGGTTTTCATATCTAAGTAACACACACATCTTTCAGATAATTTCATTATGACATTTCTGTAGGAATCCTTTTTATTCAAGGTATTGCTTTGAATATGCTACAAGTTGTTTCACTTGATCCTTGATAAAAGCAGTTCTTTGCTGTATTTGTGGGTTCTGAAAAACAGGGCAGAGTTAATTTCCTGAATTGTTCTTGTGCAGTTATTTCATTTATCTATTGGAATCCCACTACTAGTTCTTTCTGTTGTATTTGCTTGTCTGTTACTGAAGTTTCTAACACCACACTAGTCTTTTAGTAACGGCAAACTCGCTTAATTCCCATAAAGTCACATACATCTTCCTATGTTTTGAGGTACGTATAGTTAAGAAGACTTGGGCAGCAAAAGGAAGAGACTGAATGCACCTGGATCACAACAACCCAGTACAACATTAGAGGCTTGGGGGAGAGTAGCTGGAAAGCTGCTTGACAGAGAGAGATATGAGAGTCCTCATTTACTATCCACTAAACATTGAGACAGCATTGTGCTCTGGTGGCCAAGAAGACCAATGGCATCCTACCTTGTATCAGTAATAGTGTAACCAACTAGGATTAGGAAGGTGGTTGCCCCCCTGTACTCAGGCATGGTGATGCCTCTCCTTGAGTACTCTGTTCAGTATTGGGCACCTCAGTACAAGAAAGACACTGAGGTGCTGGAGTGTGTCCAGAGAAGGGCATCAAGGCTGTTGAATGGTCTGGAGAACAAGCCTTATGAGGAGTGGGTGAGGGCTAGGTCTGTGTAGTCTGCTGAGGGGAGACCTAATTGCTCTCTACAGCTTCGTGAAAGGATGTTGGAGAGAGAGGGGTGTTGGTCTCTTTTCACAAGTAAGGAGTGCTAGGACAAGAAGAAATGGCCTTATGTTGCACCGGGGTAAGTTTAGGTTAGACCTTAGGAAACACTTCTTAATTCAAAGGCTTATTAAGCAGTGAAACAGGCTGCCAGGGAGGTGTTTGAATTATCATTCGTTGATGTGTTTCAAATTCTTGGATGTAATCATCTGATGGGTGGCTGAGTTACCAGCCCCACTATGCCTACCTAAGAATGCTCCGTCATCTTGTCTCTTCAGTAGCCAGGTGGGTCTGGGTCACGGACGAGGGGGTTCCCATGGCAGGCAGCGCTGGTTGTGCCTGGCTTGCCAGAAAAAATTTTCTGCCGGGCTCCAGCCCCCATCTGCTGGCCACAGCGCTGCACTGCATTGCCTGCCTTCCCCTGAGGGCCAGTCCTCTCCTGGCTCAAACATTCACAGAATCTCTTTGATTGGGTGAGACGTTTAAGATCATAAAGTGCAACCATTGACCCATGACTCCATAAACTCGCTTCTGTTAAATAATTTGCGGAGCAGCTTTGCATACATTTGTTATCGGAATAAACGAGGTTACAAATTTTACAAAGGTTACTTTCTTGATTTCTACATCTGCTGAACTTTGTTAGAGGAATATTTTATCCAAATCCAAACAGAATTGCTTGAAAGGGAAACCCAGGGTGGAGTCTTAGATTTTGGGATGCGGGAGTTTTTTAAAACTCTTCTCTCTGAACATTAATTTCTTTAGGCTGCAGCAAGATACGTAAGGATGCTGCTGATCAGACTGGCTGTTAAGTTTTACCATGTAGTAGAGGCAGCATTTTCTGTAGATTATGTCTTATGTAGATCTGTCTTATCAGGTATTTCAGGTTATTTTTCTGTCTTTACTGAGGACTGATTTTTTTTTTTTTTGGAGGAGTAGTGTCTTGTTTGAGTTGCTGTAATGATTTTCATTCATAACCGAAGCTAGGCCTCGAATGCTGATTTATTATTTTTATTTCCAGTCCCTGCTGCTTGGTTTTTGATTCTTAATGGCTTGCAGACAGTATTCTAATATTTTATGTTTGCAGTTGCAGGTTAAAGGTCAGGAAACAGAAATGATAATTTATAGTGAAGTTATGTAAATGGTGTGTATTTATATTATACGTTACCCTTAAAGTATTATTTACATAGTTGGCTCTTGCACCTATTGCTTTATGGATATGGTGACCAAGACTTACTCGTGTCATCGCTGGCAAGAAGCAAATAACAGGAAGATACTGCAAAGCCAAGCAGATTGCTTTGTTTTTCACTTATTTATGAGGTTTTAAATTAGTTTAAAACTTACGACTCTGTCCTTTTAAAACTTTTTTTTTCCTTTGGTAGTTAAGCTTAGGGCTTTTGTTTCTGGAAAACCGGTTGATTCTAAGGGTTTACTTTAAATCTGCGATTCACAGAGTGGTGGGATTGCTGGCAGGATGGGATCCTGCTCTTGGTGTGGACTTACCTCTCTGACTAGTGCCACAGCCAGCTACTTCAGGAAAGTAGTGAAAGCATCTGGCTCAATGTTAACAGAAAGGAAGAAATCTATGGGACCGTTCTTTTCTAGCCATAACAAACAGCAATATTTCTTTGCCCAGTTTCAGTTGATTGCATATTCAGAGCTGAACATCAGTCTGATGTGAGAATAAGATAAGAGCTTAGAAGTTTTCACAACTTCAGACAAGCATTTCTTTTGTGTTGATGTTTATCTTCATCATGGATATTTAGTTTGGCTGAAACTTTTTAAAGTTAAATTCAAAAGATCAGAAAATTGATTTACCTGATAAAGAAGTTTAGGTGAGACTCTTGGTCAGATTTTGGTAACAAATTACAACAGTTTAGCTTTTCAGGAAGCACCTGAAATTCAAAGGTTAAGCTGACTGCTAAACATCTTTATATAGGTAACTAAGATCACTTATCACCTGAAAAATTTCTAGATTTTACTGACCAGGTGTTTGCCAGGGATTTTACTGATTGCAGGAAGTAGCAAATCCATAGCTCATTTATTTATGCTACCTGATCAACATTATTATTACCAGTGATGGTCAGACTTCAGTAGATTCTGTCACGAGTGCAAACATGCAGTTGACTTACATAAAAACATTTCTTTCACTTTTCATCTGAGACTGGGTTTTTTGACAAATATGTTTCATGTTCTGGCAAAAAGAACTTCATAGTGAGGTTTTTCGTTCCCTTTCCCTTACTTGCCCTGCTCTTGGCTGGTTTTTTCCCTCAAAAAGCAGGATAAAATCTTGGCAGATGAATCTGCTGTCCTTGATGGTTTTATTTATTTATTTAACTTATAAACTGAGGTGTTTCTTACTATTATTTTTATTCAACAACCTTATTTATTTGGGGAAGGAAGCCAGAGTAGGTGGCAGATATGCACAAAAGTCAATGATTAAAGTGATTGGACTCAAACTCTATTCCCTACAGTTATGGCTCTGAGTACAATTAGTTTGAAGAGTAGTCTTGGATTTCTCTGGTTTTGTTTTCTGTCTCATGTGCTTTTTTCTCTTTCATGACTTCTCCAAAAATCTAATGTTTGCTGTATGTTATGGAGAAGTACTACTGTGGCTTGTGGTTACAGCAATTAAGTATCTGTTTTGTTGACTCTCTGGAGTCACCATCTATCATGTGGCTGCCCACCACAAAATGAGATTAGCATTGACTTCCTAGGATGTATTGCTGTGATGCAAGAAGAGTTTGAACAGCAAGTGGCCTAGGAGATGAGACTGGTCCATTCACTTCTTTAATACAGCAGTCTATTAAATAGGTCATTACAATGGGAATTCTTGCTAAAAGTTACCCTTGAAATGTCAAGACTACATTGTTCATTCTGTTTGTAAAGTGAAATGTACTATACACAAACAGGATTTTTCTTTTTTTCTTCTTTTAAAAATGAATATGGATGGTAATGGGTCTTTCCTTTCTACAACACTCTGAATTAAAGCATTCCATTAACAGAATGTGTGTGTGTATATATATCTATCTCTCCTAAGAATTTCCTTTAATCAAAATAAAATGCATTTAGTAAGGAACTGTGAAATCTTTCAGATAACAGAGCTTATGCTCAAAGAGACAAATACTTTAAACTGGTTGAAATAACATTCCTGAATTAAAAGCCATAGTTTGCTTAAAACACGCTTTATCTCAGATGCGTTGAATACACGTACGTGGAGCTTCTGATTGCCTTTTATGTTTTTGATGTTTATTTGATACTTCTTTGTTTAGACCAGTTACAGTTTGCTTCTCGGCACTACGTCTTGTGTTTGGTTAATTGCTAAGAAAAGAAATTTCAGTTCCTTACTTGTAATTTTATTCATGGTACCATCCCAGGTAGCTGTACTGGTTACATTGAGGCAAAAGTGTGGAGCTGCTTGACTGTGATAGGCATTTAGTGACATAATACACTGTAATGAAAGCAGTTTCTTCTCTCTCAGTCTTGAAATAAAAGCATTTATTTTGGTTTGTGTCTTCAGGAAGATCTGAGGTTGCAGTGTATCTCTGTGGCCACCAGACAGAGACTGAAGCTTGTGTGATAGACTTTTTTTTTTCCTTTGGTCT
Organism: Phoeniculus purpureus; assembly: GCA_028565055.1. Taxonomy (NCBI): domain Eukaryota; kingdom Metazoa; phylum Chordata; class Aves; order Bucerotiformes; family Phoeniculidae; genus Phoeniculus; species Phoeniculus purpureus. The sequence continues at coordinate 68,808,261 of JAOXOE010000001.1, forward strand.
TTTTTCTTTTTTTCTTCTTTTATGGTTGAGCATTCTTGAAACCAAGAGGAAAATCAGTATTTACCCCAATGATAAAGTTCTACATTATCCATTGTATGAAATGGATAATGACCACTCTGTTCCATAGTCTTCCATCATCAGGAGGAAGATAGGAAGAGTCTCTATGGAAGGATCTTGGAAAAATAAGAGAATATTATGAATTTTGCAGTATCACAAGGAGAGTTAAAAAAAGGTCAATTATTGCTTCTCTCTCTCTCTCTCTCCTAAAACTTTATTTAACCAGGATAGAAGTGTGAGTGTCTAAGTGCACAATTAAATACGTGATTCTTACATATACAGTACTGACTGCAAGTAACATAGCCTGAAGAATTTTCATTATTTATGATTAGGAAACAACAGCAATAAATTAGAGTTTTTTTTCTCCCAAACCAGGTTGTTTATTCTAGAGTTGAAATTAGAAAAAAATATTACTTAAGTAAGCAAGAAAACTTGACCTCTGAATTGCAAAATAAACATGAATACTTGTCCTACCAATTCCCTTTCCAAATTAGAGCACTCTTATATCTGAATGGTTGATCTGAGCTATGGAATCCTTCCACAGTGAGACTCATCAAAACTTGTAACCAGTGTTAATGGAGACCCTGTGCTGGATTAAGAAATTTAAAGGAAATGATTGTCCTTAATGGTGACATTTGGGATTAGATGCTGTTTAGTTGTTTAGCAGTGCTGTGGGAGAGAACCAAAAGTTGTCATTTTAGGTGAGATTTGTTTAATGGTTCTGAAAGGAGGAAACAAAAATGTGAATGTCAAGTAGTTGGTTTAAGAAACATTAAAACAGGCTTTGCTTGTGTTTACAAAATGGTGGTGCTTGTAATAAAAACGAATTAAGGAATTAATTCGGTAAACCTGCTTAAGGGTAATTGATGGTAGTGGGCATATGCAGAAATAAATCCACTGGAACAAACACCTAGGGCATCAATTGGGTTAGAATTCTGAGGGAAGCTTAACTATCACACAGTCTCTGAGCAGCAAAAATACCACAAACCAACAGTCTTACGGGGTTGTAGAAATGTTACGTAGGTATTTTTGGAGTGATGTGCATCAAAGCAATGTACTGCTGTTTCTCGGGAGCCTTCAGCTCCGCAGAGTTTTGTACTGGTTGGGAGTCCCAGATCTCTGTGAATGCAGTAGGCTTACAGAAGTGTCACTCTGGCTCTCTTGTGTGTTCCTACTCTCCCATGTTCCCACTTTCCCTTGCTCTCACTCACACTCTTCTTTCTCTCCTGCCATGCTGTCTGGGCATCTGCCAGAGAACATGAGCTTTGTAATACAGTTGTTTGGGTAACCTGGAATCAGGTCTAATTTCAGAGCACAAACTCTCTTAATCACTTCTGTTTTTAGGAACTTTTTTGGGTCACGTAACCATTATTTTTTTATTGATTTAGTCATTGAGCAAAAACCCAAGCTATTTGTACTATCACCATTATAGGTATTGAGTAATACCATAGAACAATAGATGAGTAATTAATGCTTTTTCAGGTTGTTAGTTTTAGCAACACTTAGTAAAAACAGTCAAAATAATTTTTATATGATGCCTTGTACTCTTTCCTCAGCTCTGCAGGAGGCTGCATATCTGTAATAGGAGGCAGTAGATGAGATTAAACACTTGGAAGTGAAGAGAATTGTGACGAGCATATTTGATGGCATGAGATAATGGGAAATGAGAGTTGAAAGGCTAAATGTGGTGATACATGGTCACCTAACCCTCTTAAAGCTTCTACTTTCTTACTCATTATTAACATACATGAAATCAGCTTTTCTCCAATGGAATTGCTTAAACTTGCCCTGTGGTTTTCTGTCACTGGGAACAGAGGAATTAGACAAAAGCAAGCTAGGGGGACCAGTCGCACTAACTTTACCACTCTCCTAGCTCACCATCTGACACTCTCACTTGGTAAGACACAGAACCTAGAATTTACTTGGTGGTACAGTTGTGCTCTTAACTGTCTGCTGAGCAGGTAGTCAGTCTGAGCTAAATGAAATGGTTTGCAACTTAGTTTTTTCTGCCCTTACTTTGCTGAGGACACTGCTGACCTCCAGTGTGACACCTGGAGCTTCATTTTTTCAGGAACCTTCAGAGATTTCAAGCAAATGTTAAAGAGGAATAGAAGTTATTTGGTAGATCCAGAATTTACATGGTGTATATGTGTGAAGAGGCAGACAAATAATTTTAACATGTATAAGGCTGACTAGGGGAGGTGGTTCCAGAAAGTGATGTAGACGTGGAACTCAAATATGTGGTTTAGCAGTGGGCTTTATAAGTTGGTTTAGTGGTTGGATCTTAAAGATCTTTTTCAGCCTAGACAGTTCTATGATTGTAAGTGTTGCTTCTTCAGGAAACTAATTTAAAGAAATGGCCTGCTGTTGAGAATGATTTTGTTCTAAATGTAGTAAATCTTAGGAAACACAAATGAGGAACGTAACTCATTTACAGGACCATTATTTTAAAACGTTGGAAGTAGGTACATTGTTCATATCCATGCTGTAGACTTCTTGGTGCTTTTTTTTTAGGGTTTGGATTTAGGCTTAAATATTGTGAGGTGTAGTAGAGCTGAGGTTTTTTAATTTTGTTATTTAATGCAGTTTAAATGTGGCAAAATGCCACAGTCATTACTGTTAGCTTCCATTTGTGGCTTTAATGCAGGTGTACGGTCATAGGTTGTGAATCAGTCATAAGGTAGAGTGGTAATGTCATCAAGAATCTCAATTGTCAAAGTGTTTTTAACTGAGGGAAGAACTCTTTATTAAGCCTGTTAGGCACAGTGAGGGGAAAAGTAGGAATCAGTATTCCTTTTGAAAAAACTAGTGAGTATATTAAAAAGTAGTTTAAGCTTTTTTTCTATTTCTCTATTAGTTTTTCTTTTTTTCATGTCAGCTTGAAGGAAAAAAATGGTGTAATGCAATAACTCTCTTGGTGTTGTATCATTAAAGTGCTAGCTTTTTTCCTAAGTTATGATATGATCATATTGCAGAGGCGGATGCCCCAAACTTTTCGAGATCCAGCCAGTGCTCCATTGAGGAAACTCTCCGTAGATTTGATCAAAACATACAAGCATATTAATGAGGTAATGTCTCCAGCTGTCTTTGTATCTTTGTAGCATGCATCAGGGTGAAGTTTTTTATCACAATGCATTATTGCTTTTTTTTTTTTTTAATGAATAACCCTGAAAAGAGATGAAAATAAAGCTTGTTTCCTGCTGTTTACGTGTCATTTGAGATCACTGGTGTCTTGTTCCTGCTTTCTGTCCAGCACATTGGAAATTTTTCATCCTGGAATTGATTTTGTGTTGTTTTATAAAATAACAGATGTTGAGCTTTTCTGTTGCATGATAAGGAAACATAAGTGGCACAAACAGTATATTAACTCATGCTCATACTTCCATGAATGTGTCTGAGGACTTCTAAAGTAAAGTGTTTTCCCTATGTAATTAAATGTTATTGGCAAACTTAAAATATAAAATTTACATTGTTAATATAGGAAAGCAATTGTAGGAAATTTAAAGGTCTTTCTGTAGTGATTACTAACTTCTTTGGAATGCTTTTTTTTCAATATTGTATAAAGATCAACTGATAACTCTTGTTTCCAGGCTACTTGACATTTTAAATTTTGCCATCTATATAGTGTACTGTGATGTATTTTTGCACCGATGAACTCTAGGTATCATTGTTATTACTGCATTTATTTAGATCTGCTTTCTGAGGTTTTAAATGAAGTCTTTGGTTTGGCGTAGTGACTTAACTTCAGATAGAGTGATAATTAGAGAGGATTGTTTATTTTGCCAGTAATAAAGTTGCATTTTGTAATCACAGGATTTGATTATAAAGGCTGATTCTATTCTTTATTGGACAAATGTTCAAAAAAAAATGCTCTTAAACAGCATACTTTTCACCTTTAGGTTTACTATGCAAAAAAAAAACGGCGGCATCAGCAGGGCCAGGGAGATGATTCCAGTCACAAAAAGGAGAGAAAAGTTTACAACGATGGCTACGATGATGACAACTATGACTATATTGTAAAAAATGGGGAGAAGTGGATGGATCGTTACGAAATTGACTCTTTAATAGGCAAAGGATCCTTTGGACAGGTAATGTGTATCTATTGAGCAGCATGTAATTCATGTGAATATTCCTGTTTCATTTGGAAAGTCAACTCAGTTTGTTAATCCTATTATATACCATTTGCCTGCTTGAGATACTTGTGTTTTGAGCTGTTTCTTCTTACTGCAGATAACATTTGAATATACTTTAGTGTGCAGATCAGTCTGGTAATGCATTTTGTAATAACCAAATCTTCAGCCTGTTGCTATCAGTTCATGTTTTTAGCTGTCTGGTTTGAGATTTTAAATTAAAACAATAGTTTAGTGCTAGGGATTGCTTATTATAAATTGCTATTTTAGTATCACTGTATCATCTGTTTTGGGTGTTTGCACCTGTAGCCAAGGCTTGAGAAAAAGGCTGGAAGGAGGATGGAGGGTTTTTTGTTTGTTTTTGTTAGCTTTTCTCAAATTTTTGCTTGTTGTTCCACAGTGTTGTTTTTGATGGCTTCATAATTGCAAGCTGGATATAATGCTTGCCTTAATGAGTCTCAGTGGAGCTTTGGTTCTGTTTGGTGACATCACTGCACTAAGCCATACATGTTCAACTGTGGCTTTACTGTAGCTTAAAGTAAGAGAAGAAATTTAACAAAAGAAATTTAACTAGAAGGAACAAAAGTTATAAAACATGTCTCCTCTGAGTTCAGAAAATGATGAACGTTTAGAAAGAGTGTTTTGCTGTATTGACCACTTGATGTTTTACTGATGTATTTGACTTTGCTCTTTCAGGTTGTAAAGGCTTATGATCGAGTGGAGCAGGAGTGGGTGGCTATTAAAATAATAAAAAACAAGAAGGCTTTCTTAAACCAAGCCCAGATTGAAGTGCGACTGCTTGAGCTTATGAACAAACATGACACTGAGATGAAGTACTATATAGGTATTTCAATAATTACTCTTCATTTAGATCTCGCTTTGTGTACCATTGGGTGCTTCTGTTGCTAAAGAAATGAAAAGAATAACACAAACACAGCTTGAAAAGTTTTTAGTATTAGTAAAGTTTTCCAGTTTGCTTTGCAACAGGACCAGATCCAGAAGAATATGTAAAGTTATTCGGAGTAACAGGCTTGTGAGTTTGTAGCATTTGGATCTGTTGTAGAATTTTCTTTTTCTAGTTAATGGTACAGACTCGTGAAGAAGTGGGGCTGGCTTTTCCACAGAAGTTATGATCTGTGGAAGTTTGCGTCTCTTTCACTACTTTAACTATGTCTTAAATTATCTCGCAGTTATCATGGATAAGACCATGCATACTTAATGTAATACAGCATTGTACATAAGTTTTCTGGCTAATAATTTTTTTAATTGTTTTAGAAAGCTCAACGTTTTGTGTTTAAAAAAAAAAAAACCAACTCAAGTTTTGTGTAAATGTTAAACTTGCCCATTTATAGCTCAGAAAATATTTTAAAGCTTGAAATTAAAATCAGACTGAAGTATATTTCTTATTTCAGTTTTCTCTTACTTACGGCAACCAAATTGAATGACTGGTAAACCTTGCTTGTCTGTAAAGAGATTAAAGTGATGAATTTTCCACATATTTCATGAAAAAAAAATTTGATTTGGGATGGGATTGGTTGCGTTCAAAAGTTGAAATTATGCCAATTTAAAATGAATATAATGCCTTTGGAATATTGATCAGTTTTATTAATTGGACACTTGAAGTCAGAGTTTAGAAATTGTAGTAATGTCTTGGTGTTCTTCAAATGAATCTGAGAGTAAAATATTTTCACTCTAAATGTAAGGGAAATTCTTCATAAATATTCTAGTCATAATGGAATATCTGCTTTGCTTTTGAGAATGCTGCTGTGTGTGTACTTTTTTTCCAGTCTGCTGCTTTGACATGGGTACAGTCCTAGTGTTAGGACGGTGGAGAAATTAAGTCTTTCCTGAAAAGTAACAAAAGTGCTGTCTGGTATTTTTATTTACCCACAAATGTATTTGCCTTTGCTAATAGGGTTTGGAGAAAAAAACCCAAACTTCTATCTTTTCAGCATTGTTTTGGTAAATACAGCTTTACTGAGGCACACCTGAGGACACTTCAGATGTGTAAAGTGTCCCCCCTTTACCTTAGGCATGACAGTAATATTCCATGAATAACCGTAGATCTAAAAGTAAATCAAAAGTACTACTTTGTATTATAGTACTCGTCGATCAGCTTCCTATGCATTCATTAAAATATTTGAGCAATGCGATATAATTAATACTTACCACACCAGTTATGTGTTAATTGTTTTCTTTCCCTTTTTAAAGTGCATTTGAAGCGCCACTTCATGTTTCGAAACCATCTCTGCTTAGTTTTTGAAATGCTGTCCTACAATCTGTATGATCTGTTGCGGAACACCAACTTCAGAGGTGTCTCGTTGAACCTGACACGAAAATTTGCACAACAAATGTGCACTGCACTGCTTTTTCTGGCGACTCCTGAACTTAGTATCATTCACTGTGACCTGAAACCAGAGAATATCCTGCTCTGTAACCCCAAACGAAGCGCTATCAAGATTGTTGATTTTGGCAGTTCATGTCAACTTGGACAGAGGGTAAGTATTGGTAAAAGAAATTGTATTATGCTATTGCTGGATACCTTTGGAAAATAGAATATTTTAAAGTCATAACACCTATACAGCTAATGTAATTACTGTGCAAAATGAAATAGTAACTTAATTTTTAAGTAGGATTTCTAGTTTAACAGTCCATGTGCTATAAATAAAAAAAAAATATAAATTTTAGTAACATAGTAGATAAACTTTTACCATCGTGTTAAACTTTCCATCTTTTTTCCTTGGTTATGTTTTTATGCTATGTTAATGCAGAGTGTGTTAGCACTTGTTTCAAGTCTACTTTGATATAAAATACTCTTTTATTATTTTCTTATTTTGTATGCGTCTGCTTCCACTTTAGCATTTCCTCTATTTAGTGTGCCTTGGAGGTAAGACATTTGAGGGTTGACACAGTGCAGTAGCTGACTTTTAAAGATTCTAGTTAGAACTAGCCCATTTTTACAAAAACTTTGGTGACTGTGGAAAGACTAAATTGACTTCAGTGGTAGTAGTCCTATGAGTAAAGTTGCATACGTGCAAACCATTTTCAAGACAAAGGACCAAATTGCTTTATTGGCAGTTCTTCAAATTAGGTTATACTATTAAAGAGTTGTGCTAAAATTCATAATTGTGTCCTTTTGTTCATATACTTCAAACATGAGTGCATTTTTCATTTGAGGTGTTAGAGCATAATGTGTTCTGTATTTGCTTTAGGAAATGTTAAAATACGTGCAATAACTAGTAAGACACTAAAATTGTAAATAATTCTGCTTGGATGCCAAAGTCTGTTTTCTTTAGGAAGAGCTTTGAATCGTATTCCTCAAGTGTTTAATCTGTACTGACTACTTGCTCACTGAAAAGTTGTGTCAGGGTGACCTGTTCAGCTCATACTTTGTAGTCTTGATACAATTAGATAGACTCTTTCCTGTTTGAAAGAATTATATTCCACTGAGCAAGTGACCACTTCTGTTCTGGATGCCTTTAGTTGCTTGGCGCTGAAAACAAATTTAGCTAGAATCCAGGAAGTCTTCTGTAGATGGACCTTAATTTCTTTGAAAAAAGGATTTTGAGCTTTCTCAGACGTGTTGCATACCTTTGGCAGTTTACCTACAAATTTGTGAATGCTAAGAAGAAAAATAACCAACCAACCAATAAAACCAAACAGACCCTCTCCTGAAAGTATGCAATATTTGCAAAAGAGAAAAGGTTTCAAAAATGTACTTCACATGGGATCATTATATGAGAAGGCACGAGAAACATCATGGACTAATAGAAATCCCCCAGTCTCTGTTGAGGATTTGCATCTGGAGAGGAGAACCCCACCGCTTTTTCCCATAGCAAGTTTGGAAAGAGTAGGTCGGGGTATTGAATGTTATATTGAAAGCGGTGAGGAGACATATGTGTAAATGAATAAAAGGACTTTTTGCTGTAAACTAGAAACTTCTCAGAGTGAAGGAAGACACCAGGAGGTGAAACAAGCTTTAGATTGTTTATGTCAATAATAAGATAATTTTGAAATGTTAAGTGGAATAGTTTTCCTTTGGGTGATAACAGACTGAATTTTGTTGTGCAATTACTTGTAATTGCATGAGATTACACTCTTAAACCCTAAAGTGCAAAATATTGACATAATTAGTGAAGCTACACCTTTTTTCCCTGAAAGAAAGTGTGAATGCTAGTATTTTCTTAAGAATTAACATTTACATGTATTTTATTAATGTATAGATACTTTATAGTATCATGATAAACCTTGACTTTCATACACCAAATGTGTCTTTCATGGTAGTTCTGTGTTGTATCATAATGGTGTTCTGTGGATGCTGTGTTACATTTAGATACTCTTATTTCAGATATACCAATATATCCAGAGTCGTTTCTATCGATCACCAGAGGTGCTACTGGGAATGCCTTATGATCTTGCAATTGATATGTGGTCCCTGGGGTGTATTTTAGTTGAGATGCACACTGGAGAGCCTCTTTTTAGTGGGGCAAATGAGGTATGCAGCTTTATTACAGTACAAGTAATTTGATTATTTTGGGGTTTTTTTTTTTCTTAGTATAACTTTAAGCTCTTTAATTGTGTAACATATAAATTACAATAGTGTAGAGTGTAGTAATCCTACAGTGAGTAAACATCAATGACAGCAATGTCTTTTGTCAGAACACAGTACCTGTTAATTTTCTGTTTCTGAGCCCTCCCTCCTTATTTACTAATTTATAAGTACTGGGTTTTTCTTAAATTTATAGTTAATTTAGAACTTGTCTGAGTAGTTAATGTTTGCCTCCCCTGTGACTAGTTCTGTCTGACTGCTCAGCTGTCTGTCACATGTTCTCCACAAATATTCTTTGTTCGGAACAGGTGGATCAAATGAATAAAATCGTGGAAGTTCTAGGGATTCCACCTACCCACATCCTTGACCAAGCACCAAAAGCAAGAAAGTTCTTTGAGAAGTTGCCAGATGGCACTTGGAACTTGAAGAAGACCAAAGATGGAAAAAGGGTAGGTTACATAACTTGGGTAACATGGACGGTTTCTTTAAAAAAAAAAGAAATTTATTTTTAAAAATGCTACTTTGTTTTACAGTTTGCTTTACTGATGAGCAAGTTGTTACTGTTCCATGGTGCAATGATTAAATAATACTTTCTGTAGTTCTGAATAGGTTTTACTTTCCTTTGCCTTGCTTGCTTTTATGGCATGCATAAACTGTGCACATCCAAGAATTACGTATAAATTGATTTCAAGCAATTTCCAACTTCCCAACAGGAATACAAACCACCTGGAACTCGTAAACTTCACAATATACTAGGAGTTGAAACAGGAGGACCAGGTGGACGTCGTGCTGGGGAATCGGGTCATACTGTAGCTGACTACTTGAAGTTCAAAGACCTCATCTTAAGGATGCTTGATTATGACCCCAAGACACGAATTCAACCTTATTATGCCCTGCAGCATAGCTTCTTTAAGAAAACAGCAGATGAAGGTACAAACACAAGTAACAGTGTGTCTACGAGTCCTGCCATGGAGCAGTCACAGTCTTCAGGAACCACCTCTAGTACATCTTCAAGCTCAGGTAAGTTTTTCTCATTAATAGGTAACAAAACTGTTTTTCTGAATCACACCAAAGGAGTCTTTCCCAGATAAATGTTTTTTTCTTTATTTTCTTTTTTTTTTTTAAAAAAAAAAACCCCAAATGTCAGTTGTGCTCAACAAAACAGTTCTTTTAATCAGCTGAAACAGGTAACTGCTCCAACAAAAAATAACAAGTGAATGAGCAAAAGAACTTTTGCCCTGAAGCATCTTAAGTGTCTTCATGGTGTCACTGTTTTACAGCTTGCTTTAAATTTGCTGTCTCTTTAGTTATTGTGAATGTTATTTTACAGGTGGATCTTCTGGAACAAGCAACAGTGGAAGGGCACGGTCAGACCCCACACACCAGCATCGACATAGTGGTGGACACTTCACTGCTGCTGTTCAAGCTATGGACTGTGAAACGCACAGCCCACAGGTATGCTTTCAGTAGAGGTTTTGTCTGTTTGATGTGTATGAATTGCCCATGCTACATACATTGGTGTATAAACGTTCAAGGGAGGGACCCGAGTACTACAGTTTTTAATGTTGAGGGGTGGTAGACCTTCTGGTTATCTGTGATGACACACTGCCCCACAGATGTTGGGCTACTATACCCAGGTTCTCACTAGCAAGGCCAGTTTTCTCCCCTTCCCTCATCACATCTAGTTTAACGCTCTATCAAATAGCCCTGCTAACTCCTGCCCCAAAATCCTTTTTACCCCTCTGGGACAGGTGCATCCCACCTGCTGTCTGCAGGTCAGGTGTCTCATATTGAAGCCTGTGACTGGAAAACCCAAAGTCTTGCCTATAGCACCAGTCTCAAAGTCATGAGTTCACCTGATGGCTCTTTCTGTTCATCTCATCATTTGTGATTGCCACTGGAGAGGAGAAAATAACTGCCATCAAGTGGCATGTACAAGGCAACCAGGGAATCAGGCACAGCCAGCATGGGTTTAGGAAAGGAAGGTGCTGCCTAACCAGTCTGATCTCATTGTACGATTGGGTAACCTGCCTATGGGATATGGGGAAGGCTGTGGATGTGGTCTACCTAGACTTCAGCAAAGCTTTCAACAGTCTCTCTCCCACAGCATCCTCATGGAAAAGCTAGCAGCCCATGGCTTGGATGGTTACATCCTCCGTTGGGTTAAAAACTGGCTGGATGTCCAGGCACAGAGAGTGGTTTTGAATGGTTCTGCACTGGTCACCAGACCAGTGGTGTCCCCCAGGGATTAACACTGGGCCCAGTTCTGTTCAACGTCTTTATTGGTGACCTGGATGAAGGCATCAAATCTACCCTTAGAAAATTTGTGGATGACACCAAGTTGAGGGAGGAGTGTTGATCTGCTGGAGGGGAGGAAGATGCTGTACAGGCATCTGGACAGGCTGGGTCAATGGGCAGAGGCCAATGAAGTTTAACTAGGTCAGGTGCAGGGTTCTGCATTTTGGCCACAATAATATCCTGTAGCTGGAGAGTGGCCTGGCAGAGAGGGACCTGGCCTGAAGCTGCACCAAGTGATGTTAAGTTGGATGTTAGTAAGCACTTCCTCACAGAAAGGGTGAACAGACATTGGCATGGACTGTCCAGGGAGGTGATGGAGTCCCCATCCCTGGAGGTGTTTAAGGACAGACTGGATGTGGCACTTAGTACCATGATCTAGGTGACTGTGGTGATGTTAGGTCATAGGCTGGACTTTATGATCTTAGAGATCTTTTCCAGCCTCAATAATTCAGTGATTCTGTGGATTTTCTGAGAATCCCTAAAACTGTTTCACACTTTAATTTCAGTATTCACATGGTTTACATGTGGAACTATCCATCAAATTTTCTTAATTTTTTTACTCCCAGTTCTTTATAGCCCTTTATATGTTAGGTCAGTCACTTAGGCGAAAACACTGCAGGTAGCTGTAAAAATAATGTATAGATTCTGCGGGGTTAGAGGTTTTGTGTTAGTCATGTGGACCTGTTAGTGCTGGCTGTAAGGGTACACAGAACTAACACTTCAGAGACTCAGTCTGGAGTTCCTGTTTCTGTTTTAAGGTGTTTGGGTAGTTTGCCAATAGTACTGTTGATGACTTACTATTTATTCAATGTTTCTTGGAAAGAAGCAACTACTCATTTATTAACTACAATGTGTATATAGTAGCTAGATCGTGCTATTTTAGTAGTCTTTAATCAGGTTTCTGTGTTCTTCCAGAGCTGTGGGTAGTAATCCTCTAATGCTGTTGACATAGTTCAAGATACGGACTAGAACATACTAGTTTAGCTTACTATGTTTATTGTATCTTGAGGCGTGAGTCAAAGATCAGGGCCTTACTGTTCTAGATGTTGTACAAATACTATGTTGTTAATTGCTATTATTGTGTAAAGCTGCTTTCTCTGATTTTGACACTGAGGTCACATGTTGGATTTAAACTGTTTGTATATCAGAAAGACATCCAGAATGTGCATTTGTTTTTCTTGAGTATATTTAGAAAAGGCTATTAGAAATGCTTCTTAACTACATTCTTACATTTCTGTAATAATTTTCCAATTGCTGAAAAAGTTTGTGTAAACATTAGTAAGTTACTCCATATATTAGAAATGGACGGATTTGAGTAAGCATCTTAATTTTTATTTTTTTTATAACATAGGTTCGACAACAGTTTCCTCCTCCAATTGGTTGGACAGCCACTGAAGCTCCTACACAGGTCACTGTTGAAAACCATCCAGTTCAAGAAACCACCTTCCATGTAACCCCTCAACAACAGAATGCATTACATCATCATCATGGAAATAGCTCTCACCACCACCACCATCACCACCACCACCACCATCATCATGGACAGCAAGCCTTGGGTAGCCGGACCAGGCCGAGAGTCTACAATTCTCCAACAAACAGCTCCTCCACCCAGGATTCTATGGAGGTGGGCCACAGTCACCACTCCATGACATCCCTGTCTTCCTCAACTACTTCTTCCTCTACATCTTCCTCCTCTACTGGTAACCAAGGCAATCAGGCCTATCAGAACCGCCCAGTGGCTGCTAATACCTTGGACTTTGGACAAAATGGAGCTATGGACATGAATTTAACAGTCTACTCTAATCCGCGCCAAGAAACTGGCATAGCTGGACATCCAACATACCAGTTTTCTGCTAATACAGGTCCTGCTCATTACATGACTGAAGGACACCTTGCGATGAGGCAAGGAATTGATAGAGAAGAGTCTCCCATGACAGGAGTTTGTGTTCAGCAAAGTCCTGTGGCTAGCTCGTGACTGAAACTAAGTTTGTTTCTTGTGTGTTTTTATAGAAGTGGTGTTTTTCCAAAAACAAAGTGCAAAGCTGCTTGAATCAGAAGGAGATAAACTCACTGAACCGCTACAGGAGGGCAAAGCTGACTATTTTTTTAAACTTGAAAAGATTGCAAAGGGACAATGAAGTTTTTTTGTTGGTTTTTTGGGTTGATTTTTTTTTTTTTAAGAGCCATGTCTGGACCCACCTTAATGGATAGCTTAGTGGTGTTCACCTTTTGCTTCCCCCATTTTAACTTGCCACAACCTAGTCATAGTTTGGTTTTTTTTTTTTTTTGGGAGGGTTTGGTTTTTTTTGGTCTCATTCAACAGGGGTTATTGTTCAAATGTTAGTTGTAGTTGCAAACTAGTATCTTTTTAAAGGCATTGCACATGATTTATAAAAAGGCCCTTTGAATTTTTTGGGTGGGAGGGGAGTGAGTAATATATATATATTTTTTTTAGTTCCCCAAACAAACATGGGCACAGAAATGCAGTACTGTAAGAAAGAGGGACCTTCAGATTACACAAATATATATTCTTCAGCTGTAAAAAGGGACGGTTGTAACGGAGTTCGTAAGGCACATTAAGCATGCTAAGTGGCGGTAATCAGAACTCTCCTTTTCTGAATCTACTGAGGATCAAAGCAGCAATTGTAATGGGATTCTGTGGGTCTCATATTTTGGAGACCGCAGTCAGTTAGTATTGAAATATGACTGGTTTCATAACTGAGGTGCACTGAGAAGCAATCAACGGGTCGGTCCTGGCCAGTCCTGGGGAGGTCTAAGTGGTGGTCTTTGGGATAACCTTTGGCCTTATGGATTTGGACTCTTAAATTAGAAGAGCCTACCATTTCAGATGCAATCACTTTTGGACATGCTTTTGCAGACAGTCCTTAATGCTGAAAACACAGAGAATGGGTAATTCAAGAGGCCTTTCTTTTAAAATAGACTTTTGTGACCCACTTATTGTAAGGTATTGCAAGGTCACTTTGCGTGTGTCATAAAGTTGACTTCCTTATTGGTTGAAGGTCACAGGAGTAGTGGTTTGCGTTTGATGGAAATAGCTACAACTGTGTCCCTTCCTGCTTTTTACTTTTTTCTTTTGCTTTTTCTCGGCACGTGGTTTCTCCACCATTACTTCTGCACAAAGACGTCTTCTGTTCATCCTGAACATTTTTAAAAATGCAGAATTTTATGTGACTGCTTTTTTGCCTCACAATTATGCTGTGAATTTTACAAAAATTTATTTTCTTTTTTGATAATTTATTGTACCAAAGCTGTTTTTATAGCACATAGATGTCTGTAACCAATAATGTAGCAGTTCTGCACTTTGACACAAGGTGTATCTAGACCATTTTTAAATGTCAGTTGAAAATTATGGCTGTACTATTGCTTAAACAAAACTGGAACTGTTGTTGAATTCATAGCCAATACATTTACAGCAATCTGTGTACTGAACATAATAGATTGACATCTACTTTGAGACTATAACATCTGTTACATTATAAATGTGTTCAGGCTTCTGAAGGTAAAAGGGACACTAGATCCAGAAGCTATGAAACCAGCAGTTGATTCTTGTATTCCTTATTAACATAATTGTAAACTTGAAGGCAAGACCTTGATTGCATGAACAGGTCCAAAATAATAGTCTGAGTAAAGCAAAACACTCACATGAGACCTGAGGTTAGCAGGCTGTATTTAACAGGTGCCTAATTTTTGGGTAATGCTGCCTTAATATAACACAGTCAACTTGGCAGTTGCAAAATTTATGGGCCCTTTCAGAGATTTATTTGTGTGGGAAAAAAGCTCTGAAGAAACATTGGAAAGAATAAGGGTAACTTGTTGATTGCCCATCCCAGATTAACACTGTTTGCCCATTATATATTACAGAAGCAGTGATCTACCTCTGCCAGTAAGCCCTTGTAAAAGTTAATTTTGCAGAAAATTCAGAATTCATACTGCTCAATTCCATGTGGCTAAGCCATTTTTTCAGACTAAAAGGTGGAGTTTTTTATACTTACAGTGGCAACACAGCAGCTGACTACCATGTTAATGGAAATGAATACTTGGCATTACCATTTTTTTGTAAATCATGATTTTTATTTAAATCAAGCGATCCATATTTCTTTTGTATTGACACATCAACCCTGTGGATGAAAGTGGGGTTTGTGTTTTTTTTCTGTTTTATTTTTGGTTTTAATTTTCAGCTCAGTAATTTAGAGAAGTTTACAGGATTTGGAAGGCCGTCACCTTAGAAGCAGGATGTTGAGTTTAGCAATATGAAAAGGAATTCAGTACTTACTGCTGTCTAGGAATATAAGGGTAATACAAAATCTGGGTAATTTTTTTGTGTGCGCGGGCTGCCACACCTTAGCAAGCGCCAAAAAATAAAGCAGTTAAAAGAGAAATATCTACATAAAGAAGAAATCATAAAATCCAGTGCTTCTGCATACTGTGTTATGTTACAGTCCAGTTTTGTGTGCTTTACTACACAGTTTGGTTACAGGACTTCTGTGCATTGTAAACATAAACAGCATGGAAAAGGTTAAATACCTGTGTTCAGATTGTAAGATCTAGTCCGGACTTGCTGTGTATATTGTAACGTTAAATGAAAAGACAAGCCCTTTGTATTATAGTCATGCAGTCTTATGTATGATAAACAGTTGAATAATTTGTCCTCAGACTCTTTACTGTGCTTTTTAAAAAAAAAAAAAAGTAATTTAAGAAAAATGTAAACATAGTAAATCTTCCTATGCAATTAACCTACTCCAAGCCATGGTATGGTAGGTATAATTATACTATAATATGTAAATACCAGATACATTGAAACAGACTTAAAAATATGAAAGTAAAAGTTGGAGGCATAACATAATTTTGAGTTTTTAATTGAAGCAGCAAGGTATACAAATCATTGATGTATGAACACAGCTCTGCTTGATTCTGATGGACTGTACGTGTAGTTTGAGTTCTTTATATTGTCATATGTTAGTTTGAATGTTTGTATGTGCACTGCAGCTTTCCATCTATTGCAGACTAGTTGATACTAAGGCCAGAAGTGACCGCAGTGATGAAGTAGTCTGGACTGGCAATCCATTATCCCTAGACATCAATCTAGTTACGTCTACATCATCAAGTCCATATCTTTTGGGTGCAGTAGAAGATACTTTTGAAAGAAATAGCTCATTTCCATATAGGTTCTTCAAGTGTGAGAATTACTTCTGTATCTCTCGAGTGATTCAGCTAGTTTATTTTCCATACTCCTAGTCCTTCAGTTTTAGGACTGTTTAGTTGTAGCTGCTGGCCATCAGATAGCTAGCTGCCTCTTAGAATAACAAATAACTACTCTAGTTTTAAACTATTTCACTTTATTCACATAAAAATGTTAACTTTAATAACCTATATAGATGGAGTTCCTTAAATCTCTAAAGCTTTTATGGCTCTTCTAAAACTTGAGGTGTTTTAAAACCCATTCTAAAGCGTGGATGTAAGAACTGCATACAGCATCTGGTAGTGATTTCAGTATTGCTGTGTGCGTTTAGTATGTGCAGGTACATTCTTGAACCTTTCAGTTTCTATATCTGCTTGTTTGTTTATACCTCCAAGGATTGCATTTTAAAATCTTTCAGTCTCAGTTATTTGCATTAAAAGATTGTAAATTTAGATTATTATCCATCATGATTTCCTAAGTCCTTTTCAGAACTGCTGCTCTTCCAGGATGTAGTCTTCCATCCTGGAAGTATAACGATGTCTGAATGGGACTGGTTTACAGAAGGGTTGGACTCTCCTATAGATGTGACTTGTCTTCATTATTTATCACTCTGCCATTGCTATTTTCATTAAACCATCTATATGCCTATATTTTGCTCCTGACAACTGAAAAATCTTAAATACTAAATACCTTTGATGATAACTCCTCCTGAAGCCCATCAGAAGCATCCTTTTTTGATGAGGAAGTAATCTAAAACTCTAACCTTCTGACACAGCGTGGTAACTAAATTGTGTTGTTTTACAGAACAAATACCTTTCAGTAAGAACATTATATGGAACTTCTGCATAGTATGGAAGTATCTTTCCAGTCAAAATTACACAAGTAACTGACTACAAAGTAAAGTTATTTGTGTGTGTTGATCTCATGAGGGTAGTTTGTATATAGCATGACTTTGGCAAGTAATCTATTTTACTTTCAAGGATGGATGTTAGAATTGTGCAGTATCTTACATCTGTCAAGCAAAGAAAGACGCCTTGCCAAATCGTAGTTTTCTGTTATATATCTTTGGTTTGTGGGGTTCTGCAGAAGCAACCTCATGTTGCAAAGTTTGCTATTGGTATTTATTTCTCAGTCTCATGGTAGTTGAACTATTTTTTCCCTTATTGATTAAGACGCCTTGTTCTTATTTCAACAGTTCTCCATACTAGCCCAATCAAATATATATAATCTGCCTAGACCTGAGAGGATTTGTAGTTTCTGTTGTGTATTATGTCTTATGCCAGAAGTTCATCACCAGGGTTGAATCATGAGACAGTCACTGTAACTATCCTTGAGAACCTGAATGATACAAGACTGATACAGTTCATAAGCCACACAAAGGAGGTAGTTAAAATTTTAGCTTCA
Organism: Phoeniculus purpureus; assembly: GCA_028565055.1. Classification (NCBI taxonomy): domain Eukaryota; kingdom Metazoa; phylum Chordata; class Aves; order Bucerotiformes; family Phoeniculidae; genus Phoeniculus; species Phoeniculus purpureus. Next base: position 68,825,899 of record JAOXOE010000001.1, read on the forward strand.
CATGTCCTTTGCTGAATGGCAGAGAAAATTTAATTCACTTTAAGCAACGCTCAGGACTCCAGAGCGAAAGTGAATACAGAAGATTTATAAGAGGATAAGGATTAGAACTGAAACCATGTTCTCTTTGGGAGGGAGTCTAACCCACATGAGTAATAGCATAGGGAGTGGAGTGCCCTTAGCTGGGGTGGAATTGGGCAGATCTTAACAGAAGGTGATACCAAAAAGATTTTTTAATGTGATTCCTGGTCCTAGGAAAGCAGGTGAGGGAAGCGAGATTAAAAGCTTTGAGGTCATACTGAATGAGGCTTAACAGTGTTACTTTGAATGGAAAAGATGCTTTTCACAGAAGGTTCAGTTCTAGTAGTTGATGTGAGACAGAGCTGGAATGTAGCTGTGTGTTTCATTTCAAGGTAGATTTGAATCCAGACTCTTTATCAAGCAGCAAGACTTGATAAATCTGGAAGATGCCAAGAGAGCAGAAAAGCAAGTTGGAATGCTTTTATTGCAATTTTGAAAGGCTGAATTGAAGAAGGAGAATCTGATCTCTGACAGACCAAATGAACATAAGCTGGAGAGATCGGTCTAAAGAAGCAACAGTACTGGGTAGAGTTGATTGTCATCATGTAGGCAACTTGAAGGGATTTTAATTTATTTACTAGCAAGGGCTGAAAGGTGTAGGTTCAAATGAGCTGAAAGCAGAGCCTAGTGAGTCATTAAACAAGGCAAACCAGAGTAGATGTTACAAATACTTTTAGAACTAGGAAAAAACCCCAAATCCAAGCAGTGTGTTTCTTGGGTGATTGTTTATTTAAACTTTTGCTTGTGTACAGATTAACATAGTATGAAAGATGGTTTATTGTTGATAAATCTTAGGTCTTCATTCTTAAGGCTGGACCTCCTCTGTTTCACAGCAAGCAATTTTTCCTCAGTGACAACAGTGAAAAGTATCGCTGTTAAACACCAATAAACTCATTGTGGACAACAGCTCAATCTCAAACAGGAAAGTAGCACGTAAGGAAAAAGCCAGTATTTTCAGTCTGAGTAACTAAAAGCATAAGCTATCTATTGAAAATTAAGGCTAATAATATTGTAACTTGGTAAGATAGAATTGCCAGTATTATACTTCATAGTATAGAATGTCAGTATACTGATAGTATGTCAGTATATAAGTTTGTCCACGGGAAGGATATGGACCAGATTCAGCTTTCTAAACCAAATTCTGAGTATCTTTAAGAGCAAATGCATCCTGAGCAGGAAATTGGTTTGAATTTTAGTAGAGCCAGCACTGAGAAAACTGTGTGTCATACTACTTGGACAAAATGTGATGAGCCTTGAGGTAAACCAGGTAATGCAATTAAACTTCATGTGTAGTACAGTGGAATTTTCTTCTATTTCTCCTTCCTGTACATCGTTGGAAGAGGCACTTCTCATCTCTGGTAAGTCATGCATTTCAGCTCTTAGTCCTCAAGTACTCCACAGGAACAGCTTCAACAGGAATTTCTGCTTCCCATTAGCGCAAGACCCAGCATCCTGGAATAAATTTGCTATGACATCTGGACACTGCATCTTACATGCTGAATTTAGTTTAAAGCTGTTCAGCTTTAACAAAGTACAAAAATGTTTTGAAATTCTGCTTCCATCATTGTTTTCCATGCATTCGAATGCAGTTGTTGTGCACCGTAAGGCAGTGTTGCAGTGTCTCCTAGAAATATGTTGGTGTTCAGTATGAATACTTTTATAATACATGCAGTGTTCTCTTGAATAGGTTAGCTATTTGGATTCTTTGTTGCTGCAGACTCCTGGTAGAGTTCTATAATGAAAACTTTCTGGGAAAATACTGAGTTATCAGATGAAATGTTCTATTCCTTCTAGAGAAAACAATTGAAGTCTAAAGGATTGCTTAATATTTTTTTCCCAAATCATGTAGGATTACTGTTCATGATTTATACACATACCTACACTTTAATTCAAAGCATTTATTTGTTAAGGGGTGTTAAAATTTACTATGTTTGACTGTAGGACATGCTTGTTGTCTTAACGTGTTTGCACTGCTTTTTCCCATTAATTTTCCCTCATAGTGTAAACCAGTTCTTAAGACAGTGATATGGCAGTAGTTTATGGTGTTGAATATCTGGCTTGGCAGCTGCTTCTGGCTTTCCTGCTGCTGTGCTGGCTCTCTGCAGTGTGTATAAAGAAGTTTGACTTAATTTTCAAGGCAATGCACAGGTTGGTATCTAAAAAAACCAAACTAAAAGATGAGGAAAAGGTTAAAAACGTTGCTTCTCAAATCCAGTTTTGCCTGATCATCACAGAGCTGGATCCTGCTGAGCACTAGCTTATGAATCTCTTGCAAAGTCCCATGGATTTTAGGAATTTCTTGGAACGTCAAATCTTAAGGTTATTCCATATGGTCTTGAGTAATGAAAAGAACAGTAGCATAGAGAAGGCAATATAAATTAAGAACCAAACCCACCTTCTCCGGGTCTCTGTATGAGGAGTGGGAGGAAAGGGGATTAACTTGACAGATGTTGCCAAAAGAGCATTGGTTAGTGATTGGAAAATGATCTGTGTTTTAAAGATACTACTTGAAGGTATTAGGCAGAAAACCTCTCAGACTGTGTTCTTCAGAATCTCTCTTCCCCCTCACCAGTAGACTTCTTTTTTGTACCACTTGCTGTAGTGCTTCAAAGTGTCTCTTCACATGTATTTTCCTGCCAACCCGTAGCTCATTTAGGATTCCTTTCCTGACTCCTTAGCATCAAATGTCAACAGTTGGAAGACTGAGTTAATAATTTTGGCACTTCAAGGAGGATGATGAAGAGAAGTTCTCTTTGCCTAAAGCAGGAAGAAAGGCTAGTCCAGAATGGAGCACGTTCTGGGCTAGACTGCACTTTCAGTGCAACAAACCCTGTCACGATTTGCAGTCCGTCTTGGAGTAAAAGCTGGGGTAATTGAGTTTGCAAAGCTTCAGTCTCGCTTGCCTTCTTTCCCAATGCTGGGCTAGTGCAGTTTGGTACCAGTGGGGTTTCTCCTGTGCTGCAATGTACCAGAGCATTTTCATTCTCATCTCAGTTGGTCTCCTGCTTGTATACAATGTTTGATTTCTGTGTGAGGGGATTTCATTACTTTCTCCGTACAGTAGAATTGTCAGTATTCCATGGAAAATGCTCTATGTAGGTTTGCTCTGCACTAGAATATCCCAGTTGATCGTTGCATGCTATGTACGCTATCTCACATCAGTCTGGTAACTTCAGTACGCAGAGCTTGTGCTAGTCTACGTGAAGAATCATTTGTTCTGTGAACAAAATTGTGCCACGAGTAGAAACAACACAGTGGCAGTGCCTTAAAATCAGGTGTGTCACACTGATGTAATAGTGTAATACGAAGACTTCTGTCCTGACATAACCTTAGGGACTTGGGAAGGCAAATCCAGGAATCTCCCAAGCAAGAGCTTAGAAAATCAGGGATGTCATATTCAGAGATATCCGTGGGGATCATGAGAGCTCAGTAGCCGGCTAAATTCATTTTAGTAGCCTTTTTGTTCTTTTTGTGGTAGAAAATGTAGTTAATTACCCGCCTCAGAAGCAGTGACATTCAATGGCCTTTTCTCCTCTTTCCCAAGTTCCTGCCCTTCCTTACAGCTTCTTGCTCCAGCCAACTTTTCATCTTTTGTTTTTTCTCTCCGTTTCTCAACTTTCAGCTTTTTTCCCCCTCTGCTTTTTGTTTGTTTCCCTGCTTTTTCTGGTTCTGTCTTTTGCCTACTGTTACTTCTCCCTGGTCTCATCTGTTGCATTTTCAGTCTTTGTTTTTTCTTGTCTTCCTGTCTTTTAACATCTTTTCCTGTCTTGCTTATGCTTCTCTTCCCTGCTTTTGTTTTCCTACCTTTTCTTCCTGCCTTCTTGTCTCTGTTGGCCGTGCTTCCCTCCTTTCCAGTGCTTTTCAGATCTTTCACCCTCTGCTGCTTTTTCCTTTGTTTTTCTGGCTTCTTGCTCTTCTGGCTTTCAGGTTGCTCCCTTCTTTGGTGCTTTTTGTTCTCTGCTTGTACTTTTTCCTCTTGCTTTGACCTTACTTCTCTTTTTTCCAGGTTTTCGGTTGTTTTTTTTTTCACTTCCTGTCTTTTTAGTATTTTCTTCCTGCCTATCTTTTCCACTTCCTTTTGCATCGTTGCTTTGCGCTGCTTTCACCCCTTTGCCTTCTCTTTATCTTCCTGCTTTTCTTTCTAATGTTTTTCAGGTCTCTCTCCCTTTCTTTTCAATGCTTTCTGCCCCTTCTTTTTCCCCCATTCTTTACAATGCTTTTCATACGGTGTTTTACCTTCCTCTTTTCACCTCAGTGCTTTTCAGTTTTTTCCCCACTTCACTTCGTTTCAAATCCTTTTCAGGTTTGTTTCTTCTTTGCCTTTCTCTTTTATCTTTCCCCTCCCTGCTTTGACTTCTGTCCCATTCATTTTTCACCTCTTCCATATGTTTGGGGTAGTTTAACTTACCCTCTGCTTATATTATAGTCCCTGCTTTTGCAGAAGAGTTTGTCCACTTGCATCAGTCCAGCAGAACTTCTTCCTCCTGCCGGGTGTTTTTTGTGCTTTGATGTCCTCTTCCGTATTTTCCATCTTTCGACTTGTTTTGTCTGCTTTTGTGGTCTTCTCCCTGCTTTTCAAGTGCCTTCCTTTGTCATTTACCTACTTCTCTCTTCCTCGCTTTTCCTTCTTCACCTTCCCTCTGCCTCTCTCTCCCTGTCTTTTCCCTGCTTTTGAAGGATTTTAATCTTTTCCCCCTCCCTTGTCCTTTCTTTTCACTGTTTTGATACTTCTTTTCCCTGCTTTTCAGGTACTTTGCCTCATTTTTCATTAGCTTAACTTTTTTAAACTCTGCTTTTACCTCCTTGTCATCTCCTTTCTTTTCTATTTTCATCTTTTCCTTCCTGGTCATCCTTTTGTTCCTACCCTCTTCCTGTTTTTCAGTACTTGTAGACTTGCCTCTGCTTTTCTGGTGTCCTCCTTGCTTTTCACTTCTCTTTTACAGACTTTCCTTCCTTCCCTGCTGCTCCTGCTTGGCACTGCCTTGACATTCTTTTTATTGACTTTCAGGTCTTTTTCTCTGTTTCCTCCCCTTTTCTTCTCCCTGACAGTTTCTTCTCAGTCTTTCCCTGCTTTTCTTGCCTTTAGTCACTCTTCAATGCTTTTCAACATTTTGTCTTCTTTTTCCTGCTTTATGCTGCTTTGACTTTTCTTCTGCTTTTCTTTTTTCCCTTTTTTTCCCCCACCCACCTTGAAATGTTATCTAGTTTTTTTGCTGCCCCTCCACCCTTCTTTCCCCATTCTACCCTTCTTGTCAGTTGTCTGATTATTTTTTGCTGCTTTGACTGTTTTCCCTGTATTTCAGATCTGCCTTTCCCCTGCTGGTCACAGCTTTGACATCTCTGATCTTTTGCTCCCTCCTGCTCCTTCACTTTCCTGCTTTTCACTGACTAGACTTTTCCCTCTACTTCTTCATGCTTTGACTTCCTTTCCTAGTTTTAATTTTCCCTCCATTCTGCCTGGTCTATGCTGCTTTGACTTCCCAGCTTTTCAGGCTTTTTTCCTTCTTTCCCTGCTTGTCACTGCTTGCTCTTGCTTGGCAATGCTTGTGAAAAAGTGCCGTGACTTCTTGTGGCTGCTTCTCAGGTCTTTTCCTGCTTCCCACTCTGCCACCCGTGCCATCACCTTCTGTCTTCCTGTTCCTTATTATTCACTACTTTGACTCTTTCCCAACTAGTAACTGTTGTGGTTTCTTTTTGCTGCTTTTCAAGTGTCCCTCCCCGCTGCACTCTTTGCCCTGTTTATCACTGCTCTCACTTCCTTTCACAGCTTTTCTGTTCTTCCTCTTGCTTTTTTCCCTTCTTTTCCCTTCTTTCCACTGCTTTTCAGTTTAGGTTGGGGTTTTTTCCCTCCTTTCCCGTTTTTTTCTTCCTTTTATTCCCTCTGTTTTTCAGCCTCTTCCCTGTCAGCTTTGACTGTCCTCAACTGCTTGCTTGGCCTTTTCCTTTCTGTTCATTGCTTGTTCCCTCGCTCTCATTTCTTCCTAACTTTGGCTCCACACCTCTGCTTTTGAGGTCTTTTATCTCCTCCTTTATTCTCCTTACCTGTTTTTCTTCTTTCCATCTTCCCCTGTTCCACTTGCCCCTCCCTCCTTGTCTTTCACCTTCCTCTCTTGCTTCTGCTTTCCCTTTCACTCTCAGCTTTTAACTGCTTCTTCCTGACTGTTTTCTCCTTTCTTTTTGTGTCTCCTCTTTCCTTCTCTTTCCCCTTATCACCTTTTCCACCTCCTTTTCACCTCACTTGTCCTCATCAGCATTCGAGTCAACCTTTCATGTTGCCTTCAGTCTATGGCAAAGGAAATAAAACACATGTGAAATGCAGAGGCAAAAATAAAACACTGATAATCATGGAGACTTCTAAACTCATTTTGTCACTTTGATGACTCAAGGCTATTGCCATGTTTTTCTTTGCAGTTAAATCCATTCTGGTCAGTTGAGTGTAGTAAGGAATTGATCTTTTCAGGAGCCAAGACTGTTCGCTGTATTTGGCTGATTCAATAGAATGGAAATGTTCCAAACTGGCTGACAGGCACACAGAGAGAAGAGGTTTAGTGACAAGATTCCATCCTTGAGTAAGGCATTCAGCTGAGATTTGTAAGATGTGGGATTCAAAACTTCCCTGTCTGCGGGGGTTCAGCGGGATGCTCTCATATCACCATAGGCAGATGGAGAGAGGGTGAAGGAGAAAGAAGAGGCACTGTGCCCCCTGAAGGAGAAGTGTGTACCCGTGTGGCTTTGAAGCATTTACCACAAAAGGAGAGAGAGCAAGATTAAAACAGTTCATACAAAGGAGAAACGTGTGCCAACTTTGTACCATCAAGTGAGGAATAGACTAATACAATGGTAATAAAGAAACCTTTCTGGGCACGCCGAAGTATTAATCTCATGCTGATTTGTTATCTTCACAGCATCATCATGATCTACCTAATTGCTAGCTCTTTGTAGGGACCACGTTATGACAGCATTCGAGTGTCACACTGTTTACCATACACCTAATGCTGTGTTCTCAGATTTATGGTTTCTTCAGAGGAAAGGAAGGAGAAAGGTATTAACCCAAGTTTTCCAGGTGTATTTTACAATAAATTGCAAACCTAGCAGCAATGAAAAAATACCCACAAGACACATTTACTTCAACCTCTTTTAAAACTGGTTTTTATTAGGAATCAAAGGATTAACACAAACATGATACAGACTTCCATTAGTTACAGCAGCCTGAAACGGTGTTTTCACAATACGCCTCTCCACACGTGGAAGATATTTTTATTTGAACAAGTTGCTTTGCTTGTCTGATAGCTCTTCTATAGAAGTGTTTTCATATGTGCTATCTAGAGGTTGCTTTGGAAGAAGAATCAGGATTTAGAATACCCCGAGGAGGTAATGTGGCAGTTTCCATCAGCAGAAGTAGTGATTTGATTTTTAATTTCTTTGTGCTGTTCAATGCAAAATGTGATTGAGAAACAAGAAAATACGTTTCTTGTTTCAAGTATGATGCAAAACTTACACACTTTTGTAGCTGCTTGTAATCACTGATGCTTCTCATGGACTAAGAATGGTTGCAAAGGGAAGAAAATATAATTGACTGTGTCATGAGCACCTGCAGAAAAATTATTGTCTGCTTGGACCACAGTTCTGCATTCACAGCTTCCTCCTTGCTACTATAACCTTAGAGTATTACAGCACTGTCTGCCCTCGACTTTGTTCCCTTTCCTCAAGGGATTCCTCTTCCCAAGATTTTCTAGTTCTAGCACAAAACAAGAAATGGAAGAGCGCAGTGAATCTACTTACTTGAGTGCTCCACGTTTGTTTCCAAGGAGCACTCGTAACAGAACCCAAGTTCTGAGGAGCTAAAGAGAAACAAATTAAGCAGTTATTCACTAATTATATTAAAGTTTATCGATCTACCTGCCTATTGTGATGCTGTGTTTGTGTCATACCATTTGTGTCCAACATTATTGAGGTAGAAGTTATGAAGAGACTAACTGATGCATCTTCAAATGATCATTACAGAAGAGGGAAAGGTAGGTCAGGTAGACATTAGGGTTCTTTAGAGTGTCTTGCAAACCAACAGTGGTGCTGAGAACCTCTGCAGTCCCCTGGACTGTATCTACCTGTTTTTGCTGCCAAGAGGTCATCTTCACCCCGTTCATCTTGTGAATGATTTCCAGAAAACTTTCACGTGGCTTCTGTCTGGATGGTCTGCTTGTGGGAAATCATTCTCTCCCCAAATGGACTGCTTGGCGATTTCTACTGTGGTGCCAAAGGGTCAGTTCAAGGTAAGGCTCTTCTGAGACTCCTCGTTGGGTTTCTTACAGTGCTAAGTGCTCCTTTGGCAGATCAGTAAACAGGTTTCTTCAGCCTGTAGAAGTAAAGGTTGTTGTGTGCAGATGAGCAGTATGTGAAAACGTAGGACTTGCGACGTTTTTGATGAAAAGTCAGAGTCGCTGTTGGCTGAAAGACTGCTAGTGACTCTTGTAGCAGTTGTTTTTAGATGGTACCATCTCCACAGGCTTTGTCAGATGTGGGTCACTCCTGGACCAGAACTAGGCAAAGGGGAGATTTGTTCTGGGACAAACCTCGGACCTGTGATAATGCAGTCATTTTTAAATGAAGATCCTGGGCAGTAAACCATGACAGATGTGTAGACGCATATTCCCTCCTGGTCCTGCTTTGGCAGTGTTACAACAGACAGCTGCAACAAAGGTGCTTGGTTGCTGGTGCGAGATTCTCTAGACATTACTCACTGAAAGCAAAAAAAGTAGTCTTCAAGTTTTAAACCCTTTGCTACAAGCAAGAAGTGAATTTACACTTCTTAAAGTGATCTCTCTTGAGGATGGCACCACTACCAAACACGCTTTTTGGTAAAATCATTGCCAGAAACTATCATCAAATAAAAACAGTTGAACCTTACAAAGGATACAAAATATTTTGAAACAATATTTAGAAAAATTGTAATAGCAAGGAAATAAAATGGTTTATTTTTAAACTTCTTATTTTCCAAGCATACATACAATCACTGAACTGTCTTTTAAGACTTAATGTTTCTCGAAAAGACCCTCTGGCTGGAGCGTGAATGAAGGTGTGGGTTGAAACCATGTGCCTTATGATTTGGTCAACAGGTTGTCCAAGCAGCCTATAAAGAGTCAGTCAGTCAGGTTACAATATGAGTCTTCAGCCTGTTGTACATGCTGTGCTCATCAGATCTGCTGTGCTTGTACAGGTTGATTTGATTTCATGTGTTGTTCTATTGTTTCTGTAGGCACAAAGAGTTGGACTGAAAGAATAGAGTATGGCCGTAGCACTGATGGCTGGTCTTGTGATTACTGCCTTGAACTCAACATCATTTCCACAGCGAGCTGACCGATCTTCATCTGTGGTTTAAGTTGGTTTTGAGCTTCTTGCTCAGAAATGTTCTCTGCTCCCACCTTCAGGTGATAAGAGTGACATGGTGTAAATGCTCATTGAAGGTTAAGCTAAGCCTGTTGAAGTTCATTTTGTATGTGGCTCATGGAAAAGGAAAGGAAGATTAATGCTGTAAATAACTTTCCAAGACTTCCTTGTTGTGTAAATTCAGGTCAGAAACCCTGTGCCTCTGTTGATTTCAGTCAGCTTGTTTCAAGAGCTGTCAAAAGCTTGACGTGTTCTCTTAGATTCCTTAGTAAAGGTGCAATTGGTTGGAGGAACAAACCAGTGTGACACAAGTTAAAAGAACCCCACAACTAAAGTGGTAGTGAGGAGATGAGTTGCAAATCAAAGTGTTGCATCTGATAATAGAACAAAAAATTTAAGAGTCCTCCTCTGACTGCAAGTAATGGAAAGCTGAGCTGTAAGCAAGTGAAAAGCAAGACAGGGAAACGTAGGTTTTTACTCTGCTCCTTCATTTGGAAAGTAAAGGGAACAGGATGGGTGATTCCTGCCGTATCTACACAGCAGTGGCTGCAAACAGAAGGCTTGAAGCCACAAGCATAAATGGTGTCTGTTTTGAGAAGGTGCTCCAGGGGTGCCAGGCAGCAGGGATGGACAGCAGGACTCTGCTTTAGAGGACACAAGTTACCGCAGTGCAAATAAAAGCAACAAGAATACCTGAAGTAAGAAGCAAAAGGTCCTGGATTAGGACCTGTATCCTTACTAGGTGTTTGGAAAGAGAGTGGGGAACACAACGGCAAATGCTGTAAATGACACAGGGTGGTAAACTTGGACAAAGTTCATGAAAGCTGTGAGAAACCTGAGAAGCACTTCACCGAGCTGGGGAATTCACTGAATGGCATGCTGCCTGCAGTTGGGTATCTGCAGCTCAGGGGAATTGTCCAGGGAGAAGGATTCAGAGAGAAGCAAGAAGAAAGCACTAAGAGACTGGGAAAGCTGTCATGGAGGGAGGCTGAAAAGATCCAGGGTGTTTATTTAATGGCAGGGAACAAAACACATGCAGAAGAACCAAGTATAGTGTAGTAAAACTTTCTCCTCACCATTTATTTGTGAAGTAAGATACTGTGAAAGTGTTTTGTTTCAAAAACCGACGTCCAGTCTTTTCTCTGCTTCGTTCTGCTAAGCCCATGGAGCTCATTCCTGTAGCTCTCATTGGAACCAAGCACTGAAAAGAAAGCCCTGGACTGTGTATGGATGCTTAGTCAAGATGAGTAACAGTTGCTGAAGAGAACAGGCTTCCCAATCTTAGGAGCATTTGTGAGTTCTAAGTAGAGAAAGTTAGGAGAAAGATTCCTTGTTACTTCTTGGTACCAAAAGCTGCCTGTGCTGCTTTCTACTGTAGCTCCTCTTTTTGAAACTTGGGTGCTTGCTGTAGGTGGGGAGAAGATACTGAAGATCTTTTCTATGACCATATTAAGGGCTTTATCAAAGCCTGCCTGTCCTGCAACCTTCTCCCTCATCAACAAATCTGCATTTGGCTTCAGCTGTATCACATAGAAAGCTCCTTGTCCCTTTCCTTGGGTGTTGGCCAACTGCTCACAGCTGTGAGTTCAAGGAGGCGTGTTTTAAAAGCAGGACAAAAGGGAGAAGGATTGAGGAAGGGCAGTAGGAGAACCGGGAAAAAGTAAGTTTAAGCACGCGTGTTTCTGCTCGCTTGTTTTCCCCCTAGCTGGGAGAGAAAGCCCTGGCGAGGTAACTCTCCTTCGTTACCCAAAAGGGATGTCAGCCTAGCTCAGTAGAAAGACACACTTGAAAAACCTTAAGAAATACTTGAATTACAGTGGATCCTTAACACAGTTTGTTCGTGTCTAATTACAGCCGCTGTCCCGCGCGCGCGTTTGAGTTCTGCAGCGCGCCCGGTGAAGCTCTTTGCCACCCCGCTCTTCATTCACTGCATTCTGATGCTATCTTTAGAAGCACCAGCGACCCAAATTATAACAGCCCTCATACTTTGCATTTGGACTGGAGAAGTCAAAGCCAACTCATACGAGTGCCTCAGCACCGGGTTGTCTTCTTTTTTTTTAAACTTCATTTTAAGACGTTCTCTTAGGGGAATGTTTTGATGAATTCTGTTTTGGTAGCGTACACGAGGATGTTTATTAAAGGGGCCTGGGTTTTGGTTGGTTTTGGTTTTTGTTTTAAATGCAGGATACCCCTAGTACGTTTTATGTGATTTCCCCTCAAGTGTTAGTTTAGAAAGAGGAGATAATATTTCTTAAACATGAGTTTGAAGAGGAGGGAAGACACATGCTCTCTTAATTCTCCCAATGACGGTAGCAAGAACATTACCTGCCTCCAGGTGCGAGGGCAGAGAGCAAATTCATGGGTGCAGCCCCCTTTCCATCTGCACTGAAGTCATGCTGACCCCTGGTTATTCTTTGCGTGTGTGTGATGGGGTTAAGGCGCTGAGTCTTGAAAATTAAGTTCTAAAATCACGATCTGTGAAAGATTTTCAGCATAGCTTTAGACAAACCACCTCTTCTGTCTCTGAGTTATGCACTCTGCAAAAATATGTCATAATGGAGCTTTTTGGAAAAGACTTTTTTTCAGACTTGCATCTCTCTGATTCTGATTTCTTTATGAAATGCGAATGACTTCTCTTGCAGGCACAAACCGATACAGCAAATAAGGCAAAAGTTCTACTTCTGAGCGGCTATCTCGGTTCATTCACACTGGAAACGGAGGAAAATTGTTGTGTAGTTTCTCAAGAGAGAAAGCAAAATCTCACAACAGTCTGCTGAAGAAGTGATGAAAGTTCACTTCAGTCCATCAGTTCTGGATTTTGGCTAGCTGTACTGTAAGCCTCAAAGCCTCACAAGGCTTTTGACTTTCATTAATGAATACTAAAAGCCATTTGCCACCGTGTAGTGAAGATGGAATTTGTGCTGTGCTTCCAGGGACAGAAACCCAAAGTGCTAACTCAGTCTGTGATGCTTCAGGAGAACATAATTCAAGAAAGGGAAGACATACGTGGTAGATTGGATAAAGTGCAGAGGCTGCAACTGTCAACACAGAAATAACCGAAAGTGAATTTGAGGTAAGAGATATGAAGGATGAACAGCTATTAATAATAATGAGACATTGAAAAAATCCCACAGCCGTTGATGGAAGAAATCTGAGAACGTAGTGCTATTAGAAGGATTTGTAAAAATAGCAAGATATGTTTGCAGGGGATGTTTCTCAGTCATGTTGGTACAGTAATGGAATATAAAATGCAAGTTTCTAGAGCTGGCACACTGGAGGTCTGTAAGCAAGTTAGATTTCTGCAGCTAACCAAAACCCATGCCAGGGGAAAAACCTTACAGAAATAGCTGAACTGCTGTATCAGATGACCACAGCACGACTCCATTTGATACAGCACGGAAAGCAGAAACACTTGTACGCATCAGTCAAGAGTGGAATGTGACAGGAAGAAAGTGGAGTGGGTAAAACTCAAAGAAAATAAAGAATTTAAGTTAGCCAAAGTAAAGAAAAAAGAGTTCAATAAAACCTCTCCGAAACTCATCTTCTCTTCTGATGCAATTATAATTTACAATGGGCAAGGACAATTTTTTTTCCATTCATTGAGTCTGGACGAAATACGGAGGAATAGAAAAAACCAAACTGCAGGCTCAGCGGAAAAGACACTGTGCTGCCTGGCTTGAGTGATAACAGGTTGGTTTTTTTCCATGAAACACAACTGAAGGAGGAGCTGTCAGGTTAAAGAAATCTGTTTGTGTGTGTTTGAGAAACTCTGACCTTATTTGCAGTTTGTAGGAGAGAAGACACCACCCCTCCCCTCTCAGTATTCCCTCTAATTTTCACAATTAATGTAAAATACAGGATGTCATATGACAAAATTATTAAGCAGCAATAGCATGGTACTGTGCAGTAGCACAGAGTACCAAATAGTACAGAGACCTTCCTGCGTGTCCCTTGGACTTTCTTAAGAAGTTTAAAAGAAAGCATCAGTTCTCATGCATCGCTACAAGATGAGTGCAAAAGAAAAAATCCCCCTATGAAATGGATCATTTCACACACATGCTCCTTGTATTTGTTTCTGGTCAGGAAAAGCTTTGCCAAACCAGCAAGGTTTTTCTTCAAGATGTTTTTATTGTTTGTTTTAATGTTTTGGTTTTGGTTTGGTTCTTTTGTTTTCAGTTCTAGGGGAAGCAGTTTTGCCTAGGAAGACTTCAGCCAGCTCTCCTGATGGCTACTGGTCATTGCCTAAGAGCATTCTTCCCTCACTGATCTCTTGGTCAGCAAAGAGCTCCATGCAGGCAGCAGGTTGAGTGTGTCTCTGGGATTAGAGGGGTGACTTGCACACCAGGGTTATTATTGTTCAATACAACAGCTCTGCAGCTTGCCGTGTTAAACGGAATTCAGTGATGTGTCATTTACCAACCCAAAAAGCTTTGAGCTGATCCTGCAATGTGCTGAGTAGCTCTTGTGACAGTTACAGGCTCTAATTTGGGAAAGGTATTTGTGCACACCCATGACCTTAAGCGCATGGCTTCGTTCCTGTGCTTAGAGACAGAATTTCCTAAATTGGTGGCACAATTCCTTCAGTCCTCTTAGAAAAAATTTACGGGATGAAAATGGGAATGTTGATGAAAAGGCTGCTGTCTTCCTCTTTTCCCAGCACATCTTAGTGAAACGTAAAGAGCGTTATTGCTGCCTGTTATGCCAATAAAACATGTCTTTTGTTTGGGAGGTGCAGGCTCATGGCTCATTTGTCCACCAGCAGCTTTTCTTAGTTTTCTGAAAGAAGAGAATTTTCTCTCAAGATTCAGCTACATCTTTTTTTCTGTTCTTGTAGACAGTTCTCTAACGTGATGTAAAATTTGACATGGAGTAATGTTGGCATCATATAAAACTGTATCTGAGTATACTCAATTCATGGATAATGCTGCTCCTCCTCTTCTTTGTTTCCTTAGCAGAATGAAGTAGCAGAAACTGATTTTTCAGTGTTTTACCAGCTAAAGAATGAAATGTGAATTAGAAGTCAGGCGTGGGAGTTGGTATAGATGTTAATGATTCGTATTCCCAGGGTTTATTTTTGTATTTTGCTCCATTCATTTTGATTTCAAAAGTCTTACCTACTTGTAATGATTTTTACCACGAAATGCTGTACAGATTCAACGACTGAAGCTCAGTTTAAGAGAGTTACGATGCTGTCAAGCAGCTTGAAGTCTATTCCTTTGTCACACGGAAAGCAAAGGTGAACCAAGTATTTGCGAAAGGTTGAAAACCTTCTACAGCTTTGGAAGAAGCAGCTTATGGAGAGATAAAAGGACCTTTGCTTTTGTTCTTTTCCTTCCCTTGCCCCCTGAAAGTTTCCTGTCTCTGATCTCTCAGACACATTTTTATTCTATCTTCAACTTTTTCCTCCTAACGCGTTTTTGGACATTTTAACACCACACGAGTGCTGTTGCCCGTTTTCCTCCTTCTGTTCCTCTCTCAGCTTTCTGAGTGTGTAGTCAGTGGTGTCTGTCTTTTTCCACATTGTCCTTTGACCCACTCCATCCGTTTTCCCTTATACAGAAGGACCCTTGCTGAGATATGGGAAGGTTCCTCTGCAAGCACCAGAAGGGTGCTTCGTCTGCCCTCAGCCTTTGTGTTGAAGGCACACTGTGAATTCTTCCTCTCCCGGCTTTCTTCTGTGGGATGTCCTAGACTCCAGCTCTCTAGAGCTGCTTTTTCAGCATTTTTGCAGAGGTATGCCTCAGTCCCTGTGGAATGTGCTCTGAGAGGTTATCAGGTCTCTTGGACCCCTTTTCTTCTCCCTGTCCATCCAGAGAGACCTGGACAGGCTTGAGAGACAGAGTCATTTGCTCCTGCACCTGGATCACAGCAACCGCTGGTATCAATACTGGCTGGGGTTGAAGGGATTGAGAGAAAGACTTGGGGGTGCTGATGGATAAGAATGTTGGACATGAGCCGACCATGTGTTTTCACAGCCCAGAAGCCTATCAAATCCTAGGCTGCATGAAAAGCAGAGTGGTCAGCAGGTGATTCCCCCATCTATTCAGCTCTGGTAAGACCCAGCCCTGGAGTACTGTGTTCAGCTCTGGAGTCCTCAACACAAGAAGGGCATGGACCTGTGGGTGCAGGGAATGGTTACAGGAATTATCAAGGGGCTGGAACACTTTTCCTGTAAGGACAGGCTGAGAGAGTTAGTACTGTTCAGCCTGCAGTAGAGAAGGTTCTGGGGAGACCTTATTGTGGAGCTTTCTGTACTTAAAAGGGGCTTGTAGCTGCCCCTTCTGTTAGTATTTTAATGGATTAAACAGATGCAAATTAATATGACAGTGTCCAAAGCTGTTTACTGTTCTGGAGGAAATAATTTCTTTATTAGGATTCCATTTTTAAAAGCAAGTAAAGAGTTTCCCTAGAACAACAGTTTAGTATATATTTTATTAAAATAATTAATTGGTTGTTTAATTGCATTATTTTGTTGTGCTCTTTCAATAAATCTGCTTTTGGCATTTTCATCAAGTGTTTTAGATTAGGCACAATTTCCCAGTTTTCTAACCTAATTGTGTTAAAATAAAACTTTTGTGATTTATGCAGAGAGGCCAACACAATATCCTTGGTGGATTGTGAACTGGCTGCAGGGTATAAGCCAGAGAGTAGTGGTCAATGAGGCAGAGTCTAGTTGGAGGGCTGTATCTAGTGGAGTCCCCCAAGGGTCGGTACTGGGACCCTTGGGGACTATCCAATCTATTCATTGATGACTTAGATGAGGGATTAGAGTGCACTGTCAGCAAGTTTGCTGAGGACACAAAGCTGGGTGGTGTCGCCAACACCCCAGCAGATTGTGCTGCCATTCAGCGAGACCTGGAGAGCTGGGCAGGGAGAAACTGAATGAACTATAACAAGGGTAAGTGCAGAGTCTTGCATCTAGGCAAGAACAACCCCAGGTACCAGTATAGGCTGGGGCTGACCTGTTGGAGAGCAGTGTAGAAGAAAGGGACCTGCGGGTCCTAGTGGACAGCAGGATGACTATGAGCCAGCAATGTGCTCTTCTGGCCAAGAGGGCCAACAGCATCCTGGGGTGGATCAGAAAGTGGGGGGTTAGCAGATTGAGAGAGGTTCTTCTCCCCCTCTACTCTGCACTAGTGAGACCATATGTGGAGTATTGTGTCCAGTTCTGGGTCCCTCAGTTCAAGAAGGACTTGGAGGGAGTCCAGTGTAGAGCCATGAAGATGAAGGAAGGAGGACACCTCCCTTATGAGGAAAGGCTGAGGGAGCTGGGTCTCTCTAGCTTGGAGGACACTGAGGGGTGACCTCATTAACATCTATAAATATGTGAGAGGTGGGTGTCAGGAGGATGGAGCCAGGCTCTTCTCAATGTCATCTAGCAATAGGACAAGGGGCAATGGGTGCAAGCTGGAACACAGGAGGTTCCATATAAATATTAGAAGGAACTTCTTCACAGTGAGGGTGACAGAGCACTGGAACAGGCTGCCCAGGGGAGTTGTGGAGTCTCCTTCTCTAGAGAAGTTTAAAACCCGCCTGGGTGTGTTCCTGTGTGACTTAGTCTAGGTGATCCTGCTGTGGCAGGGGGATTGGACTAAATGATTTTTTGAGGACCCTTCCAATCCCTAATGATTCTATGAATCAAGATTACAGTATTGTTTCTTCTTCTACTGGGAAAGATATAGGAGGCTTTAGGCTCTGTACAATTTGAAAATTGTGACTACTGGTAAAAGAGTTTCTAAAAGAAAATAAAAATACTCATGTTTGTTGGAAGTGGGTATTTTAATTTCTATTTGTCTGTTTGCTGGATTAAATGAAAAGAAAAATAGTAGTTGTTGCCTTTCAGGCTTTGACTGTAGCCATTAGTGATTTCCATACACTATGTGACATACAGAAAACTTTAAGATACTGATCCAGACCTTTAAAATACTGTCACATGGTGGTTCATTTAGTGTAAAATTATTTAATACTTTGGTATTCACGATTTCGTGGTTAATTTTGGTAAAATGACCATACTAAACAAAAGAAAGGTGATTTTAAGTGGGTTTTCTGAGTCAAGTGGACATTGTTGATTCATACCATGAAGAGTTTTGGGCACATCGTTTTGAAGATGTTTTCCACTGCCCTTACTGTACTCATGTGAGTTGATTTACTCACATGTGAGTACCGATATGGAAAATGCTGACAGGAAGGCAGTATAAAGGGCTTGTTACCAGCTGGTTGCCTGCAGCTCAGATTACTGAAGGGCCAGCAGGCCAAGAGGAAAATGGCCCCCAATTTGAGGGCTCTCCCCAGCACTTCCAAAAAAGTGCCAATTATTTGCCACTATTTGCTTGAATTGTCAAGAAAAAGTCTTGGTAACAGGTTTTAATGTGTTGTTGCTGATGGTACTCTGAGGTCACAGGGTTCACCATCGGGCACCTGGTTGTTCTGTAGGAGAAGTGGGCTTCTCTGCTAACAGTATTTACCAAAAGCCTTGTCAAGAGGGAGGGGCGTTAGCTCAAATGGTAGCGTGCTGACTTAGCATGCAAGAGGTAGTGGGATCGATGCCTGCATTCTTCAGTTCTGAGTGTCCATCTCTGGAGACATTTAAAACCCGCCTGGATATGTTTCTGTGCGACTTGGTCTAGGCGATCCTGCTGTGGCAGGGGGATTGGACTTTCGAGGTCCCTTCCAATCCCTAATGTTCTGTGATAATTACCTGCAGAACCAGAGGGAAGGGCTTCGAGCTTCAACTGGGTAGGGTTAGACTGGACATCAGGAAGAAATTCTCCACGGAGAGAGTGGTCGGGCACTGTAACAGGCTGCCCAAGGTGGTGGTTGAGTCACCATCCCTGGATATGTTGAAAAGTCACTTAGATGTAGTGTTGGGGGATTTGGTTTAGGGATGAACTTGTAGTGTAGGGTTGATGGTTGGACTTGATGATCCCAAGGGTCTTTTCCAACCTGAATGATTCTGTAATATGGTTACCAGGCTAAGTTGGTAAAAACACCCCAAACCCAAGAACAACTTCACCTCTTGCCCCAACAAACAAAACCCTAAGTTTGAGGCGGTGAGATATCCAGAGTGTTATTTGGAGAACCAGGAGCAAGACTTTAAATTTTTTCCTCCCTCCCTCTTCCATAATTTTTTTTTCTCTACTTTTTCTTTTTGTTTTGTTTTTTTTTTAATTTCCCTTAATGGAATTTTTCCACCATGGGACAGCCACAATGCAGAAAAGAAGCAGTTAGTGCTTCCTCAATGTTCCATATACAGACATAGATCATTAGGGATTGGAAGGGACCTCCAGGGGCCATTGAGTCCAACCCCCCTGCTTGAGCAGGATTATAAAGTCTAGGGCAGATCACACAGGAATGCATCCAGGTGGGTCTTGAATGTCTCCAGAGAAGGAGACTCTACAACCTCCCTGGGCAGCCCCTTCTAGCGCTCTGTGTGAAGAAATCCCTCCTCATGTTGAGGTGGAACTTCCTGTGCTCCAGCTGACACCCTTGACCTTTGTACTATCACAGGGCACAAGTGAAAGGTGATTGTCACTTTCTTCTTGGCACCCAGCCCTCGTAATCTTCTCCTCTCCAGACTAAAATGCCCCAGGTTTCTCAGTCTTTCCTCATAAGGTAGGTACTCCAGTCTCTTAATCATCCTTGTGGCCTTCTGTTGGACTCTCTCAAGCAGATGTCTGTCCCTCTGGAACTGAATGCAACACTCCAGGTGTGGTGTTACTAAGGCAGAGAAGAGGGGGAGAAGAACCTCCCGTGATCTGCTGGACACACTCTTCTTAATACACGCCAAGATACCATTTGCCTTCTTGGACAGAAGAGCACATTGTTCTTCCATGCGTAACTTGTTATCCACCACTAGGACTCCAGGGTCCCTCTCCATGGAAGTGCTCTCCAGCAGATCACCTCCCAACCTGTATTAATGCTTTTCATTACTCATTCTTCACTTTTTGTTGTTGAACTTCATTAGGTTCCACTTTGCCCAGCTCTCCAGTCTTTCCAAATCTTCCTGAATGGCTGCACAGCCTTCAGGTGTATTGGCCTAACCTCCTGGATTAGTATCATCAGCAAACTAGCTGAGAAGCCACTTTATCCCTTTGTCAAGGTTATTGATAAAGATATTGAACAGGACTGGACCCAGCATGGATCCTTGGGGGACACCACTAATTACAGGTCTCTAGCTAGACTTGGCACCATTGATCACCACTCTCTGGGCTCTATTATATAGCCAGTTCTTCATTCATCTCATAGTCTGTTCTTCTATCCTACACTTCCTAAGCTTGCTCATGAGGATGTTATGGGGAACTGTGTCAAAAGCTTTGCTAAGATCAAGGTAGACTACATCCTCTGGTTCCTCTAGTCTCCCTGCATCAACCCATTCAGTCACAACTTCATAGGCTATCAGATTACTCAAACATGATTTCCCCTTGGTAAAGGGGACCGCTTCTGGTTGCTGACTACTGGTTGGTCCTGACTACTTCTGATTACCTTCTTCTCTTCCGTATGCTTAGAGATGACTTCCAAGATGAACTGCTCCACCATTTTTTGGGGATGGAGGTAACACTGACTGAACTGTAGTTGCCTGGATATTCCTTCTTGCTGTTTTTCAACACTGGAGTAACATTAGCTTTCCTGCCGGCCTGAGGCATCTCTCCTGTTTGCCATGATCTTCCAAAAATGATGGAGAGTTGTAGAGCAACAACATCACCTAGTTCTCTCAACACTCTTGGGTGCATCTCATCAGAGCCCATGGGCCTGTGTATGTTCAATTTGTGTAATTGCTCATTAAGCCAGTCTTCATTGACTGGTGGAGTCTTCCCTCTTCCAAGCTTTCTGTCCTTCCTCCAGGGTCTGGAGTTCACAAGGGCTGGTCTTAGGAGTAAAGACTGAGGCAAAGAAATTATTCAGCAATGCTGCCTTCTCTGCATCCTTCGTTATCAGGGCTGCCACCTCATTCAGCAGCGGGCTCAGACTTTCCCTAATCTTCCTTTTACCACTAATGTATTTGTAGAAGCCCTCCCTGTTGTCTTTAACTTCCTTTGAGAGTTTAACTCTAAAAGGGGCTGTTGCTGGAATGCTCAGACATTTCCATCCCTGTGCTCATGTAACCCTTCCTTGATCTCCTGCCACTTGGAGGCTGTCAGCTGTAGTATTTTTGTAATCTTTCATTTCTTAGATGGCTGTTGACTTCTTCCATGTAGACCAGAGCACAATATTTATTGCCTTTACAGGCACAACTCCAGTTTCAGCCAGCGACCCCGAAGTCTTTACCTCTTGCTGTGAATTTTATGGTAGACCTGCTCATAGTTTTTCACATGTCCCTTTTTTTATTCTTTCTGTTTTTCTGGATAGCTTTTCAGAGATTACAACCTAGCAACAATCGTTTCTCACCTGATGGATAGAAACTGCTGGGGACACTGGAGATCTGGCTTGAGCTTCTGCAGCTCTGTATTTAAGTCGATCTATGATTAAAAATTTCTATCCCAGTTAATTACAGCAGAAAGTTCATAGAACCATAGAATCATTAGGGATTGGAAGGGACCCCGAAAGATCATCTAGTCCAATCCCCCTGCCACAGCAGGATCACTT
>JAOXOE010000001.1:68847043-68862743 GCA_028565055.1 Phoeniculus purpureus
CCATCGACAACCACTCTCTGGGTGTGGCCATCAAGCCAGTTCCTTACCCATCTAGTGGTCCACCCATCAAACCCATGTTCCAACCAGCCTGGAGGCCAGAATGTGGTGCGGGACAGTGTCAAAGGCTTTGCTCAGGTCCAGGTAAACGACATCAGTTGAGCCTACACTTCCCAAGTGCCAAGCAAATCTTTGACGTTTTGATCCAAAACTTCCCAAATCCATTGTTGTGAAAATGTACAGAATGTTGTACTGAGAATAGTTTATTTTAGGTGCAAGCAGAGTCGTGGCACTGACCGACTCGTAACGTAAAGGTGAGCTTGCTGGCAGATTTCTTCACTGCCAGGTATCTCCAGCAGTGCATTTAATTGAAAGAATATTAATGATTATTAATTTTTACAGTGGGTAAACTGACGTAAATTTGCTGATGTGAATTTGTTCCTTATCTGCAAAGTTGAGAAAAAATTGAATTTTTCAGCTCATTTCAAGAAAGTCTCCAGCTGAACAAGATGTTTTGTTCTAATACCAAAATGCCTTATTGCTTTATTTTGGAAACGTGAAAGGAAAAGACTGCCAACAGGATTTGTGAAGTGGTGTGTTTTAATTATTGTTCTTCTGGTCTTGTTCTAATTATCAGCACTAACTCACAACTTACTTGACAGTTAATATGTAAACACCCCAAATAAATGTTTCCTTTGCAAAAGTAAAGTTATTTTGATGGCCATGTAGATTTTTAACAAATCAGAGGTTTGCAAAAAAAGAGAACAAACGCTGTATTTAAGAAGGAAAAATATAAATGATTTAAATTTATGAAATGATGAAATATATGAAACAGAGCCACCTTTGTCTCTGACATTTTTCTGGGAGATTTCTTTGCAGTTTTCTTTTTCTGTCCTTCTCTTCGCTGGGAAACAAGGCTACACTTAAGAAGCTTAAGCTCCAATGCTTGCATTAGTTATTATATTATGTGATCTTGCTGAACTTCATCAATGTCATTTTGAATTTATGCCTCTCCGGGGATAAAAAGCTCTTTTTTGGTTGTTTTTTAACAATCAGTACTGTGAGTGCTGATTGCATACGGTCAATTTCTTCCTTGTCATGTAGATGGTGGCAAAAGACCCTAAAAATGGGGTCTTGAAGAGGCGTGATGGTTTTTGTTCATTGAACACTCTCTCTTTTCTTTTTGGATTTAGTTTCAAAGCAAGTTTCAAAACAGTGTCATGTCCTGTTGGTATTACTTCAACACGTTACACGGTGGGGAATAAGTGCTGAATGGGGTTTAACTGATCCTTTCCCTTGTCCCTTCTGGCTGTGCAGATTTCATTTTGATGATTTGGCTGTCCAACTTACCAAAGCAGTAGTTTTGGCCATGCTTTGCTGTGTTGATTAATAGCAGTTCTGTGCAAATTATACTCGTGTGTAGAAATTAGAAGATAACTCGTGGCATGGCTTATCTCTGAGAGTCCAGTGGCTCTGCCTTTTGGCCAAGACTTTTGCTGGGTTTTGTCTACAGACTTTGCACTTTGGTTTGGTTTCCTTCCCTTTCCAGGGATCCTTTGTAGTTGCTGTGAGCCATTTTACCTTTTGATTTGAAAGTGTGTTGTCCTGTTCTCCTGTGTTTTCAGCACGGAGTGAAGTACAACTGAGGATTGCTGTTTTCTCTGCTGAGTTATGGCTTCTGTCCTTTCCTGCAGAAGGTACAGCACAGCTGCAAGCTGTGCAGCCTCCCTCGCCCCTCTGCTACACCTTAATGCAACGTCAGTAAAACACCTTTAAAAGAGAGGTGTCATTCTCAGCTCTTGTTTGGTGGCATATTTAACACGTGTGAGAGTGCCCTCTCTGTTCTCTAGGGTACCTAACATCGTGTGCCTGAACCCTATTGCAACATGTGTGGGTTCTTTAGGACTTTGGCATGTAGTTGATGCAGATGGAATTTCAATGAGGTGGAGACTGCCCCTGGCTCAATGAGGCCAAGGCAATGGGTCCTACACTTGGGTCACAACAGCCCAGCGCAACATTACAGGCTTGGATGAGAGTAGTTGGAAGGCTACTTAACAGAAGAAGACCTGGGACATCTTTGATTATTGGCTAAACAGGAGCCAGCAGTGTGCTCAGGTAGCCAAGAGGGTCAGTGGCACCCTGGCTACTGTCAGTAATTGGACAGCCAGCAGGAGCAGGTAAGTGATTGTCCCCTTGTACTTGGAGTTGGTGATGCCTCACCTTGAGTACTGTTGTTCAGTTTTGGGCACCTCAATACTAGAAAGACATTGAAGGGCTGCAGTGTGTCCAAAGAAGAGGAACAAGTTTCGTGAAGGGTCTGGAGAACAGTCTTGTGAGGAGCAAATGAGGGCTGAGTCTGTGCAGTCTGAATTGGAGGAGGCTGAGAGGAGACCTTATTGCTGTCTGCAATTACTTGAAAGGAGGCTATAGACAGGTGGATGTTGATGTCTTCTCACAAGTAACATGTGGCAGAACAAGAAGAAATGGCTACATGTTACACCAGGGGAGGTTTTGGTTAGGCTTCAGGAAAAACGTCTTTATTGAAAGTGTCATCAAGATTTGGAACAGGCTGCCCAGGGAGGCATCTGTGGAGGTGTTTAAAAGTTACATGGATATGGAGCTTGGGGACATGGTTTAGCAGTGGGCTTGGTACAGTTGGGTTAATGGTTGGACCCAATGATCTTAAAGATCTTTTACAACCTAAACAATGCTATGATTGTATGATTTCATCATCTTCAAAGGAGCCTAAAAGCAGAAGTAAAAGGCAGCAGCAAGTTCTTATGTCATCATCTGAGCAGATGGTCTGTCTCCGCAGAAATACCTCCTAGTTTCTGCTGATCTTGATAAGAGCTGGTAAATGTTCAGCATTTCTGCAAAGCTCTAGCATCCCACCCATCTAAAGCAAAAACGTTGCTGTGAAAAGGAAGCAACTTCTATCACTGTTTGAACAAGTTTCACTATAATGTCAAAATGTACCAGCCTGGGTTGCCCACCCCCAAACTTACTGATAATTTCAAATTAGAGACTTTGCATTACAATATCAACACCTTGTTTATAAAAGCTTATGGGGATTGGGCTAGATGATCTTTCAAGGTCCCTTCCAATCCCTAATGATTCTATGATTCTATGTTTACTTTAATTTGATTAAAGTCACAGTCTCGGGAAGATTTCTCAGGCATGCAAAGAACTCTGCTAGCAATGCGATTCCCTCAGCTCAGCAAAGGGATGTGCAGTGCTTGTGAAGTGGATTGAACACTGTACGTTGCGCTGCCATCCTTTCTGACCTAGAATGGTGTCATCTCAAACACCATGTTACACATTTTTAGTATAGATATTTCAGTGGGGAATTTGGGTCTTTCCTGGTCATGATGACAGGGCAACAGACAGGGAAGCTGTGAGATTTCATGCTTGTGTGCCAGGCATCCTCCTTTCCTCAGCTGGAAGAAGTCCAGAGGACTCCAGAACAGGCTGAAAAGCATGTGGAGGAAAGTGTGATGGTGATAGTGTAGCAGTTGCCCATCAGTTCTTCCAGTTTAAACCTTCTAGAAAAGTTAAAGCAAGTAACTACTACAATTGAGGGAAGGCATCACAATGGCTTGGAATGGCTTTAAAGCAAGCTGGTGGCAGGATGGTGTCTGTAACTTCCAGACTACTGCCCATGAGCTGCAGTCATGAGTTTGGAGCTGCTGACTTTGGTTTACAAAAGCAAGCAAAACAAGTAGGGAGGGTTCTCCTTCCAGTCTGTTTTCCCTCTGAGGGAAAAACCCCCTCGAAACAGCTGGTATTATTTGAAACTCGGAAATTAAGGAGGAAGAGGGAAGGACTGTTTGTACTTGTGAATTTGCTTAGAATAGCAAACAGATTTCACACTGGAAATACCAAGATATTTGGGTCTCTTTAGGATGCTGTCTTTGGATGCGATACCTGTGTGCTCTGGGAGGCTGCACTAGAGCATCGGTACACAGACACTAAACGTGAGAATGGCAAGCACTGAAGTGGGTACACAATTACACTGAGGAAGGCACTACACTGTAATTTGTGGAGTTCCAGAGGGTCTGAAAAACTGGAGACTGGAAGAAAGAAGCTTGAACTAAACACTCAACATGAAGCATGCCCTGGAATGTCTAATGCCGTCCCTCCTACCTGAAAATGGCAAATCCTAGAAGTTTAAAATGCACTCATGAGTAATAGAAGGACAGCACTTAATGTGAATACTGACATTTTTCAGGTCTTGTCTTTAAGAGTTGTTTCCAGCAGAAAGCCCACGTTTATTCCTGCTTTCCCAGTGCGTGTTTCCAAACAACTCGTTTATGAGCTGAAGGAACAGGAGCGACAGAGAAGCCAACTTTTGTTCTTGTTTTATTAAGTCTGATTTATAGCCTAAAAAGTGTCTTGGTGAGACAATGTGTCTGCTAAGGAGGTGAATGTCCTGGAAAGAAAAATATTTTGAGGGAGAGAGAGTTTATGTTTCACAGTCAGAATTTCTAGGAGTAGAAGAAATGTCCTGCCTGAGGTGCCTAACCCACCCATTGCCATATAGACAGATCATATTTTCAGCATTGAGCCGCTAATTCACATCCACAGCAGATAACTAGAAGGAGTGGTGTAGATTTACCATTTGCTACAATTCAAATCTGCAAAAGACAGAAATCAGAGACACCCCTTCCCCTCTGCCAGCCACACTGGCATTGTGCATCCTCTTGGAGTTGCCTGCTGCCGTTCTCATCTGACAACAAAGCTGGAGTGGGATAAAATGACTTGTCTTCTCTCTAGCTCCATCTCCTCACCCCATGGCAAGGCTGATGTTGTGAGTGGTGATCAGAGCACATCAAACCCAAGCTTTGTGGGGTTTGCTATCCTAGAAGATGTGGTGGTTGGTTGCATTCAGAAACAGGCAGAGGCCATGGTGGTGCTCCCCTGCAGATAGGAGCTGGCTCCTGCCTCAGGGGTTGAAAAACCTGAACACTGTGCCTTCCTCTGCCTGAGGTCTGCATAGTGTCAGGGAGTGCCTCAAGTGTGTCAGAGGAGGTTTAGGCTGCCCAGTAGGAAAAACTTCTTTATTGAAAGGGTCATCAAGATTTGGAACAGGCTGCCAATTGGGGGTGGCTGAATCACCGCCCCGACTGTGTTTAAAAGTCATGTAGATGTGGAGCTGAAGGACATTGTGGGCTTGGCAGAGTTAGGTTAATGGCTGATCTCCGTGACCTTAAAGGTCTTTTCCAACCTAAATGATTCTATGATTCTAAGATGGTATTTATTGCTAAATAATAATAGAGAGTTTCAGGTACTTGCTAACGGTCAAATTCTTGCGAGTATAGATTTGTGTTGCTCTGTTTTAAGCAGTATGTTTGTGTTGATGTGTTGTGTTTGGAAACTTGGAGAGGGGAGAAACAATTAGTGCATTACCAATAATTTTACAAGTGAGAAGGGTGCAGAGGGGATTGTGCAGCACTGTGCATGAAGTCTGTGCAAAGCCCCTCTGCAGCATTTCTGTTCAGTGAAAGAAAGAGTTGAGAGCTGTGGCAGACTACTGAGAGTTCACGTTTATCTCTGTAAAAGCTTTTCCTCCTGAAAATCACAAAATACTCTGAGAAAAAAAGTGCTAGTGAAGTCTATAGAGAGGCAACGACTCCTGATTAGCTGTGTGTTCCATTAGATTAAGATGCTGCATTATTCATGTTTGTGAGATGTGATTTGGCAAAATATTCCCACGGGACGCTGATATTTCATAGTGTGTTGTTGAGGATTAGGAGATGAAGTTCCTCAGTTGAGTTATTTACTGTTAATGAAAACACCACTCAGTATATACGGCTTGAAAATCCATTGTTAATTAACAGCATTCAACTCTTAATTGTGTTTTTAACCAGTTCAGTTGAAATCATTGACACAAAATACATTGTTAAACTGCTTAATCAATCCTTGTAGAAAAATAGAGGTGTTTGATAGGGACATTCTAGTACAAAGTTTATGTGAAGCTTCCCCGTTGAAAGCTTTGGAGGCTTCTATTGTCTTTGAAGCTTATGTTACAAAAATGAGATATCATAAACTTTACAGTCCATACTACATTAATACCAAAGACAGTAAAGTACAGGGGGAGAGAGAGAAAGAGATGAACACGTACACCTTAAGCTTTAAGTGCCCTATTCACAAAAATACAGCTGACACATGCGCATGCCCCAGCGGCAGAAAGCCCATTTTTTTTGTGCTAGAGGACACCAGAAAGGTTTAATAAGGGCCCTGAGCTGCTGTTCTAATTAACACAAACATTTGTTAAACTGCAGCAATGAATTATAGAGTGGCCCAGTAAATTACAAGAGCAAAAAGCAGTTTTATCCTCAGAGGAATGCTTTGCTTTCAGCTCATGCGCCTTTCACTAGGGCTAACACACG
Organism: Phoeniculus purpureus; assembly: GCA_028565055.1. NCBI lineage: Eukaryota > Metazoa > Chordata > Aves > Bucerotiformes > Phoeniculidae > Phoeniculus > Phoeniculus purpureus. The sequence goes on from JAOXOE010000001.1 coordinate 68,853,430, forward strand.
TGGGTGGCTCTGTGCTACCAATGTTGTGCTACCACTGGCTCCTCTGCTATAAGGCTTCTGTCTTCCAGTGGAGCTGTGGAGCCACCCTTTCTTAAAACGCACAGGACTCCTCATGGGTTGCCTTATGGGTGAGTTGTGATGGATGAACTGGAGCACTTGGCAGCTGCGGATGCTGGGGCAGAAGGATGAGCTTTGAAACATCAGAGGAAAAATGAGCGTCGTTTCACAGAACTTAAGCGTAAGTAACCTTTACTGAGTTGGCAGAATCAGCTGTCCCAGATGGCAGGATCAAAAATCCATATTCCTTACACCATGCTCCTCGGTGGAAAAAGTCTCTTAAGGAAGATGCTCGGAGCTGAAAAAAGCCTCTTTTCACCCAACATTATCTGTCAGGCTACACCCTTTCCCTACACCCTATATTGCCCAGTCCAGCCAGCACGACTCACAGCTAGAGGACCTGCAGGACTCCCACTGATTAGCCACATTGAAAATTAGCAAGGAGCAGTTGATTAGGGGATAAGAACCAAAAGCAAAATAGGTGTGAATTCAATGTGATAGCTATATCACAGTGCAAAATTTCCACCTGCCCACGAGGTTTCTCCTGAGGTTATTTTCTTGTCTCTTCTATTTTAACACCAATGTTCCTGTACAAAAATGCTTCAGATTCTCTTCAGTGTATTTTTCCTTTCTGGAGTAGGCAGGTATGAAAAAACAAAATTAAGGCTGCAGCTTCTTCCTCACTGGCAGAAATGCTGTTCTTGATGGGGCTGAGCGAAAGCCCACTGAGAGCAACACGATCTCTTCTCAGCAGGGAGTATTTTACGCATGCTGGCCCTAACCGACTGGTCCTTAGCACTCCCTGGGCAGCACCACAGTGCACGAGCAGCCCCTTACGGAGCGTGTCTGTGCAGCGGTGACCTCACGCGTCGGCTCCCCTGCTCGTGGGAGCGTTGCAGCCAAGCTGTGCCAATGACCACTGCCCCATTCGTTTTAGAGTTGTCAGGTCGGAACGTGAAGGGTTTACAAGGATTTATCTCAGCCAAGGAGCTAACCTATGCCGAAGCAAGTCATCGGGGAGCCACGCTTCGGAGCACGGGCGGCAGGAATTGCGTCTTTAGCTGAGAAATCCCACTGAAGAATCTCCCTGGGAATGCCACACCACCCGTGATTCTGCCAGACTGGCCAAGCACCGGCACTGTCAGCGAGTGAATTTCACTGCTTACAGCTTCAGAGGAAATTCAGCTGTTTCTTTGCCAGATGAGATGCTAAAATTGACTCGCTAGGGTGCGACATTCAGTTCTCAAGGGCTTGTGCTGCTGCTGTAGCGAACTACTCTGCTGAAAGCCCAAGGATTGGGTGGGAAGAAGGGAGGAGGTTCCCTAGATATTGCACATAAATGCCTCCACATGAAACGTACTCGCTATATTCAGAGTATACGGGGAACTCTGGTTTCCTATGAGTTTGCCACAGCCTAAATTTTAGGTTGAATTGCCAAAAAAAAAAAACCCAACCAGGAAAGGTTTTGCCTTATTTGTAAACATTGTCACAGTATATCAGTAATTACCTTAGAATTTCTCTACCCCGCCCTCTCCCCAGACTTATGGCTTTTTAGAGTCAGTAAAACGATCTGCTTGGCAAACAGTGAGGTACTCTAAAATAGCTGCCAGTCTGGTACACGGAAGAAAATGTCATGCACTAGAAGAGTCTAAGGTACTGGGAGGAGGGGAAAAAAAAAATCAATAATACAATCCAAATATTAGAAGAGAAATGTCTACTTGATGGGTAGTTAGTTTTTGCATCCCAATATTTCTAGAACTCTGTTTCTAAACCTACATTAATTACACACCTATGTACATTATTTAGAAGCTCTTTACTACAGTACCTTTGTACATGCAGTGTTTATTACTAAGTGTAAAGAGAAAGTAATTACATAAGGCATATGTACAGTGTTGTGTTGGATTGCCAGTCCCTCTGCTCGCCTTCATCTTAAAGCTGCAAGGCCCATTTCATTGAGGTCGTCAGTGTGTGAAACGGCTCTGAAACACACAAACGCTGGAGCCAAGGACCGCTACTTTGTGAGCACTGTTTAGTCTCTCTTTTAAAATCTTTTGTGTATTTTCCCATCGCTTTGGGGTCTTTTTGCTGTTAATGTGAATAAACCTGGATGTCTGAAGAGGTGCCGAGGAAGCCAGCAGTCACTACCGGGGTGGGGATCAAGATTCCACCATCAACAATGGGCATTGCAGCTTTAACCCACGCCTCTGCTCAGTCTGTGTATCTGTTGAATTTAAATTGGGCAGGTAGATATTTTGCATCTTAAGTATTTATTTTCCTAGAATTAAGGAAAAAAAAAAAGGCGCATCAGAGAAAAAAGAGGGGAGTGAAGGGAGGAGATAAAGAAGGTGACGTGGAACTTATGCCTCCATTGGTTCTACAGTTTGGATTCATTCTCCAGGTTGGCCACATCACCGTTTCTTTCATTTTGGTCTTCTTGATTCTTTTCTTCCTCCTCCGTTTCCAGCTCAGCATGCTGGTCCAGTTTGCTGGAAACAGACCACGTCAGGGGCAGTTCTGCTCGGCTGGCCATCTCCGCCAGCTCTTTGGCACTGTAAACTGGTGTGTTGGTCTCATAAGTTTCATGAAAACTGTTGTAGTCAACTTCATAAAATCCGTCCTCCAGAGTGAGGACAGGGGTGAAACGGTAACCCCAAAGGATCTCACTCGTAATGTAAGAACTTCGAGCTTGGCAGGTCATGCCTGCAACAGAGAAGAAAGAAGCGTTGTAACAAGGACCCACCACTTTACCAAACCCTTAACCATTTATTCATATAAGCAGAGAAATATTCGCAAAAAGACATGCCAGAAAGGAAATGGGTTTGACAACACGTGAAGTTGAAAGCAATTTGACAACGGGTAACCTACTTGCTGTCCTTCTGCAAGTGTTGAGCCTGTGGTCAGAGATTAACGTGTTTTTATTAAAAGTGGTTCTCATTCCTCTATTTCATCAATGAGTCACTCACTGGCTGGCGAGCTGCAGATGGCTTATGGAGAGGGCGTGTGACTTGCACTGTGCCATCCTTTGGTTCCCTGGCATTTAACAAACACACTCTGCCACATCCAGCGCTTGTCCAGATGACCGAGCAACTTACGCAAAAGCTTTTCTCTGCTGGAGCCAGCCCCCGAGCCTGTGATCCACGGATGGACTTGGGTCCCCCTAAAAGTTGGAGCCACCTTTTAATCATGCTGCTTTGAGTTTTTTTGGGTCGGTGGCCAACGCAACAACTTCAGCGAAGCTCCTGAAGGCCATTGTGATAAGTGGTACTTCAGCATTTCCCTCCATGTACTGTAGCACCTCAGACTCTGTGGAGGGGTGACAGTCGGGGACAGCTTTAGTGCTAGGGAAACCTGCTACACCGTACCTACCTGCTACAGCCAGGCAGAAAAGTGACCACACTTCTGCTGTGCATACAGATCTTAGTTTCCCTTTCGCTCTGCCTGACAGAAACACTCCAGCCTTCTTTCTTCATAGTCTTGCAGGACAAGACGTGTTTGCAGTTCAGTTCTGAAGCAGCGCACAAACAGAAACCTAAAGTTCTCACCCTTCTTCAGTTCATTTCACAGGTGGGAAGAGTGGAAGGACGGGTAACCGTATGACAAAACCATCTCTTCTGAGAATTCCTGTGCCGTTTTTACTCTGAAGATCTTCTTTCCCACAGAATCACAGATGGAGAGGAAGCTGTCACCTCACAGAGCACTAGACGTACAAGAAACACGCTAGCTGCGCAGCGGTTTCCCCAAAGTGTCAGTTGACCCAGAAGTCTGAGTCTGCCCAAAGGAACTGAACTGGGAACTGAACTGGGTGCAGGTTTTGACAGAATCTCCCTACCCCAGGACGGAGGCTTCAGCAGGCTGGGGCCAGAGACGGCCAGCAGCAACCAGTGCTGGTGTCCACTGCTGTCTCCAGCACCTCTTTGGGTTGGTCTCCTACCAGCTCTTTTGCTGCTCTTTGGCGGTGAGCCGAGGTAAGTGATCCCAAGGTGGTTTTCCCCAAACGACTGTGCTGCTCCTAAGGTCGTCTCTTTCTAATCCCTTTCTCTGCTGCTGAAATTTAACTTCGAAGTGAGGACACTGTCCAGTTATCATTACAGATAAAACTTAAGAAACTATTAAATCCTTTGGACTCAGTATTACCTTCCCGAACTCAAACGAAGTGCTCAGTGATCCTGCTGCTCTGGTTAGGGAAAATTGGTTTGACTGATGGGAAAGAGAGGAGCAATCTTCTGCAGAAGTCAAGAAGATCGACTGAATTATGTCAGAGTTACAGCTCATTAAAAACACAACCTCATTGGAAATGTCAACCTCGGTTTTTAACGTGGTTTCCCATTCAGCAGCGTTTTAATTCCTATTTCTTTTCCACAGCTAAAGTACTTTGAGAGCTAGAATGAGCGTGTCAGGATTTTTCAAGCATTTAAGTTGAAATCAAGAAAAATACTTTATCTACTGACTATAAGAGAGAGACCATAATATGCTCCCTAAAGGCTTGAGAAAGCTGACACGGAGAAGAATTGTATGTGGATCACAAGGGCTCCAGAACGAAGGGTGCCACACTTGTGAAGACTCTTGAAGTGATTGCCCGTGTGCCTGTGTAGAACAGAGAGATTTCTGCAGTGTCCTGCATGGTGTGACTTTACTAGCCTTTGCCTGTGTTGGCTCAGAGGTCCTTCAGCAAAGCAGAAGTGCTTCTGGACTCCTTTCCGCATTTAAACCCTCATCATACAGTACAGACTAACTCACACATTTCATTATACTCTATGGTTTTAATTTTTCTGTAAAAGGAAATGTGACTTTTATAATCTGTTGTAAGTTCTGAACATGCTCTTGGCTGCCAGGGGAGGCTGCTTCTTGAGTGAGGGCGTTTTAGGCTTTAGGTTTCCAAGTAGTGCGTGATTTCTCCAGTAGTTCTGTGGTTTGTGTGTAGCCATAGATCTGTTGCACAATGGCTTTTAAAAATGAGTGTGGTTTGACATTTTGACTAGTGTCTCAGTTTAATTGAATCCCTTCAGTACAGTTGAGAACTGGGGAGCCTTTGGAGCTACTTAGCTCAGTATTAATTGGAGGTTTTCAAAATAAGCTGGGAAATTAAGAGACCTGAATAATTCACTCTGAATGAATGAAAACTAAGATTGGAAGGAACAGTCTGTTTGAGAAGGACCGTTGGAGCCCAGTAGAAACCTCAAGGCTGAACTCTCATGCCCTGCTGTGATGGAAATGGAGTGAAGCCAGGGCAGTGGGTGGTGACAGAGGAACATTCCCACTGGGCTGGGCAACCACTTGCCCCTGCCCATCCTGGTGCAGTGGCTCTATAGCTACCCACACCATCTGTCCCTGGTGCTTGGCAGGGAGGGACAGCAGCGGCAGGATTAGGTTGCAGTGCTTTGAGTTTGCTCTTGCACCTGTTCACCTCGCTCCGTTCTGTATTTTAAATACGCCAAGAGCTGATGAGACCTCTAACGGTTACCCTTAACTGCTGTCGCACTCCTTTGAAACTCAAAGCATGTTTTTACGAGCAGTAATGAGCCTTTGTTCATGTTGTAGCTTTTAATGAGAGCATTTCTGTCTGTTTATTTTATGTTTGCAAGGCTGGGGAGTCACAATTGAGTCTTATGCAAATACCTGTTGCTGGACAAGGTACCTAAGTAGTAAAATCAATTGCCATCCTACCTTGTGGATTTTTTAATTATGTTTAATGCCCAGTTAGAGGTTTGTTGGCTGTAACCAGTATCACTAAGATTTGCCACTTGTCTGTGAAAGACACAGACCACGATGGAAACCTTTCCTATTGCTTCCACATCCCTGGGTCAGAAATATGCAAGGCGAGCTGCAAGCTGAATTTTGGTCCTTGTTTTATGTGGGGAGGCAAACTAAATTATGGGGATAGGATGGAGGAGTCTTTTTTTATTTATTTTGAGGCTGCCAAGCTAAAGTGTCAACGTTTGTATGGTTCTGCTTTCAAATGGGAACAAAAGAAGTCCTGCTGACGGAGCTGGGATTAGCTCCGTGTATGCGAAATCAGCATTTAGTGACTGCTTTGCATAGTCTTGTTGCCATACAACCACTGTATTTCAAACCTTAATTTATCCTCTAAATGCTTATTAATCTCTTTCAGCAGGTGAAGAGCTGAGTTACGCAGAGACTTGAGCAACACTGCAGAGTGAAGAGTGGCTCGTGAGCAGGTGCCACCTGCTAAGCCATCTTCTGCCCACAGCTGGGCTTCTGCTGCAAGGTACCTGTGCTGGGATGGAGATGGAGATGCTGTAGAGGGCTTGGTCACGTCCATGACATTGTGTTGTCTTGCAGCAAAACAGGTCCCTCCCAACAAAAAAGTTAGGACTGTGCTCTCGTTCCTGGTGACATACGGGCTGCTTGTCTCTGGAGCACAGGCAGCTCTGCCTGACTGGGCACTGACACCACTTCAGTGTACTCTGTCAGCAAGTTCCCTTGCAGACAGAATGACAGCTTCTATTGAGCTTCATGTTTGCACCCTGTACTCTAAGACAATGACAGAATAATTCCCCTAAGCTGCTGCTGCTATGTGGGTACGGTTACCACCCCACCTTTGACTGATTAGAATGAATAACAACGTTGATGCTACCTTCAGAATCATCACTCTTAAAAAGCCACCCCGTACACTTTTGAGGTTACAGTTTGTTCATGATGTCTAGCCTGCTGTTTAGCTTGACACCTTGCACTTTGTCACGCAGTGCTAAGAGGGTTTGGTGTGGTGACCCCCAGTGAATTGATGCATTTCCTCACAGAGCTCTTGATCACACACAATAGTACCCTGTGTCGTGCTCTCTTACCATATATTACTTCACTTCGTCACGAGTGCCATCAAAACCAAAATCCTCTAAAAATGGCAGGGGGAAAAGGGTGTTTCAGAATTATGGAATCAAATACCTGTTTGGGCTGAAATACAGCGATTTTCAGCTCTAGGTCAGCCTATGGCAGATTACACACAGTGACAGCCTCATTCAGCTTTTGTTTTACTTGAGGTGGTCGTTGTTAGAGCAGAGATTTTGTTTTCCAGCTTCCGCTCCTGTGCTGTAAAAAAGACTATACGTGAAATGCAGGGGACAAGAGTGACAGCCCAGTACCGACTACATCTTTTTGGGGGACAGATGCAATATCAAGCCAATTTTGAGGTTCAGTGGTTTCTTGCTGGCATGTAGCAGAATGGGGCAGACTTTCTGCTGCACATAACTGAATGGAAGGTCTCAAGAATCACAGAATCATTTTTGTAGGAGCAGACTTTTAAGATCATGAAGTCTAACCATCGACTAGCACTGCCAGGTCACCACTAAATCATGTTCCTCAGCACCACAACTTTTAAATGCCTCCAGATACAGTGACTCCCCAACTTCCCTGGGCAATCGGTTCCAAAGTCTGAGGAAATACTTCCTAACGTCCAAGCTGAACCCCCTTTGGTGCAACTTGAGGCTATTCCCACTTGTCCTATCACATGTTACCTGGAAGAATGGACCAGGACCCGCTTCACTCCGACCTCCTTTCAGGTAGTTGCAGAGAGTTATCAGATCTCTCCTCAGCCTCCTTTTCTCCAGGCTAAACAACCCCAGTTCCCTCAGACAGTTATCTCAGGACTTGTTCTCTTGGCCCTTCACTGGCTTTCTTGCTCTTCTCTGCACGTGCTCCAGCACCTCAATGTCCTTCTTGTGGTGAGGAGCCCAAAACTGAACAGAGTATTCAGCCCATTTTCAGTCATTGCATGGGAAGTTCACTCAGTTCAGCCTGAAGCAAGGGCTCAGCAGCAGAAGACTCGAGTGTGTCCAGAAAACAGTGGTGTCCACACTTCTGAGCTGAGTGGATTTTCAGAGGAGCACAGCATTTGGTCTCAAGTCTCCAGCTGGGAGCTAAGACTTCAATGTGCGTGTGCAACGCTCCTGCCACATGGTGTTGTCCCTGTCTCTATTCCATAACGCCCTTTGCTGAGGGAGCAACGTAGAGGTTTTGATCTACTTTGTCAAAAGGTTCATTTGTGTCCTAAAAACTTTTCAAAAGCAAACCCAAACACGTAAGGAAGTCTCTTCCTCTTGAGAATAATTCTGGCAACCGCCGTGGCAGTGCTCATGATGAAACTGTTTTGCTGTAGGAATTATAGAGAGAGGGGAGGTGCTGACCCATAGTGTTAGAGCTGACTTTAGCACCTTGCCAGGGGCAAAAGTTGGGTGAATTTTATCTAAATACTGTGATCATGGCAGTAGCACTGAGGCTGTAAGATAAAAGTGCACCTGATATCTGGAACTCCACTACAATGCTCAAGAAACCCCACAGTGACTCTCTAGGTTTGTGTGTGAGCTTCACTCCCGTGTTCATTGTCACCAGACAGTGCTCTGCAAGGCAGAGCAATGGTCTCTGCCCCGATGACCTTTTGGTGTCAAGTATAGCTGGTGCAAGATTTGTCACTCTGCTAATTTTAGGTGTTTGGGAGAACGAGAAAGCAATGTGGGCTGTAAAAAAAGCAAGAACAAGGCTGGGAGTCAAGCACTCCTGATTGATACCTTGGTTCTCCTGCAGATACTGTGTGGGCTTTGGCAAATTACCCAGCTTTGTCGGCTCTGTTTTACTGGTGTGCCGCGAGGGACGTGCTGAGATTTGAAGGCAGTAGATGTGCTTGCAGTCTATTCTTTTCCTCATCTAGACTTTCCCTGTCAAATTTGTACTAAACAGTTCTCCCTGGTGTGAAAATGATTGTCTCAAAAAAGAACAGAGATCTCAAATGCATTTTTCCGTCCTGCCACTGAGTTATTGTCAGGAACATTCCATATCAGTTAATTTGTCCTCTTTAATCAAGGGTTAAAAAGAAGGAAAAAGAAATGATCACCTTGTACCCTGAATTCACCCATTTTTGTAGAGCTTGAAGCGTTAGTAGTCGTTGCTGAAGAACGCTGCAAATACCCTGCTGTGGTAAGACATTCAACCCCCCCCCCCTTCCTTTTTTTTGGCATTTGTGTGTACCTGGCAAGAAATCCATGTGTTTTTCCAGCTCTGAGTAAAATGTTGAACGTATGTAACCTCTCATTCAGAGCCAGCAGTGGAAAATTCCCAGGGGTTCTGACCACTTCATTTGGAACGCACCTGGAAATTGAATGTTTGTTATCTTGAGCAATGTCCACAGCTCTCAGAAGAGGTAAAAGCTGGAAGGGTGCCAGCGAGGAATTAAGTACTGTGTCCAGTTTTGGTCACCACAGTACAGGAAGGACATTGAGGTGCTGGAGCGAGTCCAGAGAAGGGCAACC
>JAOXOE010000001.1:68862843-68875558 GCA_028565055.1 Phoeniculus purpureus
TCTGGTCTAGCAGCTAGATAATAAGATGAAGGTTGGACTTGATGACCCTGGAGGTCCTTTCCAGCCGTGATGATTCTGTGAAGTGTATCTGTAGAGGTTTCAGCATGCCTGGGACCTGTGCACAGCACCCTTGTCTGGTGGGCTATGGGCAGCGCACGTCTTCTCCTCGCTTCAGCTACCTCACAGCGCAGCAACCACCAGCTCTGGTGTGGAGAGCGGAGAGGGCAGTGTGTGCGTGTGAGTGGGAGAGGAAGGAAGGGGTGATGGATGCTTTTGCATATAAGAATAGAAGGAACTAACTGTCATTGGCTTTTTAAATTGTTTTCCTTTTTTCTAATGTTAAAACTGGTGGGTTTTTTTTTCCTGTAAATGGTTTGAGTAATTTGTTGTATTTCTGTTTTCATATTTCTTACTTAATCAGGCCGAGAAGCTTATTGCTGTGTCTGACATCACGTTACAGCTTTGTCCTAACGCGATCTGTGGATGATGGCCAGAGGTCTTTGTGGTAGCCACTGTCTTTGCCTTGCCGTTGAAGATGGGACCAGGGACAAGCTCCACAACAGAAAATACAAGTCGCCACAGAGAGAGTCTGGCCTGAACACCAAGAGCAATAAAATCACAGCCCCCACGGGAGCGCGACAACATTAGGTCATGGTTGCACAGGAGGTGACTGTGCTGGGGAGAAGCCATGACTTCAAATCAGTGGGACTTTCTGACACTTCAAAATCTATTGTTTTCTAAAGAAGATGAAAACAAATAACAACTTAAAAAAAAACCCCTAAAACACCAAGAAGGAGTCGATACTCGAGTTCTAAACAGAGTCTAACCTGGACCGGTCATAGCATTGTTCTCATTCTGACCTTGTCAGATGCACCAGACTGTACAACGCAACGTCTACGTGAGAAAAGGATGGCCACGTTGTAGCTCCTTACAGAGCATTTACAAAATGCATGTTTTCTTCTCCCAGTAGGAGGTTTCAATGCCAGGAAAACGATCTCTTCCAATGGAAGAATGCTGCGTGAAAAATGTTGAATTTACTTGTTTAATATTTCTCCTGCTGGGAATGACATGTAATTCGCTGAGCATTTTGTGTCTAGATCCTTTCTAACCCTCATGGAGTTTACTCGGAGAAGTGGTACGTTCACGAGGCGGGAAAGCTTGTCTGATCCAATCTCAAACGTGCTGCCACTTTCAGCTGACAGTGCCATGCACATTCTCAGTGAACAGCTTCTAGAAGACACAGTGCGATTACTGTTCACCCAATGTTTAACCTTCGCTTAGCTTGATACTGAGGCCGTGGCCAGCAAGTCAAGCTACCTGGCGTGTAGGAATTTTGATTTGAATTTTGTTTTCAGCTGTGCCTTTTTAAATGGATGATCATCACATTTTTCTGTCGACTGAATCTGTGGAAATGTAATATATCAAATAATGCAGTGTCTGACCAGAGAGGGGAGCTTGTTCCAGACTAGGCACTCAAAGTCCTTGGAAACAGGAGACTCAATTCAGTGAAGCTAGATCGAGTTACCAGGATTTCGTACCCTACTTTGTGTTTGATTGTTCAGCTACGTTGATAGATTTGGTGGTTTCTCAGACATTGAACCAGCCCCACGTGTTTTATTTCTACTATAGCAGATACCTGCACAGACAGATAGCGGGGAGTTTTTTTAAAGAGAAGCTGCTGTATGTGGTTGTATCTTCAGTGCCTCTGCTTTTAAAATGTAAAGTGCTCAGCAAACAGGAGATTTGTCCTGACCTTTTAAAAATAATACATTGCCACCAACCCTCAGTTTTCCTTCTGTGTAATGGCCTACAGACGGGACAGTCCTCTGGCATGGTGCACATGCAGCCTGCTCCACAGTTCCATGACAAAGAGCAGGGAGCAGGCAGCAGTGCCACGGGGCTCCAGCTGAATCACCTGCTGCTGTCTTGCTGGAAAAGGTTCTCGGAAGAATTTTTCACTAACCATTGCAACTTGATGCATCAGGGCAGCGATATGGCATAAAGCAGAGAGGGTTCTAGGTGGCGGGGGGCTGTGGAAAAGCCCCTGGTAGCACATGAAGCCTAATAGTCGTGTTTAGGGTTTTAGACTGCTCCATCTTTGCTGCTGGGTTGCTTCCACAACGGAGACGGTGACCAACCAGCAAGAATCACAGCCTTTGCGTGAGTTCCCATTGGCTTCCTATCTCTTTTCTGTGGTCAGAAGTAACATCTTTAGTTATTACTCCAGAGCACCTCAGGAAATACATAATTCACACAAATACTCCGATTTGGTTACCTCGGCATTCGAAAGTGGTTCAGATGCTCATAAAAGTACGAAGAGAGCAGAAGATAGAGGGCAACCAGCTGCACACTGGTGTGCAGTAGTGCTGTGCCACAGTGGGCTTTCTGCAGCATGACCTCAGGCTGAGAGAAGGCTGAGTCCCCTCCTCGTTCTTTCACTTTTTAAGAAGGAGTGGAGTACCACAGCAAAATCTAGCTTTAGGGGTGAAGAAGGAGGCGCCTAAGCTGCTGCATTACTCATCTTGGGAAAGAAAGCAGTAGAACAGCTCCTGTCCTCTGTTATGTGTAAACCCAAAGGCTGAATGAGATCAGGACCTCAGAAGCAGATTGCCCTCTCTCCACTTCTTGCTGGGGAGGAGGAGAATGGCAACAAGACAGATATAAATCACTGGTAGGAAAATAAGAAAACGTATCCTCAAACACTTCTAAGTCTCACTGTTTCGTACAGCCCTATGCCTGTTTGAAAACTCCAGCTTTGATGTGCAGTTGGGATAGGAACTGCTTCTTTGGGCCGATGCTGCAAGATGCAATTGCTCAGGTGCACCTGCAGCAACCTTCCCAGGGCAATGCCCACAGAGAGCATTAGAAGAGCTCAGCTGCTGAAAATGCAGACAACAAATGCTTTTGGCCTTGGAAAGGGGTAGAAACGTTTATGTGAGAGCTCTTCCAACACGGCTGCCCTGAAGATGTCTACATAGTGAGCCAATCTTTTGTGGGAAATTACAGCCAGCTGCTATATTTGCTTTATGCTGCCTAATGCATAGCATATGCAACCCTCCTGAGTAACGTGAACGTAGCACACCGTGGTGACTGGGATTGAGCCTAGAAGGCTGCGTGTCTGAGCACTGCTGAAACCTCACATTACCATTACTGCCAAGGGGTGGCTGCGAGAGAACCCTTCAGCTGGGATGATTCTTGCTGTGAAAGTAGTGTTTTCTGTAACAGCTTGTACCTGCTGCACATGTGCCCTGTCATCACTGCGAGATGAAAGTTTAATTAAAATAGAGGTGTGATCTATTTCACTTCTTGCCGTGCAGACTCCTCACAGATGGAATTTGAGTCGGCATGTTTGGATGGCTTTTGTTTCTCTTCTTGAAACGCTACTTACGAAGATAACAGAACATCCAAGGTTTGATCTATCCTGAACTTCACTGACTTAAGAGCTTTTTATAAACATGTCACATTTTACTGTGGAAATGTTTGTGAACCCAGGATTAAAGACAAAACAGTGTGAGCACACAGCTTGGCATGCTGTAAAATTCAGGAAATAAGGAAGATCACTAGGTTTTTGACAACAGAAGTCTGTGAATCACCTACCAAGTACTCTGGTCCTCTTTTCTAGGTTTGTGGTTAATGCCATCTCTAAAGACTGGTTCAGCTGTTGTGAAATCAGAGGAGAAGATGAAAGAGAGCTCAGGATAAAGCACTGGCTTTTTGTCAGGCGGATGCTGGTGAGGAGTGGTTTGGAAATGCAACACAAAAAAAGAGGAATTGTATTTCATCCAAAATCACTTGGATTTTCGGTAAGCAACAGAACATTTCAGTGGGGTTGCCAGGGCAGTTTCATAATGGTGCTTTCCTTTAGGTGGGCTGGAAAACAAGCGCAATGTGGGTAGGTGGTGCTTGCTTTTAGAAGAGACGACTTCAAGAGAGTGTTTTTTCTAAACTTATCTTAGTTTCAGAGGTGATATTTTGCTGTCTATTTCACCCCAAATAGTACCAAGAGGACTGCTACAGAGGTGCTCCATGGTTTCCAGAAGAGCGCTCTAAACCCTCATGCCATTCCTGAAGCCGTCATGGTTACCATTTGAGAAGTCCAACTGTTATCACACATCATGGGGATGCGTGAGAGCTGGATTGGTTCAGTTCTGTTGCTAACAGCAGCACGGCTGCTTTCGGCTTCTTTAGCTAAGCAAAGAAGTAATGAGTCTTTTCTCTGGGCATTTAGGATGAAGCTCAGCTCCTTGAAGGTATTGCTGTTTGTTGATGATGGTTGGACCTGTGCTTAATTCAGCTGGCATCTCCTGTTGTCTGTCTCATGGTTTGAGTATGGACTTGCCTCTAGCCCCATGCTTGTTCCTAGGACCTTTTGGCATTATAGTCCTTGGCAGGCAGATAAATTTCATTCCGATACCTGGAACCCATCTGCTCAAGAAGGAAGATGAAGAATGTTCGAGCTAGGTCTGTTAGTATTTTATGTGATGGGTTTGGACAGTAGACTTTATAACCTCTTATTCTCTTAATGGGAAAGAGTTTAAGCATCCAAAGATTTGTTCATGCTGTTTTTTTAGTGTGATTGGTCAAGTCCTTTATAAGAATCTGTTAAAGGGAAACTGTTACACTGAGCTTAAAATTCACAGAATAATAGTGTTTAATTAAAACATCACGTTTATTGAGTTGGCTATTCTTATCCTCATCAGCCCCAACCAGTCCCAGACTTCGTGCAGCTCTCATTTTTGATGACCTCTTACAGGCCTTCCAGCAGTTACGCAAAGAAAACAATCTGCACCGTTAAAACCCTCCTAATGAATAGCAAGGGGGTTTTGATATTTTTCTTGGCTTTTTTTTTTCCCCCCTGTTCATAGGATGAGACTTACTAAGTTGATCCTTCCAGGTTAACAATATTGGCTGTCTGACAGCTTTAACAGCGTATTTCTAAAATGCAGGATTGAGGAAAAGCTGGCTGCCTCTGGGAATGCGATGCAAAATCTTTCACTTCTGAAACACTATTTAATATTCAAGTTATGTCAAAGTTTGTGTCCATAGCTGAGCAGCTTGGCATCCTATCTGATAGTTGGTACTATTAATATACCTGCTAGTAGATCAATGAGCTTTTCAGAAAAACCAATACTTCACTTCGTTTGAATTGACTTCGGTTTTGTTCGAGGTGGTGAAGAAGCAGCTGATTCTAATCTTTAATTAACTGCTCATTATATAGCAACGAGTCGAGTAAAGTCAAATAGCAGCAGTAAAGTTGGGATTTTAGAGAAGCTTCAGTACTCCTCTCCTGATACTTCTGCTCTGGGTAAAAGCAGGAACAACACACTCCAAGCTCTAGCATTTTCAAACTAGCACCTTCCTCAATGTCTGATTTAACTTAAAAGGGAGAAAAAAGACAAAAAAACACCCCCCAGCAGGTGAAAAGATGTCTTGCCTATTCCCTGGCGATATGTTGTACACTAACTGTTTCTGGGAGGAGCACAGGCAAACCTATGCATGAGAATATGTGTATGATGTTATCACGAGCATCTCCAGCTGGTGACAGAGCAGAGGAGTTCTCAGCGTCTTTGACACCTGCACCTCATTTTTTTGGAAGTGAGAGTGTCATTAGGACATTTTAGCACTCTAATTAGGTTAACAATACTTAGCTCACCCGGAGACAGAGATTAGTTGTTTTAGTAAGGAGAAAATAATGAACTTGAGAAGAGGTGCCTGGAGGGGAACGCTAGCTGAAGAAGCAAGGAGAGGAGGGTGCCGGCACTCAGAACTGCATCGCTTCCAGAGAAAAGGTCTATGAGACATTGCAGCAAAGTCTGCAACAACATGACTGTGCTTTGGAAACCAGAAACGTCTCGTACAGCAGCCTGCAAAATGTCTGTTTTCTCATGAGTCATTAATTCCTGTTCACCACTGAGGATGGGCTCGGTGTTCCGCTGAGGCGCTCAGCTTTTTCTCCTGGAACACAAAGCGCTTGTGTGGCAAAGGGGTGTTTCTCTCAGGGTGTTGTGGTGCTGGGTGGAAGCTGGTTGAGCACCCAGGGCGTGAGCTCTCTGTCCTCCCTGGCCGTGAGCACTTGAGAGCTTTCAGCTTTACCACTGTGGGTCGTTTCATTCCCCTCTATCAGTCATGAGGTGGCACTCTTCTACCGGAAGAGATACCTTACAAGACAGCTTGCATATGTCTAAAGAAAAAAGCAGCTATGCCTGGGAAATAGTCTTGGGAGGTTATTGCAAAAGTTACCTTTGAAACATCTGGGCAGCCAGATGAGGCACCTCCAAGAAGCTGCGTGGCTGTGGCAGGAATATAGGGTCTGAAAGAGATACCTTGCTGAATTCTTTTGGAGCTAGAGGTTCATAGTCTGGTATTCTTCTGACTCTCATATAGATTTGAGGCATTTCTGTACACCAGCTGCAGGCTATATTCATCTTCATGACAATCACAATTACATGGTCTCTTTCTTGTAGCTTTTATTACTGCTGCCAGATCGCTGCTAATTTGGAACTCCCCACTGATATATGCTTTGAACAATGAGCACTTGGCTAAAACTGGACATCCTTCACTCTGATGGTATCCTGCCCCTCAGAAAATAATCTAGACCAGGTTCCCTGTTTCAGAGGTAAATGGGGAAAAAAAACCAAACCTAGGAATCTATGGCTGAAGAGATCTGTGTCTCCTTAAACACTGCATGCAAGTGTTTAACGTGAGTTTTTAGAAAAACAACATTAAGCCATATCAAATGGACTCCCCAACACCAGAAAACAGCAGTTAAAACATCAGCATCTTCCATCGGGATACAGCTATTCCAGACTGTGGACCCGACCCCGATCTCCACAGCTTTACACCTCCATTCGATGTAGCCCAAACAATCTAGCAGATGCCTGCTTGTCAGGCAGCATGCTCTGGCTCCAGCTGTTTTCCTAAGATGTGCTTAACCCCCAGGATGGAAAAAAGAAATACAACCTAACATGCTCTTTTTGAAGGCTGCTGACCCCTTCTCCTTCGTGCTTGCAGTGAACCAGGCTTGGGTAGGGGGAGAGTTCAGGGAGGGCTTAAAAAAGCTAGTTCTGCTTCTTTCAGACAGTGTAAACTTCCATGCCTGAGAGGAGTAATGCAGGAGGCTGGAGACAAGGCAGACTCATGAAGGGAATGTGAATCTGGGAGGAGTTCAGGAAGGCGCTGGAAAAATGCTGAATCCAACCAGCTTTCTACAGTGCTGTGAGCCCTTCTCTCTCCTCCCACCACGATGAAAGTTCTCCCTGGCTGCCAAATGAAATACACTTCCGTTGCCTGCACTTTGTACAGGCAGAGTGTTTTTTAACCAGAGAGATAAAAGAAGAAAAACTGCACAAGGCATTTCGTTACCTAATCAAAACTGAGAGGTGCTCCTGGGACAGGTGACAGATTGGTAGGACCACCTTGGCTGCTTCCCCTTGCTTCTCCTCAAAATACAGCTGAGCATCTGAGCCCTGATGTGTCTAAGTGCTCGTCATCCCCACCACAGCTAAAATCCTGCTTGGTTAATCTAACATCAGTGCAGTCAGAGCTGTCTCCAAAAATGAAGATTCTGTTTTCCTTTTAATCATCTTTCTAAGGAGAAAAGGGAGAGAAAAACCTGTGATTGCTTATTTCTAGCATGGATGTGAGAACTTGAAATGAATTAAAAAATGTAGCTGCGCCCCCAAAAGCCCAAATCCCAAAGACATGACAAGTTGCTTTAAGAAGCAACTGCAGCACCGGTACAGGCTGGGTCCTGTGTGCATAGAGCATTAGCTGCTACTCATTCAGTACAACCTGCATTATTTCCTTCTTGTGTTTCCTATAAATTTTTAAATTATATCTTGTTCTGATCTTGCTGGAAATGGAAGTCAATGCAAATACAACAACAACACGAGCACAGAATATACGACGGTGATAAGTGTGTCTCAGATGCCCAATGGGGAGTGAGTTACTGAGGCTCGGAAAGGATATGGTGATAGTAATGTTTGGCTCTTATTTCCCGTGACCTTTTAGCTGAAAGTCTCAAAGGAATGAAAATATTATTTTTGCTTTACCAGTGTGGGAAATTGAGGCAGAGGACGTTGACTTGCGCTGAAGCCTCGTAGAAGCTGGGTAGCAAAGGAAGCCTGCTGTGGTGAGACTACATGTACTTTAACAGTCATCTGGGGGCATGCTGGCTGTCTGCTCTCTTTTGATGTGAGTCAGGAGGATTTTTTGGCCTAAAGCACTGAATCAGTTTTCACAGAGAATTAATGGTTTGGAACAGCATTTTTTCCAGATCCTCTTATTTCAACACAAGGTGAGGTCCTTCTCATTCCCAGGGCCTCAGCATAGCTCAAAGTTTTTGTGAAGATTATGTCTGTCCTTGCTTTAAGCAGAGCAGGGTACGGATGACACAACTGGAAAGCTTGTTTTGGGAACAGAAGGCGGATGAGATGAATCACGTCACGGAATATGAATGTGTTTTCCCGGAGTCGCAATTGTGCTTCCTCAGCCTTTTCCTGTTCTCTGCACAGCGGAGCTCTCCCCTTCTTTTAATTGTGATTGAAAATTTTCCACTACCAGATTAACGGAGGTTTTGCCTGCGGGTGCAGAGATGACACGAGGCTGTGCCGTGCGCGCTCACGCACAGATACAGAGAGATGTAGAGAGACACTGAGGTCAGTGATTCTACGGTTCTCTTGCGCCCAAAATAGCAAATGCTTGAAGTGTGAGCCTTGGAAATCCTCAGTCCCTTCAAAGGCTTAATGAGATACGTTGATTATCACAAAATGAAAGTTACACTTGTCGTATGAGGGGAGCAGAAGAGAATTGAAGTGGCAGCAGTGAGAAGCCATTCAGCAGATTTTCGAGTGGCACTGAAACAGTTAAGGCTTTACTACAAGAAAATAACTGGGAAACGATGGCTGCGTCGAGCTATTATGAGCATATGGTGGAAATGAACAAGAGATTACCACAAAATATGGAGTGATGGCAAACCCATCAGCGAGGCCCTTTTGCACCATGAAGGTGCAGAAATGTGTGGTGTTGGTGTTTTCCAGAAAGGTTAATGGCATTTTGTCCCTCTCTCCACACACAAAAACACTTGTAGTGCAGAAAGCTTTGCTCGATTTCTAATTTGGGAAAATGCTGTACCAAAACTTATAATGCTTTTTCCTGCACAGTCTAGGGGGGTAGTATTACACATTTGCACAGCAAGAAAGCTCTGTAATAAATGATAGGTCTTTCAGCCTCTTGGCAGTCTACAGTCCAGCCATCAATCTTGTGAATGTTCCCATAACCATTGAAAAGTTGAAATAATTTGGAACTGTGACTTAACACATTATTAATCACAGACCAAAGGGTTTGCTCTGGTTTCAGCAGGCATAAAAAACCTCATGGTTCTCTCAGATGCTAGGACAGGCATAAAAGCACAGCTAATCATATGGTGCTCCCATGATTGAATACAGGCTTCGGGTCCAACGTTTCTGGAGCATTCCTCAAAGTCTGGTCAAGTATGAAGGCTTTGATTTAGTAAGTCTCTTTGTGAACTTGGCCGGGTGGTTTGCGTGTCCATGTGTGGATTTCTGTGTGCGTGTGAAGGAGAAGCTGATTAATATCTTGTTCAATACCCTCACTGATAGTGAGAAAAACAAGTCTGCTGTGGTCCTCCCATGTACAGGCTGCTCCAGCTGTGAAGCGTACCTTTGGGGCTAAGCAGTCATCCCATCTCAACAGGCTTTCTGCCAGCCAGCTGACAGGTTCAAAGCAAAGTGATGGCTCAATCCAATCTTCTCAAAAGTCAAAAGCATGTTCTTGTTGTATTTCTTGGCTTTTGGGGGTGGGGGCAGTGGTTTAATTCTGGATGAAAATGCATTGCAGAAGTCTCTGGAAATGGGGTCGCTCTTCAGGATCCCTTACCTTTGGGGAATGTCTTCAGTGACTTCTGAATCATGGGAATACTTCTGAATGTGGTAAGACACATGGAGTGACCAAGAAAAACTCATTCAAAGGAAATCAGCCCAAGGTAAGTAGGATACCATTACTTGGCTTGCTCATATCTAAAAGGTGCAGTTCAGCCTCATGAACTCTGCAGTACCTAACAGCAATACCACAACAGCTTTCCATTTCATACAGTGCCATGCTCAAACAGATCAGCCTGCCCTGCTGCTGTTTGGGTTACTGTATCTTGAGCTACATTCTGCGAACAAACAGCTAAAATGAAGCAGCACAATCAGAGCCCTGACACTGCAAAACACTTGAATAATGCAGTAGCTTGTGGCTCTGTTCTTAACAGGAAGAAGATAGAGATTAAGGTGAAGAAAATTCACTTAGCAGCATTTTTACTATGTCATACTTAAGAGAGAAAGCTACAAGTATAACTTACGAGGTATGATGCTTAAGAGGAGGACGGTTTAGATTTGCAAGCTTCGAATGTTTTGGTTTCCTACAAGTGCTGCCATCTCCCTTGATAAGCTAATTTTAAAAGTTAATGGACTAGATCCTTCAAAGTGTTAATGCTGCGTTGTGCTGCTTCAGTGGTGCAAAAGAGCACTAAGGCAATCTCCTGTCGCTGAAGGTTTTCCCTTGTCCCAGGGAACTGATGGGCAATATGTGTCAGCCAGAAGGGATCTTCCATGAGCCCTGGTATGCCTGGGCCAAGGACTTCTGGGGAAGAAGTGGGATGAGAGCTGTAGCCACACGTCCCAGTTCTGAGTGATGAGTGTTTCAGTACTGTAGGCTGACAAAAAAAACAATACTATGAGCCATAGACTCCCAAGACTAGAAGAGCATTGAAAGAAGCCAAGTGGCAAGTTGCATTGCCACTGCTCCTCCACTCAGTCAGATGTGAGTCTCTGCTACTTTTGTTTGAATACTTGGAAGAAGGCATGAAAACCAGTGAGGGTTTAATGATTCCTTGTGACTCGTTTCCTCAGCTGTGCTGACTGCACAGCAAATTCCCTTTTTTTTGGTGTGAGTTACGCCTACTGGCACGTGGCTGTTGTTAGCTCGCACTGCGCTGCATTAGGCACCAGCTGCTCTAGGATCTGAGGGGGATGCTGACCCAGTGGGGCACTGACACGTCTGCTGGCAGTCAAAGGGGAATCTAAACTAATGGCTATTGCTGTGAAGTGCACCACCTACCCAAGTCCTGCAGTGCACCCACTTACTGATTACACGTTTGCATGATCCAAACCAGGGGTTTTTGAAAGTTTGTGTAGGTAACCTGGAAAACCACAGGGTGCAGCATCGCTGGTGTCCGTTAAAGCAGCATCAACTGGCACAATGTTTATCTCAGAAAAGGAGAGGAGGCTGACAGCGAGCAGTAGCAACTTTAAATGGCCTTTTGTGAGGTCATAACCAGGTGGATAGAAGATGGCAAAGCAGTGGATGTGGTCTGTCTTGGCTTCAGTAAAGCATCTGACACGGTCTCCCACAGCATCCTCACAGCCAAACTGAGGCAGTGTGGTATGTTAGTGAGGTGGATCATGAACTGGCTGCAGGATAGAAGCCAGAGAGTAGTGGTCAGTGGGACAGAGTCTATGTGGAGGCCTGGATCTTGTGGAGGCCCCCAAGGGTTGGTACTGGGACCAGTCCTATTCAATCTATTCATTGATGAGTTGGATGAGGGATTAGGGTGCACTGTCAGCAAGTTTGCTGATGACACAAAGCTGGGAGGTGTTGCTGACACCCCAGCAGGCTGAGCTGCGGAATCTGGACAGGCAGGAATTCAATGAAATATAACAAGGGGAAGTGTAGAGTCTTGCATCTGAGCAAGAACAACCCCAGGTACCAGTATAGGTTGGGGAAAGGCTGAAAGAGCTGATTCCCTTTAGCTTGGAAAAGAGTAGGCTCATTAATGTCTATAAATATGTGAAGGGTGGTGTCAGGAGGATGGAGCCAGGCTCTTCTCAATGTCATCTGGTGCTAGGACAAGGGGCAATGGGTGTAAGCTGGAACATAGAAGGTTCCACATCAGTATGAGAAGGAACTTCTTCACAGTGAGAGTGACAGAGCACTGGAACAGGCTGCCCGGGCGAGTTGTAGAGTCTCCTTCACTGGAGACCCGCCTGGATATGTTCTTGTGCGACTTGGTCTAGGTGATCCTGCTGTGGCAGGAGGACTAGATTTTCTTTCTGGATGATCTTTCGAGGTCCCTTCCAAACTCTGATATTCTGTGATCCTGTGATTCTGTTCTGTGGCTGGTTTTAATCTGCTCTCACTTTGACTCCAAGCCAAGGACGACAATGAAAAAGAGCCTAACTGGATGGAAAGAGTCCTGAGCACCGCTCTCTGCCTCACATTTCTGATGAGAATGCCAGCTCACAGCAGACTGACATGAACAGGGCATCTAAAAAAGGAAACAGCAGTGAATAGGCAATCAGACTGGTCACTGTTTCAACCTGGTGCCATCATATAGGAACAGTTTAGACTTCCTGCAGCTTAATTCTGTCACCGCTCATAGTCCAGCCAGGGTCCTTGCACTTCTGATTCAAACTGCGTGTTTTCGGTGTAAGAGTTTAAGGTTATTGTTGCTGTTTTTCAGATGAAGGAACAATTTAATTTCAATTAATCAAAGTTAAAGATGTGGGCAGGTCTTTAGCACAGCTGGTGGTTCTCCTACATTTGAGGCAAATGGGCTGATCTGAGGCCTGAGTAGTCCTTCTTCACAGTGAGGGTGATGGAGCACTGGAACAGGCTGCCCAGGGTGGTTGTGGAGTCTCCTTCACTGGAGATA
>JAOXOE010000001.1:68875658-68902790 GCA_028565055.1 Phoeniculus purpureus
CAGGCTGCCCAGGGTGGTTGTGGAGTCTCCTTCACTGGAGATAGTCAAGACCCGCCTGGATGAGTTCCTGTGTGACTCGGTCTAGGTGATCCTGCTGTGGCAGGCGGATTGGACCAGATGATCTTTGGAGGTCCCTTCCAATCCGTTATGATTCTATGGTTCTATGATTCATCTCCTACTTTTGCAATGCAACTCAGTTTAGTAGAGCATAAAACTGCAGATCCAGCTGAATCCTGAAGCACTTCCAGAGAGACCCTGTCCCGTTATCTCTCTTCTGTATCGAGAATACAGACACGTGCTTATTTTTGAGATGTTGGTGACCTGAGACCAGAATAACTGTGGATGGTTTCAGTTTTGGGTAAGGATGGTCAAAGTAGAACTTTTCTGTTTTCACGGACAAAAGACTGAGGAATAATCTCCACTGGTAACTAAAACTCGGTAGTTTCCATCTGAAGTTCCAGAAAGGCATTTTAAATCTTGACTTTTTAATACAAAGAAAGAGCAAAATGGATCAAAGATTGAAACAAGAGGGTTTATCACATCTGACACACACTTCTCCTGCTGTAGGGAGGTTACAGACTGCATCTGATACACTTCAATTTTGCTATGTAAGTTCTTTAGGCGCTGCAGGAATAGGAATCCGTCTGAGAATGGGACAAAACAGATCTCCCTCAGTAAACCTTAATGACACCAACAGGGAGGGCTTCTTCCTGGGAAAAACATTATTTACAGAAGGAACAGTCTTTCCTGGGGGAGTCGGGAAGAGTGTGCGGAAAAGGGTACAGCTCTAAGAAGTCTGAAGGGCAGAATCGCAAATGGGGTGGTCAAGAGCATCGTTTCTATTTCCTCAAGGTACACGAACTGCTGAAAATGAGGAAAAAAGGACAGGTCTTGATTTTCCTTTGTTTTTCCTGTTGTACCAAGTATGAATCAGCTGGGGTGCCCTTGAATAGAGTGGATGACTCAGTGGGACAAGTCCTCAGGGGCCATGACCATACAAACAAGTGAGATGGAGGGCTGATCCTGTGTTTTGTATTAGGATTTGATGCTGTAGAAGCGAAAAGTTCTCTAGGTTAATCCAAAAACTGCTCCGAGCTGATTCCCACACTGCACTTTCCCGAAGGACTGACATGCAGGAGACTCACAGAGACTATCCCAGTTGAAAAAAAAGGATGTGTGGTGAAAATGTGAAGCTGAAGAGAAGTAGTAGCTGACAGAGGAAAAGACTTGTCTTCCTTGTAGGCTGGTACAGCTTCACAGTTTGTCACGGAGAACTTGAGAAAGATGTTTGGATGTAAAAAATTTCTAGTCATAGAGCTCCGTGGGATTTTTTTGGCAATGTGGAAAGTCATAACTCTCATGCTGTACCTGCTGGTTGTCAGCACCAGAAACCAATATAGAATGTGAGTAACAATAACTGAAGAGTTTTTGAACTCTGCACATAAATGTGAACTACAAGCGCAGAGCAAATTTAATGTATTGGCGAAGTAAGTGAAGGAGAACAAGAAGGGCTTCTTTCGATACATCAGTGGTGAAAAGAAGAATAAGGAAAAAATGGATGCCCTGCTGAATGAGATGGGAGCCCTGGTAACGGAGGATGCAGAGATGGCAGAGCTACTCAATGTCTTTTTCACTTCAATCTTTACTGCTAAGACCATACCTCGGGAAACTCGACCCCTGCAAATTAAGGGAGCTACCTTGGAGGAAGGAGGACTCTCCATTGGTAAACAAGGATTGGGTTAGAGATCTTTTGGTTAACCTTAACAGCACAAATCTATGGGGCCTGGTGGGATGCACCCATGAATGCTAAGAGAGCTGGCTGTTGTTGTTGCTGTGCCGTTCTCCATCATCTCTGGGAGACCATTGAGGACAGGAAAGGTGCCTGATGGCTGGAAAAAAGCCAGTGTTACCCCAGTGTTCAAAAAGGGCAAGAAGGAAGATCCAAGTGACTATAGACCAGTCAGCCTCACCTTCACCTCTGGAACAGTGACGGAGCAGCTCATGCTGGAACCCATCTCTAAGCACATGAAGAAGAAAAGAAGGTTATCAGGAATAGCCAGGATGGACTTGCTAAGGTATAATAGTGTTTGAACTAATCTGATAGCCTTCTAGGATGGCGGACTAAAGGGAGAGCAGTGGATGTCATCTACTTTGACTTCAGCAAGGCTTTTGATGCTGCCTCCCTTAACATCCTTGTAGGTAAACTCAGCAAAAGCCAGTTAGATGACTGGACACCATGCACCAGTACAGTTTAAGGGTTGTCCTGCTGGAAAGCACCCCATGGAAAAAGACCTTGGAGTCCTGGTGGACAGAAAATTATCCATGGGACAACACTGTGTCCTTGTGGCCAAGAAGGCAAATAGTATCCTGGGATGCACCAAGCAAAATGTGTCTAGCAGGTAAAGGGAGGTTCTCTACTCTGCCCTGGTCCAACCATACCTGGAGTACTGTGTCCAGTTCTGGGCTCCTCAGTTCAAAAGAGACAGAGAACTGATGGAGAGAGTCCAACAGAGGGATATGAATAAGAGACTTGGAGGAAAGGTTGAGAGAACTAGGGCTGTTTAGTTTGGAGAAGAGAAGGCTGAGATGTCTATAAACATCTGAAGTGTGGGTGTCAAGAACAAGAGTTCAGTCTCTTTTCAGTGGTGCCATGTGATAAGACAAGGGGTAACAGGTACAGGAGTTGGAGCAAAGGAGACAGGAGATTCTACCTCAACATCGGGAAAAACTTTACTGTGAGGATAATGGAGCACTGGAACAGGCTGTGCAGAGAGGTTGTGGAGTCTCCTTTTTGAAGACTTTCAAAATCCACCTGGATGTGTTCCTGTGTGACCCGCCCTAGGTGATCCTGCTTTTGGCCGGTTGGGTTGAACTGGATGATCTCCAGAGGTCCCTTCCAACCCCTACCATTCTGTGATATTCAGGAAGTATGTGCATGCATGTTCTGTGTCCTGCCTGAGCCATCCGAGTCCTGGTGCACTTGTCCAACAACACTGCTCTCACAGGCTGTTTAGTTCAGCATTTTTGAAGTGAGCACTTGAGGTAAGTCTGAGTTGAATGCAAATCTGGCCTCTGTGTGACAGATCTGTCTGAGGAGGGCTGTGGGGATGATAAGACATCTATATTTACTTTTTCTTTTTGTCTATTCTTTTACCTCTCTTTCCTCATCAGAGACTGACAGATACCTGCATGTCACACTGACACACCATTAGGTATAATCTTGAGCTGAATGAAGGCTGCAGTTGGATTACAGGGACTCTGATGGGTTTTGAGACAATCACAGTGTTTTAAGAATGAACCTGGGGATTTAATTCATTAATAGTGTAGGTGATGCATAATACAAACTTCATAAATCTTTCCCACGGTAGCAGCTGGAACATTCCTCTATCTACTTGCCCTACTGAATTCAGAGACACTGAGCAGAGAAGAATGATCTCATGAAAGGGCGGCTAATCGAGTGAAACTTGATGGTGGTCAGCAAACGAAGACCTGCACTGATTTGACTGCTGCTGAGAGATCTCTGTGGAAAAGAAGCTGAAATCCTCACAAAACAACAAATTGGTTTGAGATTAATTTTGCAGCTCTCATTTCAGATCACTGTCACAAAACTAATAAACCGGTACCATTTGACCAAGTCCACGGTACCACGTGGGTGTCTGGTATAAAACTAATTGAAATCCCATAAAGTTAAAGCCCACAAGGATGTCAGCACCGATACAAAGCTCGAGGTGAAAAGCTGTAGGTCAGAACTGAAGAGACTTTTTTTGTGCTTTCTCAGATATTATTGCAAATTTTTTCTTCTGTGTGCGTGCCTTAGCAGCTGGGTGGAATCATACAGTTGGGTCAGACCTAATTGCTCTTAACTCTGACAGATGAGGTGAGCTTGGACTCTGAGTTGCAGATGGGTAGGTGGGATGGCTTCATGGAGCTTCCAGGGTAAAGATGGGTACATCACCCATCGTCTTTAATGTTTTGGCTAGAAGGCTAAAATAAATGAGTACTTTTTCTGTTCAGCCAGCACCGTGAAGAACATACAGAGGAAAGATCTCCAGATTCTTTTTTGATGGAGCCTGAGTTAGATCACTGGGCTCATGCTGGGACAAGGGATTCAAACTGGAGAGAGCCAAAACATCATGATAAATAATGGTGTATCCCGGCCCCAGAGAGAAGGAAGACACAGTCTTCTGGTGGAAGGGAATCTCTTTTTTTTATTCCTGTGAGTCTACTTCAGTAGCACCCACACACTGTTCCTTGTATTGGAAACTTAATAACTTCTCTTGGAAATCATGCCTTTTTGATGGCAGTGGAAATACACGACTTTTAAACAAGCAGAGGAGACTGTCATTGAAGTCGAGCCAGTTATGTGGGAGTCAGATGATTAAGGTAGATGTGATGTAGGAGGGAAGAAATACTATCATTTGGAAAAAAATACTGTATTTTGAACAGGTTTAATGTTCTCTTTCAGGAAAGGAGGGTTATTATTATTAAGTGCATTACCAACATTAGATGCAGGGCTTGATTCTCTGCTGATGTACCTTCTCTGTAATTGTTCACATCCATGCAAATTGCCTGCAAAATGAGTCTAGGTAGTTACGAGTTGTGCAGTTGAAGTGTAGGGGAACTGCGTGCTCACTTTTTCAGATGTAGAAACAGAGAGGCAGAGGGGGAGTTGGTCCCTCAGCTGGGTCACTCCAGTGTCTGCCTGTCTGTAATAGAGCACCCCAGGGATCTATTTTCTGATCTGATCATCATTCACTCTTTTTGGCTGGACCTGAGTCCTAAGCCAAGGCTTTGTGATACTGCTCCTTTTTTCCTTTGATGTTGGGGGAGGGTGAGCAAGACTGTGTTGCTGCAACATTGATAATTTGCCCCTTCTAGGGCTCTTGGGTCGTGTGGGGTCTTACTGATGTCCTGCTTTTGGAGCAAGAATTCTTTACTTGGCCTGTTCCTGACTTCCCTTTGTCAACCCAAAGGCAAAAGAGACCAACAGACTATTTTTTACCCCAGTGTGGAAGCAAAGAGCATTGTGAACAGTTTGTGAGTTCAAATGTAGAGCTTGAAGTACTCACATTTAGCCTTGAAGTATTGCTCAATGCTCTCTAACACGAGAAAGAGGGAAGTGGAAAGCCAGTGCTGAAAACCTAATAAATGCAACATCTGAGATAGATTTAGTGTAATATCTTGTGGTCTGAATGCGATAAAACCTCAGTGTATTGATTATGTAAATTTTAATAATTGATTATTATTACTGATGGCGCTGTTGGACTTTACTCAAAGTGACAAGAGCCGTTCTGTTGAACTCGAGGTGTTCTCACACACACTGGCAACTACTTCATTTTAAGGTCTAAGCATTTTAGTACGAACAAGCGCTGTCTGGGTAGCAGCACACAGCAAAACCTTTCAAAAAGCTGTGTTTTACTGACAGAATGGTTTTGTGCTATAAGCACAACTTCTCCACAAGCAGATTTCATTTCCTCCTCATTGACAATCTTGTACAACTTCCAAACTGATAGAAAAATAAGAGAAATCAATATGTGCTGTAAATACTTTATGTCAAGCTGTAGAAAGCAGCTACTTTCTTCGCACAACTACTAATCTCTGAGTTCACAGTGGAGGAGGGAATTGACCCTGAGCTACAAACCAGAACTACTGCTACCTACCTCAGCCTCTAGGCTTGCAAGAGATACCAGCTGCATTGGCAAGTGCACTTTGATTTGTTTCAATTCTGCTAATTTTCTCTAACATTTCTTCCCACGTAAGTAAACATCATATCCACAAAAATGAACTAGAGAACCCCATTACTCACCTCTCTGCCTGGGATGTGAGTGACCATGATGTGTATGTGAGTGGCCTCTGCCCAAACACTTTCCCTGGTATTTATTGCACTCTTATAAACTCAGTATTTCGTACCATTCTGTGGTTAAAATGGCACTGAAAAAAACTACTTCCTTGTTAGGTGACAGCAGTTTTCAGGGTCCTTTCAGCACTAGATCTTCAGACTCATCATAACAAAAGTTCAAGATGTCACGGTCTGCAGAACAGAAGGGTGCTGCCACAGTGCCAATATTACTTTTGCAGTATCTCCTGGACTGAGCTTGCTGTAGTTACATGATATATATGGAAAAAAAATGCAGTTGCCACATATTATCACCACCTGCTTGGCATATCCTCTTTACATCAGCATGGCTTAATCATTATGCTGCAGTGTGATGCCACAGGATCTCATTATAAAGGCATTACAATATGTATTGTAAGTGCCAGTATGGATTTACGAGACAGCCTGCATGTTCTTGCTTTCACTGCACCAGTTGTACACTGAATGCACTGAATGCTAATCCTCTGCCTGTACACCTTCTCCCTCTCAATGCTATCTTCTTCTTCTTCTTTTGCTTTGACAGCCTATGGGTACGTTATGTAATTCTTCCACTTGGGTAAGCTATGCCCATCCTCAAATTAAATATTAACTTGCTTTAAAAATTGGTATTTCCTTAATTGATCAAGTTCTGCTATGACAGTGTGATAGTGGAGTCCTACAAAACAAGTCACCCAAGCTGCTGAAGGAAAAGGTGAGTTGAGCCAGTTTGCAGACATAGAAGCCATCCAACTGGCTTTAGCTATTGCTGAGCAAGAAGGGGTGCCAGTAGCCTACCTCTACACTGTCTCATGGATGGTGGCAAATGCACTGTAGGGGGTGTGGTTTCTATTTGCAGGCATTCTGTGCTGTATTCTGCTGTTTTTCCTGGAAGGTATCTGACTGAAATGTGCTGCTTTCCCGGTGGCCAATGTTTAAGGGAAAATGAGTCAGAAGTACGACTCAAGGGCAGAATCTATCTCCCTCGAGACTGTCTGGACCTCCATAGGGTCCCACAGGTGTGAAGCCTCCTACATCCCTGCAGGACAATAGACATTATTTTGGTGTCCTCACACCATCCCAGGTGAAATGCAGTGTGCTGCTGGGGGCCTGGGCTCTGTGACGAGGGAGAGGAGTGCCTGGCTGCCAGGTGTAGAAGGCATGCATTAAAACTGGGAAATATCCCTCTCAGAATGTGTTGAATGGACTGCTGAGAGGCAAACCAGATGTAGAAAGCTTGCCTTGAGAGGATTACAAGTTGAGCCCCTGTTCTCCTGTAAGGGCTGCTGCATTCTGCCTTGCTCAGCTCCCCAGGTTTTCTCCCCTCAGATCCCACGCCTTTGGGTGACCAAAGTGCGACAAGGAAACAGCCCTTCTCTGAGCTGGGTGTTTTGGTAGCAATGTGCTGAACACTCTCGCACATTTCCAACACACACTTGAAGCAGTACTTCATAATTCTGCACAAAGAGCATTTGGTATCTAGGGGCTTTAGATGTCTTTTTTTTCCTTCATTTTTCTAAAGTTTTGAAGGGTCTCAGAGGTCGTTTGGCCTCAGTAATTTCTGAGATGGCAGAAGAAATAGACCAGAAGCCTGTTAGCTGAACAGGAGCATTGCATCAAGCTGGGAATCAACAGGTTCAAGGACATGGGAATGGCAAACTCACAGCACTAACCCATCGTGTCCTGGCTCTCCTGTAGTTTTGATTTGGAAGATGCTGTATGAGTTGCTGGATAGGAGGTATTATGATTGTTTATTACTCTCTGCATATTTTATTTTGGTTTTTTTGTAGACAGCAGTAAACCTTGACTGCTGTTGTTTCAGCATCACATGTTGGCCTCTTCAGAGGTTTTCTCTGAAATGTGAGGACTGTCTGCCTATTGGGTCCTCCTGAAAAGAAGTGAGAACGTGTTAGAAAGGACGAGGAGGAGGAGGAAGAGAAGAAGTGGGAGAAAGGGCATCGAGATGGAATGTTGAATTAGCTAAGCAGGGTTGAGCCTGGTTTGTACTTGGATGGGACACAGTCTGGGTACAGCACGTGCTGTAGGCTTACCCTGCTCCAGCAGGGGAGGTTGGACTTAGGTGCTCTTTCAAGATCCTTTCCAACCTATGTAACATTCTGTGAGAAGAAGGAAGTGAGCAGGGCAATACCAGAACAGTGATGTCCAGACCTCACGTTGTAAACAGGGCTTCATGCTCAAAAAGATTCATTGCTTCTGAAAGGAGAAGGGCTTATTTGGGAAAAAATGTCCATGTGAACTCCTGTTTTTTTTCTCTCTCAGTGTTCTTCTGGTTAGCTCGATGTGCTATTTATACAGTGTAATGAGCGGGGTTTTGAGAGAGGTCTGATCTCTCTTTTGACTGCCATAAAGTGGATCAGCCTTGAAAACTGTGTTTACAAGAGTCTCCAGCTCTCTGCTCTAGTTATTTTTTTAAATTAAAACATTAGCACAGTTTTGTAATAGACTGATTTTGGCTGGGATTGAGTTAATTTTCTTCCTAGTAGCTGTTGCAGTGCTGCATTTCAGATTTAGTCTGGGAATAGTGTTGATAACACACTACAGTTTTAGTTGCAGCTAAGTGGAGCTTGTCTTAAGTCAAGGGACTTTGCAGACTCCCCTGTTCTGCCAGTGAGGAGGTGCACAAGAAGCTGGAATAGATGCACATGGCTGGGACAGATGGCCTGAATTAGCCAAAGGGGTATTCCATAGATCATCACGCTCAATATATAATCTGGGGGAGCTGGCCAGGAGAGCTGCATGGTGCTTCGGCTGCTGCCTGGGGTTAACCATGACACGAACCTGCCATACATGGTGACATTTTAGCTCTTGGTTCCTTTCTCTGTTACAGATTATGTGCTAAACGACATATGACAGATGGAAAGCATGGCAGGAGGTGGTGAATCGAGTACATGAGAAAGGGAGATGCAGTAAGGTATGTTTTCATAGGCTGAGAGTTCCCCTACATAGCGGTGTTTGTATTTGCTGTGAACAGTTTGTATAACAAAATAGTCAAGATTTGTTTGGGGTGCCTCTGTGGAACAGCTTGTTCCATCCGTAAGCAGAAGGAACAGTGGCTGCAGAGAACAGAACGACTACAGGACTGCTGCAATAGGGTATGCCCAAGGAGAACATACCCTGCTCGAATGCACCATTTCTTCCATATATATGGAGTCTCCTCAAAGGGGGAGTCTCCTTTTAACACACAAAACTTCCACTATGGGTATTTTATCTGTATTATTGAAGAAGAGGAGGCTGAAAAGAGACATCATCACTCTCTACAACTACATAAAAGGACATTGTGGAGGGCTTGGTGCTCGTCTCTTCTCACAAGCAATTAGTGATAGAACAAGAGGGAATGGGTTCAAACTACAACAGGGTAGGTTTAGACTTGACATCAGGAAATATTTTTTCACAGAAAGCACTGGAATAGGCTGCCCAGGGAGGTGATTGGGTCACTGTCCCTAAAGGTGTTTAAGGATGTGGTTTTGAGGGATGTGGTTTAAGTGTGAACTTCATAGAGTTGATGGTTGGATGCTGGGGGGTCTTTTCCAACCAGAACAATTCTGTGATTCTGTAATTTAAAAGCCACCAGAGACTGAGACCTACTCCACAGATTTGTGAAAGCTTTGGATCCTGCTCAAATTGTGTATTAAACATTTGATACACATTAGTAGGGGTGTCTCCTGCTGGGATTTTTACAACTAATGACTTTTGGGTACTTGAATATATTTTATGTCCCTTTGGAGGGTAAAGTGAGGCAGATGTAGCCAGGTTATTATCTCTGGATCTTGATTAATTTAACAGGGTTTAAAAACCGTTTTGTAGTTGGGTTCAAGCCCTGAGATGAGAGCCTTAAAGAGAAGTTTGAGCATGGCTATAGAATAAACTGCACTGGAGCACAGCTAGGCAACCTTTTCTTAATGGCTTCTTATTCATGTATAAGTTAAAAATAAGTACTGGATCTATTTTGAAAGATTTGTCTTTTGAAAGAACTTAGATTTTTTTTCCCCCTCATTATTATTTGCTACAAAAAGAAAAAATACACAATTTGATTGTGAAATCAGACAGGGGAACAGACCAGTTGTTCTTCAGGGGCACAGTTGGAGGAGGCCAGTTGTGAAGGGCAGGTTTGTGCTCATCCTATGCTATTTGATGTTACACCTCCCTTGAGCTGATGTCAACCTCTCTCTCATTGTCAGCTTCCCTTCCTGCTCTGTCCACACTGCAGCTCCTGGTGGAAGTGCTGTGAGTGATCGCTTTGCTGTTGTCTTGACACACAACCCCAATGGTACTTACAGCCTGTATTTCTAAAATGAATGCTCTACAGAAATGCTCTGAAAAAGCAGTTGTTGCTGTAATAAAGGGGCACAACCTGAGGTCAAATCAATTACTTGCAGAGCACCAGACTTGATTAGTCAGGTGCCAGCAAACTGTGGAGCAGTTTTGTTGTGAAGGCAGTTACTGACGTTGTCTTCCCAAGAGAGCCCGTCTTTGACTCATGGTGGGAAAATGGCATTTTCCTCAGAATGCAAAGCTAAATCTCCTCCACTTCACAGCTGTGTAGACATGGCTTCTGCCTTTGATGCAAAGTTTTGGCCGGACAAGACTCCCTGACAGACTCAAAACTTTTGGCTTTGGACTCTTCTACACTATCCTAGCGTCTATCATGGCCTGTTAACAGCTGGAAACTCATTGCTGCGCTTATCTGGAGAAGTAGCTAATTTGTTGTCTTCTCACTGAGGAAAGACACTAATGGAAAGGAATCTGGAAGGAATGAAAAGAGAAGGGAGTTTTTCCAATCCTGGAGATCTAAGTACAATCAATTAAAGTTTCTTACCCAATGACGAACAGAATTTAGCTTAAAATCAATGTCAGCACAACCTGATTGGACTAGCTGAGTCATAACTCTTTCTTTGTTATGGTGGTGTTTGGCATGTCTGCCATAGTCAGATTAATTTTTCAACTACGGTAGTGAGCCCCTTTCCCTTCAGTTCACATTATTCTGCATCAGTCAGAAGTGTTGTCCATCATGGTGTACCTTACAACTGCCCATAAAGACAAATTTGAACTGTTTGAACTGTTGATAGATACAAGCCTACCAGTTGTGGTGATCATGATGATGACAATGGTGACAACAGTAACAGTAGTGATAATTAAGCTGTTTATCGTAGTTGAATTTTGTGTTGGCATCTCGAGTAATACAGTCTGTCCAACGGAGAGAAAAGCAAGCAATCACAGCAATGTTGGATGCCCATCTCAATCTCCATTACTCTCTGGAGGGGCAGAAAGATGCAGAAGAGGGTATCTGTGGCAAGGGCAGTGAGACAAAATGTAGAACAAGTAGGCTATGCAAGTTAGTGCGATCTTTTGATTACTTCTCGAAGGCTAATTATCTGGCAGAGCTCAGACTTAGAAGTTTAAGATTTTCTCTTCCATCAGACCTCCTGGAGCAAAGCTTGGGTGTATGGGCTGCCTGCTTGCCTAGACCAATGAACTCATGCTCCTTACCTAGTTTTATTTCTCCTTTCTGAGGCACTGCTGCCTCCAGTGGCTTGATGGTGGCCACAGAACAACTTTCAAGTATGCAGAGAACAATGTATTAAATGGTGACATGGGACAACAATGACAGATGTTAGCTGGGCTGTTCACTTGTCAAAACCATTCAGTTCTTCACAGCTCTAAAATACTAGGAGGAGCTGGCTTTGAGTTTTATAATCACAGACTAATTTAGGCTGAAAGGGATCTCTGGAGTCATCTGGCCCTACCCACTTTGCAAAGCACAGCCAAATAGTTTCAGTTGCTAAGGGCTTATGCAGTCAAGTTATGGATATCTCCAGGGGTGATGATTCCTTTGGCTCCCTAGGGCTGTGTTTCAAGTTCTTACCACCTTTATGGTAAAAAACCCCATTTTTCCTAGTGTCTAATGAGAATTACCTGCACTACAACATGTATGTATTGCCTCTTGTTCTGTCACCCTGCTCCTCTGAATGAGCCTTTGTTCATCTTCTTTATAATCTTCCACTGATAGGTTCGACAGCAATAAGATTCCTCTGTACTCTGTCTTCTCTTGGCTGAATGGTCTCTGCTTCTTCCCCTTGCACTTCTCTGTGTCTGGTTTTCCAGTCCTTGACCATCCTGGTCATCCCACTGGACTTGCACCAGTAAGTGCTTGTCTCTCTTGTACTGGGGAGACTTGAACTGAACACAGCACACAGGAGGTGGTGTTACAAGCATTAAATAGAGAGAAGCAGTCGCTTGCCTCAAGCCGATGGGTGTACCTTTTGTAATATAGTCCTGCATTCAGTTCACCTTGTACACTAAAACATTTTACTCTGGTGTGTGTCATTCAATTGCTGAATAGCTTGTGCAAAGAACTGTAGTTTAATCAATTGCTTGGAGCTGTGTTTGCAGAGACTTTTACTTATTTTACACCAATGAATTCAATGTGGGCAGCAATATTTGTTGTATGTGTGAATCAGAGCCTGTTGGCCATCTCCTTAATTTTTGCCTTGTTTCCACGGTTTGAATGCTTCTTTAAATCTAGCTTCTTCATTGACTTAAGTGGTAAGAATGGAGTATCTCACATTCAACAATCCTGTGTTTGTTGTCGCAGCAGTTGCCGCATTGCTCCCAGAAGATCCTCTCTCTTTCCATCTCTTCTATGAGCACAGCAGGTTTGGAAAAGCATAGTACGAGCAGAAAAATGAGAAGTGGGTTGCTTGGCAGTTATACAGGTTGTTACACAATGAAATACTTTTAATATCAAAATCAACTTTGTAATCATAAACCATCGTTGTTTGACATCACTCACTAGGCCATTAGCATATGAGGTTAAATGAGTTGCTAAATTAATGTGACTCTTGCAAGCCTAGAGCACGTCACATTGGAATACGGGTATTTGATAGTGTATTGCCATGTTGAAGCTCTGGATTGTCCTCCTCACTTAGTGAAAAAAGCATGCCGGCCTCCCTCCAGGAGTGCAGCAGAAGTTAATACTATTACTTGTAGGTGGGAGTGCTGAGGAATGTGTGGTTGCTCGGGATAAGTCTGTATGTGTACGCTGTAACCAGTGTCTATGCTACCGCTTGGACTTCATCTCAGACTCACCTGAGAGTCCTTACTCACCTCATTCCTCCTCCACAAGCAAACAGTTCTCCTAATCCCTTTTGGCTACATGGATAAACTAGAGTTCAGCTGCTTTGTACTGTAAGGGTGGTGAGAAACAGGCAGAGCAGCTCAGTGAGTCCAAACTCCTGTTTGATTTTTCTTGAGAAGCCATGATTGAGACCACAGATATCATTGCAGTTCTTTGTGATTTTCTGCAATCCCCCAAGATCTTTTTTTGTAGTGGCCTTGGGAAACCCTAAAGTGACTGTGCAGAGGTTTTTGATGTGGTCGGGGTGTTTCCTGAACCAGGGAACCTCCAGGGAGCAAAGAGGGATCTGATAGCAGGAAGAAGAGAAGCTAAGAAGGGATGCATCTGGGTAGAAAATGTGGGAGGTTTAAATGTGGCAAAACCAGAAGCTGTGCTCAGAGTGAGAGAGCTGGCCTTTAGCTGGAAAAAAAAAAGGTCTCAACCTGGCAGCAGAAGAAGAATAGGCTACGGTCACCATTGCATATGAATGTGGGAACCCAAACAGAGGTGCAGGTGACAGGCTGCAGGAAATGCAACAGCCTCTGGTTCTCAGGAGGCAGCAGTGAGGACAGTTGAGTACCGTGTGAGCAGGTAGATTATCCGCTTAATCAAGTGCACAGCTGCAAGATGAGCTTGAAAGGCTACAAGCAGAAGTAGAAAGGCTCAGGAGCTTTAGGGAAACTGAAATAGAGATAGACTGGTGGAGCCAGGTTCTGCAGTCTGGACAACAGCCAAACAGCCAGAATCAAGGGGCCCCTGTATCCTGCACTTCTCAGATGGAAGACAGAAGCCCAAGTAGAAGGGGTGAGTGAAAGCAAGTGCAAGGCCATGGCAGAAGGTGAGCACCCCCCTTGCCTGTCTCACCTCCCCAGATGCTACAGTAAGGTGGATTGTGAGCTGGCTGCAGGATAGAAACCAGAGTAGTGGTCAATGGGACAGAATCTAGTTGGAGACCTGTGTCTAGTGGAGTCCCCCAGGGGCCAGTACTGGAATGAGTACTATTCATTAATGACTTGGATGAGGGATTAGAATGCACTGTCAGCAAGTCGCCTACTCGGTGTTGTAAAAACTATCTGCTGAAAGTGACTACACTGTCTGCTTGCATTCATTAGAAACCAAAGTAAATATTTGTAAGGTTAGAGAGGCCTTACTGTTGTCAAGGAGTGTAATACAGCAAATTTATCCTTCATTGCAATTCAGTGAAACAGAACAGGAGGAAACAGGACCGTACACTGGACGTAAATAAACATCAAGGGTAGAAGTGCAAAGGTCCTTAGGAAACATGGGTGAGAAGAGAGCTTGCCTGAAAGATTTCCCGTGGTTTTTGGCTGCAGGCTAGTTAAGTAAGCTTCACGTCTGGAGATCAAACACGAGTGAACAAGGTAATCAGCATGAAAGAATCGGTTCATTTCAGCAGACGTTACAGGGGTGAGACACTACCCTGACTCAAATCAGTGTGCGTCTGGAATTCCACTGCAGGTGCTCAGCAGCCTTTGTCTCCAGATTGGCAACAGCCTCGTAGGGTCAAAAGCAAAAGTCTAAAATTAGAAATGATAGCTATATTTCTGCTGTTTCAAATCAGCTCTTTCGGGGCTGACCATTTATTTACACTTTTCCAAGAGCAAGTGGACAAACGGAGCGTGCTCAGGTTAGTACCCACTGTCTTGAAAAGTGCTCAGAAATGTGAAAGGCACTTCATTGTCCTGAAGCACTTCTCAGGAGGGCTCAGAAATCACGTCTCCACTTTGTAAGCTGGTGAAAAATGTTCAGTGAGCTAATTTTTGCCTGGGGATTCTTTTGACCTGGATAACGCTGCTGTGCCCTTTACAGAGAATCATCCCTTTGGTTTTGCAAAGTGGAGATCTTTGTGGTGGAGACTGTGTGAGCACAGGGGACACAAGCCCAGCACAGCTCAGCCTCTGCTTTTTTAGTCCCTCAGTCATTCCTTGGTGTTTGAGCTGCTGCTGAGACCCAAGAACTGCTCCGTATCACCTATACAGAAGCTTTGATTTTGTGCTAAAACTGCAGAACACAGTTGCTTGAAGCTCTGCTGGAGACAGTGGTGTCTGTAAAATGTTTTGCACCATCAGTTTTTAGAGGAAACCTGCTAGTGGTGACTGGGAGGTCTGGGAACTGGTGTACACAGATGAGGTTGTACAGAGAATTGGAAAATGCCCTTTGTCTGTGCTCAGAGAAACCTGACATGGTTTGCAGGGACCTGATGTGCAAGATAAAGCTGTTCTTCTGCAAGTTGTATTTGTCCTCAGAACAGAATTATTTAGCAATATCTAATTAGCTGTATGAAAGTGGTTTTTAATACAGAGGGCTCTCAAACCTGATTTTTAGGGATCTTTCTTTTTAACATATGAGTTACTGCTTGAATCTGAATATCAAATCAAATGTTCAACATATCAGATAAAGTAAAGAGCTGAACTAACTGGTGAGAAAGGTATGAAAGATGGACAATAGACTATTACCAAACCCTTGGTGATGTGCTGGGATGGTAGAGGTCAGCACTATTCAGAGAATAAAGCTGCCAAAGAACACATGTAATCCTTTTTCTTTGCCTTCCCTGAAAGAGATACAGGTGCTCTAACCACAATTTTTGTTGGAATACTCATAATCACAATATGTCTTTTCTCATTAAATTTGCTTCTTTACTCCTTGCCATTTCTCATATCATGAAATTACAATTGGCTTATTTAAGCCTTATGCTCTTCTTCACCAAATAGACTAAACATTTCTGCCTGTAGAGAAAGTTTCCTGAAAAAAACCCACGATGAATTTGGAGAGCCTTGCTTTCCTGGCACTCAGAACTCCAGCTCACAACTGAGTCATTCATGCTGTCATACCTAATTGTCTGCGTTAGAATTCATAACAATGAAATATTTTGTTAAAATTAACAAAATAGAACGCTGAGTGAGCAATATAGGTTAAAGGTATTGCTGGCAAGCACTGAGGAATTGGTGGTAGATGAGAAGGTGAACCTAGGTGTTTAAGTCTTCCTCCCAACATCAAAGGATGTTAAGACTCTTAGAAGAAAAGGGCATCTAAAGACTGGAAAACCATTGTAATTTGGCCATTCCTGAAATGATGATGATCCAGCATAGAGCAGAGGAATCTATTTGTTCTTAACCCTGTTTAAACTCTCTTCCAGTCAGTGTAGGTTGGTTAAACCCCGGAGCACAATAATCAAATCTACTTTCACCAGTTGCCTTGCAAAAGCATTTGGTTTTAAGGACTTCTGGTTCTTCCTTTCATTTACATCCTCTTAAGAAGCAATCTGATATCACAAACATTTATTTGAAGAGCAGCAAAAAGAAAAAAAACACCTAGTAACCCAAGCAACGCTTGTTTGGAGAGAGACCAAAGTCTGCTGAAATCTTTTAAAAGGGTTGGAACTGCCAACGTGCACATCAAAGGCAGATATTTGTTAGGGTTGGGCAAGGACGAGATGTAAATATGGCACTTCATCCAGGACAAACAAACGTGACAATAAGTCAGTCAAAGGAGCTGTACTGAGGAGTGAGAAAAGTTTGAGAAAAGTTTTCTACAATGTTTGCCTAGGTGATAGGTGATAGCATCACTTACTATATAAATAACCATCTACATGAACATTTTATTGCTTTCCACACACTTCTTCCACAGCTGGCAAGTGTCTTTGTTGATGAGTCTATAAACCATTCTGCAGACACTGCTCTCAAGCTGCCCATGTGTCACAATTACCAATGCACACTATTACAAATTTGTTTGTAAAATTACCCACCTAAAGTTATCTGTCTAGGTTGGTACTTACTTGTTGACAGTTAAAAATTGGGTAGACCATTTTCTTTCCATGGTACTGTTCCAGTTCTCACGCACTTACTTTTAGGGCGGGGGAATTTG
This sequence comes from Phoeniculus purpureus, assembly GCA_028565055.1. Classification (NCBI taxonomy): domain Eukaryota; kingdom Metazoa; phylum Chordata; class Aves; order Bucerotiformes; family Phoeniculidae; genus Phoeniculus; species Phoeniculus purpureus. The sequence goes on from JAOXOE010000001.1 coordinate 68,892,530, forward strand.
GGCAGAGGGAGCGTCGTCTAGTGCACCCTACCGGCCAGGTACAACTCGCAAACTTTGAGGGTCTTACTGGCTTCAATGGGTTCAAATACTTCATATTCCTTTCCTGTGTTAGGAAAAGCTGTTTCCTGTAAATGAATGCAGGTTTAGGGGAGGGGGTTTGAACCAGGTTGTTTATTATTCAGGAACTGCATTAGCAGCAAGACTATGGGCTAGTCAGGATCTTCCTCTGTCTAGGTTTGTTGTAAATCACTCTGAGTTTCTCAGCTTCTTTCTCTGTCCCTGATTTTCGTAGCTGTTGTAAAATATCTCACTTTCCCACTTCACCTTTACAAATTTAAAAGACATTTCTTGATATCAATTCATCAGAATCTGGACAACTTGCTCAATTTTAAAAAAATATTATTGATTATTATGATGAGACCTTCCTTAAAACCAGATTTTACTAGGCAAAAAAGGCTTAAAAAGGCTATTTTCAGAATGAGACTATTAAATTATACTAAAAATTCTTAGTTGTATTTTTAAACTTGAAACAAATAACTGAGTTCTTCAAATACAAGGTATTGTGCTTTTGTTTAGGGAAGACTGGGCTCAGAATCTCTGAGCCTAAGTCTATTTGTTGGTCTCGGGAGAAAAACTAATGTACTCAAATTCCATTACTGCCAATGCACATACTCCAACAAATCTCCTGTGTGATCTGCAGAAAATAATATGAAAGCAGTGGTGGCACTTTAATATAAAACTAATTCTTGGATGGCAAATACCAAACACTGTTGAACTGTGATCAGCGTGTCAGTCATGTCCTTTCCAGTTAGTTCATTTGCATTTAATGTCACAGCTCTCCCATAAGGAGCAGAGGGATGCCAGATTCCTGCTTCTTAGTGCTGTCTGAGCATGGAACCACAGCCTTTGCAATTATTGTGCTAGTCTGTCAGTGCCATAGCTGTAGTCTCACTCTAAAGGAAAGAGAAATGCCTCAGAAATGGCTTTCTTATTAGGGCTGGATCTTACTTTATATTTTGCCAAGTTCGTTTTTTTTTGCATTGCACTGGTACTCCTACCTGCTGTTAGTGTGGTGGGGAATTGAATCAGCACTGAAAAATGTGGAGATAACAAACGTGTCCTTAAGATACAGTGATGCTAGGCTAGACTTTTGCCCCCTGCCCCTGAAGGTTTTTTTGTTTACTTCATGGAAACCTGAATGCATGTTGCATCACAATTGGCTTTTTGGACACTCGAGGGATGTGCATCCGTATTAGAAGAACCACAAGAGTAAATCTTTACAAGAATGTTCCCCTTTGGACCCAAAGGGATATTTTTGAATGTTGTAAACAAATAAATTGTGTATTGGAAGGATCCATCACTAACATCTTAAAAAAGAGTCTTATTATGAGTTTTTGCTGTTGCTGTATGAAGCAGTCAGATTGGCTTCTTCTCCTGTTGAAAGTGCCTTGTTGAAGAGTCTGCCCTCAAAGTAACCCTCATGGTAGAAAGAATATGAACAGTCAAGACATTCCTAGGCTAATATTTTGGTTTCTTCCTTGGTAAAGATATATCTACTCCCTCTTACATCTCAGACATATAAGGTAATGCTTCCAAGGAGAACTAGGGAGTCCCTGATCGGGAATTTTAGTTTATTTAGTTATTTAATTGTAATTTAATGAAGTGCATTATGCTTAATTTCCTGTGTTAACATGCAATGCAGAGTTCACATGACACTACATAAACAGTGGTGTTTTTGTGCTACAGGTAGACAGATGTGCCTTTGGAGCCCTTAAGGTGGAAGACACTATTTTGTATTAAATGGTATCACCTGCTCAGTAAAACAGAATAATATGAGTAATTAAGAAAAATAATAGTGTTTATACTTAACGTTTTCTACCCTGTTCATTCCTGTTGGTAGCAAGTTGGCCTTTGCGTGTAGGGAAGCACAGAACAAGTGGCTACTTCTACACAATCGTAGTTTAGAAATTGGGCTGGCAATTAGGACACTAATCGTTTTGATACCGTAATGAAGCAGTGTTATTTGATGCTTTTTCCTTATGTCTCACACACCTAGAGAGGTGACCCAACCATAACAGAATGGAGCAGCTTCAAACAGTGAACGTAGCTCCCTATCCAGTGTCAGGGTAAAATCTTAATCCCGGAGGGCTTTGTTGGCTTTTCAAATCACTGCATCCAGGGGTTTTTTGTTATTATGGATTCTTACAGCATTTTAACTTAAACTCTGGCAGCCTGAGCAGTTTGAGTGGCAGCCTCCTGCAGCGAGAGCTGACAATGGCTGAGTAGAAAATGTGGTCAGTATCACAGCAGCAGAGAAGAGCCCCAAGAGCCACGTGAGTGTGCAGAGTTGAAGACGGTGTAAGGGACAGAGAGTTAAACAGTGAAGAGTGAAGAAGCATAAGATAACAAAGCTAATTTGATGCACTGCAGAAGTATTCTGTCTTTTGCTCTTACAGGTATTTTCAGTGAGGTTTTTTTTTATACTTCTATTACTTGCCAATAATTTATCTGGAAATCGTAGTGTTCAGTAAACATGAAAATATCCACCGCTCCTTGGGACATCAAGTTCCTTTAGCTGCCGTTTGGGAACTTCAAATTTTTTCAGCTAACAAATAACAATTTCCACATTATGCCAACCAAAGTCGATGCAGATATTCGATACCTCCGTGCCTACTGCACCTATCAGAAACTATAATAAACATTTCATTTTGATTTCTCTTCGGTACCACCCACTTCCTGGAAAATTTGGAAGCCTTACATTTACCACTTCAAATTCTCTGCCAAGTTCCTTTCAAGCTTCTTTTTTTTTTTTTTTGCTCCATTTTTGTCTCACACGTTTATTATGTGGTGACAAATGCAGTTTTCTTCTGACACCACATAATAAATGTGTGAAACACACACACATGTTCTAGTAAGAGACTGCTCTTTATTTCCTGGCTCCAGTTGCAAAACATGAGTCAGGGTTAGAGAGGTTGTACCTCTGTCAGAGATGTGTAATCCACATCCTCAAGCTCTCCTAGGTTTTGCTACAGTACTGGGGGAAAAATTTGGTCCTTCTGTTTCTGTACTTGGTGTTTCCTCCTCCCCAAGCACACCTTTTCTTAACTGCCATTCCCTTGTATTGATTGTATAGACTCACTTCAGAGATTGATGCTGTAATTAACAGGAAAAAAATACCTCCATCTCCAGAAACAAGTACACCAGCGCTCTGACTGCAGGAAATGCTGCAACTTTAGAGAAAGTATGCCCCTAGTATTCCAGCTTTGATGCAAAAAACCCACCCAAACCAACACACTACTAGACCTTTTGCTGTGAACTCCAAGCACTGTTTTCTTCACATCCAGTGGTGGCAATTGTTCTGCTGTATGATTACAGGTACTGACCAGATAGTGTTTCAGCACGACTCTGGTGACATGCCATGCCTTGTTTATGTATGCCGACCTTAAGTGTTCTGTGGACCTCTGTAGTGTGTAGGGGGTCTCGGTGAAATACAAAATTGTACAGATCTTTCGTGAACTGAAGGCCCACATTAAAAGTTAAAACAAAACCAAGCAAACCAGTAAATCAAAAGAGAAAACTGAACACATTAGCACTTCTTACTGGATCCAAACAGGCTACGAATTTCATGTGGCTGACAGTTACTCTGCAGTTACCCGGGGTAATTGGAAGCAGCAGGACCTATGGTGCTTCCGTGTTAATAATAAACAGATCTTTTCATTGAATTGTTTTTTTGTAAATCATTTTATCCCACCAGGTTCTACTGGTTGAGGTGCTCCTGCAATAGAACGACAAATAACTGGGTGACATGCTGTGAAAAGTATAGAAAACGAGAAACGCTATCCCATTTTCCAGAAAGAGCAGAAACAATACTCATTCCATCAGGCAAGCTGGAACAGACATTTAAACTGGGCATGCTTTTCATTCTGAAGCTGACCATACAACTGATGTCTTTTTGAAATGTAATGGCTGTTGAAGCGATTCCTTCAAAGTGAAGCAAACCCACTGATTTTCCTTTCTCAAATTCAAGCATTTACCTTTTACAAAGTATAAGAAATGTTACCTGTTGCCTCCACCATTCCTTCTAGGATTACAACAATTTCTAGCTCCTCTTTGGGTAACTGTGCTTTGGAAATCTCCCAGAAAGGACTCTGCTGGTTAATTTCATGGCTGATGATCAGTGGTGAAACCAAAAAGAGACGATCATCCCCTGTGTAATAACCTACGTTGATATCTGTCTGGTTGAGTGGTATAAATTCCCCCTCCTTTGTCTGTTTGGATTTGATCAACTTGGCTCGTATTGATGCCTCTACAATGTGTGAATTCCTAAGGTCTCCTACTCGGAACATCAGACACAGTTTTCCATCCCGCATGGAAATAACTGCGTTTGTAGAAAAAACCAAGGTTTCTGCCCTCTTCTTGGGTTGTGATATTTTCACAAACATGCAGCCAACCATGAAAGCGTTGACGATAGAACCTAAAACAGACTGCACTAAAAGCAGAATAATTCCCTCAGGACATTTGTCCGTGATGACCCGGTAACCATACCCAATGGTGGTTTCTGTCTCAATTGAGAATAAAAAGGCTGAGACAAACCCATTGAGGTTGCTGACGCATGGGGTCCATGTGCTGTCCCCTATATGATCCATATCTCCTCGCATGTAGGCAATTAGCCACCATATCATTCCAAAGAAGAGCCAGGTCACAGTGTAAACCATGACAAAAATCAACAGGTTGAACCTCCACTTGAGATCGACTAAAGTAGTGAAGATGTCAGTCAAGTAACGGTAAGTCTCTCTGACATTCCCATGGTGGACGTTGCATTTCCCATCTTTCCTAACATACCTCTGGATTTTTCTCTTGACACATTCTTTGTTTATATTTTTTGGCAGATCTTCTCTAGCTTGTTTGGGCAACTTTGGCTGATGAAAAGTGACAGGGCTCTCTATGTCTTGCTCCATTGAGTCTTCTTCCAATACGTTAGCTGCCGTGAAAAACAAAGAAGAAAAAGGCAGAAATTATTTTTCTTAGCGTTATTATTATTTCTCTCAGTCAAAACAAACTTCTTCCCATGTTACCAGCATGAAATTGCTATTAATTAGTAAAATTATTATCCTCCTTCTTTGGTCACCTATTAGGTGCACAATGCAAAAGTCAAATGACGCCAAGCATCAGGGTACATCCTTTACAGTTCAATAAATGAAGTTTCTTATGCACTGAGAAAGATCTTCTGGAACATAACGTACATAAATGAGTAAATGGATTCACTTAGTGGTTTCAGTCAACATGATGAGCAGAGAAATTGAGCAATTGTTCAGCTATTTTTCCTATCAATTGCTTTGCTATGGGGAAATTATTAACTAAGTATACGGACATTTTAGAAAATCCGATGATTTTTAGAAAAAAAACCAATAGTGCTGTTGTTGAAGGAAAGGCAGGCTACAGTGTAATGTACAACAAGAGCAATGCAAGCACATTCCCATAGAAAGTCAGTATCTTGCTCATATTGAGACAGGGAACTGGGTGTCCTTCTGCCAGAGCTTCAGAACATGCTTTCATTTTAATTCAAGTATGCTTGTAGTCTTTAATTCAAGTGTACCATTTTCTTTTACAGCATGGGCCTAAAAAGCATTCCTCAGTAAGTGTGTTATAAGAGTTTAACACTCTGAAATGACAATAACTGCCTGATTTAGTTTTTTTAATAATTTCCCATCCTTTTTAGATAAATAGCTTCATTATGTTCATGTGCAAGAAAAAAGAGTTTACTGAGGAGAAATGTGGTTTGAGCGAATGTGTTTTGCATGAAGCAGAGGTGATATCTGGGGTAACTTGTATTTTACTGGAAAAACTTCTGCTCTCTGGGGCAGGAATTTTAGCTCTTGAACTGCAAATTTTCTCCTTTATGGCTAACTGCTACAATTCTGCCACCGGGCTTTGAAGGGAAAAGGCTGGCAGCTGGGCAGCCTAGCTCTGCCTAGATGCTTGGCTCTGACTATAGTAGCACTGATGGTAGCTTGTGCCTTTGGTTTATGGAGATGTTCTTCCTGAACTGTCAGGATGTTGATCTCTATGTTGCCAGTGGATTCTGCAATGGCTGCAGATTATGTTAACACGCTGCAGTAATCACTATGCAGGACCAAGTGTGGGCTGCCCAATCCTGCTCTGGATGGTGACTTTCAGGGAGAAAGTTGTGAGAAAGCAATTTGGGTCAGGAAACACTTCAAGTGTCTGAGCTCTTGTTGCTCCTGTGCCGCTTGCTTAGATAGAAATAGGGGCATAAACCCATCAACACTCCTGCTTGACACAGCAGTCATGTCTCTGGCATGTCTTGAGTGTCTCAGTCTGGCACTGCCCTTGGCAGTAGACCCAAACCCCTTTTGTGCAGAGGCACTAGCAGAGAAACCTGGGCTTTTGTCCAGAGACAGGGTTACACAAATGTCTGCTTTTGGTGAGTCAGTATGTCTTGAAGACCATTTTAGTCACTCCTAAAAACACGTGCTACAGAGCAGATCATCTGTGGAGTGTCACAGCACCTGTAGCTTTTGCAACGTGTGCAGACTCCTGCCTTTGGAGAAAGATCACAGACCCTTGTACAGTTGTAAGGACGACTGAAAAAATAGGCTGTAAACTGACTGTTTCTCCTTCTGACCTGCTCAGTTGTCTGCCAAGCCTCTCTTCAGCCTCATAACCTTTTCTGTGTTGAAAGAAAGGCTCAAAGACGAAAGCTAGCATGGCGTTTTAAGACTGTGCACTCCATCCTATGCCACCTCTTTAGTTTTCTGCTGTGCCAAAAGAGAGTATTATTCAAGCTGATGACAGTGGCAGTATTGGAAGATGTGTCACAAGGCAACCAGTTCTGAATGAACTTACCCCAACTGGTGACAGTGTGCCAACTCCCATTAGCACTAATGCTAATGGTATGATGAGATAAATACAATAAAAAGTCAGGCTTAAGCCAAAGCCAGAAAATTTGAAGTTGAGACTTCACACTTTATGCTTAACTCTCTATCGTGTCTAAGAAATTTGTCAGCATTCGTATTACATCATGGCAGTAACAGACCCCTCAAATACTTATGTAAAGCCTCTAGAGTTTGAGGCATGGGTGGACTGTTTCTTAGACTAGTAATGCTGATTTAATGTGGTCCATTATTTTTGAGGCTTTATGAATATTTGGCTTTCCCCTCCAAGTAAGGGTCAGGCATGAACACAGAGACAGGGTGTTAGATGTTCCTTGTTGCCTTTGAGAACATACCTTACTTCTGACCTTTTTACTAAAGGCAGCTGTATCCTAGATCTCCCTGCCTGAGCATCTCTTACCAAAGTTAACAAAGTGAAGTAAAAATCATGTGGGTTGGGAGGGGACACAGGTGCTGATTTTTTTCACTGGCGTCAGGAGAAAAATGTCAGGAGAGGACATAGGGAGAAATATCCCGATCCAGTGATGCTTACCAGTCATATGTTGTACCGCTGTGTTCCCTGGCACATAGTGCTGGGCTGTCACTCTTACTGTAAGTGGGCTTCAGAGACCTGCCCCTTGCACTGCGTAGGGATTTTTCTTAACCCTAAGAGGTCACTGAGAGCTGATTCCCATATGGATATGTAAGACAGCAGTTTTGGACAATCAAACCCAGTGGCTGCATTTTTCTGTCAGTATAACATCATGCTAACACCCTTGTGGACATTTTAATCCCCCTGGAGGCATCTGGCCATTTTGTAAACCCTTCAGGCTCTTTGCAGTTCTGTCATTTCTTAACTCTCAGGCAGTCTCTGAGAGGAAAAGTCAAGGTCAGTCCTTTGGTATTCTTCTCTTGATGCAAGATGCCCTTTTACACTTTCCCTCAGCCAAATTATTCTCCTACTGAGACTCAACCAATACCTGTACAGGGAGGTTTTCAGGTTTCAGATTCTCAGTCAGACACCCTCTTCTAGTCTGAGTTCTCAGTCCAGAGTGAACCCTGAGAGCAGCAATTTCTGAAATAAGCAATCCAAGAATTATGTCTCTGTGTTTCCATGGAAATGTTTGATGAATAAGTTTTAAGCACATGGCAGAACCCTGTGTACCACTAAGACTGAGGAACAGCCACATGTTGTCAGAGCCTTTGCCACAAAATTCTTTGACTAATTATAATTTTACTTGATATCAACCCAATTAGCTTTTTCTGTTTATTTAATTTAATTTTCATTTTGGTTATATAATGGCTGTCATGGTTCCAGGAATAGGGGAGTGAATAGCAGCTATCTCACTTGAGAGCTATTTTTGCTCTCTCCACTCTTCTTCACGACAAAAATATATACATAATATTAAACTGCACTGCAAAAAAACCCCCAAAAATGTGCTTCTGCACACTTCCCTCTTTCCCAGTAAACATCATGCTTGTTTGAACACAATGGCCGGGTACCAGCACTGTGCAATACAGGCCAGTTTAGAGTATTCTGTGCAAAGTATTTGTTTCAGTGGGTGTCCTAGGGCAAATGCACACAAGACATAGGAGGTTTCAGAGACTTGTTTCATTTTCCAGCAAATGGTAAGGAATTCTCCTAAATAAGTCCCTGAACAGTTCAATAGTTTCATTATAGTTTCATCACACCGGCTAAGGCTATATTAGCAAAATATTAGCTTAGGCTGTTTCTTTATCATGGAGCCTAAATGGATTGGTACAGTTTACACTTGGATTATTTAACTCCTGTTGTTTTCAAAGCAGGATGGTTCCATACAATCTTCCTATTAGGAATAGTCCCTGCCCCGTGCTAATACCTGAAATGGAGCCCGGAATTGGGTGTACTCAGTTCTCCACTGGTCAAAACCATGCCAGAAGTTTTTCTAGACATTTTGCCACACAAGGAGTTGAGTGCCAGTGCTTGGGAACGTTTTATTTTCTGGTAAAGATGCAACCAGTGTTGTTGCCCTGCTTCTTCTCTAGAACAGCATTGAAAGGGCAAAATCAAATCTGGTGTTTTCAAGCATGCTTTGCTTAGAGTCTGTAGAAATACCACAGAACCACAGAACATTAGGGATTGGAAGGGACCTCGAGAGATCATCTAGTCCAATCCCCCTGCCCACAGCAGGATCACCTAGATCAAGTCGCACAGGAACATATCCAGGAGGGTTTTAAACATCTCCAGAGAAGGAAACTCCACAACCCTCCCTGGGTAGCCTGTTTCAGTGCTCTGCCACCCTCACGGAGAAGTTGTTCCTTCTCATATTGATGGGGAACCTCCTATGTTCCCGGTTACACCCACTGCCCCTTGTCCTATCACTAGATGACATTGAGAAGAGCCTGGCTCCATCCTCCTGACACTCACCGGTCACATATTTATAAACAATAATGAGGTCACCCCTCAGTCTCCTTCTTTCTGAGCTCAAGAGACCCAGCTCCCTCAGCCTTTCCTCATAAGGGAGGTGTTACACTTCCTTCATCATCCTCCTTCTTGCTCTGCACTGGACTCTCTCTAGCAATTCTGTGTCTTCTTGAACCAAGGTGCCCAGAACTGGACACAATATTCCAGATGCAGTCTCAGGGCAGAGTAGATGGGGAGAATAACCTTTCTTGATCTGCTAACCATCCCCTTTCTGATCCACCCCAGGATGCTGTTGGCCCTCTTGGCTACAAGAGCACATGAATATATGAAACTATGAGCTGTTCAGGAGATGCTTTCACAACCTTTGTGGCTGTAAAGGTAAGAGATTACTGTAATTCCAAAGTAATCCTTTTATCATTAGCATTGTGATTGTACTTATTTTGCACTTTGATAATGCTTCAGAGATCTTGTCATGATACCTAACAAATACCAAGTAAAAGGACATACATGTCTAATTTAAATACTTGCAGCCTATTTTGATTGTATATATATATTTGATTGTATTGCATATTTTGATGTAGTTGTAGGATGACTCAAAATGTGATTAGGACAACAGAGAATATTATCAATTATAAACTGTTATTTTTTTAAAAAGAAGCTGAGATCAGTGACTGTTTCACTGTAATTTAGTAGAAGAGCTTTTTCTCTTGTAACATAGTTGTGAATGAGTGCACTCTCAGCAAGTTTGTTGATGACACCAAGCTGTGTGGCGCAGCAGACATGCTGGAGGGAAGGGATGACATCCTGGACAGGCTGGAGAGGTGGGCACAAGCCAACCTCACAGGGTTCAACAAGACCAAGTGTAAGGTCCTGCGTCTGGGTCGAGGCAATCCTAAGCACAGATACAGGCTGGGCAGTGACTGGCTGGAGAGTAGCCCTGAGGAGAGGGACTTGGGGGTGCTTG
>JAOXOE010000001.1:68902890-68916638 GCA_028565055.1 Phoeniculus purpureus
GAATGGAGCAAAGCTGGAGCTGGGTAGATTTAGACTGGATGTGAGGAGGAAGTTCTTCACCATGAGAGTGGTGAGAGTCTGGAATGGGTTGCCCAGGGAGGTGGTTGGGGCCCCATCCCTGGAGGTGTTAAAGGCCAGGCTGGATGAGGCTCTGACCAGCCTGGTCTAGGGTGAGGTGTCCCTGTCCATGGCAGGGGTTTGGAACTAGATGATCAGGTAGTCCCTTCCAACCCAGAGTGATTCTGCTTGTATAACTTCTCCAGTGAAGTGATCCTTCTGTGGCAGGGGGATTGGACTAGATGATCTTTCGGGGTTCCTTCCAATCCCTAATGATTCTATGATTCAATGATTCTATGAATGGTTTGCATGCAAATGAGGGCAAGTGATTTGTATGCAAATAAGAGCCTTCTCATTACGATCACTGAAATATGGTGGAATGACTGCTATGACTGGAGTTTTGGAAGGGGTATCAGCTCTTTGGGAAGACCAGGCAGGAGGGCAGTTGTTGCCTTTTATGTCAAGGACCAACTGGAGTGTATGGAACTCCACCTAGGAGTGGATGAGGAAAGAACTGAGAGTTTATGGGTCAAGGTAAAAGGGAGGGCAGGAGACATTGCAGTGGGAGTATCCTGTAGGCCACCTGACTAAGATGACCAAGTGGATGAGGGAGATAGAACTGGCTTTGCATTCACAAGCCCTGGTTCTCATGGGGGATTTCAACCACCTTGACATCTGTTGGAAAGACAATGCAGCAGTGTGCAAGCAGTAAAGGAGATTCCTGGAGTGCATTGATAGTAACTTCCTCCTACAAGTGGTAGAGGAGCTCATGAGGAGAGGTCCTATGTTGGACCTTCTTTCCACCAACAAGAAGGGGCTGGTGGGGAAGGTGAAACTCAAGGGAAACCTGAGCTTCAGTGATCATGAGATTGCTGTCCTTAGGGCAACGAGAAGCTTATCCAGCCAGTTTGCTACCCTGGACTTCAGGAGAGTGGACTTCAGCCTCTTCAGGGACCTACCTGGTAGACTGCATTGGTATAGAGGGACTGGGTTACCAAGAAAGCTGGATGACATTCAAAGACCACTTCCTCCAACTCAGAGCATTGCAACCCTACAAAAAGAAAGTTATGTAAAAGTGACAGGAGGCCTGTGTGGATAAGCAAGCAAACATAAACAAAAGAATGATACCTACAGAGGTTGGAAGCAAGAATAGGTGGCCTGGGAGGAGTATAGAGGTATTGTCCATGCAGCTAGTGATAGGATTAGGGAAGCCTCATGGTATTCAGTCCCCTGAGCTGGAAGATAGAGTTGGAGACCTGTGTGGTCCCCTCATAATACAGGAAATAGCAGTGTATGAGCTATTAAGCCAACTGGACACTCGTAACTCTATGGGACTGGATGAGATACACCCAAGAGTGCTGAGGGAGCTGGCAGTGGAACTTGTCAAGCCTCTGCCTACCATTTATCACCAGTCCTGGTTAACAGAGAAGGTCCTGGATTTACCAGCTAGAGCTCAAAACAAGCCCCCCAAGTCATGGAGGTTAAGGGCTGGGACTGGGAGAAAAAAGAACCACCCATGGTAGGGGCAAATCAGGTTTGTGACCTTATAAAGAACGAAGTTCACAATTCCATAGGATCTGATGGGATACATCCAAGGGTTCTGAGGGAACTTGTGGATAAAGTTGCTAAGACATTATCAATCCTATTTGAGAAATCATGGCAGTCCAGTATAGGTCCTGACAACTAGAAAAGGGGAAACACAATTTACATTTTTAAAAGGAAAAAAAAGATGACCTGGGGAACTACAGGCGAGTCAGTTTCACCTCCGTGCCTGGTAAGATCATAGAATCAGAGAATCATTAGGGATTGGAAGGGACCTCGAAAGACCATCAAGTCCAATCCCCCTGCCACCTAGACTAAGTCATGGAGCAGATCCTCCTAGAAACTATGCTGAGGCACATGGAAAATAAGGAGGTGATTTGTGACAGATAACATGGCTTCACTAAAGGCAGATCATGGTGACAAATTTGGTGGCCTTCTACAACAGGGTTACAGCACTGGTGGATAAGGGTAGAGCAACTGTTGTAATCTACCTGACTTGTGCAAGGGCTTTGGTGCTGTCCCACGTGACATCTTTGTCTCTAAAATAGAGAGACATGGATTTGACAGAAGGATAAGAAATTGACTGGATGGTTGCACTCAGACTTACAATGAATGGGTCAGTGTCCAAGTGGAGATGGGTTACAAGTGGTGTTCCTCAGGTGACTGTTAGGAATCAGTGTAGTTTAACATCTTTGTTGATGACATGGACAATCACACTGGTGCACCCTCAGCAAGTTCATCAATGACACCAAGCTGTGTGGTGTGGTTGACAAGCCAGAGGGAAGGAAGGTCATCCAAAGGGACCTTGTCAGGCCTGAGAACTTAACCTGTGCAAAGTGCATGAGGTTCAACAAACCCAAGTGCAGGATTCTACATCTGGATTGGGGCAATCTCAAGGACAAATACTTGCTGGGTGGTGAATGGATTGAGAACAGTCCTGAGGAGAATGAGTTGGGGGTGTTGGTAGATGAGAAGCTCAGTGTGAGCCAGCAGTGTGTGAGTGTTGCCCAGAAAGCTAATGTCCTGGGCTGTATCAAAGGAAGTGTGACAACCAGATTGAGGGAGGTGATTCTCCCCCTCTACTCTGCTCTTGTGAGACCTCACCTGAAGTACTGTGTCCTGTTCTGGAGTCCTCAATACAAAAAGGACATGGAACTGTTGGATTGAGTTCAGAGGAGGACGCAGCCATAGGGTCGGTCTCCATCTTGGGTCGGGCATGTGGCCAGGGCCATGCAGCCACTGCCATTTTAGAGAGCACTTATCAGCGGGAAGACAGACTGTTTGTCATTTCTGCCACTGAGAAAGACTGGGGGTGCTTGGTGTTGGGGAGAATTCCTCTGTGCTTAGCTGAAGAAAGCAGAAGGACTTGAGACTCTTTAAAACCTTGGGCAGGAAAGACAGAGTCTGGGATATTTGTTTGAAAGCATGTCTCCTGCACTGAGGGATGCAGTTCAGGCGCTGAGGAATCAGGCTGTCCTGAGAGCATTGAGCTGGAGAAGCTATGCTGAAGAATTGAAGAAGTCACCAGTCTGCAAACAGCTTGTGGTGCTGCTGTACCGCAGACAGGGGTGATGCATGAATAATAGAGAGGGTGGTGGTACTCGTCTCTACATGACTGACATGCTATCTTTTTCCCCAGATCTCTGATGTGAAAAAAGACCCAAGGACCGATACGATAGTGATTTCCCATTGCATTTTTCTCAGAATATGTGATGACATTTGTGACACAGTTTCTAGTTTGTGTGCTCTAACTTGCTTAACCTTTTCTTCTTTTCTGTACACAGTTATAGAGTTAATAAGCCCTTTTCCAGTTTCCCTAAGCTATCCATTGTCTGGCAGATTTATCCAGGATCTCATTGAGACCTAATTGCTTTGTTTTCTTGTCCCTTATCTTTAATTGTGGTCTTGAACCCACCACAAAATTGGTGCTGAAATCCAGGAGCAAAGCAGTTTCTTAGTTTTAACCTGCTTCAGTTTCAAGCTAAAAGACTGTAGATTTAAATTAGTTTTTAGGAAGAAACTCTTCACTGTGAAGGTGGTGAGGCACTGGAACAGGTTTCCCAGACAAGTGGTGGATGCCCTCTCCCTGCAGGTGTTCAAGGCCAGGTTGCATGGGGCCCTAGGAAACCTGATCTAGTGAGAGGTGTCCCTGCCTAGGGCAGGGGATCTGGAACTAGGTCATCTTTGAGGTCCTTTCCAACCTAAACCATTCTATGACTGTATCACTGTATGATGATTCTAATTCATTGAACAGTCACAGATTTCAAAAAGCCATTTATAATCTACACATTTTTCTCATGGGCTTTATGAAGCATGAAGGTCAAGTAGACATTGTTTTGACTGTGATTTCTGTCTGTCACTTCCCACTCTTTTGATAGGATGAGGCTAAATTTTAAGTTATGCATGTGTTTGCATTTGTGAGGTCCAAGCTTGCCTTCTGTGAACAGCCTTCAGTATTCATCTCTCATTTGTGTCATCACAAGCCTCCCCAACACTGAACTAATTTGTGGAATATTTGGCAGCACCAAGCGGCTATTTCTACTCCCTGCTGCTTCTTTAAGGCTGGTAGGCTTTGACATCAGGAGAAGAAGGCATCAGCACTGCACAGCACAAGACATTTTCTGCAATGTTCAATGCTTGCTCCAGGTCTGCGTTTTCCTGTTTCTTTTCTTTCCTGTGATGCAGGGAGAGGAACCAGATGTTTGGAAAGGGTTTGTCTGATCTCTGGATGGTTTTAGTCATAATTTCAGAGCTTTGAAAAATCTTGTGTCTGATGAGCACCGAGAGCAGAGGAACAGGTATTCTCAGAGTTGAGGGAGATTTGCCTGTGTCATGAATTCAGCCTGAATTGCTCTCAGTGAGGTCAGGTAATCTGTACCGTAAGGCACTGTGTATTACCACTAGATATGAGGAAAACCAGTCTGTTTACAAAAAAAAAAGCAGCCTTTTATGATCAGCTCACAAAGCAGATTTTCTTCTGAAAAATAAAGGAATTAGAATCTGGTCCTGTGCTGTTTAAACCAGTGTAAATGCTGCTGATACTGCACATGTGCTCTGGCTGGTGACATGTTCTTATTCATCATATTCCCTTGGATGGCACAAGTTGCGTGTTAAATTAACAGCTCCTTATCCTTTATGGCTGATGGTCTGTCACCCTTGCCTAGTGCTAACTACCTCTTCATGCTCAACCTCTCTGCTTTCATTGCCTTGCTTTCATCAGAAAGACAAAAGTAAAGATGTTTTCACCTTAAGCAGGAGATAAATAGAAAACTCTGAGAATGACAAACCCTTGGAGCTACAAAAGGGAGAAAAATATGTGTCCCATGCAATTTCAGAGAGTGTTAAACAATGGAGACTAAGTTCAACATGATGGATGAAGTAGGGTTTGCACTGAATATCATGGCCTATCAATGGAATACTGGACTACCAGAAAGGCAGAATGAGGATTCTTGACCACTATAACTGGGGAAAGCCGGCTTTAAAATCAGTGTCTCTTACATGAAGTTGCTCAATAGCAACACAAAAAGAAGTTAGCGGTGTACTCTATATTTTTAAAGGAAATCAGATGTCATTCTCTTTTGCTACGGTGTTCTTGCCATATCCACAAACCAAGCAAAAAGCAGCCTCCTCAGAAGCCGTGTTTCTTTGGGGAGCGTGAGAAAGACAGACAGGGCTACGCGCTTTGGCACATGGAAAACGCATGCTGTTGCCACTGCTGCAAGCAGTGGAGCAAGGTCAGTGGCAGTCATGCCACCTGGCAATATCAGATCTTGGCTCATGTCCAGTGTTTCCATGTGGCAAAACCACTGACAAGAAGTAAGGCAAATAGGGCCAAAAGTTTTGCTTGTCAGTTGCAATATTTCTTCAGAGATTTGCTAAGAACTCAACCGTTCATCTCTGCAGGGTGTGCCAGAAAAATGAGAGAACGTGAAGGAATTACACTGACCTGAGTATTACCAGTTTTAAACTGTATTTGCATGCCCTAAATGCTAGGACCAAAACATAAATACATGTAGAACCTGCTTAAAATCATAGAATATTTGAGTCAGAAGGGACCTCTAATGATTTTTGACCAACCCCCTGCTAAACACAGAACTCACTTCAACGTAAGATAATGTTGTCAGGGCCAGGGATGGAAATTTCCACAGCCTGATTTCCACTCTAAGGGCAAGGTCCTGCACCTGGGTTGAGGCAATCCATGATATCACTAAAGGCTAGGGGATGAGAACAGCCCTGCAGAAAAAGATCTGGGGGTACAGATGGATGAAAGGCTGGACATAATCTAACACTGTGTGCTCACAGCCCATAGACCTAAAAAAGTCCTGGGCTGCACCAAAAGAAGCATGTCCCTTGGCTTAAGGGGTTTTAAACTAAAAGACGATCGATTTAGACTAGCTATAAGGAAGAATTTCTTTACAGTGAGGGTTGCGGGTTACCCATGGTAGATATCCCATCCCTGGAAACATTCAAGGTGAGTCTGGATGGGGCTCTCAGCAATCTGATATATTGAAGATGTCTCTGTTCATGGCAGGGGTACTGGACGAGATGACCTTTGAATATCGTTTCCAACACAAAGCCTTTAATGATTCTGTTATTCTGTGTTTCTGTGATTCAATTCTGCACCTGTAATGCTACTGAAATAATGTCCTGTTTAGTTCTGGAAACCGAAACGTAAATGGGCAACCTGTCTGATACTCAATACTTGTACTGTTAGCTATTAGCAAGCGATCCATCTTGGCTTTGGCTTGTGCCAGCTGGTGCTCTGAGACGATACATGGGATGGTTTTGGGAGAGAGTGTCAGGGACTGCTCCCATTAGACATGTCATGGATATCCTGTACCACTTGTTCTCAAGCTTGCAGAAGAACTTCTGGCCTGGATTTATTTAGCATTTCACGTATAGCCAGACTGGCGATAGGCTTGGTATGTATTCTGACATGTGAAAAGCTGAGAAATCAATGTAGGCACCTGTTGCTCTTGTCAAAGTTTGTCTGTCTAGTTAGGTCATGGAGAAGAGAGAATTAGACCATGATGCAAAGAGTTGGTAACAACAGTTTACCCACCTACATGTTGGCAGGAGAAGCCAAGCCATTCCCTCAGACTGTTGTTTTCCTCCCCCAACTCTGCTGCTGTTCTTTTTGACTCTATTTCCTGAAGGAAGGGTGGCTTCACTTGAGTCTTTGTCCTTGGAACAGTCAAGTACAATTTTTTGCCTGCATTGCTGAACACTGCTGAACAAACCTGGAGACAGCTTTGCGCCTGAATATTCATAGAACAACTTGAGCAGGTGTTGGAACCATCTTGACTGCTGTGTAGACATACTCTGACAGCTTGTTTTGCTTTGATCAATGAACCATCATGGCACTGATACAAGGCACTGGGAAGAATGGAGAATATTTTTGCCAGAAAGGAAGGACTCGATTCAATCAGTGTGTTGTACCAGTCTCCTGAAGCCAGTAATTTATGCAATGAAGGAAGTCTGAAGACCAAGCACAAGAACTTCTAGTACTTTCTTACAGAAATTCACAGAATACTCTATACACCAGTACAGAACTTGGACCTGATCAGCTTTGGGTTAGGTGAGCTACATGACTTTGAGAGCATTTACTTTTTTTCTTTGCAAAACATCACCTACACTGAGTAAAACTTCCTGAGTTCAAGATGACTGCTCACTAAGGAAACCACCCGGCATTGGCCGTCTGGGTAGCGTGCGTGCATACTGCATTGCAAAGTGGCACACAACCCCCTGCTACTCCTACTGACTGCTACTTTGCAGCTCAGTTTGCCCATCAGCAGCTTCCTAGTGAAGCACGGTTTTGGGAGAGCAGTTTGAATGACATTGGTAAAGATGAGGTGTTTGAACTAGAAGTAGCTGTCACTTGCTGTATTTGCTTTTTTAAGAAATATGAACTACACACAGCAGAATTAATTTAAAGTACAGACACTTGATTCCTCCTACCTCCAGTTCTTGGAAGAAGAATAAAAAAGTCACAAGCCCCTCAGTTTACATCTGGCTGCACCTCAAACGTGTTCCCTTGGGTCACAGACTTTGCTGGACCATATTCAGTTTCCTCCTGCCGTTACCATTGCACCAAGTCACAGATTCTGTGACACTGGGTGCTATCTTTAAGCTAAATAATTAGGCCATCACTAGCTTTATCCCCTTTCTCTGCCAAAAGAAGTCACAGTAAAATACAAATACCAAGTTTCTTGCTACCGACTTCCTATTTCTACTTAATGCAGTTTATAGATTGCAGAGAAAAATAAAACCTGAGAAACAAGGCTGAAAGGGAAATAGAATCATTGAATGATTTAGTTGGAGAGGACCTCAGAGACCAGCTAGCTCCAAGCCCCCTGCCATAGGCAGGGACAGCTCTCACTAGACCAGATTTCCCAAAGCCCCATCCATCCAATCTGGCCTTGAACATTTCCAGGGATGGAGATTCCGCAGCCTGTCTGGGCTACGTGTTCCAGTGCCTCGTCACCCTCACAGTGAGGAATTATTTCCTAAGGTCTGGTCTAAGTCTACCTTCTTTTTACTTGAAACCTTTCCTCCTTCTAAAAAGTAATTTTTAAAAAGAAATGTTTTTTAACCAAAAGCCTCCACAATTTCAGCCGTACTGATGTTTTGTTTCAGGTCATGACAGTTTGAACACCTGGCAATGGTAAATACAGAGCAGTACTTCAGCCATGTTTCCTAAGGCAATGAGCCTTATCCATCACTCTATCAGGCCTCTCTCCAAACTCTCTCTGTGAAACTTTGGCTGATATTTAGGCTTTAGATTTATTTTAGATCTTCAGTTGGATTCTGAAAGATAGGCATAGCAGCTTTTGACGGTGTGTGGAGGTCTCAAATACTGATTTCCTGTAAGTGTCATGAGAAGAGACCGCTATAACCATATTATCAGGTTCCAGTATAAGAAGGAACTATAAAAACGTTTCCTTTTCATGAGCTCTGCTGCTCCTAAAGCTACAGTCAAATATTTTTTTCAAATAGCTATTGCACTCAAAGTCCCCTGTGATGTGTCTTGAAAAAAACGTCTTCATGTGGAGCCTGAACATTTTTGTGCTTTTATTTTCAGGCAGCAAGAGTGAAACCGCAGGCTGGATTAACCTGCTGCTCATATTTGATGGAAGGACTTCCTTGTTCAGTAACATGTTTGTTTAGGTCAGAGTTTATGGCTTTGTCTACAAAGCAAATTGACGGTAAGAAAAGGAAAAAATGAGCTCAGCTGTTATTTTTTTAAGAGAAATTATTTAGTTGAATCAGAAAAACCAATTGAACGATCATATGTTAATTTTTAATCTAGATTTCTTCTTACCTTTGTTTAACTTGGATGAAAACCCATGTACCCTTTCTACATCGGGTATCAGTTATAAAGGATTTTACACTGATCTACACATGAATTTATCAAAAGATATATTCAAACAAGTACAAAGTCAGATGCAACATGACTGAAAATGTAAGTTGAAACAACAGAAGAAATGTTTCTGTATAAGCAAATAGCAATATTTGGTCTTAAACAACTTAATGATGTTCTAAACTGCCATGTCACTGAAGCTACATCATAACTAGGTCTATAAACTTGTTTGAAAAACAGAATCAAAGAAGTTACTGTGAAACTGCTGTAACTGCTATAACTGCTGTTATCCTTCCCTATAGTGGAACACGAATCAAAAAGGACGGAAGTGTTTTGTAAATGGTATTCAACTTGACCAACAGGATTTTCCAAAATACTTCATGGAACAGAAAACATTTAATTTCAGACTTTCAAAAATACAGAGTTTTGTCTGTGAAATACTAAAGTCTAGGAGCTTTAAGTCTTCGCTCCTTTTGTGCATTTAGATTTTTTCCTAGCTTCTGAAAAAAAAAATGTTTGAAAGGATTAAATAAACACAAAATGGAATGGAGGGACCATGACTTTGTAACACCTAGTGGTGATTCTGGGTGGTTGAATGAAGAGTTTAATACAAAAATAAAATACTAGTGCAAATTTAAATTAAAATTTAAATTTTCTCTCTACAGTGTGCATCAATTTTACCAGAACAGGCTGAACTGGTATTAAGTTTAGTAAACAATTGACACTTTAGATGGTACATCTAGCCTTCAGCTAGTGAAGTCCATCTATCTTTACTGGAACTAGCAAACCTCAGCATGAGCACAAATAATTCAGAGCTTTCATATCCTTTAGATGTCCTGAGAGAAAACAATAGTTCTGCTTGTCACATGTCTAATGATTTGTACAGTGAGAAGACCCACCTCTGAAATGTGTAAACATGAAGATTTCAGGGATCTCTTCACAGACACCAGAAATAAAGGTTGCTCTTGTTAGAGGTTGATACGAAACAATAAACATGCTGGAATAAAATGCGAATCCTGCATCTTTTTTAGTCAGGTGTATGTAGTCAGACTCATGTAATGGAATAGGTGATAAAGGAGCTGACCTTTTAAAGAGAAAACATCTCCTGTGCAGTAAACAAATATATTGCCTATGCAGTGAACGGAGGAAAGCTTCTGGCAAATGGATAGGCTGGTAACAAGAACACACTTTTTGTGTATCCAAAAGCAAAATTACATGGAAAACTGAGATGGTAACAATAGAGCCTGGCTGCTTCAGAGCCGTTTGCTGTGCACGAAATAAGAGTGGAACATTTGCAAACAAATTAGCTTGAGTATTGAGCAGGTTTCTGTTTTTCATGTATTTAAAACTATCTCAAAGCTCGTTCATGAGGTTGAGGCCAGTGGTGGAAGGGTAATGTGTAGCCAGAAGTGATGCAGGATTTCAGCTGGCACCAAAGCAGCTAAAGCTCATCTGGTTGGTCCTGCATTTCAGTCACAACAACCCCAGGCAACACTACAGGCTCAGGAAAGAGTGGCTACAAAGCTGCCTGGCAGAAAAGGACCTTGGTGTACTGAGTTTTCAATCTCTGAATATGAGGCAGCAGTGGGCTGAGGTGGCCAAGAAGGCTTGTATCTGGCTTGTGTCAGAAACTGTGTGACCAACAGGACTAAGGAAGTAAATCCTGCCCCTGTACTTGGCACTGATGAGACCACACCTTGAGTACTGTGTTCAGTTTTGGGCACCTCAGTACAGAAAGGATGTTGAGGTGCTGCAGCAGGTGCAAAGAACCACTGCTCACCCTGTGAGGAGTGATTGAGAGAGGTGGGGGCTGTTTATTTTGAGGAAAAGGAGGCTGAATGGACATCTTATTGGTGTCTACAAATATCTGAAAGGAGGTTGTAGCAAGAGCAGGGTTGGTCTCTTCTCACTGGTGGCAGGTGACAAGAGGAGGTGAAATGGCCTCAAGTTGCACCACGTGGGGCTTAGGTTGGGTATCAGGGAAAACTTCTTTTAAGAACTGGAACAGGGTCCCCAGGGAGGTGGCTGAGTCACCATTCCTGAATGTGTTTTAAATCATTTGAATATGGTGCTCGAGCACCTGGTTTAGCAGTGGATTGTTAGAGATAGGGTAGTAAGGTTAAGCTGAGGTTGGACTTGATGATCCTGATGGTCTTTCCCAACCTGAGCAATTCTGAGCAACTCTGATATGACTAGTGTCACTGTAGATATCCTAACTTTCTCAATAGGAACAACAACTGCACTGGAGGACTTCCAGATCAGAGCACATTAAGTACCACAAATAGACCTGGATTAAATTTTAATGAAACGACAGAAGCTTTAAAGGAACTTCCCTAGAGGTCTGATTGTGTTATACTGGTTTGTGTGTTGATGTGGGAGCATCAGAGGACATGGGTGTGCGAAGAAATGAGGATTCTGGAACATCAGAGATGGCGGGGAGGAGGGGATGGTAGGCAGACAGAGTGAAATACCTGGGCACTAACATGGGTGTGTTTAGCAGACACAAAGAGAAAGTGCAGGCAGGCAGCTGGTCAGGAAGGAGGAAGGAGGCACTACAGTAATAGTAACAGATTTGTATTTGAGGCCATGATGATGGGAAATGTAGAGTTTGCAGTATTCAGGACTGACAAAAGATTACTCTGTGGTGTTATAAAGAGTGCATTTGTCTTACTCCTTCCAAATCTGGTGTCAGAACACTTCCTTCATGCTTGAGCTGTATTTTCTGTCTCTTTTTCCAGGACAACCGGTGATGAGAAAAATTATGAAAGGACAAGGAAAGAGAGATTACAATTCCTTTCAGTGGCCTGCCCAAAGTCTTGTTCAACTCCTTAACTCTCATCTAGTGTATCTGCTGATGCTGAACGCTTCAGGACTTGGATGGACCAGCTATGAAGACAGAGTACCTGCACAGCTTCCCTAGCATCCCATGGATGGCCAAGATGAATCTTTATATTCCTTGTTTCCCATCTGAGCCCTGAGGACCAAGGGCTGCTTGGCTTCCAAAAAGGAAAAAAAAGAGATGGTAAACGCAGCTTTATTTGTTCTCAGGGCCAGAAGCCGTCATATAAAATGAGACAATATTGTATTGTACCATGTGTGTTCATTGCCCCTAGACTTCAGGAGGCTGTGGAAGAACTGGCAAGGTTACAGAGACGGGCAGCAAAGAGGGTAAGGGCTGAGAGATACGACATGGAGATGGTGAACGAAGAATGGAGGATCCCATGGTGCTGTGGATCTCACACAGCTAGTAGGAGATCAGTTTTCAAATAGTTACAAGAAAGTATTCCTTTAACCATAGACCTCAGAAGGTTTCTGCCGCTGAGAGACTCTGGAGTCTGACAATATTAGGAAGCTCAAAAGTAGTTTGGCAAGCCCATAGACAAGAGATCTTTGAATATATAGTGAAGGGATGGGACAGGGATGCCTCTTCGAAGAGAGCTAACACAGCATGTAGGATTGCAGAGTAGGTGAGAAACAGACCAGTAGACTTGATCTCTCTGTCATGCCACGGTAGAAGACTTTTTATATTCTTCCAGCTGTTTAATGGGTAGGTTTCTTTTTTGAAGTCATTGACACATCCTCTGATGTTAATGACGGGGTTCATAAGGAGTGAACTGACGCTAAGAGAGATATTTTATTCCTATTCATATAGGATAACCTTGGTTTTTATGTCAATACTGTGATCAGTTAACAGAGATGATTTGGCCTTACTTCACTGCTACAAAATTATTATTTCTGAGTTCAAATATAGAGTCTTAGACTATTTTTCCTAGCCTTGCTAGTTTCCAAGGAGATCTAACCATGCAGCTTGTCTGCAAAGGTGGTAATTAGCCTGCAACGAACAAGATGGACACAAAGAACTTCTTGGCAAAAATCAGAATTTCAAAGCAGTTCTTGCTTTTATTGGCTAGTATGCAGAAGCAATTTGATCAGTTCTTTTCAGGCTTTGAAGAGGCATCTTCATTTGCCTTCATAGTATGGCTTTGTACTTTGTAAATGACTGGCTTACAGATTGGTGGTTGAGCAGAAAAATGAAAAATGTCCTCAGACTGATTTGAGTGGGATTTTTTTTCAGAATAACTGGTAATTAAATGTAATGCCCAACAAATTGTTCTGCCTGCCTACAAATAATAACACTTTGGATTTGTAAATCAGTATTCAGAAAAATGATGGAGGCATAAGGTGAGGAAGAGTAAAGGCAGGTGCCATTCATAAAACTTGTTCCCATTTTTAATTCACAGAGACTTGGCCATTACATAGGATGAGAAATCTTCTTGAATTTGCATTTGATGAAGGCAAACACAGGATCTAACTTGGGCTGTCCTTTACATTTGATACTTGTCATGTGTGTTGAGAGTGAGGAAGGTCAAAGGAGAGGTAAGAAGGCTCTTAGCTCTTACTGGCTCCCTTGGCAATGCCACTTGCAATTTTTTATTGATGTAACCCCCAAATATAATACTGTTTCTGTGTATAATACATATAATAGCTATATTTTCCTCCCTAGACATTTTAAAAAATATAATTGAAAAATATTTACCTAGTTTGACCCCAATGAATGGATTCTAAGCTAGAGTACTTACAGCTTTGTTTGCTCAGTAAGTAAGGTATTTGCCACTAATTTTAAGGTACATCTAGGACGATGCTAAAGTGAAGCTTTAGAGGAGACACTGTTTGCAATGGTGAAGGATGTAGAACACCTCCCTTATGAGGACAGGCTGAGGGAGCTGAGTCTCTTTAGCTTGGAGAATTGCTAGAGAGAGTCCAGTGCAGAGCAAGGAGGATGATGAAG
>JAOXOE010000001.1:68916648-68938073 GCA_028565055.1 Phoeniculus purpureus
GTGACCTCATTAATGTCTATAAATATGTGAGGGGTGGGTGTCAGGAGGATGGAGCCAGGCTCTTCCAGGCTCTTCTCAAAGTCATCTAGTGATAGGACAATGGGTGTAAGTGGGAACATAGGAGGTTCCCCATCAATATGAGAAGGAACTTCTTCCCACTGAAGGTAACAGGCTGCCCATTGGGGTTGTGGAGTCTCCTTCACTGGAGACATTTAAAACCTGCCTGGACATATTCCTGTGTGACTTGGTCTAGGTGATCCTGCTGTGACAGGGGGATTGGACCAGATGATCTTTCGAGGTCCCTTCCAATCCCTAATGGTTCTATGAGTCTATGATTCTATGATATCAGTCGTGGAAGGCTCAGTGTGGCCTGGTTTTACCCAGGCACAGTTGTGGCTACAAGTGTGGAAAATCTACAACTTTACTCTGGTCTTGTCAGATTGTTAAGTTTTCACAGAATCACAGGACATTAGGGATTGGAAGGGACCTTCAAAGATCATCTAGTCCAATCTCTGCACTAAAGCAGGATCACCTAGACCAAGTTGCACAGGAATATATCCAGGGTTCTAAACATCTCCAGTGAAGGAGACTCCTCAACTCCCCTGGGCAGCCTGTTCCAGTGCTCTGTCACCCTCACTGTGATGAAGTTCCTTCTCATATTGATGTGGAACCTCCTATGTTCCAGCTGACACCCACTGCCCGTTGTCCCATCACTAGATGACTTTGAGAAGAGCCTGGCTCCATCCTCCTGACACCCACCCTTCACATATTTACAAATATTAATGAGGCCACCCCTCAGTCTCCTTTTTCCCCAGCTCAAGAGACCCAGCTCCCTCAGCCTTTCCTCATGATTATTATTACATTTTTTATAAGGACTGGATTAGGATTTTGAATTTGTTTTTCTAGGGTTTCCCACCTGCTGTATATCCCAACACAGATCTTATTTATTAACCAATGCATATTTATTTCCGTCTACACAGAACATGTGGGAGTTGTGTAGAATGAATAACGAGGACCTGAGATGTGTGGAATGGAAAACAATGAATATGTGTTCAGGAGAAGTGTGGTACACGGACAGGAACCTCTTTCTTAGCTGTATACAAACACTTTTTTTCCCCATCAGTTACTGAGCTCTGAAATGGTGACTAAACTCTTTATTTTGGGACTGTTACTCCTCCTCCAGCTATTTAGTTGTGGAAGGCCAATATATAAAGCTGCATCAGAGACATTTTTATCTGATGCTTCCTCAAGCAAGAAATGGGGAGCAGCAGCAGAGCAAGTATTTCCTTCTGCCTGATATGTTTGACTGCTTGAGGTAACCTGGAGCCCACTGCTTTCTTCTGAAGCCCAAGAGTTTATAAATCAACATTCCTGGAGGAACCTGACACACTAAAGGGTAGCGGAAAAAGCTTGGCTTCCTCTAGCCACAGGCTGCCTCTTTCTCGCTGAAGGATGTCAGAGGTGTCAAGTAGGATTTACCTGGTCACATACACAACACAGGGAAGGAGTCCTAGGCTAAGCATCTGAGAGTATGCAATGAAACATTCACTCTCTGGACACCTCTGATAATACAAAAGAAGGAAGTTAAGTACTTTCAGTGGACTGTTATGTAATAAGACATACTGGCCTACTCACATTTCTCATTTTTGTGCATGTGCAGAGACCCTAAAAGGAGGTTTATCTGAGTGGCTCAGACAAACTTCTATAAGACTGGTAAACAAGAGACCTGCCAACAACTCAGAATTGCCGATTTAAGGTTATCTAAGCCTTCTAGGGTCTCACTCATCACTTCTAAAATAAAGAGGATGTCACTAATGAACCCTCAGAAAGAGCGAGGAAACATACAATAACACACGCGGTGTTACTTGTTCAGGTATCAAAGAAGCTGCAGTTTCATTCTAAGTGAATCTCCAGTTTGAGCTCTGATCTGTGTAAGTAGCTGTTGCCCTTGAACTGCTGCAGGACTGCTTCCAGTGCACGACGTGACAAGTACTACACCTTTGCTATGTGTTGCCACTGTCTTCCTATGCAGAGCAAACTCTGTTAGCAATTAATAAGAGCTGACAGTGATAAATGTCTACGGGTTACCACTGATTTCAGCATTTCATGGCTCACCCGAGCACAGGCAATCAGACTGCAGTACTGTTCATGTGTATATTAAGCACAAATACTGCTAGGGACGTTGTGGCTGAATGGGTAACCTCTTGCTTTCCAGCTGTGATCAGTTTTAAGAAATTGCCTGCCTTGCTTGCTTTCACCTTCCCTCTCTTGAGGGAATATCTTGAATATCTGTTTTTATATTCAGTGTTAGTATGCCTTGTCTCTGGTAAAGCCCTCCCTGGCAAATTAACTAGGAACAGTCCTTCCTCACTCACCCTGCTCATCCTCTCAGTAACATTTAAGTGTACTGATGTTATTTGGTTCTGAAAAAATTGATAATAGGAGCTAAAAAATTCAGCTGGGTGCACTGGTAATTATGCTTGTAAGGGGTCCCAGTGTATTGGGTTATCTTCACACCGGTAGGAAAAAACCAGTGCTCAGTACTGTTCACAAAATGCTCCCCTTCTTTGGTAGACTGAACACATTTAATCTTCTATGGTGTTATCCCAAGAACATCAATGCAAATAAGGATGGCCTGGAATCTCCTCTAAGAGAAGACAGAGCGTAGTCAGGACTCACAGGGTGAAATCTCAGGGACTGCACTATGTCGTGCATGAGATTTTGCAATTTTAAAGGAGCATTTTGACTGAAAAGGCTCCTGGCATTCGTTCTTCTCCACCTCCTCATAAAGCTGTCACTGTTTTCAGTCCTTCTGTTCTGTTCCCATCCTACTTAAAATACAATGAAACCGTTGGCCTCCGGTCAAGTGACTGAGCTGAAGAATGAGCCCATATCCACAGGATGGAACAACTGTACTCCATTTTCTTGTGTGAAGACAGGACCAATGGATAACGTAGGGGACTGGCAATCATGCAGCATGGGGTCTTTGACCTGGCCAGACACTTAAGACTGGGCTCAGTATTGGCCTCAAACCGTGGTTTACTTCATTAAGTCCTTAAATTCTTGTCAGATCCGAAAGTACAGTACGATCCTGCCCCAGACAATTTGCACTGTCACCTACACGATTTTGTCCAAGTGGCTGTTGCTGAATTGGGCTAGTGATTTCATAGGAGGCTACAGAGAAGATACACTGATGAGGTGTGGTGGGATTTGGCACTAACAACTCATAGCCAACACCTGTCAGAAAGAGGTAACCAGCTCTGAGCTGCAACACTCCAGGTTTTGGAGATAATTTGTGTTGCTACCATTTCACTAGATGCAACTACAGACGAGAAAGAATGTAAAGCTGTCTCTGCAAGGCAGTAAACTCAGAGACAGATTGTTTTCTCTGGCTGAGACACTGCCGTGCTCCATGTGCTGGGCTTTTCTGGGCATTGGTGAAAACTCATGGCCTTTCTGTGCCTCCTGAGTTCAAGCAGTGAATGCACAGGTCAGAGAGGGTTATCAGGGGAGGACACCTGGGAAGCTGCTTTGTTATCTGCTTACCCACAGGAGTAATGCGTTCAGGGTGTTTGCATATTAGGGCAATCAGGAGAGATGGTTTTCAGTTAGTACCTGGATGCTGAAAAGGAAGATACTGCCCATAAAAGGAGGATACTGCCTGTTGTAGTTTGATTTTGGTGGGGTTCTTGCTTGAGAGAATGAGGAGAGGGTCACTTGTCATCAGTTTTTTGTTCAGGTTGGAATTCCAAACTGAATATTTTGACCCTGCAAAAACCAATATGACTTGTTTTGGGCTTCCTGTTTCCTGCTTATGGTTTCCTGCTTCTTAACTTTCTGTCTGATCTGTGCTTGAGGAGAAGCAGATATCACTGGGACTGAGCACAGCACCCATCTTGCCCTTGCAATGTAGTGACTGCAGGGAGCAGGAGTTCTGGAACCTTAGAGATTGATGGAGGAAAGGTTTCGTCTGCAACCTGTGGTTTGCTATAAAGAATGGGGTCTTTCACTCATTCATGGCCATTGGAATTGGCACACTGGTATTGGAAGATGGCTTGGAGCACATAGAGCAGTGAACTAGTCCTTAAAAGAACCATTGGTGCTGAGGTATGTATGCACAGACTGAATGGACTCCATGTTTCCACAAGAGAAATAACTAACTGAGGTTTCTTTCCCCTTTGAGGATGGAGATAACAGCAGCTCAGCCCAGTTATGTGAGAACCTGTGACTAATTTCTATGTGTGCTTGTGTTGGGGTTTTTATGTTGTGTGAATTAAATATGTTCGTCTTTTACCAGATTGAGTTTGTTTTTGTCTGTAGCTTATAAGTGGTTTTTGAATGCTCCTTGGTTTTTGGTTTGTTTTTTGATTCAGACCATTAGCACTTTAACTAAATTAATTGGTTAATCTTGTTCCAGACACGATCAGCTGGATCGACTGATGACACTTAATGGTGACCCAAGTGGGAGCCAAGATAAACCTTTGACACTGCTCATAATACATCAGGGAAGAATGGTAAGAAGGAAAAAATAATCATCTTGGTGAAAGGATCTTGGATTTATCTGCTTGTCCCTTTGTGTCTGTTCTGTCAATCATACAGATGAAAGGACAGGGCATTTCACACAGTCCTTCCCACTGATAGTACAGCCCAGCCTGCTTGAAAGGTTCATTTTTGAAGGTCTTAGCCAAAAAATGTTTTATAGCTACAAATCCAACTCAAACTGGATAAAGAAAACAAAAAAAAAAAAGAATCTATATGCTAATTTGTATAAAATAGTGAAAGTAACTTTCCTGCATCCAGTTAGCTTGCTTGGGTACAACAGAGGGAAAAAGGGACCTGTGACATGTTTTGTGGTGTCCTGACAGTCAGCACCTGAACCCTCTCTGCCTTTTAGCTTTATATGAGAAGATAATGTGCGTGCTTTCTTTGGATTTACACTTGTTACTATATCAGTGGGATTAGAGGCAGATGTGCCTGGTTTCTTTGTGAAGGTCTTGCTGGTTCCTGACAGCTTGATGTGCTTCAGCCCTACTGGAACTCATGAGCTCTGAAGGAATGATCCCATGTGAGTTCAGATGTAGGTTTAGACTTCCCTGTCTTTGATAGCATTACCTTAATAGGATGCTGGGTGTCAAGTAAGGCATTTCTGCGATGGGCTGGTGCTTGGTGGCCAACGTTCCCATACCTGCATCTGAAAGGCTATACTTGGTCACTTACATTATGTGCCTCCCCCACCGAGCCCCTTCACTCCTGTTATAAAGACTTAGTATTATCCTCATCTCTGTTTTCTGTTCATTGTCTCTCTTCAAAGACTGTGAATAAACTTCCAGTTAGTTTCACGTTGCAAAACCAAAGGGAAATGCCGCTGAGGAAGGATGGTCTTCTGTTGATGTAAATAGTCTACGGGGAGTAAAAATTTACAATCCTGTTGCTGCTATGGAAACAAGTAAAATGAGATCTTCATTGCTGACTTCCCTGAAACCAGGGCTATGTCCTGATTCTCCAGGTCTCAGTCTTCTCTTGCAGTAGTGCTCCAGAGGGAACTGATTCAAGTAGTATTTGCTCCCATGTCAAAACATTTTTGCAGAATTGGACTGTGGAATCGGCATCTTCCAGCCTTGGACATGCAGAGTCTAGAACAAGTTGAAAAAATTGTATAAAACTAACCTATTCACTAATTTTAAAGGACTTGCTGCTTTTCAGCTTTGATGAGGACAATCAGGTAGCTTGTTAGTTGCAAATTCTAAGGACACTTCTTCTATGGAAAGGAATATCAGAAGCATTGGAAGTTTTTTATTTTGTCTCCTGACCCCTGTAAGCATCAGTGTGAAAGAAGAGTGATGATCACTCAGTTGACAAGGAATATTCTTAGCAGTTGCTTACACATCATAATTTTTGCTCAGTATGAAGCGGTGAATGTATGGTAACGTTTTGGAATGGAGAAGTGAGATGCTCTGAAAATTGAGACAATCTGTTTTTCTAAATGAAGGAATTCAAAGAGAGGATAAAGACTGGCTAGATGACTGAGTCTGAAGAGTGGTGGTGAAAGGAATTAATTCCTGTTGGCTTCTGGTCATGAGTGGTGATCCCCAAGGCTCAGTACTGGGACCTGTTGTCTTTAACATCTTTATCAATTATCTGGATGAAGGAATCAAGTGCATCCTCAGTGAGTTTGCAGATGTCACCAAGTTAAGCAAGTGTGTCGAACTGCTTGAGGGCAGAGAGACTGTACAGAAGGACAGGCTGGACCTGTGGGCGAAGGCCAATTTTATGATTTTCAACAAGGCCAAGTGCTGGGTCTTGCACTTGGATCACAAAAACCCCACACGACACCACAGGCTTGGGGAACAGTGGCTGGAAAACTGCTCGGTGGAGAAGAACCTATTCATTGGCAACTGGCAGCCTAGGAGCCAGAAGTGTGCCCAAGTAGACAAGAAGGGCTTCTTGTGTAGAAGAAGGCTTGTACAAAAAAATACTGTGGCCAGCAGGGGTAAGGCAGTGATTGTAACCCTGCACTGGACATTGTTGAGGACACACCTTGAATACTGTGTTGAGTTTGGGCCTCTCACTACAAGGGTATTTTTGTGCTGGGAGTGTGTCCAAAGAAGGGCAACAAAGCTGGTGAAAGGTCTAGAGGACTAGTTCTATGATGAGTAATGGATGGAACTGGGGTTGTTTATTCTGGAGAAATAGAGGCTTAGGGGGAACCTTATCACCCTCGACAACTACCTGAAAGGAGGTTGTGGTGAGATGGGTATTGATCTCTTCTCCCAAGTGCCAAGTGAGAGAAAGAGGAAGTGGTCTTCAGTTGTGCCAAGGGAGGTTTCACTGAAGGGGTTCTCAGACATTGGAACAGGCTGCCCAGGGAAGTGGTAGACTCATGATCCCTGGAGATTTTTAAAAGACATATAGAAGTAGTGCTGAGTGATGTGATTTAGTGCATGGTAGTGCTGGTACAATGGTTAGACTGGATAATCTAAGAGGTCTCTTCCATCTACGATTATTCTGTGATTTTATTTTCACGTTTTCAAAATAATTACCAAACTGTTGGTCTGACTGTGGTAATTTATCAGTACAAGCACCTTGAACATTTCAGGTTATCTGATGTTAAACTCTCCTCATCAAAAAAATCCAGCAACTATTGAGTTTCATACTTGTAGGTAGAAAATCAGAGATCTGAAATAGCCTTCAATCTCTGGGTTGTCGACAGTGTTAATCACGGAGGAAAAATGAGCAACAGCCAAGGAGAAACCACAGAAGCCCCAGCAGACATGTTGGTCTTCCTTTTCAAATGCAGTTTAGTGCTCAGACTCTGTCTAAACAATGTCTTTCAGTTGTCAGTATCTAGCATTAAAGTAATTATTCACACCAAGGTAGTTGTTAAGCCTATCAATACTACCTCTGCTTTCTATTGTGGAATCTATCAGCCTGTTACCACATTTCAGACGAGGCAGTTGGCAGCTTTATACTGAGCACTAGCCTAGTGTGCACAAACGCTATAAATCTAGTAACCTCCTACCAGTTGCACCCATCTAGGTCATTCTTTTCTCAGCATAAAAAAACATGTAAAAATTATCCTTTCTCTGATCATGGTTCCATCATTTTTTCCCCTCGACAGTTAACTGATTTTCCCTTTACATCTCTAACGTTTCCTCCTTCTCAAATACTTTTTTACATCCTTTGAGCTTTGTCTCAGGTGACCCTAAAGAAAGTGAAACCTTTCTATTGTAAAATTAAGGAATGAAATACTTTCATATTGCTCCAGTTTCGTCAACTGTGACTTAAATTTCATTCCTACTTTCTCCAGAATTCTCTTTAGTGTTTTGTGTTTTCAAGAGCATCCAGAGCTCCCCTTCTGCTCCAACTTCCAGCACTACCGTACCCATTTAGCAATGTTCATGTCTGTAAACACATTCACTGCAGAAGGAGGAACGTGGACCGCAATTTTCATGGCAATGGTAAGATTATTCTTGGGAATAAATGTGTGTGTGTTGTTAAACCACAACACCAGCCTATCACTTCACTTCTTTTATTGTTTGTATTGGAGAGAAGTGCTTGGGAGAAGGCGGCAGCTCAGTTATGGTTTGTCTTGCTTGAGGAAAATGCAGAGCTTCTTCCACCTAGAAAATTGAGCTTTAGTGAGAATTTAATTATCAGGCTCTGCTCCCAGGAGTCTGCAGAACAGCAAGGCTGGCTACATTCTTTTCTATTTCTTGTTTAAAATTTTTTAAACCAGGTCTTTATGCTTCCTTGGCTGCACATACAAAAGTTGAAACTGCAGGAGGACAGCCTAAAGGTTGTGTGCAGGTACTTTCTTTTCAGGGACACCATTTCTGTATCGTCCCAGTGCTTTTTGTGTTTTCCATTCTGTCTTTTCAGCAGATTTTGCATAAACAGTTTCATTAGGACGAAGTGATCCTGCTGTGGTGAGGGGATTGGACTAGATGATCTTTTGAGGTCTCTTCCAATCCCTGATGTTCAGTGAATTTATACGCGGCATACTACCTGCTGTTCATTTATTCATGGACTGATCTGGCTGAGTGTCTCCTATCCCCTCTAGTGGCTGGCCGGTGTTAAAAATCCAACCCTACTCATGATCCATGTTTTCAATGCTGCTTTCTTTAGTTTTTGGAGTAATCTTCTTACGTGGATCTTTGCTTGTGCTCTTCCATTTGTGGAACTTCACACAGCTGCTGAGGAAAGCCCCAAGGATGTAGCTGAGCAAGAGATAATGTCACAGAAGGTGCTTTTTAGTCAGTAAAGAATTAGAGTTTTTCCAAAACCATGGAAGAAGGAGAGCAGAAGGTAACTTCTAAAGCAAAATTTAGGTTTTTTATTTTTCCTAAATTTCTACTCACAAATACCTCAGTTCCTTAGCACACATGCTGGAAGGCATTTGATAAATACTTCTGGGACATTCTTTCCACTTTCCCTTGATGAACTGCTCCTAGAGAGTTTGCTGGAAATATTCAGTAAGTTGCTCAGTTTCCAGCTGGAACTAGTCACATAAATTCCATGTAATTGTTGCCATTTCCTGGTTGGATGGGTTGGAGAACATGTGGAAGCTCTGCACTTGTCACTGAGGCCATCAATTTGGATGAGCCCTGACCCTGTGATTTCATGCAGCATTGTGGCACTGTCCTGCTGTGTGAGGACACCATCTCTGCTCCTGAGCAAGTTGTTGACACACTAGTGCAGTGCTGTGCTTGAAATTCTAACCCTGGGAGGCCACCTCCTGCTTATGGAAATCTTGTCTTACACCCTTGCCTCTGCGTGATGCTCTGCGCTTGGGTATCCTCAACCTTATTAAAATTATACCAGAAGCTTATGCTTACGGGCTGTTAAACAGCCCAGCTACTAACTAATGGTAACCAGCGATTAACAAAAGCTTGGGTGACTAAATTTCAAATGTGTGGGTCAATGCTCAGTCATATGTTGCTGTGTTTCTGTGTTTCCTAATCTTGGGATGATATGGGTTAAATACATCGCATAAAAGTTTTTTGCATCGATGTTTCAAGCTTTGTGGGTTTCACAGAACATTAGGGATTAAAAGGGACCTCAAAAGATCGTCTAGTCCAATCCCCCCTGCCGCAGCAGGATCACCTAGACCAAGTCATACAGGAACACATCCAGGTGGGTCTCCAGTGAACGAGACTCCACAACTCCCCTGGGCAGCCTGTTCCAGTGCTCTTCCACCCTCACTGGGAAGAAGTTCATTCTCATATTGATGTGGAACCTCCTGTGTTCCAGCTTACACCCATCACCCCTTGTCCTAGCACCAGATGAGATTGAGAAGAGCCTGGCTCCATCCTCCTGACACTGACCCTTCACATATTTATAACCATTAATGAGGTCACCCCTCAGTCTCCTCCAAGCTAGAGACACCCAGCTCCCTCAGCCTTTCCTCATAAGGTGGTGCTCCACTTCTTTCATCATCTTCTTTGCTCTGTGTTGGACTCTCCCCAGCTGTTCTGTGTCCTCCTGGAACTGAGGGGCCCAGAACTGGACGCAATACTCCAGATGTGGTCTCACCAGTGCAGAGTAGATAAGAAGAATAATCTTTCTTGATCTGCTAACCACCCCACTTCTGATCCACCTCAGGATGCTCTTGGCCACAAAGGCACATTGCTGGCTCATGGTCATTCTGCTATCCAGAAGGACCCCCAGGTCAGTCCCCAACCTATACTCATACCTGGGGTTGTTCTTGCCCAGATGCAAGACTCTACACTTGCCCTTCTTATCCTTCATCAAATGTCTCCCTGCCCAACTGTCCAGGTCCCACTGAATGGCAGCACAGCCTGCTGGAGTGTCAGCCACTCCTCCCAGCTTTGTGTCATCAGCAAACTTGCTGACAGTGCACTCTAATCCCTCATCAATTAATACACTGAACAGGACTGGTCCCAGTACTGGCCCCTGGGGGACTCCACTAGATCCAGGCCTCCAACTAGACGCCGTCCCATTGACCACTACTCTCTGGTTTCTATCTTGCAGTCAGTTCACGATCCACCTCACTACCCAATCATCCAGACCACACTGCCTCAGTTTGGCTGCGGGGATGCTGTGGGAGGCTGTGTCAAATGCTTTACTGAAGTCAAGATAGACCACACCCACAGCTCTGCCATCATCTATCCACCTGGTTATGTCTTCATAAAAGGCTATCACTCTGGTCAAGCATGACGTCCCTTTGTTGAAGCCATGTTGACTGTCCCTAATGACCTTCTTGTCCTTGATGTGCCTGGAGACAGCGTCAAGGATAAATTGTTCCATCACCTTTGCTGGGATGGAGGTGAGGTTGACCGGTCTATCGTAACTTGGATTCTCCTTCTTACTCTTTTTGAAGATTAGAGTGACAGACAATTGGGTTTGAATGAAGGATGCTGTGAATTAGTTCTATCAATAATAACATTTGACCTGCATTCACCTCTGTTCTGCTTGAGAACTGTGTTATCTGTCTTCCCAAACTATAGGCTGATTGTTGTAGGTGAGGTTTGAGAAGTGAATTCAAACCTTAATTCAAACAATATTAGTATAACAGCATACCTTAACAGGCATATTGTCACCACCAAAATGCATCCTTAAATTTTAGTGTGAGCTCAACATGAAAAAAAAAAGATGTTTTGATGCTTTTATTCCAGCTCTGTCTGTCTTCCCAATATGGAAAAGATTTCCTTATCATGACTACAGTATTAGTAGGGCTTGTAGCTGTTCACCTGCTACTTGCCAACACATGAATCACTAAATGTGCTGCTTTTCCAGATCACAGGGGCACAGTCCTGCATCCAGCACTGCCCATGGAATTCACTACCGTGGGAGTCACATACCTTGCTCTAACTTGTTATGGGTTAAGCACTCTTGCGTGTTGGGTCATAAAGGCTCTGAAAACCGCCCGGCTTTCCCAAAAAGTGCTTTCATTTCAGATTTCCCAAGAGACATTCTCTAGATCTAGACGTATGAGGTGCATGATCTGAAACACCAGTGTGAAAGATGCTGACTTTTGTGTACCTTTGCAAACCAAAACTTCAACCCATGGTTGTTTAAAGACTTTCAGGTAAAGCTGGCAAGGAAAATAAACCCCTGTGTTTTATCACAGCTTCTGCAGTGTTTATGACAGCTTCTGGGGTTGTGAATATTTTCTTCTGTACTGAAGGAAAACCAAGCTCCTAAGAATGCCTTTTACGAAATGCATCTGTGGGAAACATCTCTTTTCTTCCTGGAAAGTTCAGATTTTTTCAACTTGGCTTCCCTTCTGCATTCTCTCTGACCTCACAGCCGACTGCAAAGCCTTAGACACCCCTTCCGAGTGCTGGTTTTCATGAAACTGGAACTTTTCAAGTGTTTTTTTTTTGTCAGAACAGTTCCAACAGGTTTGGCTTTCCAGAGCAGCTAGTCCCTGCTCCTCTACCAAACTATGTGTGGAAACAACATAAAATACAAGGACTTGAGGGAATCTAGGAGTTTCCTCTGATGCTCCTCATGCCCATTTACTTGGAGCATGACACCTCCATAGGAATTGTAGGGTGGCACAAAGATTTTGTGCAAACTGTCTGGAAAGTGCTTAAGTTCCGTGTATCTCTGCTGAGCTAGTCTGGATGCTGTGGACCTAAGGAGAAATCTTTGAAGTAAGGAGGAGCGAGACACTTGCTTGATAGAGAGATGTGCAAAATATTTCCGCAGCTTTACTCTTCCTATACATTTTCTATCTCATCTTTAATCAAGCTGGTTTTTATGCTGTTCTTGTGAGAAGTATCATATTGTACTGTAGTTTTGACAGATAGCCAAGGTCTGTGTGAGACAAAGCACTGCTCAGAACATTGCCTTCCAGCCAGGAACTACCACCTATTGCATCTTGAATCAAGACTAAACTAATCACTGAGGAGCAAGAGTCTGAAGGGAGAACTTTTCTGGGTCAGGCAGCCTAATCAGCCAGAGAGTTGAGGTTTTCTGGGTTACCTCTTGTATGCTAAGGCACTAATGTGACTATTAAGCACTGAGTAGCCTTTGATCTGTGAGTCAGTTGTTCAGCATTCTTGGCCCAATGAGGGCACATCTGTTCCTCTTTGATCCACAGGGCAGGCTCTGGTCTGTTGATCTGCTTTCCCCGGGGGTACGTGACTGCCTGCAGTCTGCTAAATGGACACAAGATAGTTGCCTTAGCAAAGACTGGAAACTGTAAAAATCTGAGAACTGATTGACAACAGATGTGTGTTTGTTGATCTAATTTGCTAGCAAGGTTACCCAGACAACTATGGTGGGTGCAGCACATTAGGCATGATCTAAAGCAGCAAATGTATGCTGTTCGATGACATGTGAAGTACAGATCGGTCTCTTTTCTGTTCTGGCTGGAGCACTATCACTTCTGCTTGGTCACATCTGCTTACTCAGTTCAAGGCTTGCTGGCACCTGTCATGTCAACCCTGATGACAACATTCAATGTTAATTGTATATAATAATTATATATATAATTGGCATACACTCAAATGGGTGTGATGTCACCACACTGTGCTGCCTCCTCCATCTCTTCTAGTCCTGTTCACCTTTTCTTTCCCCAAAATAGCCTCTTTTGTTTGCTTCTAGGGAAAATATAGCAGCTGTGCTTAATAAAGTCTATGCAAATTTGTGCTGTTTGGTCCAAGTCCTCTGTGAAGAGGGAATAAGGGTTGTTTATATCCTGAAATAAACCAGAAGTATTTACAGATTTTTATTGCTTGTACTGCAATGACTCGATGTATTAGGGCAAAATGCTCTTTAGAGTAATGAAAGGAATGAACACATTAGTGACAGAATTGATTCTGATCTAACACAGGCTAATATCTAATGCTGGCACAATGCAGATCACAGCCAAATGTGATTTTCACTTGCTGCCATGGAAAATTATTAAAGAGCAGTACTCCGTAAATGCAGTAACATATGGCTGCATGACTGTGGCTCTGTCTGCTCTCCACAGAGTTCACGGAGAACGTGTCCCCCAGCTCCTTAAGCAGCTATTTCTGACTTAGGGAAGAGCAAGTAAGTAAGACCAGAGCTCCTGTTTCCGAGCTTTGTATTAAATAACTGTTCTGACTCTGACTCCAGTTGCCAAGGCCAGAATAATCTATCTTTCACATTTAGCCTGGAAAGAAGAAGGATTCAGAGACATCTTACTTGGCTTTTAAATATAAAAAACAGGGCTTTTGAGAAGGGTGGAGGCAGACTTTTTACCAAGGTCTGTAGTGACTGGACAAAGCACAGTGGTTATAAACCGAAAAAGGGTCGATTTAGATTGGTTGTTAGGAAGATATTTTTATGGATTCTGTACAATCCCTGCAATCATGTGTAAGAATTATTCAGGATCTTAGAAACAACCTGACAGAAACACACAAGACAAAACCCGCTAAAGAAAATAGGAGGATAAAAGGAATCTATTGAGAGTCGGGAGAAATAAAGTAGATGCCTTTTTTAACTCCTAAAGCTCCAATCTTAGTGCTTCCTAAAGGAAATGCACATGAAAGAATGTACCTCCCTCATGTACAGCAAAACCAGCCTGCATCCTATTCTATTGGTGTTTTCAACAGGCTCTTCACTTTTTAAAAAGCCTTTTCAAAACGACAAATGAACTTCCATCATACCTTTATTTCAAGACAGGTATTCTAAAGCTTTAGATCTCCCAGCCATTGTGTGCTTTTTAGGGAAAATCTGTCTTGTGCACACAGGTAGTTCATGGCACAGCTGGAAAGCCTTTGGGTTATAATGACTCTGCGTGAGTTGTGTGCTTCCTAGGTTTCTGTCTTTCCTAGGATTCCACCAACACACTCTGCTGCTGCATGAGGATATGCAAATTGCTGGGTGAGAGCCTTGGATAGACAGCTGAGAGCAAGAAAAGCGGATGTGAAAGAAGGCACCATGATCTTGCTGCTGGGAGCTCCCTCAGGAGAAATGAAGGTAAGGGTCTAATTGCAAGTCCTTCCACATATGGACA
This sequence comes from Phoeniculus purpureus, assembly GCA_028565055.1. Lineage (NCBI taxonomy): Eukaryota > Metazoa > Chordata > Aves > Bucerotiformes > Phoeniculidae > Phoeniculus > Phoeniculus purpureus. The sequence goes on from JAOXOE010000001.1 coordinate 68,931,104, forward strand.
CTGATGAGAGCAGACTCATTGCTGTCCTTTTTGCTGACGGTTCATACGGCATATCAACACCTGTCAGAGTGTTGGAGGTGCCCTGCCTTATGTGGATCAAAGTGCACTCCATAGCCTGTGGGGTACAAACTGTATCAGCTACCATGTAGGGGTTGTGCTCACACAGCCCTGTTGCACATGCTGCATTAAAGGTCACATCTTCACCACACTGAGAGCACGCTGCAATGAACAGAAACCCTCATGTCATCATGAAAATGTGACAATAGCTCACCAGCCTTTCAACGACCATGCCTAAGTTGAGGATGCAGTAAGATATAAGTAACTACCTCTGTCTTGGTAAGGAAGTCTATGTTAGAGTGAGATAAGCAAGTGTCAAAGGCTGTTGTTCTTAAAAGGGACGAGAAAATGTAATAGCGTGAGGGCTGAATCTCTGGCTGGTAGATAACTGTCTTCACTATGTCCCTGTTAATTTATGTTAGCTAGAGATCTCAGGCAAGGTATGTTGCTAAGAGTATTATGGGAAGAAGAAAATCAGATTTCAAGTGAGGAGAGAGCTCCATGTTTTTAATTTAAATAATCACCAGTATATGCTTTCACTAACCTTATTTTTTTATCATTTTTAAATTTGGATGGATCAAAATTCTTTGTTGCCTATCAACATAACAGAAAGTCAGAGAATAAAATGATAACAGAATCATTCAGGCTTATGCCCAACAACCAGAAGCTATGTCCATTGCAGCTATGTCCCGATTCATATTTAGACCAGAAACTTGCTGAAATGCTGTTAGTTCCTGCTAAAGTATGTCCAAGTTCCTGCAATGCCAGGTTTACTGCTTTTGTCGTGCAGGACGTTGCTGAGCTGAAAATGCCTTTCTATAACAACTTAAAAAATAGACAACCAATAGGAAAATTGGCTCATGCTATCGGGCATGCATGTCTGTTTGCCTTTCCAAATCAATAAGCACAAGCTTCAAATACTGTCTGGATTAGAGCAAATATCTATATATCTATATCTATAGCTATACCATCTCTATGTATGTATGCCTACACCTATCTACATCTATGTCTACATCTACATCTATCTATATAGCTAATCTATATAGAAATCTATCATCTACATCATCCACACCTATATCTATATTTATATGATCTTTATCTTTTTTTTTTCTGACTGATAAATGAGTCTAAAACATTGTTTCCCATCAAAAACGTATTTTGAGTGTCCTGAGGGCAACACAAGAAGGAAATCACCTTGTCTTCAAATAAACTGACAAAACAATTCAGTTCATGGTATGAACAAGGTTTCCAGATAAAACAAAAGTGATAATCATTTGTCACGCTACACCTGCCAGACGCTATCATGCGCTTTGTTTAATTGAGAAAGGATGTTGCATTGCTTGAAGCAGCTTGACTTTGTTGGAAGCTGCTCTGTGTTTTCGAAATGCACAAGAAGAAACCACTTTTTTTCTCCACAAATGACTGGTTCCTTATGCACCTCACCTCAGCAAAAGATGCAACATCTGCATGCCAGAAAAAACCCTCTTGAAATCTTACCACGAATTGCTCATGCATTTTACCTCTCAGTGGTGCCAAGGCTGAAAAGCAATTTAAAATTCACATCTTCCATTATGCTAGTCTCCAGGTATTAGCCACTGCCATTACGGTAGTCAAGAACACAACACACCAAAAGCTTTGCGAATACACTTTCTCTGATTTCAGCAAGGACGCTTACAAAGAGCATGGATACCCCTTTTGAGTGTAGTCTGAATGATGCTTGCTTGGTCATAGTGGGGCAGGTTTGAATTGGGATCAAAACCGACCCTCTTTCACCTGTTTTAAGTATTCCTTCCTGAGATACTGACTCAGGATGTATATCCTGATTTATGTAATGTGCTGCTGGTACCTCTCTTTGCCTTGGGTCTGGGCTGCACTGCACAAAGGAAGTCACTTGTCACAGGCTACATGCATTTAGTGCACACATTCAGTGTACGATGGCTGCACTTCGCTTGTTTGCCATTGAATGCAACCCCCCTTCTCTAGCTACACAAGCCTGCAGCTAGCAGATACCTGTCAGCTAAATCCTCTCCAGGCATGGCAGCAGCTGCAAACCAAGACATTCACTCAATAGATCTACCTAGCGGAGAGACACTTATTACTTTTAGCTGCTTCACACAAGTGGTGAGAGGGCTGTGGGCTCTTAAACCCCCAGCAAGGTTGGGTTCTGTGGCCTGTGGCCAGAGAGGGTTTCTCTGCCACATTGCATTCTATATGCATCTATGGATGTCATGCTGTCCTGTGCAGTGTGGTGAAATCCCCCTCCATAAGCCTTGAATAACTTTCTGAGTTTTGTTGCTTTGGTTTGTCTCCTTGTGCCAGCCGTCTGACCTGATAGGCAGGCTTCCCTTTGACGAGGAGAACTGCTTCTTGCTGAGTAACAGAGGTCCATCCTTTGCTTACTGGCTGCCTGCTGTCCTTACGGCAAGGCTCTTCCCATGAGCAGTATATTCTTCTTTTTCTTTCTGCCCAGATCTGCACGCATTCTTTTTGCTTGCCAAAACTTTCCTGCATTCCACGGTTCGATCGGTTCCCAGATGTTTAGCTGCATGCACACCCACATCCCAGCATTCTGCCCTTCCCTTCTGTAAAAACACCTGAGTAAGAGTCTGGAAAGGAAAGCCCTTAACGTAACCCTCCCTCTTTTGTTAATTGCTAGAAGTGCCTCAACTGCTGCAGTGACTGGGAGGCGGGGTGCAGTGGAATGAAGAACAGAACTCACCCCAAGATGTGACCTCGTTACTGGTGTCCTTCTAACTTCAAAGGGTTCCCAGTGCTGCGCTCTTTCAGCATATGGACCGTTTGTTTGATACCGACTTGATTAGGATTCTCTTGGGACCTATTCCACATCCTGCCCATTTGTTTCCTTAGACAGATATCATACGTGAGCCCCCTCCTTCCTCTCCCTGGAGAAGGCTCATTGCCCTCTGTCTGAACTGATTTGCAAGGACAGTTGTGGGGAGTGTGTGGTGAAGATGACAAAGCCCGGAGCAGGGCAAGCAGTGCAGGATTCCTATAGAGGAAAATGCAGTCTGCAGACACTCTGCTTCCAAGTCTGACATCAGAGGCAGCTTTTCCCCTTATCTCCCGGTACTTTGCAAATATGCTGTTAGGCATATCTTTTGCATGAAGTGCTGGATTTGAAAGCTGAGACAGGTGCAAGGAAGGATGAGATGCATGGGCAATTTAGGAGCAATGGTACACGTGGGTGCCAAAAGAAACCGTTCAGCAAAAGAGCTGCCTTTCTATTCTGGGGTTATGTTGCTTTTTTGTGTCTCCTTCATTCTGAGACAGTATTCAGATGTATTTCTTCTTTTTTTTTTTTTTTCCATAACACTAGCAAATTTCTTCTAGGCTTGCATAGAAATCAAAACCAGAAACAGGAAGAAATTATGGGACTGGCAAGACTAGGAGCCATAAAACAAGCCTAAACAAGAAAGGAGCAACTTATTTTTTACAGGGTGGGAAATTGTTCCTGAAGTTACTCTCACATTGGAGGTAAGGTGACTTCACACAGCCTGCGAAGGCAATTATATCTTTTAATAAATCAACTCATATAATTGGAGTAAAAAACAAACAAACAAAAATGCTTTTAGGCAGAAGGGTTCTTTTATAGTTTGGAAATGAAGTGTAGGAGGAATGCATTAGCAAAGTAATAACGCCTCTACAGGGTAGCTGGATGAAATATTCTTCCAAGTGTTGTACAGAAATTTTGCTCTCTACTGGCCTTAAAAGCAGTAGAGAAAGTAGGAAAAAAAATTCCACTTCCAGCACAGAGGAGTCTGTATACCTTGCTGAGGTGAAGGTACGGATGTAGTGAGAAGTGTAAGAACAGCAGGGCAGTAGCATGACTTGTGGAGCGTATAAGCTTTCAAGGTGGTCTTGTTGTCTTGTTGCACAAGAAGATCTCCCTCTTTTTCTCCTTGACCCCATTGGAAATGCCCTCAGCCCCTGAGTGGTAGTGCCTGAATGATGCAGACATCTAAATTTACACAATTGTCTCCCTTTTCTGCAGATGGTTTTTGTTTGGTTTGCTTTTCCTGGGATTTTTGGGGAGTTTCCTTTGATGGAAGGAGGTGGGTGTCACTGAAATGATTTTATTTTACCTATGTGGTGTGAGTCACATGAATCCTTCTTACAGTGTTCTTTCCTTTGCTGTCCTCTTTACTGGTTGTCAGTCATCTGCTTAAAGTGCTATTGTGCAAGTAAAAGCCCCCTGCATGGGCCTGTAAAGTAAAAGTCTGTGAAAATTGTCTTATGGGGAAGAGAAGGAAGGGTCGAGTTCCTCTACAGGCACTGAAGTCTTATGGATACTTCTTTCCAGTCTTAGTTATGGACCTACTCCTTCACTATGCACTTGGTCAAGGAGGAGACGGCACATTTTGGTGTAGTTTTACCATGTGATTTTTCTCATCTGAATTGCTGGCTGTCAGATGACACAAGATCTTGATCTTTCTTGTGACACACCATCTAATAGGCTGGATCAATGGGCTGAGGCCAATTGCATGCGGCTGAACAAGGGTAAATGCTGCACAAGGGTCATGGCAACCCAACAAAATGCTACAGAGCTGGGGAAGAGAGGCTGGAAATCTACCTGCTGGAAAGGGACCTGGGAGTGTTGGTCAACAGCCAGCTGAATATGAGCTAGCCATGCCCTCACTACATGAAGGACATTGAAGTGCTGCCCTTCCAGAGAAGGGCAATGAAGCTGTTGACAGGTCTAGAGCACAAGTCCTGTGAAGAGCGGCTGACGGAGCTGGGACTTTTTAGCCTGAAGAAAAGGAGGCTGAGTGGAGACCTTATTGCCCTCTACAACTACCTGCAAAGAGGTCGTAGTGAAGTGGATGTTGGTCACTTCTCACAGGTAACAAGTAATAGGACAAGAGGAAATGTTTTTGTGTTGCTCCAGAAAAGATTTAGATTGGATATTAGGAAAAATTTATTCACTGAAAGAATTGTAGCCTTGGAACAGGCTGTCCAGGAAGTGGTGGAGTCACTATCCCTGGAGGTATTTAAAAAGAGGTGTAAATGTGGTACTGGATGACATGGTTTGATGATGGATTTGGCAGTGTTAGGTTAAAGCTGGACTTGATGGTCTTAAAGGTCTTCTGCAACAGAAATGATTCTATGATTAGAATCAGTGTCGATAAGTCATTTCTATAGTCAAAGGAGAGAGTTTCATATGGATGCAGGGGCCGACATGAATAAAACAAGTTACAGGGTCACCTCTCAAATTATTCTTCATATAGGGAGGAAAAAGGTTTCAAGAGGGAGGCAGCAAAAGGATGCAAGTAACACATGGTTTCAGTATAATGTAGCCAATTATTTTAGAATATAATTGAACCACTAATTGGACCTGGGTGTTAAATGAGAGAGGGATACTGTTTCTAATGCAAAGTAATTATCTACAGCCATTTCTCTTTTTGCTGCAATTCTTTCAAACTTAGCACCATTATCTGTTACTCCACATAGTCTATTACTAAGGTCAGCCTCTGTAACACAGTGCAAATCTCTGTCAGTTTTCTTTTGCCTTGCTGTGGCTCTGTAGCAGTGCCCACGAGTAAGTCAGTAATTCTGTCTGTTGAGCTGTGGGTAAAGAGACTGCAAGGAAGAGAGTGTAAAGCCACATTGAATAACAAGAATACAACAGAATACTGAATATCTGAGAGTCAAATGAGCCCATCAGTGCACCCAGTGAGACAGGACTCATGGAAATAAGAGACAGTGATGTTGTGTAATTAAATTCTATAATACACGTGCTCTGTGAGGTGCAAATGTGAAGTTTGCCTGTGCCTTCTGGATAAAAATGTCTTAATTTATGTTATTTTCTCCCTGCTACATCCAATTAAAAAGGTTTAGGCAAAGTTGACCCTCAGCATGGAAAATTTTAGCCCAAGCAGTTATTCTGATGAGAGTCAACACAAGCCAAAAATGTGGTTGTAAAAGGAATTAGAAGACTCTAATATTAGGTGATACAGCCGGGAAATCCAGTTTAGTAAATTTGGGCACATAACTCTTTATGCATGCCTGCATGCTAGTTCAGGGCTTGGGGTGGGTATCCCAAATATCTTCTTGCCCCTGGACACGCAGCAGGGACAAGAAGAATTAGTGTTTTAGCCTGAAGAAATGTGCAATGGCAGCGGGCAGAAATATCAGGCCATGAACAGAGCTGCTGAGTTTTTTGGCCAGTACATTGTCTGTGAGCTACAACACAGGAAATGGCAGTGTTAATATTTTAGCTGTCACAGCATCCTGAGGCGACTGTCAATCTGCTGGCCTGGGGCAGCCTCTGAGCAGAAAGAGAACAGTGGATGAGAGGCTGCAGATAGACAAAAGAGGTGCTGTTTACTGAAGGAGGAGAACCTCAAAGTATCTGCTGTTCAGCAGGGTGATGCAGTTTGGGCTCAGTCCTGCTCCCCTGGAACTTCACCTAACTTCTATCATTAATTAAATCCCAAATGCTAACAACCAGCATCCTTTCTAGTATCTTCATAGATTTAAAAGCCCAACTATTTCAAAGTATCAGCAAATCACCAAATTAGAGTGAAAAATCCAAGTGCAGTGTGATATATTGTCAAAGTTGCTGTATCACAGAATCACAGAACATTAGGGATTGGAAGGGACCCTGGAAGGTCATCCAGTCCAATCCCTCCGCCACAGCAGGATCACATAGATCCAGTCACACAGGAACATGTCCAGTGGGTTTTAAACATCTCCAGAGAGGGAGACTCCATAGCCTCCCTGGGCAGCCCATTCCAGTGCTCTATCACCCTCACTGTGAAGAAGTTACTTCTTAGATTGATGAGGAACCTTCTGTGTTCCAGCTTACACCCATCACCCCTTGTCCTATCACTAGATGACATTGAGAAGAGCCTGGCTCCATCCTCCTGACACCCACCCTTCACATATTTGTAAA
>JAOXOE010000001.1:68938566-68958773 GCA_028565055.1 Phoeniculus purpureus
CGTGGCACTTGGTGCCATGGTCTAGCCTTGAGCTCTGTGGTAGGGGTTGGACTTGATGATCTATGAGGTCTCTTCCAGCCTTGGTAATACTGTGATACTGTGATGTGGTGGGACATTCAGTTAGAATGCAAGTTGCCATAAAACGTGAGCTTTCTTTTCTCCTGCGGGATTGGAAGATGAAGATAACAAAGCTGTTGCTGCACGTGCTGGCTGCATTTAATGTATTTAATTAGGATGAATGTGCAAATGATAGAAAATTCCTAATGGTGCTGCATATTGCTTGTTACCTACCAAAATAACACTGCTAAGTATGAGAGAATCATTGCACATTTATTTGCCTTGCTGACTTCCTTTGCTCCTTTGGGATTCCCTGAGCTCCTCTTTTCCTGTAATTTTGCGACAGTACACAGTATTTAATCAATGTGTGATAATACCCAGGGTTTCATTAGTGTCACTCATCTCCCAGTGGTTGAGCTTTTATAAAGAACCAAATCAAATTGCATCACCTCTTCAAAGCGTGCGAGGGGTCTAGGCCACTCCTGTGCTTCCAGGCTCCCCACAGTGCTGTCAGCCAGGGAGTGTGGTCTCATGACAGAATGCTGGTGAGGTTTTTCATTGTCCTTGGTCACCTTTGGGGTTGCTGACAGGCCGAATGAAATGTAGGTGGCAGAAAATGAAAATGAAATGGTGCTAATCTAAACTGCCAAGATGCACAGTGATTTATTTTTCTTAGAAAAAGACTCTTCCTTATTTAACAAAGAGAAGAGGGGAGGAAGAAGACTGCTGCCTCTTGTTTTCAGAGAAGCGGTAGCTCAGGGCGTTTTGTGACTTTTTGCTACCAGGTTGGTTTAGGCCAATTATTACTGAACATGAACAGCTCTTGCTGTCCTTTTTAAACTCATCCTACTCGAATGGAGTGTAGCACAACCATCAGCAATCTGCACAGAGCAAAGAGTAACACAAAGCTTTCTGCAGTGTCTCTTCCCTGGCCAAGAAGTGAAGTATGAGAAAGGGCAAGGCAAGACCTTTCCTTGCTGCTTGCCAGATGGATGTTGATGGAAATGTGTGCTAGTGCAAGAGGAAAGGAATTCTAGGATCATAGAATGGCTGGAAGGAAGCTCAGAAATCACTGAGTTCCAACACTTCTGCCATTAGCAAAGAGACCTCTCACTAGATCAGATTGCCCAGGGTCCCATCCAACCTAGTTTTGAACTCTTCCACGGAGATATCATCAAGAACTTCTCTGGGCAACCTGTTTCGGTGCCTCACCACACTCACAATGAGAAATATAATCTAAGATCTAATATAAATCTCTTTTAGCTTGAAGCCATCCCCCCTTGTCCTACCACTAGAGCCCCCCATAAAAAGTCCCTTTTCAGCTTTCTTATAGGTCTTCTTCAGGTACAGGAAGGTTCCCCCTGCTATAAGGTCTCCCTGGAGCCTTCTCTTCACCAGGCTGAACAACCCCAATTGCCTCAGCCTGTCTTCAAAGAAGACAAATCTGAGTCAAGCACCAAGCTGTTCTGCTGGTCTTTCTGGTATCTGGGTGTAAGACTGTCCAGAGAATTGGATAGGATGAAGGAAGAAAGAATGGAAGGCCTTGGGAAGAAGATGGTGGGCAGAAAATTTCGATTGAAAATTGCTCTGCTGTTCACGAAATGCCCTGCTTTTGTACACACTTGATAGAACAGTCTTTGGAAGTGTTGTAGGTACGTGAATACTCCTAGTCAGACATCTTGTGTGAATCGGAGTCTTCTGTTTTTAACGTGCATTCGTAGTTGTAGCAGAAGACACCTTATTATTGCAGTGTAACTTACTACAGGATGTGAGCACCATTCCAAGCAAGAGAATGAATCTTGCATACTTTCTGAAGTATTTTAAAGGCTTTTGCTGAATTGTTCTTACAAGGCTTTATAGGCACCCTGATGCATGGAAAGAAATATGCTCGCCAAGACAGTGTTGAGCAAGAGAGGAAGATTCGCCGTGGATTTCACTTTTGCTGTATGTCTAGTGTGACCTGATTTCCTTGGAAAGCTTTTGGATTCCCCTTTTACATATCATGCCTGGCAGAGGTGTTGCTCTGCTCTCTTGATGATCCTACTACCACTGAGGAGTTGTCATTGATGGCTCCTATTATTTTAGTTTTGTGTTATTTGGACAGTTTATCATCACCTTGATGGATTAGATAGGAATGTGGATATTAGTTTCTGAGCATGGAAAAGATCTGGCAAGCGTTTTGTTCTCAGGTTTGCTTGACAAGTGTCTGTCCGTGTGACCTACCAGTTTTTCATCTGCAGGGACAACTGTTAAAATACATTTTTGGTTAACAACCAAAAGAACTAGTTTTTGTTAACAATAATAACAAGAACAAAGATTTTTACATGTAATGAAAATCCCTGTTAGTAGCTCAAAACACAGCCTCTGGCTTACCATGATATGTAGACCTAGGATGTATTTGACTTACGTCCTTTGAGAGTCAGGTGAAAAGAACAGAAGATGTGATGTGTAGGTAGCTTGGACTGCTCTAAACGGCCATGAGACGGAAGGCCTAGGGGACTTCAGCTGTACATTTGGAAAAAGTAATCTCCACTCTTATGAAGACTTTCACAGCCACTGCAGAACACTGTCAGGAATGTGCACTGTTCCACACAATGCACCTACACGGTCTATTTATCAGTCAGTCAGGTCTCTGGAGAGGCTCAGACCACATTGCAGCAGTCATTTTCATGCTACTCTGATGTATGAGATCATGACTGCTACCTGCAGAACACAAGACATTTTGCTAGATATTCTGTGACATGAAAAACAGCTCAGCTTTTGATCCCTTGGTGGAAAATGAGAAGGGAGAAAGGAGGGAGCAAGGAGAGAATGTGAATAATTAAAGCTGTTTGACTGATGCCTTCCTACAGTTCCAAACTGCTCAGTCTGATATAACTGTTTAGTTTCAAGGCAACTGAACTAAGTTTGCTAGTTGCAGAGCAGAGCTCGGAACCAACAAGACACCAACACACAGGAGCAAAATCACTGATGTTCTCCTAATTCAGCACTTACCACTATCAGTTTTCTGTAGATTAAACTTTTCAGTCATTTACAGCCTCAATCCACTAGTAATCTTGAAACAGAAGAAATGGAATCCCTTTCATTGCATTAAACATTTTAGAGTCAGGACCCTTGAGGGAAAAGGAGGATTTCTTTCTGCAGGAGCCATAATCTGCATAAGACAGCTATGCCTAGGTGGTCACAGAACCATGGAATATTAGGGTTTGCAAGGGACCTTGAAAGATCATCTAGTCCAATCCCCCTGCCAGAGCAGGATCACCCAGATCCAGTCACACAGGTGGTGACAGACAGCATGACACTTTGGACAGACTTTGCATCCACACTCACAATCTTGAATCAGAGTTTGCTTCTGAACTTACTTCCTCTCCAGTAATGGGACCAGGGATGGCGAAAGAAGAAAGAACAACCAGAAGAACTTTAAGAGATCACCAGAGCTCAAACACTGGAGTTTAACTTCTGGTTTGTACTATTCCTTTCTGCTCTTCAATGGTCCCATTATTAGGAATATAGAAATTATATGGTAGATGTGAATGGACACATGTGACTAAGTGAAGGTAAAATTAAAACAAAAAGTCCTGGGAACAGATGTCAGTCTTTTTCCAACTGCTTGTCTTCCCGGCTCTAATCTGGAATTCAAAATGTGGAAGCATTGATCCAAGAGTGAGTCAAGGTAGTCCAGCAGTTGATTTGTTCCAGAGACTGAAGATGTCCCTGTTTCTACAACTCTTTCTTGGACAGCAGAGCAACGAGTTAAGCAGCCAGGAAATCCTTTCACCGTGCTGGTAAGTCAAACAAATTTGTCTGGTGTCACTCAAAGGGAAATCCTGTTTACTTTTTCAATTGGCTTGCAAAACTGACTGTATCTTCTTTGCATTAGCACTTTGGTTTTCTTGTGCTCCCTGAAGGACTTGTAAGACTAAGAAAGCTGCCAAAGTTTAGCGCTTGTATATGACTAGTGCAAAGTATGGGCCAGCCAGCTTCTAGTTTAAGAATCCTTTTCTAGATCTTCTTAAACCTGAAGAACCCAGAAAAGAGTATTTCTCTTCTGATAATAAATGTGAGAACGTAGGGGAAAGTCTTAACTCCCATCTTTTAATTGTGATCCATGAAAGGAAGAGGTCTTTTAGACCCACTGCAGCTACAGCCTGAGAATGCGGCTGATAGCACAGAATCAGGGCCATGGCATTGCTCAATGCAGAGGTTGAACTTTCCTTGAACAAGAGTATCGGTTCGAACAGCTGAGTAGCTCAGAGAACAGCACCTTTTTCATTTGCCCAGCCCTTTGTTTTGCTTCATTGAACAAATCTCACTTCAGGCTTGGACGCTGAAGGAAGTACTTTGCTGCAACTAATGTTCTGCTTGCTTACCCAGCTATCACATGGACTTCAGGCTAAGTTCATGTGCACAGAAATCAGACATTTAACCTTTCACTCGTTAAATGTGCCTCTTGCATGGAAGCAACAGCTTTAGCATGAAGTGGCTGGGTGACAAACATAAAGGAGGGACTCTGTTCTGAAATCATGGTGTGATAGAAGCAAGACAAACGCAAAACACACTTTTTGTGTGTTAAAATAGGAAGATAATTTAGGGAAACAACGTTGCCCCTCACTCTGTTGTCTTTTCACTCTACTCTGAGAACTCTGCATCAAATTGTGATGCAACCCTTATTATCAAAATGGAATTGCTAGGTATATGAGTCAAGACAGTTGTGTCCTGATTCAATGCATGTCACCCAAAGAAAGTCGTCTCGCATTATTTTCCTGAAACAATTAGAGTTATAAAGAAGTTCTGATGTGTTTTCACATGAGAGAACCCATTCCTAATGACTGACAAAAGATTCAGCCAGCAGGCTGAAAAACTCTTAAAGATTTTTTTAAAGGGCTCTTACCAGCAAGCAGGCTGGAGGTGCATGAAAAGCTGAGAGGGGGCACAGCCAGGACAGATGGTACCGACTGACCAAAAGAATATTCCACATCGTATGACATCGTGCACAGCAATAAAAGCTGGGGAAAGACCAGTGAAAAGATTTAAACACATTTTTCTAGAATTAAAAGCTTAGATGGTGGGTATCTCAGGGGGTTTTCTAATCCAAGAAGGCAAGCACATGAGAGTCATTTGGTAGAACACACAGCTGTGATTACACCACGAAAACAAACTGTATTTTGAGCACTCTTAGAAGCAAACCTGGTATTTAAAGGTTTTGGAGGTAACTTCCTAAAGAAACTTAGTTGTCCCAACCATACATTAGCTATAACTACTTTACTTTCTGTCATCCCACATGCATCTTCTTTTTCTGTCACAAAAACTTGATGACTGGACAACTACAGCCCGCAGGCATGCCTCTGAATGTCCTGCTTGGAAGGTGTGAACGAGAAGGATTTTTTTTTAAATCTGTGCTCAGTTTTCAAAATTCACTGGTTTTGATTTGGAAGGCCAAGATAACTTTCAAAAGGTTTATTTTCACCTGTAAAGTGACAGTGGTAAAAGCAAACCTATAGCTAACTGCCATAGTGCATGAGGACACAAGCACACTCCTTCAAAGCCATATGGCTTGACAGAAGACCCGCTTGGGACACTGTGCGAACTATTGCTACCTCTTGCACTTTTACTACAGATTTGCAAGCAGGAGGAATTTCTGTCTTATAGTACAGTAAAGAAATGACCACTATTTTAGTCAGTCTATGTTTTCCTTCACAACTAGTCATAGGAAGCACGTTCATGTCTGAGAATTATGCATGCTGATACAAAGGTTATTGGTTTGGGTTTATGAAGTGAATGAGGGAAGTTAGAGTTTAAATGAATTCATGTAGCCTTAGGCTCAAGCAGCTTGGATACCAATTTTCCTAACTTTTTTCTGTAGGCAGTGGAGGGAGATGAACTCCTCCAGAGCTCCCTAATTCAGCATAACTAAAATGGGCATTTAAAGTAACCTTTGCAGAAGCTTTGGAAGAGAAGCCTTCTGACACAGCGCTGGAAGCTAGGTGGCATAACTAATGATTCTAATGCTTCCTAAAATGCCCCCTGAACTATGTCAAGCAAAGGGAAACAGCTTGCAAACAAAGGATAAAATTAAATTGCTTAGTGAAAAAAAATGGGTAGATTTTCTAACCAGTCAGGATTTGATGACACTACAATAAAGTTTCCTGTTTGTCCATATTTTACAGAGGCAGGGAAACGCGAAGAATCAATTCTTGTAAAGGAATGATGGTCCTAAGTATCTACAGATGCAATTCTCATTCGCTGGCTCTTGTATCATGTTTAGTTAGCTCATTTCAGGAAGCACCTCCTGATGACTGATCTCCAGTCTGATCTGCAGAGTAGGTAGGAGTGCAGTAGTTGGTAGGAAAGAAGCTTTCAAACCAAGCTATAGCCTACAAGATCATAAGGATTGTGAGTGGAAGGGAGAAGGAGCACACGCACAGGCATGCTTTAGTTCTAAGATGCAAATTAATAAAAGTGTCTTCCTGATGATACAATCCAAATGACATTTAATGAAAGATGGTGTCTTTTGATGTGGCAGGCTTGGGAAGGATTTCAGTGATAGTTATGAAAACAAGACACCAAAACCCTGTGCAAATTACTGATCTGCATATGAGTAACATATGCCACTGAAACACACAGAGAAACTCTACCTCCCAAAAGGAGTGATTGTATTTTGGTAGGTGAAGAAAGGAATGTAATGATTCTATGACACAGTTTGGTTTATTATTATTGTAGGGTTTTTTTTAACCAGCAGACAAAGATGAGAAGTGTCTACAAAAATGACAAACTACTCCCTAACCCTAATTGCAAAACATGATTTTGTTTTTAGGGACCTTCCTGAGCAGCTGAGTCATTTACAATGCTTCAGTAACAGACTCTGAGGAATCTGGCTCCTCAGATTCCTGACTGAGGATCTCTTACTGGGGAACTTTGGGAGTTCTGGGCTCTTTCTGGCTAGTCTTTTGGATAGAGCAAGTTTCAGGCATTTGCTTCCGCTTCTAGCTCTGTGCTGATCAGTTGGGGAGACTTCACGCGTATCTGTCCATGTACGTCTACACTTGTATTTATTTATTTGTGTGCATATATGTGTGACTTTTTCCTAGTAAAAACCAGTACCAGATGCTGTTAAGTCCACTGTCTGGAACATTGAAATAAAATAAAATGTCATGCATTGACATTACTACTAATGAAAACCAAGACCATAGGACTGTATTTTATATCCACTTTATTTCAATCAACAGGTTCTTTGCTATATTTAGTGCTGGAGTTTGGAGTTAATTTTTACTTGCGTCTCAAGCCCACCAATTCCATTGCTGGAGCTGCTTTGCAAAGCATCTTAAGGTGCTTTCGGGCAAAGTTTGATTTCAATCTCTTCTTAGCTATGCTTCACTGCTGGTGTGATATCTCAAAAGACTAATATCTCTTGCTTGTATGAGACATATTTCACCCAGATGCCAAGCACACAGTTTCATCTAGAAGAAAAAACCCCTCTGCTTTCCTGCAGAAATATTTCTTGCTGTGAGTTGGCAGCAACAGACAATCACGGGCTCTTAAAATACTGCATTATACAGTGTTATACACTGGAGTAGAGACGGTTGGGCTTTTTGTGTGCGCATGCCTGAGGGAGAAAGAGAGAAATTCTGGATCTTCCTGACATGTCACCTACTTGTCAGAGTGACTGTCAGCTGACATGGAGCTGTATTGTCTGCATCCAGAGACCTAGTGTTATTTCTGAGATACCTTCAAAATCGTTACTCTCTGCAAAGGAATGCACAACACACGAAAAAACCCTTCTTGCACCTAAGTCTTGAGCAGACTGAAAGAACTGAAAGAATCACTCCAGGGCATTTGTGACTGAAGGCAGTGAGAGCAGCTATTCTGAATTTGCTGCTCACTGGTTAGTTAATGGCAGTTTGGCACATCCCTGAGGGCCTTTTCTAGCACAAATAGAGAATCAGCATCTCTGGTTGGAGGGGATCTGCCAGGCCTGTATGGTGACTTGGTCATTCTCTCTGTGTCAGGAAGATGGGGAGCTGTGGTTCCTCTTTGCCTTTATCCTTCTGCTTAAAATCAGCCCGTGTTGCAAATATGCATAGAAACCTGTCTGTTTGGAATACGTATTTGAACTAAGCGAACAGTTGGCGTGCATGTGCTAGTCATGAAAAGCAGAATTATGCTTCTGAGCTGCGTGTTTACTGGTGTTTTTTATTTCTGGCTTGAGGGTCAAATGGACATAAAGCTACTTGCACTTCAACGGAGAGATCATCACACCCAGACTCAAAACAGCACCTGGTAAACGTTACTTTGGAAAGAGAAAAGCAGTTTTGCTTGTCAGCCTGGAAAACACATTTGTCACTGGGTAATACATATAGAGAAGATACCATTTTAATAGACATAATTCAATTCTACCAGCTTCCTCTTCCCACTCCAGCTTTCCAAATAAGATGAAACTTAGGCTGAATTGGTTAATGTTGTGTTGTTTTCTGTGCAGAGTGTGTCCATGAGACTAGATTTCCTCTCAGAATAAGTGGTATATTTACACTACTTGAGGAGCTATCGACAAGCATTTGAGGTGGCCCGAGGTATTCATGGTAACAACTTTAGTTGCTTTTATATTGCGATGTGTCCAGAAGAAGACTGTACTTGCACCCAAGACGATAACCCCATATAATCTCTTCCTCTCGTTTTCATAAACATCCACTGGGATCTCTAGCAAGATGATTTTTCTTTCTGGTACATGTCTTTTGAAACTGGGGTCTTTGGATTTTGTTGCCCCTTTCAAATACACACAGTTCTGCTGTGGTGCACCGCAGCTCAACTCAAACTCTGAAAATGAGGCTATGTTTGCACCTCAGGGAAGAATAGTGCCTCGCCCTGCAGTCTGATGGAGAGGTAGAACTAATGTTTCTGATGAGCTCAAATCGTATGGCAGTGCCTTTAAATAACAACAACAGCAAATGTAATTGAATTACTGCCAAATGTTCTTAGCAAATTGTCTATTTTCTTTTTGCCCTCAAACAACTAAAGTAGTATTAAACCTAAGCAACTACAAATGCTAATATAAAGAGCTTGACTCAGACCCAGAGTTAAAGCTGGAAATAATTCTGTCCTTAATCCACTCTGTAGTGCCCTTTGGTATCATTGGTTGTCATTCCAGAGGTCTAATAGACTGCTTTCGTCCATCTTGGGTAGCAGAGCAAACTGGATAGCAGAGCACATTCTCACTGCAACCTGCGATGGGCTTCTCATTGCACTCCTAGCTGGCTTTTAAAAGAGCATTTACAAACGCTATTACTACTATTACGTGATTATTGCAAGACTTTTCCTTGCTGTATAAATGATAAATGGAAATGCAAGATCCCTCACGGAATGCACAAACTGATTGTTTTACTCTGCACACTTCAATAAGCTTGAGGTATTATCAAGAGCTTCAAACCAGAGGCTCTCCAGCCTTTGATTCTGTATTGTGCATATTTATGACTTTTGTTGGGCTTTAATTACTGAATTCTTTGGCTTGAGGAACTTTCACATTTAGCAATCCATAGAAGCTATGCCTGTAATACATTGATATAGGCTTGGACTGATTTTCAGATACGTGGAAGGTATTTGGTCATCGAACTCCTCTTTAAATAAGTATTACTCTTGATAAATATTATATGTGTTATATCTGTAGTAAAGTTCTTTAAAAAGAAATTAGCATGGTTAACCCTTCTTGTAAGTGGAAATGGAGTCATTGCAAGAGATTGGGAGGGACTTGTCATTGAGATTACTGAAAAGAGAAAGAACAAAGCAGATATCAACATCACACTCCCTGTGAGATCTTGATAACAGACAAAAATAACACATATTCCCTAGGACTAATGCTGTGTGTAATTGATTTACGTTGGCTGGCAGCTGGTGTATAGAAGGATTCTATTGCTGGTCGATAGCTTTAGACCGTCACTGCTGTCTGTGGCCATACTGACCATCCTTTCACTGTAAGCTACCAATTAGTGAAACTGGGTTGTGATCAGCTAGCAGATCAGCTAATGAAACAAGTAGGTTAAATGCCTTTGATTCTCTCTTGAAGTAGATACGAATTTCATTCAGGTTTGCTAGGTGTTTTCCAGCTGTAGTCCAGACTACGGATTTTCAGTCAATAAAATGGTTTCCCTGGATCTGTAACTTTAGTGTAAAATATTGAGATAATCTGGACTGTCTGCAAGAAGTGAGTTAATAATAAATTCATAGTGTAAGAAATAAAGTTCCAATACTTCACTGCTGAATTACCACTTGCTCTAAGTTCCATAAGTGGTTTTATTTTCTCTGATCCTGTGCACCCCAGGGCAGCAGCTGTTTTTTTTTATTTCTGTAGAGTATGCAGAACAGCCTGCTTATTATGAGACAGCTTTAGAAACAGGTTATAATGCTGCTTGTTTTAATGTCAAAACTGTGAGAATGTGAACTTCTCAGAATGATGAGTTTTCTTAAGATACTGCAGTTTGAAAAGTGTGTGTGCGTTCCCTGAGCAACATTTGAGATGTCTTTCCTAAGACTTCAGGTGCAACTCTGAGGGCATCTCTAACCCTGCTCTGGTAGAGTATTACGTCAGGCAGATGGTCCTAGGAACAGGATGTGCAGGGTCTGAAAGAGGAGCTCATGGCCCCATTGGGTCAGTGAAGAGTGTGATGTACCTTCACAGGAGGATCCACAAAACCCCACAGGTTAAGCGCCTTCAATGCCGCTGGAAGGGAAAGGACCTGACACAGTTTAGCCTGGACTAACTACATCAGTAATTATTCAGTTTCTTAATTGATGACAAGGTACAACTGAGCCTGAAATGTCATGGAGACTGCTGATTATTTGCCTGAAAATGCCATGCTGTGAATTGCAGTGATTGAAAAGCTGCCTGCCAGGCAGAGGAGCTCTGGGTACAGCTCCTGAGGATGACCTCCATAGAAAGAAACCCCTGGGAGCATCCTTAGTTTACTCAAGACAAGCTTTTACCACTCTGTGTCAGATCTGCCACCTTATCAGGCTTGGTGTGAACTTCCAGGCTGTTATTTTTTTATTGCAAGCTAGTGCTAAACGAGCTGGTGTAAGACTAGTGGGGAATACTTGCACAGGTTATAGCCACAGCGGGGACTGCACTGCAGATATACCCCGAGGCTTCAGTTCAGCAACAAAGTGCAGTGGTCCACCCACACAATTTAAGCTTCCTGTATGATTAAGATCTTAGAATTTGTCCTGGAATACTGGAAACAGTGAAAGCCTGTAATGGTTAGTTAGACAAAAATTGTAGTGATGCTTTCTGGCTCATTTCTTATAATCAGAAAGGAGCTTTTCTATCCATGAGGTGTACACTTCAGATGAAAGCAATGCAATTCTATGAACAATTACAAACATAGAAAGGGCAAATAAAGATGCAGGTAGAAAGGGAATAGGATGGTGCATTCCTTCACGTGGGCAACAGCTGTCTCACCTCCCTCCATCTACTTCTGATAAAATATTAATTTTATTCTAATGCTAAAGCCAGGTTTCAGATTTTATTCACAGATAACCCAGGGTGCAACAGGCTTAACACCCTGTTCAGTCACATCTGGAAATTTGCCAGCAATGGAGATTCTACCAGAATCTCTGGGGAAGTTGTTCTAATGAATGATCCTTCTTACTCTAAAAAATACCTTTATTGTGTAAAAAGGATATTGAGATTTTAAATTAGGCTTCTGTTTTCAGCAATCCAGTGCAGGACCAACAGTCCAAGATGCTCAAGTGTATTGCAGCAGGAACATGGTCATCTGTCAGTTTGACCAGGAGGGCTAATGGTTATAAGCCTCTGTATTAGACTGGTCTGTTAGAAATTTAGCAATTAGTTTAAACCAGGTAATGGCCGATGTGTTTTAAAGGAACAAGATTATGATGGATGAATTATCATTAAGCATCTCAAAACCAGGTGTTTTTATGTTGTGTTCTTTTCTTGAAGGTTTATTAGAGCTTAGACATGAAAGCCAGTATAACAAAATCCAGACTGCAGTTGGCTCTTGTAGCCCAGGGGAAAATACAAGTGCATTTTCAAAGCAAAAACATCAGGCTACCCAAAAACATTAAAACTGTAATGTGAAATATTCTGGTAGCTGATTTGTGCACGTTTGCACAGACTTCATAATATATTTAAATTTGCTTTATTCTTGTTTATAGAATGGATTGTTAGAAACATTCTTTTTTTTTTCCCCTTTCTTGGTGCTTCCTACTCACTGTGTGTATTATGTACAGAGACTGTTGAACTATGAGACCTACTCTGAACTCACTTGGTTTATAGGCTAGATTGAAGTGCTCTCTGGACAGGGTCAATTGGCTAAGATGCCTCTGTGCACCCAGGAAGCATCACTGCTCTAAGTAGTTGTCAGTGTGGTGGACAACACAGTGCTTAAGCACGGTGTCCTTATCTTGCAGGAAATTTTTGCTGTCTAGATCTAGGCACATGACACATTGGTTTACTAAGTGATACTAGATGCAGGAGAATTATTCAAATCAGAATGTGCTCTGACTTTTGTTTTTGTATTTATACATAATTTTATTTTCTGTCTATTAATTCATTTATAGATCATAGCTCTGACTTTGAAATACCTCAGGTATATCACAGAAATACTACAGATTCTGACACGCAATTGCACTGACTTCAGCATCAGTAACTGTCACTGCTGGTGCCAGAAACCTGCTCATGCCTTCACTACAGAGAGTTCTGAAACCAAGATGCCTATGGAAAGGGTGGAAGATATCAAGGCCCATAGCACTTTGTTTATAGACCCTGCAACAGCCACTAAAGAAATTTTGATTTGAGAAGCATCTTTTATCTGCTGTGTAACTTTAGCTGAAGTGAATTTTTGTTTTTCAATTTTAACTGGAGTTCATTTTCAGCTAGAATTTTTGGCAGAACTCATTTTTGCTTACTACTGACTTGAACAGTGCTGTCAGCAGAATCTCCTTTTCTTTGGAAAGCCTGATATCCTTGTGATGGGGGAATAATGTTTCCTCGTGGCTCTTTCACCTCTAGTCTTGTCTGTGCTATGATAGGGAGCTGTCAGCAAGCTATCAGCAAATGAACCAAGGACAAGACAAGGGAGAATGGTGGCTCACCACAGAGGTTTAGATTTTCATGCCAAGTTCTGAGTGGTGGGAGATGTGACCACCTCCTGTTTGGAAAGCACTGTAAGAGGAATAAGGTGGTGATTCAGTTTGTATGTTCCCAGGTGAGGGCAAAATGCATCATAAGTAGTTTCTGCACTTGTCCTTAGAAAATAGTGTGGGCACCTGATATAACTCTGTGGGCTTCCTTTCTGTGCAGAAGCCAATGATAGAACATAGACAGATGGAAAGCTATCAGACAGGACTTTTTTTCCTTTAAGAATCTCAGTCATTAGAGCATCGGTGGCATACTTCCCGAGTATCCTGTGGTATGAGTAATGAACAAGGCAGGGAGGCATGATGGGCAAGGTACTTGTCCACCTTGTTTGTCTCCACGAAGTATCATGATGAGCCCATGATGATACTTTAGGCTGAGCAAAAGATACATGCACGCAGTTTCCTACGAAGACACACTAAGGCAAGACAAAGTAGTTGGTGGTTCTCGCATTCACAACCGTTGGCTCCGAGAACACCAAATTATTCCCAATGCCATACTGCTTATGTTCTGCCTGGCTGCACTATTGGAAATAATGGCATCTTGCAAATGGTGACGTGAATCCTGCAGGGGATCTTGCAAGTGGAGCTGCATAGGTGCGAAGCTGCAGGAAATGGCTGCTCTTGTTGTCTGCAGACAACAAGAATCTGCAGGACCAGGAAGGATATGGGAACATGAGGAAGATGTGTACTGACAAACTTAGGAGAAGCTTACAAGGCATCTTTCTCAGCTGCTCCTGACTTTATCCACTACGTTTGCATTAGCACTAAAGCAGAACAGAGGTCTAAACTCTCTTAGACAACAGTGAGTTGAAGTACTACCTATACAACTGTGTTGAAATATGCATTACATGAATTTCAGGTAATACATTATTAATAGTGGTAATGTAATATCCCGAGCAACCTTAGGTATATGTGTAATGACCATTAATATCTAGAAAATGTTTATTTTGTGTGTGTGTACCTGCCTGTGTGCACAGCTGCATGTGTCACGTGGAGGTGACTCTAGGTTTCTGTAAGCACTGCTTGAGATTCAGTCTTGACGCACACTGGAGATAAAAAGGTTTGCATCATTTTTTCCTTTTTAGATTCTGTCTAATGAACTTTTGTTCCTAATGCATTAAAGGAAGGGAAATGAATGCTTTCACTAGCTATTTATAGAAAAATCTTTAAAATAATCTTTAAGAGGGATTATTCAAGGATAATTTTATCAAGCTAGAATAAATAATTGTACAGTATACAGAGTGACAGTTTCTACTTGTTATGATTTTACAGTCCTCATAATATTTATCATTGGAAAAATTGGAGTGCTAAGCTACTAGTACTGCTTTCCATCAAAACTAGTTAGAATATATCTTAAAGCGACAATTCACTAGGGTGCCGCCAATGTATCTGCAGAGCTTTCTGTCAATTGCTGAACTGTTTTGCTCATATAATAAAGTTAGTACCAAATCATAATCTTTGGTGACATGGGATGCATCTTTGGGATGCATTTAGGGAGGTAAATATAAAATAAGTGAAATAATGATTACAGGAAGGAAGAGCAAGGAGTTAATCCATCCGTCTTGTACACTAATATAGATGAAGTGATTGCTGCAAGAAAATAATACAGCGTTAACTTTGTCACATTATTCTCAAGCTGGTGCTAGTTATCTCCAATTTTTAGATTTTAAAATCTGTGTATGTACGTGTTCTTGTTAATTAGACGTTCCTTACATTAAAAACCAGCTTCCAAACATATGGATTCTTAGTCCATTGTGCAACCATATTTCAAGATAATTTAAGAATGTAGTCCTTTCTGCTTTATTCATAATATAACGCAGTCTGCTCCATTAATTCCGTTAATTCAATTAATTTCCATTCATAGATGGAAACATATTCTGAAGTCATAATCTTTGAATAGTTGATGGATTTTATCACGAGCACTGGAAATTATCATCATTGAGAGCTTGTAAATCTAAGGGAAGGGGCTGTCTGCTGCACATAGAAGAACCCATGTAGAGGGCAGAACCTCAGGTCTTCTTGGAACTGGTCTAGCTGATGTGAAAAAATTGATTTCTGTTTCTCTCACTGAAATAATAAATTGTTTTACTCCATTATGTTTTTTTGGAAGTGAATATGGAAAGCTTGATAAATCACATCCCTTTTTATATGTGGTTATCTCACATGTTGTGCTAGTGTTTATTGTCACACATGGTTGTCAGTGGTGTTGCTCAGCTTGGTGTGATGACAGAGGAAAATATTATCTGTCTTACAGGCAATGAAAGATGAAAAATTAAAGTGCTTGTCTAGTGTACTTGTGTAAATGTACTCCCAATGATCCTCTCAGATGACTTTTTACATGCTGAGCACAGGCAAATGCATTGCCAGCTCACCTTTTTTGATTTTAAATCTCCAATGGACATGTTAACAAAACCCTCTTGTCATAGGTTTATTTCAGTTTGTAGTGCAGCGAACATCTGCCACTGTACAAGGTGCAGAGGGCTCTGATATCCTTCTCCACCCCTACAACGTGTGCAAGTATACGTTATATTGAACTAGCTTAATGGTCTTCCTTCCTTCTTTCCTTCCTTTCTTCCTTTCTTAAAAAAATCTTACGTTGGGTGGAGGCATTTCTTTGAAAAGTTATACTACCTGCAACTTTTTTGCAATGCCATTTACATTTCATTGGAGTCTAGGGGTGCCTTGTTCTGCCCAGATGTTACTCTCCCTTGTACTGCCTCAGTAAATGAGGCTCCAGCACTGCACTGATGAGAAGTAGATACCGTAGGGACATTCTGGTCATGACTTCCGTGCTCTCTACTGTGAGAAGTTGCTGGACCAAGAGCGAAGGACGTTCTTCAGAGGTCTGGCATTAGAAGTTAGCAGCAAGAGCTCTTCATTAATGAAAGCTGGGCCTTGTGTTTAAGAAAATGAAGCAGAGCTGGCTGCAGAATCAGATAATGAACTCAGCAACACCTCTGCTCATCAAACCCACCGGAGCTATATATTAGAGCAAACTGTACCTCTTTCCTTTTGAGTATCCTGGTTGTGTAGTGCAACTAGTGGTACCCAGGTAACATCACACCAACTGCTATTTTGTTGTGCTTCAGTTCTGTAGTGCTTGGTTCAAGCAGGATGAGGTCTCCCTTCTGCCACTTGAGCAGTTATTTCTGTGTCACAAGATGGGAGAGGGAGTCTGCTGCACTAGTGTAGGTTCTGTATTTTAATCTGTTGATGGTGGAACATGCATATGTAACCCATCTGTATCTCTATGGCAGGCAACTTGCTCTTTCTTTGAAAAATAAAAGAGCTGTTACACAAAAATAACTGTATTAATAATTCTTTCTAAAGCCACAGTATTAGAGAAATTAGGACACGAGCACTTGTAGTATGATCTCCAATCATGTCCTGCTTTTCCTTTGGGAAATCTCCATCTGCAGAAGGAGTGATATTCAGGGTGTGAGACAGGGATATGCAATGAGAAAAAGTAGCTGGTTGTACATCTAATTTCTCTTTCACTCATAAAATTCACAGATGTATAAGTAAAGACCTTGTACTTAGATGGTGATTTAGTTCTTGGTCCCTAAATCTCATTTAGTTGTCCTTTTTGAAAACTTATAAAAACAATCTGTGGTTGTTGGCTGTCATTAGGACCACACACTCTTAATTTCCTGAGTGCTCAGCTGAGACCTGGGGATTCTGGATTTCATCTTGGTAACCAAGTCTGTGCACCTGACATTGTTGAGAATTAGCACCTTTGGCAGAAGGCCAGTGGAGATGAAAATACCCTGAGGCTTGGAACATCACTAGTTATAGCCCTCATCTCTGGTTTCTCTGGTGGCCTTTGGCAGGCAAGTCTGACTTCCATCTCAGTTTCTGTTTGCAAAGTGGAGAGACTGTTGAATGCCTTGCAGGACAACTAGCTGGAAATATGTGAGCAAATGGAATGTCCTGAGAATTTAGTCCAGTTAGTACTGGCAGTTCCTAGCTTGAGGGTGCTCTGAAACCACAGCTGCTTCGAGCCTTTCACTGCAGACTGATTGGTACAGGATAGGTATAGACACGACTGCTTTTTCCCCTGCTACACTCATATGTCACTGACACTTACAGGCTGTCTGTTTCTCTTTTACATTGCTGGAGCTGTAGGGTTTAAGGCTAAAACAAATGTTTAACCAAGAAGCCAGTCCACCACTACCTCCTCCGATCTAATCAAGGGTTATGTATGATGCACATATATTTACACCGGTGCGTACATGTGTGTATATATCTATTTAATGTATTCAACAAATACTTAGTGCACTTTAATGAAAACAGAGAGTCAAGTCTTTAATCTCTAGTACATCAAACATTACCTCTAGTTTTGTGGAAGAAAGTCGAGTGGGATATTAAAGCCAGAAATTACAGAGCTGTTTGTAGAAGTGGTTAGTGAACGTAGGCAATAATCTGTTGTTGCAAAAGCAAAATCCCTAAGGATTTTGGGTCCATGTGTTCAGTGTGCATGCACTGCCTGTCTGTCTAATAGATCAATATTTCACGGACCAAGAACAATTTACATGACAGACTGTAAATTATAATGGCTCCCAAACCAGCCTGTATAAATGGATGCTAAGCAGCATGAATCAATAACACATGCTTCTCTAACAGTTTCCCTACTGCTATTGGGAGACAAATGCTGAAACACCACATCTGTTGTTCTGTTGCCACCTTGGGAATGCCTGATACTACACATCCCATCCAGACCTTTGTTCTGGTCATTTTTTTTGATATTTTCTATGAAAATCTTGGCAAGGAAACCTGCAGCCCTCAGTGGAAACTCAAGATCCTCATGGTTTATGACTAAGCAAGTCAAACATCTTGCATATATAGTTGTACAGCTGGCATTAATTAAAGTACAATGTCCCACTGGCTTCATAGTCAAATGTCAGAACTGGGACAGTATGGTTTTGTGGGAGTCACAGCTTTGTCCTCAGTAAGAAAGGATGTCTTACTCTCTGATACTGAAAAAAATCTCTCTTGTTTTCATTCCCAGTTCTAAGTATTCTTTGTTATTTCTGACTCCATATAATTTAATCATTTCAGTATCATCTTTAATTCCTCTGTTTTTACCTCAGTTCTTCACTTCATAGACTCACGGAATCATAGGTTTACACGGGAAGGGACCTCAGAGATCATCTAGTTCCATCCCCCCTGTCACAGGTAAGGACACTGTCTCTGGTTGCCCAGACCCCATCCCACCTGACCCTGAACAGAGAAGGCACATCTATAGCTTCTCTGAGCAACCTGTTCCAGCGCCTCACCATCCTCCTAAAGGAATTTCTTCGTAAGATCTAAGCTAAATGTAGTATCTTACAGGTTGAAGCCATTCCCCCTTGTCCTATCACTAGAGTCCCTCATTAAAAGTCCTTTTCCAGCTTTCCTGTAGCCCCCTTTCAGGTACTGGAAGGCTACTATAATGTCCCTTCTGGAGCCTTCTCCACGCTGAACAACCCTAACTCCCTCAGCCTGTCTTCTTAGGGGAGGTGCTCCAGTCCTCTGATCATCCCTGTGGCCCTTGTCTGTACTCAGTCCAACATTTCAGTGTCCTCCTTACAATGGAGAACTCCAGAACTGCATGCAGTACTCCAGAGAGGTATCACAAGAGCACAACAGAGGGAGACAATCACCTCCATTAACCTGGTGGTGACACAGAGTACAGCCCAGGATATTGTTGGCCGCCTGGGCTGCACTCATACATAGCTGGCTCATGTTGTGCTTCTCATCCACCAGTCCTCTCCTCAGAACAGCACTCAATCCATTAACTGATGTTTTATGTCTTTCATATGGAATAATATCAGTAAATCAGCTGGTGTAACATACACAGATTAAATCACAGTCTGCAAAGCTGCTGCTAAGATTTCCCCTTCTCCACTCTGCACACATGTACTGTCACACCTCCCTTCGGTGTTTTTGTGCCACACTGTAATTGTGTCCCATTTTCTTCTGTCGCTCTGCTAGCAGCTTTTCTTTGAGATCATGAAATTTAACCTTCTGTCTTTCAAAATTCACAACAAACGAGATCTTTATTGTAGATCGTCTCCTCCCTGTCTATTCACCTGGTGTTCTTCAAAAGTGCATTTCCTCAGGATGTCCCATAGTCATGAAATTGGCAGTCAGTCATGGCCACTGAAGTACCTACTCTTCTTTCTTGTGTTTGTGAACTCTTGGGAGCAGAAGCTGTGAAAACTGTTTGCCACAGACTGTCTTTTGCGCAGGTCAGTCTGTGTGTCTGATGCTCTAAAAAATAAAAAAGGGTAATGGATGCCTGGCATGAAGAGAAGGAAGAAAGTGTGGATAGAGTATGGCAAAGGAATTATCTCAAGGAGAGCCCAAGCTACCTGGTCAGTCTGGTTGGAATAGTGTCTTTCTAAGCCTCAGGGCAAACACTATCGACTAGTTGGTGCATTTCTGCATAACGAAGGGATAGGAGTGGAAAAAGGGAAGAAACAAAGCAGTCTTTTTTTTTCCCCTCTGCAGTAATCCATAGATAGTTGGCTGAGATGGGCTAATATTAAAATGAAACCACATTGTCACACTCTTCCCACACCTACGAGCAACAGACTGAACTATACATAAGAGACAGTACTCCCTAACATCTGACTGAAGCACATTTGCGTTCCCTGTGCCAAGAGAAGGATAGAGATTGTATCGACACCTTGCTTTAAAAATGCTGCGAGCATTTAAAAAAAACCCTGAACATAAGAAGGTGGTTTATATTTAGAGCTCAAATTGTGGTTTACACTGATAATTTTTGGTAAGCAATTCCATTGCTTGTTAGGTTTTGAAATGCCATTTTAGAGGTTTTTACCTCTTAGTTCTCTCTGAAGTTACAAACCACCACAAGGGTAGCAAATCAATAGTTGCTGTAGCTTTCTCTTAGGCTACATTACCTGCTTTGTTTGCTGGCCTCCTTGTCTCTAAAGCAAGATATACCCTGAATATATCAAACAAGCAACCCCCCCTCCCTCCCTCCCTTCTTCCCTTCCTTC
>JAOXOE010000001.1:68983331-69019306 GCA_028565055.1 Phoeniculus purpureus
AGAGCCTGGAATGGGTTGCCCAGGGAGGTGGTTGGGGCCCCATCCCTGGAGGTGTTTAAGGCCAGGCTGGATGAGGTGGGGTGTCCCTGCCCATGGTGGGGGGGTTGGAACTGGATGATCAGTTGGTCCCTTCCAACCCAGAGTGATTCTGATTCTTTAACTTCTCCAGTGAAGTGATCCTGCTGTGGCAGGGGGATTGGACTAGATGATCTTTTGGTGTCCCTTCCAAACCCTAATGATTCTGTGATTCTACTAATACTGGTATCATCCATTGCAGAGAAAATACACTCGAGAAGGAGTTACTCTGGTTAAACAAAGATGTAGATGTCAAAAGTTACGCTACTAGAGAGTGGTGTGGTTTGAGAATGTTGGGAGAAGAGAGTCTTGAATAAGAAGAAAGAGGAAAGAGTCAACGTGTACCAACCCTTACTTTGAATGTGGTGGAAGGCAGCAGTAAACTGAGATGGTCTGAAGCTGAGAGAGAACTGGCAAGGGGCAGATCAAGCAGATTGAAAATGAAGACAGGCAGGGTCATAAAGTGGGGCTGTGCCCAATTTTGGGCTAAGACTACGTTTCCTGAACTGGATATCCTGGAGACAACAAACTTCTCTCAAAGGCTCAATCAGCAACCAAAACCATCACTGCACAGAAGAAAGTAAGACTTCACATTTATCTCAGTGCCAAGCCAGCAAGTGGAAGTTATAGTCCTATGCAGTGAATTTGTATCTTACTGGTGTAGGGATTATACAAACAAGAATATGTGCACAGCAAGTCTAAAGATGTAAACAAAAATGTTAATGAAAATTAAGAATGAATAAAGAAATACCATTTGATTAAATGTTTTCTATAGTATGATGAAATACAATTTGATTAAGCACTTAATATAGTAATAAGAGAGACTTTCCTACATCATCAAATTAATAAAAGCTGCAGTATTTTAACTTATAAGCTTAATTACACCACTCATCCTCTCTGGCTCGACTAACAGCAGCAGCTAAAATTGCTACTGACTATGGTCATTCTGCATCTCCAGTAATCCAAAATCCACATTAAAAGTAAAACTGCAAAGTTTTTATACTCATCAGTAGAAGCATTAGTGCTTCTACTGGGAATTAGTGGTGTTGGAACTTGACAATCTTTAAGGTCCCTTCCAACCCAGAGAACTCTACAATTCAATTATTAAGTAGTCTGACTACTCAAGGAAAAGAAATTCTTCTCCTTGGTTTAGTATGAAAGTCATTTCTATTGTGGAAGACATCTAGGTTTCTTTAAACATTACTTAACTGCTAACTGCTCTACAAATACTTGTTTCTTCAAAGAGAATAAACAACTGTAAAAAACACAGAAAACTGTCTGGTAATGGTCTCTAAGCTTGTAACTTCCAAAGGAGAAGCCTTTAACAGCCTTGTTCACACAAAAGCACACAGTTGTTAAATCTACGTAGATGCTTTTGCACACTCCAATGTGCCAAATTATTATCTCAAGTCCGGATGATACACACATCCTCGGACACACCTTGTTCTCTTTGCAGGATTCCTGGAATTCACCCTGAAAATGACTTGTTTTGGGGAGAAAAGCTGATTTGCAGGAAGATTCATTACACTGTAGGTAAAACTAAACCTAGAGGCAGTGTAGGCCCCCTGCTGAATGAGATGGGTACCCTGGAGACAGAGGATACAGAGAAAGCAGAGACACTGAACACCTTCTTTGCTTCTGTCTATACTTCTATCTTGATATCAAGCCCCAGACTGCTGAGGCTCCAGAGGAAGTTGAGGCAAGAGAGGAGCTTGCCTTGGTTGATGAGGACTGGATTTGGGATAAGTTGAGCAAACTAGATGTACATAAATCCATGGGCCCTGATGCGATGCACCTGCGAGTGCTAAGGGAGACAGTGGAAGTCATTGCTAAGCCACTCTACATTGTCATTGCTAAGCCCATCATCTTTTCTAAGTCATGGGGATCAGGAGAGATGCCTGGGGACTGGAGGATAGCAAATGTCACTCCAATATTCAAAAAGGGTAAGAAGAAGGACCCAGGTAGAATCATAGAATCATTAGGGATTGGAAGGGACCCCAAAAGATCATCTAGTCCAATCCCCCTGCCGCAACAGGATCACTTCACTGGAGAAGTTATAGAATCAGAATTACTCTTGGTTGGAAGGCACCACCTGATCATCCAGTTCCAACCCTCCCACCATGGGCAGGGACACCCCACCCTAGACCAGGCTGGCCAGAGCCTCATCCAGCCTGAAATTAAGCACCTCCAGGGATGGGGCCCCAACCACCTCCCTGGGCAACCCATTCCAAGCTCTCACCACTCTAACTATAGACCACTCAGCCTCACCTCCATCCCAGCAAATGTGATGGAACAATTTATCTTAGACACTATCTTCAGTGTCTTTATTCCATTTAAAAAAAAAAATCGGAGATTTTTATCAAGAATAAATACAGTCAGAAGATGTATTTAAATATTTTTTCCAATTTTTAAAACATCCCAATTTTCTGTTTTAATATCTTATATCCTCCTCAAATTACAGATTATACCCAACATTCATCCAGTTTTGTGCAAACCTGATTATTGAAAAGATAAACACAGAACAGCTACTACACTGTGCTATTAACATAAGCATTCTACCTCTGTGCAAACAGATCAGATACACACATATCTTCTGAGTTTTGTAGCTTGTCTTAACCTTGTAGTGTGCTGTATAATTCTTAAATGTGTAACACTTCAGAAAAACATAGGTAACGTAATGCTAAGTTAATCTTTACTCACAGAAAATGGGAACAAGATTTACTTAAGGTGTTTTGCCATCTCCTGGTATCTTTTAGTTACTTTTCAAAGAGAATTTAAGCTCTATGTTTGGTTATTCTACAACAGACCAGTATTCCTTCCAGTCTTTCTTGATCATTCAACAGAACAGCTCATTCTGCTTTGCAAAGAATTGATGTGTGACTTCACGGACTATTTTCAATGCTTTGTGTTTCTCTGCTTCTTTCCTGAGCAGTTTCAGCCAAAGAAGCCTGGAGAATGCTGTCCAGCCTAAGTGTCTATGCCCTGATTGTGAAAGTAAGCACAGGCAGAGCTTGTACACATCTTCATGAAGCTCTGCTGGATGTGCTCAGATCACAGGTAGGCTCGTTCTAGAGAGAGACATCTCAAATCACAGTCAGGGCTGAAGGCTCTGACTTCCTTTCTGTGGCTCTTCTGTGGTATCTAAAAAGCCAAAAATTAAAGTAACTACCTTGGTTTGCATTGATTGGAGGTCAGTAAATTCTCCATTTCTTCTTCTGAGCAGACAGCAATAACAAGACATATTTGTTTGTCTGTCCACTCTGTGAAATCAAGGCTGGTGATGCAATTCCTCAGCTCAGAATGATTTTCACTTTGCTAAATTCATTGCTAGGTAATTACTAATTTGATGCAAGTTGGTATGAATCACGGCAACAAAGGGTTTTATATCAAGCAACTTAAAAGAACATTATGTTTACCATAGTGATTAAAATAACAACTGGAAAATTTAGAACAGACACTCCAAACACATGAGGGAAAACAACTTCTTTGGGCTTTATACTCCGGTCTGTAATTATCTCTATAACTTGTCAGATAAATGAAGTTTATGGGACATCACTAGAACAACCCAGACCTCCCCAGGTTACAGCTGTCAGTCTTTTTTCCACAGGTGGAGCCAATGTATATTGGAGACCAGAATGGCATTTCCGTGTTACAGCCTTGGGGACCAGACTCTTGTGAAAGGCTTCATTCAGCACCTCTGAGGCTCTGGTTAAATTACATCAGTCTTTTCCTTTTAAGTTTGTGTTTCTGCCACGGAAGTAAGTTGCCCAAGTATGTAATTCCCAGGACCAACATTTATTAATGGATTGGGTTTTTTGTTCTCTTTTTTTTTTTCCCCCCACACAAAATGAAAGAAAACAAATTGTTTTCCCAGTCACACTTCTCTGTCTACCTCGTTTTAATGAATTCTGTTCTTCTAACATTTGGCTTTGCTTTTCATTGTGTCAACAGTCACTGCTACTTTGTGGCTTTCTCACAATTCTTAGATGGCAGTTTTTCCATTGAAATTATGATGACTGTCCAAAAGCTACCAGTCTTCTCATCCTATCAAAGGTGTGGGTGATGAATACCTGTGGAAATTAGACCCTTAGTGTTTTAATAGCATCATTATCCCTGGGTGTTGTCACAACAAGAATCTTCCAGTGATTTAGATCCAAATGGAAAATCACATCTCAAATTACTGTAAGTGTAGGTACATGCTATTATCATCACAGAAGGCACTTTGGTTTCCATGCTCATTTAGTCGTGCTCTTCTCTCAAATGAGTCTGCCAACAAGGGTACCAATTAATGTCTTTCTTCTAATGTGGACACCTGCCCACTAGGAGCTACCTATTCTTTGTATAAAGAGAAAGATGACTGATAGTAATGACTTTGTTTTCCCTACTCAGGTCTCCAAAGGAGAAGATTTTGTCACATTATCAGACAGGTGTGAGACTGCTAGCACCCTTGGATAGTTGTTAGTTTTTGGCTTAGGAAGGTTTCTTTGGTTGGTTTTATTTGGGTTGAGATTTTTTGTTTTGTTTACGGGCTCTATCTGACGTTATTCACAATGTCACATAATTTCTAAAATCACCTGTTTTATACCTTTAGGGGAATTTCAGATTCAAGGAGAAACAAATTATTGCCATATTACTGCACTGGTGCAGGAAATTACTTTTGTGTACTCAAACACACAATAGTAGTCAAGAACTAATGGGTTTATCACATCAAAGCTTCACTTCCAGAAAATGTATTCAGAGTATTTAACCCTAGGTGTTTATAATTATTTTATACTTCCACGTTTGAAAAGAGAAACACCTCACTACAATTCTTTAGTGAATAAAATCTCTCTTACTACTTTGGGACTCCTGGGCTGTACCCTTCAGCACAACTTTTACTATTATGATTTTAAATCCTTCGTTCTTTACTCCAGAACTTATGCACAGTAACTCTGTTAGTAATGATTAACAACCTGAGCTAGTTCAGAGCAATCAGAAAGAGACAGAAACCATCTACTTGTTCTTCACCCTGTCCCCCCTCTGCCCTCTTTCTTGGTATAAGCACACCCAAATAAGCCATTCTTCATGTTTTCTTCTACATTGTGTTGAAACACATGATGACTTAAACCTGGTTTTCTTGGTGTTCCCACAACCTGAAGTTCTCTGGTCTACAGGATATGTTACATTTGAAATAAATAGATTTTCACTCTCTACCATTTTTTTTTCCTGTTGTTGCTGCTGCTGCTGATTTTAGTGAGTCAACTAAAATTTTTAACTCCTTCAGGGTCTGTTCTACAAGCACAGCCACAGCAAACGGTACCTTCTTCCTCAAGAGACTAGCAGGGCTGCTTTCTGTGAAAAGAACCAACACATTTTGCCTTTCTGTACTTAGGAAACCGACTGCCTTCAGCAAAACGAGCCCGTGCTGCATGAGTGGAGGGGAGGGCAGTGAAATGAAGTAAGGATAGTGTCAGATATAGGAGAGGAAGTACTTGTGCTTGAAGGAGACTGAAGGCATGGAAAGGCTGGAGAAACCCGCAGGAGTTATGCAGCGAGGGAAGGGTTGCACAGTACAATGTTCATATGTTGAAGACAGAAGACAAAACGGCAGTGTCATGGCAAGAGCTTGTAGACAAGCTAGTGAACGTGCTGAGATGCACAGTTCATCAGCTTTGACGTAACGCTGTGCTAACAGGGCTGTACTGTGGTCGGGTATAAAATGCCCTGCGTGAGGGGTACCAGCTTGTTCGTATCTACCTCAGACCTTGAAGGCCCAAAATGCTTCCACTTGTTTGACGGGAGGATATGAAAACAGCTTCACAAGGAGAGCTCAATAAAATCACTTCAGAAATGAGGCAATGTACAGTTTCAAAGGGATTATATGAACATGTGCATCCAAGCAATTTTCTTATTATCTTTTATTTTTTCCCCAGCCAAAACAATGGCAGTTAGATGAACGAATCACTGGTGTTTTCTGGCAGTGCTGAAGGAAAATTTGAGCCGGTGACTTCTTTATACTGCAATGGAGATGCTGCAGCAAATATTGTTGTTTGACGTGACTGGAAAAAATGCCCAAATTCTTTTGTTAACTTTTGTGATATTGTTTAATTTTTTGTTTTTCATTCAGTCATTTAAAAATAAAATACATTTATAAATAAACCTCAGGTAATAATCTTTTTTATTTCAAGTTTCCTACAGAAACAAGTCTGTTGTGACTACAGTGACTATTTTTTCTAATCTCTTAGATTTTACATCAGCCATGAAAAATGATTTGAGTTTTTATTTTACTCAGCTAGTCATTCAGCAATAGAACAGGAATTCCAGATTAATGTAAAATACACACTAATTATTCTCTTTTAGGAATGTATTAAATACTGTTTTATCCTTTCTTTTGCAATACTGCAAGTTCCTTTTTTCCAGTACTTCCCAACATGAGCTGCTGTTAACTGTACACTGTATACTTAGTGCTGTAGAATTTTTGGATAAACTGAAAATTATGTATGATCTAGAATCCTTGGCAAAGTCTGCTCATCTGCTTGCTAGCCTTCATCACGGATTAAGGTAGGAATATTGTATTCTGTTGTATTCTAGCCAGGAATGCAATTGCACACTTGAAAGCAGGTGGTTACATGCCACAGAAATAGTTTTATGGTGGCATAATGGAGAGGACAATGAGAACTTGTATTGACAGAATAGTTCCATTATGGATAGATGCTCATGAAATGACAAGCCTGCATGAAATTATTAAGAGCAGGAGCAGATGGCTGAAAGAATCAATGAGGAGAGTGGGGAACAGGCACCTTAGTGTTCATCTCCTGCAGTATAGAAATACCAGTCAGATTGATTCTGGATAAGAGTTAGCAAAGGGTGAATTATTTTATTACCTCACATTTTGGAATTTTTCTGTTCATTGGGACAGATCAAGACAGATTGTGTGCCGTCAATCTTATGTGTGGTGTTTTAATATATAATAGGAGTAGGATTTAACAGCATGTGTATACTGTTAAATGTTACTTAAACCTTGACACAGAGGCACACATCCTTGCCAGAAATGCATACCCTTGAAAGATACAGAAAGCTGTTAATATGTGTACAGTCTGTCAGGAGTGGAAAGTGAAAGGGGGAGATGAGACAGTAGAGATTTTATGACCTCTATTGCTATTCATCACTTTCTTCAAATAGACTATAATCCATGAAGATACCCAATCTCCTTCTAGGAGTATCCTTGATTGAATTGCTGAGCTACCTTCAGGGAATTCATTCACTGTGTGCAAGTCCTTGAGAATTGTTTAATTCCTTCAGGGGTGCTCAGAAGGGTTTTACTTTGGTTTAACTTTGCAGACTGCACCGAACACCTTCTATTACCTTCCATTTCGGTCTCTTCTCAGTGTCCTTTCACCCCCTGCTAGCCTGGAAAGCTACGAAGACTACTGGTGTGTATCTGAAGCATAGACAGAGACCAATGGAAATTTCATCTAGGTAGGTGCTGACACTAAGGAATGAATGGAAGAGGTCCAGCCATCTCTGAAAAGACTTAGTGGGACACAGCTACGTATTTTGATAGCTAAAGACCTTAAAAAACTTTGCCTTGTTCTTTTCCTTCTCCACCCCCCCCCCCCCCCGAAAACAGTAAATGCACATAGGAATAATATATAATTACTATGATAATATAAGTACTATGCAATGGTTGTTTTGCTCTTCTTGATAGCATTAGAAATACTAATTCTTTGAAACAAGACCTGTATTGTCACTGCAAGTAACACCAAGTGTTTACTGGCAGTGTTGAAAATTAGTTTTAAAATGTTTGAGAGGTTTTTAGGATATTGTTGGACTCTGTGTGTCACGTTTTTATTCTAATGCCTGTATTTACGGGAGTATCTCTTCACTGCTGTCAGAATACTCCATCATTGTAGCAGAAAATACCTTCATGAGTCTCAAGTGAAATGAGTTATCACACCATAGAACAGTCTTTTTGTTAAAGTGCAAGTGTCTGTCCCACAATGTCCTATTAGAATAGCTGTGTCAAGACATTGTCACATCTTTAAACTACACAAATGATGATACAGTCTCAGCAGATGTCTGCTATTATTCTATGCATTAGCAAATTTATATAATGAATTCCTGTGTTTTTCATTCTGTACCAATTGCCCAGCAGCATGTTCTGTATTTTTCTTGCTTGAAAAATCCGTAGGTTAAGAAATGGATTTTTTCAAGTTGGACAAATTAAAATCTACTAGTGGCAAATGTCAGCAATACTTCCTACTAAGCAAAAGTTTTAGAAGTAAAAAGGACCTCCGAATATCCATTTTATTGGCAATAAGTAATCTCTTTAGGCTCTGAGACAAATATCTGAACTGGTTAGAGCAGAAATCAATCTTTTCCATGAGTGTTTTAAGGTGTTCGATTATGTCTAAAAATAAACAAATTAGTTTGGATTATGGACAAACCATTCAGCTTGGACACAATGGAGACTTTCTCTTTTCCAGATCTTTGAGGTTGAGGGGTTTTATGAACCCTAACTCAAAGGCAATTGCAATCTACCTCCCAAAACCTGTATCAGTCCTCTAATCAGACACAGGGAAAACAATGGTATGAATGATGCTATTTTGTTTTTCTTTTTGCATACAGAGGCATAAAGCAAGGCTTCCTCTAGATGCGTTTGGTTTGTGTTTTTTTTTAAACAAACAGATTGCACAAGCATCTGAACAGAATCTGAAAAACTACCTACTTGCAGTTCTCCTGCCTTTGATTCAGGGAGATGTCTTTTGTAAATGATCCTGTTTGGAACAATTCGTGTTTTTTAATGAACTTTTTTCGAAGTTCTGACGTCTTTGAAGGAAGGAGTTTTCATTTGATGGTGCAGAATAGTACTGTGTCTTTCTGTGGCACCAAAATTAAATTAAAAATTCAGCTCTCTGAATCTGTTCTTGACAGCATGTCGTATCTTTCTGGTTTCCTGTGGTTCTCTTTCCCATAGAAGTTAAGCTCAGAAGAGAGGTTTGCATTGATCATGTTGAGTTGGAGTGTATTTACCTAAACACAAAGCAGGAGTTTGCCAACACCTGCAGCACAGATCTCATATAAGGACTCCTTTCACACGCTTCTTCAAAATGAAAGGTGTGTATACACCTGTGTATGTGTACATAAACAAATGTGTTTGTCTATCTGACCATCTGTCTCTTGGTCAGCTGGTTGCTCTATCTATCTATCTATCTGATATTCATGCCTTCTTAATAATACCAAGTTCAAATGCAAAGCAATGGTATGATTGAGTAATTAATTACTACACAAGGTTAGATTGATAGCAAAGAAATGGCAATGTGAAATCACGTTTAAGAGTAGATTTTTTTAAGCCTGAGAGGGTAAATCTCTTTGCCAAGTGAGATACATATTTTTCTTCGGTCAACGTATGATGCATCACCTTAGAATACAATTTGCTAATTGTCCAGAAGCATCTGCTTTTTAAAGATTTTTGTTCTCTGACTTTTCTTGATTTTAAATCCTTTCCGCCCCATTTTTATTTCTTTATTTTTCATGAAAAAAGGATTGATTTCCAGAACTGGTTATCAATAGATCACTGATTAAAAATAAAGTGTAAGTAAAATATACCCAAGGAGTTAGTATGAATAAACTTAAGGCAATGCTGTAAGTTAATCTGAAGCAGACACCCACAAAATCAATGACAATCTGAAATCAAGTGTCTCCTCTACCTAGAACCCATCCTGTAAAGCTAAGCTACTATTGGGGTCTATTTATCTTCCTATCAGCATCAATTTAATCTCCTCTATGTACTGCATATTTGTAAAACAGGTTAAGGATTCAATCATTCATTAAGCAATTGGTAGATTAATTAATTAAAACCGGGTACTGATTGACTCCTCATTCTGGTTTTCTCTTTTTTTTTTCCCCTTTATTTTTGTTATTGGGAGGACCGAGGTTTTTTTCCCCCTCTTGCATAATGTGTGCTCTTTGCCTGTGTTTTCTGCTTGGAACTGAGGATTACATCTGATTTGCCTGGCATGTGGAATGCCAGCATTTCAGGTGTTTAAAGGATTTGCCATTGCACTGGAACCTACTAATTTAGCTTCCTTCTTCTAGAAAGCTGAAGAGAATGTTGAGTTGTCACAGTCCATGACTTTAAACAGACCTTACTTGATAAATTGTTTTTTACAAATCCTTGTTCTCTACCTATTCATCCCCTTTGTATTGGAAAAAAACTCTGCATTTTGTAGCTTGAAAGTACTATAGAAGTGGAAAGGTTTTAATTTTTTCAGCCTGGATGGTTTCTCATGTCGTAGTTTTCTGCTGATTGCAGAATTAAGACCAGAATGAACTGTATTCTGTGCTTTTTTGCTTATGGATGCTTGACTTCTCCCCCTTCCCCACCTCCCCTCCTATGTATGTTAATACATAACAATACATTTCTTCTTCAAGTCTAATTTACTGCATCAGACTATGAGAGAGTAGAACAGATGTTGCATACGTGGGCTTTTACTTATTTATGTTTTGGAGCAAGGAAACGTGTGGCTGCTCTGGAGCAGTGCATGCAGGAAGGTTCCCAGACACTTGGAAATTACACTCGTATCAATTGCTCTTAAATAGCAAATAGCCTTTCAAACGAGGTGTCAACATCTGTAGTCGTCTGTGCCACAGACTTTAGACAGTGACCTCAGAAACAGGCATATGAAGACTGTGCTGTAGGTCAGCCCACATTAGGAAACTGTAGAAAGTATTGGCTCACCAAGAACTAAGCTAATGTGCTAAGACCTAAGCTAAGCTAATAAAAAGAAGCATTTGTGGAAACTAAACACAGTCCTGTCTCTTTTTTCTTGAGAATACTCCTGTTCTTGAACAACATTGTGACAAACCTCCCTGAGGTACTGTAAAAAGGGCTTTTCTTTTTTCTCTTTCTGTGGTTACACAAAAAGTCTATACCTTCTTTTGGTTTTCTTTTGTTTATTCACTCCCACTAATTACCTGCTTCTTCAGCCTTTTTGCTTTTTGGCTGCAGTAACCTTATTGGAACGCACTGGCAATGAGAAAGACTTCAGGATCCAGACTTAAGCTAAAAGCATTTTAATATATAAAGGCAGGCAAGCGATAGAATTTCTGTTATCCCACTTTGAAAAGTTATGTTGAGACTTATGAGCCTAAAATTTCTAGTGCAAGTCTGTGGGCGTTTGGAGTGCAACTCAGGCTAGAAAGTTCTAGCAGAGTACAATCTGCATCACTGTGCAATCCCACACAGCTCTGCAAAGCTGGCTCCAGGAGTAAGGATTATTTTTGAAAAAGGTTTGGAAAGGTAGAGGTGAGAACATTGTAAACTGCACTGAAACAAACAAACATTGGTAATTCCAGACAAGCACAATATTTTTTTTATCCATTTTTATAGACTGCCAGAAATTCAGCTTATTTGGACTAGACTGGTGTCTACGGGGAATGACAGGGTAAGCATTCCCTCACTAACACACTGCATCACCCTGCTCAGGGCAGCATTGGCTTGCTTCAACCACCCACAAGTTTAGCAGCTCTTCTGTGGGTCATTTTGCCTCTCACTACAGTCAATTGGGAAGAAAAGGAAAGGTACTGGTTTGCTCCCTTGTAAAGGACGGCAAGGGGAATTGTCCTCTGAAGGTATCTGTCCCTCAATTTGTAAGCAAGGGTACCCAGACAAGGAGATGAACCTAGAGTTAGTTTTAACTTCTTGTCAAGACAAGTCTTCTTCCCTTCTATTTGGTGCAGTAAATATTTTCCAGGAAAGACCATGCACATAGCCTCAGTTCCGTTTGACATAGGCTTGTTCACACTGAAGGTACATTTCAGTATAGGCAAGTGTATTGCAGCCTGTCTGGGGTAAAAATAAGGACAAAACTAGAGCCAAGACACACCTTGGTTGATAAAGTGTAAACTCGTCATCTCAACGCCTGGCAAACTCCCAGTCTATTTATGGTGCTACCAATACCAAAAGGATTGGATGCAGTGACTAGGAGTATATTTGACCTGGAACGAAAATCACCTAACACCAAATACCCATATATCGTGGTATTTGAGGCATAACCTGTGAAAGCAGAGAGAAATCCATCTGGGCTGCCATTTATGGGCGCTGCATTTTTACTGTCACTTTTTAAAAAGTTACGTTAACACCCACCTCCAGCCTAAGCCTTGGCGTATGCATCTCTGTTCTGAAAACATTCCTTCGTAGAATCATAGAATCATCATGGCTAGAAGGGACCTCCAGGATCATCAGGTCCAGCCCTCATCCCAACATCTCCCTAACTCTTAGACCATGGCCTCAAGTGCTCTACCTACTTGTTTTTTAAACACCTCCAGGGATGGTGACTCCACCACCTCCCTGGGCAGCCTGTTCCAATGCCCAGTCACTCTCTCAGGAAAGAACTTCTTCCTAACATCCAATCTAAACCTCCCCTACACAACTTGAGGCCATTTCCCCTCATCCTATCATAAGTAACTTGAGAGAAGAGACCAGCACCAGCCTCACTACAACTTCCTTTTAGGTAGTTGTAGAGAGCAATAAGGTCTCAGCCTCCTCTTCTGTAGACTAAATAACCCTAGTTCCCTTAGCCAACCTTCATAAGGCCTGCTTTCTAGACCTCTCACCAGTCTTGTTACGCTTCTCTGGCCCCACTCCAGCACCTCAATGTCTTTCTTATACTGTTGCACCCAAAACTGGACCCAGCACTCAAGGTGCAGTTTCATGAGTGCAGAATACAAGGGCACCATCACCTCCCTACTGCTGCTGGTTACACCGTTCCTGATACATGCCAGGATGTTGTTGGCCTTCTTGCCATCCTGTTGGCTCCTTTTCAGCTGGCCCAGGTCCTTTTCTGCCAGGCAGCTCTGCAGCTGCTCTTCCCCCAGTCTGTGATGCTGCTGGGGGTTCTTATGACCGAAGTGCAATACTTGGCTTTGCTAACTCTCATCCCATTGGCCTCAGCCAATGTTGGAGAACCTGCTCCTGTTTTCTCCATCTCTAGTTATTCTTTCATGTTGCTGGTGCAGAACAAGACACTGAAAATGGCTGCAAAAGATGCATTATTTGGGGAAGCTGAGGAGAGGCAGCCGCTGCCTTTGTAGGATCTAGAACTACTCTGAAAGCTACCACTTGAAATAAATCCTACAGTAAAATTTTGCCAAAAAAGAGAAAGGTGTCTTCTGATACCTGTATACAAGAGATGCACTGAAGTATTTTTTATGTGTGACATAGAATAAATCTTCAAAGCTCAGGCTTAATCTGGCACTTCACGACTGTTCATGTCAGTCACTTTCACTCTGATTCCATATTGTTTGCTTTTCATAAATTGGACACAGACTGTTCTGTTCTAGCTGACAAAGAACAGTAGTTCTAAACAAAGATGTTTCTTTCTTCTCCTTGTTTGAGAACACCTTGATGTAAGTAAACTTTTCCTATTATGTTAAGCCTTAAAAATTTGTAAATAATCCTGCAGTAAGTTTGATTGTGTGACACTGTCGTACTTGAGAAATAGATATCTACTTGCACCGTTATATTGTAAGCTGCAGTTTGAACTGTGCTAATTGCTTCTTCTTACAATATATGAGCTGGTATGGGAGACTGAAGGACAGAAGGCAGGCTGAAAGTGTTCCCTTCAACCCACACTAAATTCTCCACATATTCAATGGGCTTTAAAAAAATTCCCTGATTTTTCAGGGTTATGGTTCTTTCTAAATATACAGTTACACACTAGGTGCTGAATAACATAAGAAGTCACAGAAGCTGAGCTCTGATAAGTGGCATAGCTAATCAAGTCATACTCCAACATCTGAGCCGAAAAAGAAGAACCTTAATTGGAAAAACACAATGGGGCTTGGCATCTTTTACATATCCATCACAATGCACATTCAATGTCAAGGTCCAGCAACCTGCACGAACAAAACGTGGTGTCTTTTTAAAAGCAGAAAAACCTTAGTCATCAACTGGAATTATTAAATTTGCTTGAACTCAGTTGGATTTTGGAAAATTCAAAGATTTGGCAATATTTGTGCTCCATAAGTGTGATTCTTAATTTTTAATTGGGAAGGTAGGAGTATGATCTCGTTAGAAGAACAAGGTGTTGCATTTCTTTCCCTCAGATTTGCTGTAATTGCTTCAAGGAGTGAGAAATTAATCAGGATGTAATTCTTAATCTTGCAGTCTGCTGTGTTAGAGGAATCTTGTGAGACTTTTTGAGTCCCTAAGGTTATTTTTACTGTTTTAGTTCTGCATCTTATGCTATTACTCTATCTTGTAGATGCACACTGATGATGGACTCATTCATCTTTATGAAGCATGCATGTTAGGAATGTATCTTGAAAGTTGTTGTGATCACATACAGGTGGGCTCTTTTCCTTTTGTGGAATGCTAGGTAGATGACCTGTTCTGCTACCAGTACCTGAACTGTTTTTTCTAAGACCAGCTTCAACATGTTGGCTGGCATACATCCGTGTTGTGCCATCATCTCTTTGCATAGAAAGATTGTACATGTACCTAGCAACTGACCATCACAAGAAGGTGACTTGCAAATTCATTTACAGTTAAGT
Organism: Phoeniculus purpureus; assembly: GCA_028565055.1. Taxonomy (NCBI): domain Eukaryota; kingdom Metazoa; phylum Chordata; class Aves; order Bucerotiformes; family Phoeniculidae; genus Phoeniculus; species Phoeniculus purpureus. The sequence continues at coordinate 68,997,942 of JAOXOE010000001.1, forward strand.
TTTTTAATTAGCTGTCTCTTTCAATTTATATATACGTGAATGTAGAGACACAAATCTGCATGGGCTCATGTGCACAAGCATGCAGGCACAAATGCACACATTGCCTAAACAGTATTTAATTTGCATTTGAATATTGCTACACTTATTTTCCGTGTTATTCTTGCCAGTGATTTTAGTGGACTCCTTTCTTGTCTCCTTACTGATTTCTGAATTTCTTTCCTGGCAAGTGAATAGAAAAGACGATACATGGAGATAGAATCGGAGGAAAATCTCCAGACAGCAATGTATATTTCTGATGCATGCCGTATATTTTAGTCTTGAGTGGGGTACCTTCAGCATGCTTGCAAGGGATGATATGCTGAAAGAAACAGTGCAGACTATGAGTGATTCACAGTGAAAATTGGTGAGGAAAATTTGCTATTTACAGTCAAACAAAGTCCTCCACATACTTTTGACTGCATAACCTTTAATATAGCAAAACAGTCATTAAAAGTTGCTTGTAGATTTGCAGTGTTGAAGTTGAGGCATGAAACTGCATATATAGTGTGATTGGAATGCTGTCATCATTTTCAAAACCAGCAAAAACATAGTATATTTAAATATTTCATTTTGGCTTATTATAAGCTGGCATTTCTCTGTACTTACTAATAACTGACTACATTGTGGCTTAAAAAAGCTTAAATACAGCCTACCTGGGGATGGATGTAGCTAGCTGGAAACCACTGTAAGGGACGTGAGGTGGTTACAAAGGGCATATCCTGGATATGGACTAATAGGTCATATAGTTTAGAAGAAGTCATAGCACACTTATACTTTAAGCCTATGATTTATACTGAGATGAAGCCAGTGTGTCCTGGAATTAATTGCCATATGTTGCCTATATGGAATTATTTGACAGTTCCAGTTTTGTAATAAATCACAGCTCGGTGAGTATCATAGACATGTCTGATGCAGTGAAAAAAGGCATGTGTAATGAGAAACAACTGCGGGAAGTTAAAGCTAGACAAATACAAGCACAAATGTTTAGTATTGTTTGCCTAACAACCTGCGTATCTAGATGCGACAAGACCTGGCCATAGTGTGGAAAAACTTGCTTTTGCCAAACACAAGCTACTAGTCTGGGCTTACCCCTGCTTTTTACAGGAGTAATAGCAAATGAACTCGTGGTGAACCCCCACTCTTAACAACAGAAGACTCTATCTATGAGTCATAGTCTTGTTCAGAGGTTCTGTTGCTCCAAAAGTAGACATTTAGCTAAAGTCTTAATAGACTTGGGTATAAAACACTGGTTGCTATTAATGCGCGGGGTTTGAATGCACAGACCCGTTAGTTGTGTCATGAGATGCCCTGGTGACTTTGGTCCTCTCTGACAACAGCTGAGTGTCTTTCTATAGATTCACATTCACAGAAAAATGGAATCATTTAGGTTAGAAAAGGTCATTAAGATCTTTGAGTCCAACCATTAACTGAACTGTACCAAGTGCACTAATAAACCACATCCCTAAGATCCGTATCTACAAAACCTTAAAAGATGTCCAGGAATGACAACTCAGCTACATCACTGGGCAGCCTGTTTCAATACCTGAGAACCCTTTCAATACAGGGTTTCTAGGTTTAGGTTTTTCCTAATGTCTAATCTAAACTTCCCCTGGTGCAACTTGAGGCCATTTCCTCTTATCCTATCACTTGCTACTTGTGAGAAGAGACCAACAGCCACTTCTGTACAACCTTACAACAGTAAGGCCTCTCCTCCTTTTCTTCAGACTTGAGACAGCCCCAGCTCTCTCACCAAATCCTCATAAGGCTTGTCCTCCAGATATTTCACCAGCCACATTGCCCTTGTTTGGATCCACTCCACCACTTCAATGTCTTTCTTGTAGTGAGGTGCCAAAAAGTGAACACAGTACTCAGGAGATAATCCCTGCCCTACTCCTGCTGGCTACACTATTTCTGATACAAGCCAGGATGCCATTGGCTTTCTTGGCCACCTGGGCACACTGCTGGCTCATATTTAGCAGACCATAAATCTATACCCCCAGGTCTCTCCCTGACGAGCAGCTTTCCAGCCAATCTTTTTCATGCCTGTAGCATTTCATTGTGTTGTTGTGAACCAAGTGCAAGACCAGGCAATTGGTCTTCTTGAACCTCATACAAGTGGCCTTGACCCATCACCGATCCAGACATCCAGATCTTTTTGTAGAGCCTCCCTACCCTCAAGAAAATCAACAACCCCTGCCCAAACTGGTGTCCCATGCAAACTTACTGAAAATGCAGTCAATCCACTAGTCCAAAGCATCAATAAAGATACTAACCAAGATTGTCCCAGAAGGGACAATAAGTCCAAATATATTACTTAATTTGCCTTTGAATCACCTGATTTTAATGAGAATGTTCTAAAATGTGTAACTGCAGAAACGCTTAAAGCAATGACAGCTGTCTCTTCATCAGATATCAGTCTGTTCTGTCACCAGTGCCTGGGTGACACACTCTTGTTTTTTCAACTAGTTGATCACCTCTACTGTTATGTAAACATGTTTTTATGTTTGGTTTGGTATTGAACTATCTATTGGAATGGTCTACAACTTCCTTGGGCTTGAACTATTGTCCTTTCTTGTTTTACTTCGGCACTAAATTTAGACTCAATTCATGTGAAATCAGGTACTATTCTAAAATATATATCCTGCAGGGTCTTGTCTGTGATTCCAAATGGGATATAAACAGCATATGCAGATATTTAATAAATCTTGTATTGTTTTTATGTGTTTACTAAAAGAATACTTGAATTTCATATCAATGTTCAGTAGCTATTCTCCATCCTAAACACGTCCAGTGAAATCTGGTAGTGTTAGCTGTTGTGTATCCTAACATCAGGATATTTGACATTTTATTTCAAGTTTATTCTGTAATGGAAAATACTAGGTGTTTAGATTCCAAGCTGCTTTTGATATATTATAGCTTTCCTATTGGTTCCAGGAAGCTAGCAGTATTACCTATATGTAACTGGAAATTAAATTCAATTAGGATTCTTTTAAACTTTTTATTTCACTCAGCTTTTATTTGATGGGAGACAATGAAATACCAACAATGTTGTCTATGTAAGGGGTCATATCAATTTATGTCTCAGCTTCACACAAAAACTCTTCAAAGAGGTCACATGGCCTTTCTACAAACTTGGTAAACTCATTAAAATGCTCAGAGTGTTGAAACACTTTTCATCTAGCTTTTCCTTTCCTCTCTCGAATTGTGATTTATTCTTCCTGGTTACTAAGTACACCTCCAATTTTACTGCTGGAACTCCACCCGTAGGATTTCCATCATATAGCGCTGTCTAATATCTCATTGTGTGATCCTACAACTTGATGTGTAGACTACAGAAGTGATAAGATGCACATTGTTTACTTTTGGAGTAGTTTTTTGTTTCCTAGTAACAATTAACTAAAACAGAGGAAAAGTTGTATCTGATGTCTAACTACATTTATAGTATTTCTAATTCTTTTTGTTGTATCAGTGACATAATCCTAATGTTGTATACTTGACCAACAGGTAGATCATTTTTATGTTTGAGGGTTTTCTAAATTTTATTCCGCAGAAGACATCACATGTGTCTCCTAGCAAAATGACTGTCGTCAACAGTAGTCACTCTTCAAATGATTTTTTGCAAGTGACTGCCATTTTCACTTCTAAACCGTATGTCTAATGCCACTAAATTATGCACTTATGGTACACATCCAGGTGAAACCTACGACACATATGGAAATCTGTTTATCCTGCTTTACTGATGAAGCTTGAATTAAAAAAGACACTGAGGAGTTAAATTGCAAAGATAACCCTGAAATTCTATGTGTGTCATAGATGTCATGGATTTTTCACCTATTTTTCATCCAAATTTATGAAGTAATAAAGAAACGTGATAGAGTCTGTAAGGAATTTGGAATACCATATTGGAACAGGGGGAGAGGAAGAGAAGATCGCCAAAACATGCATTCCAAAGCAAAAAAGACTTAGGCTTAAAGGTTGTTCAGAATGGTATTGTAAGTAAAGAAAGCAGTCCTTCTGCCCAGCTGCTCCGAAGATGCCAACAGCTGTCTTAATCTCGCCAGAAGGCTAGATGCCAGTGACAAAAATGAACATGGTATAACATCTGTTTTTTGTGACTGCTGCCCCAAAACGTTCAATTGCTTCAATACACACGACTGAAAAAGGTCTAGATTTTGTAGCATTCTCTTTACCAGAATATGGTTTTAGGCACTGATGCTTTTCCCAGCCTGTTCCATGCAGCCCACATGTTGTATGGACACCAGGACAATGACATTTTAGGACTGGCATCAGGGCTTCTACCCAGTCATAGCTGTTTGTGGGGTCCTGAGTCCACGGTGACTCAATCGGTGTTCTGGAGCCTTTCTTGGTAAAGGCCTCCTCTCACCTCCTCCTCTGCCAAATGTCTCAGTGAGGCAGCTAAGCATGCTTAATTCTTCCTCAACATCCGTGCACAGAGCAGGATGCTTCTGGCAGACACAACCAATCTGTTGTAATTTACAGGCAACTTGATTAAACAGCTGCCCTACATTTCTGAAGTGCTGAACACCTTGAAGAAACATTTGGCCAAAAGCAAAATAAAGCAGCTTTAAAGCCAGGCTCTGTGGTAGGAAAGCATAAGACAATGTGAAAAGTCATCAGGTGTGATCAAATCTACCTCTTAGATCCTTGCTCTCAGGAGTGGGATACACCACTTCTCTTGTGTCTAACTCCCTAAAATAGGAGGGAATCAGATGTTTCAGGATGGAATATACAAGATCTGGCATGTCTGGGAAAGGTATATTGTTCCCTGGATGTCTGTGTGTTGCACGCATGCCCGTGTGGGTGTGTGCCCTTTCTCTGAAGGATAGCTTTCCTTAACTGCTGCAGCTTTCTACAAAACTTCCCCCCAATCCCTACAATAACCACACCTGTGATCTGTGTGATTCTTTTAATTACCCACAAAATCATTAATCTACTGACTGTTCTAATTCAGTGACCTATTGTAAATCCTCAGCGTATTAGCACCTCGTTTCTTTCCTTTTCTATCATTGCCTGGACACTATCATCTAGTCCTTCCCTACAGGTAATATGGCTGAATAAGCACTGACACCTTCTGCGTCAGCTACCTCTTCAAGCCTCTGTTGTACCAGTTAATTTGTTATCGTCATCTTCTAGTCTGTGCTAACACAAGAAAGGAATAAAAAGGAAATAATTGGACTTGTTCAATGGATCAGCTCACTCATTCACTCTATCTGTTTTCTAACATTTTCATGAATTTCTAACATTTTCTATGAGTGCCTTTGATCTTAGGTTCTTGTCAAAGTCACTGGTGTTTACACATACTTGCAATCATGGAATTATGGAATCATTTACATTTGAAAAGACCCTTGAGTCTTTGAGTCCAAAATTCATTGACTCCAACCGTTAACCCAGCGCTACCAAGTCTGCTGCAAAACCATGTCCCTAAGTGCCACACGTACATATCTCTTTAAGACCTTCAAGGATGGTGACTCAGCCACTTTCCTGGACATCCTGATCCAATACTCGACAACGCTTTCAGTAAAGCAATTTTTCCTGAATGTGTATGTCATACTTCCTTTCAAGTGTGTTTAAAATCCTCCTCCAGGAAGAAGTTTATAAGCAAAGGTGCTCTTCCTTAGTCAGGACGCAACAATCTTCTAATCAGTAGCTCAAGGATCACCTTTCTGCAATCAAAGAAGCCACATTCCATCCCCTTTAAACCACGCGAGCAGTAAGGCCAGAACCTTAGTTCTTACTCCTTCATGAACTTGGCCTTTCACGAACTTAAAGAACAGTCCACGACTGTGTTACTGATCCTTACGTTCCTGTATTTCCCCAAGTCTGTTCCTCCAGCTCTTTGAGCTTCCTGCTTAATTTTGATTTGTTCATTCCAGTCAGTATCAGAGACTGGAATAAGAAGTGTGGTTAGTGGTACAGGTAAGCCTGTAACTTTCCAGTTAGCTCAGACTCTGCTTGCTTGGCAGTAACAGATCCTATGAATTCTTGAGGAGTTATTTCATAACAGATTTGGAATAGATTTTTTTTCTGCCTACCAGGACGATGTGTCTGTTCCTTCTCTCAGCAGATGATTACTCAGGAGCTGGAAACTGTCTGCAAAGATAGATGTAGCCAACCCTATCCCTCCTCTTCCTCCTATTCTATTACTGGTACTGTTGCAAAACCTATGCAACCATCTCCTGTGCCTGTCTTTGAGGTTTCTGGCGTTTAAGTGTTTATGATCACTGGTGGGCCAGTCTCACAGCTTTCCTTCACGAGTCTTACAAAATTCTCTTAAGTGTCATGTCCTGTGCTGAATATCTTTACCCTCTTTACCTCCATTTGTCCTTGCAAATGTAGTCAGAGGCTTGGGATGAAGCATCAACCTCATCTGACACTGTCCTTAACGATTCAGTTGGCAAGTACTTGAGACAAAAGACATTTATTGCTAAACCATATGTATTCATCACTCTCTGTTATGTACATTGTGATAGTTGTTAACATCTTATACTTAAAACTCCATCCTGAAACCTGTGATTAATAGGCACTGAGATCTGCTGGTCTAGTGGCTTACAAGTCTCTTGTCCTAGATGATTTCTGATACTTTAAGTGAGACTCTGAATCCTGTAGTGAATTAATGGTGGGACTTTTTGTTGTATGGAGTTGCTAGCTTGGCTTTTAGAAGTTGTACATCAGTGTTCACATGACAGTGTGCCTACGACTGAAGAAGTCCTGCCTCTTGAGAAAACTAATTCTCCAGGAAGTAGCACCACACTGAACTTCAGGATCTGTAAGTCGTTCAGCCTCAGTTCAGTCTCTCTCTGGTGATGTGCTTTATATGCCCGTCTTAAGACTTATGTGCATCTTGAATAGTGGGGTTGTAATAAATAATCAGTATTGCTATTCATATTTTACATTTACATTTTCTTTTCATCTCTTTTCACTCTTTTCATTCTTCCCATCTCATTGGGAGAAAATCACACTCTTGTTGAAAGAAAAATTCCTTTACTGAAATAGTAGCCAGTTTACAAATGTAATGCATTAGTTTGGACTCTGCTGTCAACACATCTTTCTTTACTCCCTCCAGCCCAGTACTCCTCTCTTCTTGTAATGTTACCATCTTTTGTCAACATCAGACACGATTGTCTAGGTCATCATGCCCCACATGTGTAAATGTGCACCTTGAGGAATTAGTCTGATTGAGTTGGAGGATTTGCTTTACCTCATGTTAATGCCAATATACTGTTTTGGAGACCTGCTCTAGTGTTTCTGCCTGCTGTTCACACTCTTGCAAAGTGGCTGTCAGATTTTCCCATTGTGATGTTCACAGGTACATATGTGACTCTGTGGAGTTCAAGGCAGGGCAGAATCTCATTTATGACTCTTGAACACCTTTACCTTGTAATGGGAACTGGTAAACCTAGAGTTTCTACCTGTCTCCAGATAGATAACTGAATGTTGTTGTGCCGTGTTGAGCTTGGTTCTTAAACCGGGTTTGCTTCCAGCTTTTGCACATGGCTGGTTATATAATACTGCAGCAGCATAGAAAGACAAGAATTACTTGATGAGGAAAGTGACAGTGGAATGGAGCACTGAATTTCATTATAAAGGTGAACAACTTCAGTTTGTGACAGCTAAGAGTGAAAGTTGTTACAGGGATTATCTGAACTAGAGGCTAATTGTACCAGGCACAACGTCCATCTCTCTGTGTATGCAATAAACTGCTGTAGCCCATGGACTTAATTCATTAACCTAATAAAAATTATACATAATTGCATACTAGACTTCTGTGGCCCTGGTTTGGTACAAATAACTGACCAAATGTCTTCTGACATTTAGATATGAATGTATCTCTATGATGATCAGTACCATGTGGAGACCATGCTGGAAAATTTTGGAATCTGTTGTTCTTCATTCACGGCACTAGACTGATGACACTAAGAGCCAGCCAGTACACTAAAGAGTAGCTGCATCATCTATGACAGCAAAGAATCTGACCAAGACTGGCAAAATACTCCATTTCATCTGTGGGCCAGCTTCCCACACCTGTGCCCACTCACACTGAGGATCTAGTTTCTACCTAGTCCACAATTGCTGTATTCAGCAGGTCTCTTGAGTTTCTATTCTCTGCTATACGATCCACTCCATATAACAAGTATGCAAAGCATGCAAACTAGGAGTTACTTTGGCCTCTTTTTTATCATATCTTCTTTTTATGGCACTGTCAATAACACAGAGCTGTAAGATGTTGTGCACTGTGTGCTGCATCTAATGTGGCAATGCTAATCTTGAAATGTTCTTTCTGTGGGAGTTGCTAGAGGCAGGACAGCTCCAATCTGAGATACTACTTAAGAGTTCAAAGTACTAGTAATTAGGAGAATCCGTGATTTGACTTTAAAATTGTGTGTCATCTGAACACTCAGAGCCATTGATGAGCATGAGAGAGAATAAACAGAGCCCTGCCATGTTGCTCTTCCAGTCATTGCCCACCATCAGTTCTTTGTTTCCTAAACTGAAACTCTGCTTTGTGGTTTGTTTTTTTTCAGTAAGGACTGTGTTGTTTGATCTTGTCCCATTGCCTGTGGAAGGGGTACAGGTTAATAAGGGCTGTAATTGCTTTTTTTTTGGTTGCCTTTGCTAAGTGCTCTGAAGTGTTTCTTAGCACTTCAGGCCTGCATGTTCTTGGAGACAAAATATGTCATTTCAGTAGGAGACAGATTATTATCATTAAAGTGAGGCATGTGCAAGAGAATGGAGTTTACTCCTTTCTAATCTGGGCAAATTGGGATTTTCCTACTCCTCACAACAAGACAATTGGTCCAATTTTCAAGATACCTTTATACACCTGAACTGTTTTATTACTATACATTGAGAAAAAGAGAAAAATTTCTTCAGGACAGATGTGGGAAATAGGTCCAAGTGTGGAGGGTGACCACGGCAGATTTTTCAGAAGTCCCATAGGTATGAAAACCTTTTTTTCAGAAGTCTTCACAAATGGAATGCAGAAAAATGGCAAAAAGGCACTTTTTCTGCAGAGAAGAGTATCAGGAGAGGGAGAAAGGAATAAGAAGGTGACAGGAAGATCAGCCACTTGAGGGGGAGTAGATATGGAGTATTTAGTTTATTTCAGTACCTGAAACAGCTCTGGTGGCCTAGTTATAGTGTAGAGACAGTTGTATTCATGAAGCTAAGAAAGAAGCACAAGAAAACAGTTTGATCCAAAGCAAAGCAGAGTAGGGGGGTTGTTTGTTTCAGAGTTCCTTGTAATGCTCTTGCTGTGCTTTTATTAGCATACAGAAATGACAGTAGTTTAATTCAAGTCGACCACTTGAATTGCTGTAAGTCAATAAAAAAATTTACAGTCTTAGAAAAAGACTGATTATGTGATAGTTAATGCATTTTCAATTATTATCCCGTAAGGATATATCTACAAGAAAAATATGTTAAAGTTCTTCCACAAAGATTGACAGAGGTGAAAAAATGAATTAAGATTTTCAATTTATTCCCACTGAAACGAGTAGGAAAACATTAATTTACTTCAAAAGCAGTATCTACCTTCTATGCATAACTACTTAAAACATACAGTTGAAAATATCAGAAGACAACAAGCTCATGGTAAGGACTCAGAAGTAACCAACCCAAAACTTCTGCACAGCTGTCTATAGCCATATAAGCCCAGAGAGCGCTATGGATTTCAGTAGTGCAGACTACTAGTCATAACAAACATTTGCCAAGTGAATGATTAAACGTTTTTATCATTTACTTTGTCTCACTGCAGATGAGCTGAAAGTTTCTCCGAATTATTTCCCATTCCGGTACATACGCACACAGACAGAATGTAGCTGAAGTTTATAGAGCAGGAATTTTATAAAATTAAATAAATAAATAAAAAATAAAATTAAATAAAGGAAAATTCCAAATCCACTTCTGGGCTGGAAAGCTCTACAAATACTTTTTGCAGGAGGAATGTTTTACAAATGAAATATAAAACTTCCAGAAATATGAGACAATTTTGAAAAACATCACTAAACAATAATCCAGTGACAGACTATTCACACAAAAAATCAAGTTATACCCTGAGAAACTGCCGAGTTGGCAGCAAGAGTCAAGGATGCTTGAAGTGAAAGGAATTATGAAATTAAAAACTTAGAATATTGAACATGAAAATACTAAAAATCAAAACACATAAGGAGTTTACCTCTGTATGAGGGAAACTGTGAACGGGAAAATGGCATACCTTCATCTTTAAAAAGATATGAAGATGGATTGTTGAAACTACACGCTGACTAGCAATTCTTCAGTTCTTGGAAAAATAGTGGAGGATATTCTCAATAGAGCTAATTCCAGACACTTGAAAGACAAGAACACTATATGGAACATTCATCTTGAATTTGCTGCTTGGCATATCATGCTCAGCCAATCTGACAGCCTTCTACAATGAAGTGTCCAGGTTTGTGGATGAAGGGAGAGTAGCAACTATTTATCAAGGTTTTCAACAATGTCCCATGGCTTCCGTCAGCCAAAATCTAGGACAAACGGACTGGGTGGAAGGAGGGACTGTAAGGAGGGATGGAAAATTGGTAGACCTTAGAACTTGTGATTTTCAAGTCTAACATTTCATTGTGCTCGCTGGGGGTCAATATCTATTTGGGATAGATCTAACACCTTCATCAATGACCTGGACAACTGGACTGAAGGTGTCTGTCATACCTGATATAACACCAAACTGGAAGGAGCACTCATGCACAGAAAGAATAGGGATGCTATTCAGAGGGACATAGATAAGCAGAAGGAATGGGCTATCAAGAACCTCATGATGTCGAACAAGGACACCTGGGGATGAGCAAGTCATGTATCAATACAGGCTGGGAATGAACTCACTAGGCAACAACTCTGTAGGGTAAGAATTATGGGTTTTATAGACATGAAGTACCAGCCTTACAGCAACAAAAGCTGAACATATACAGAGATGCACTAGTAACAAATCAGCAAGCGGGCTGAGGGACGTTCTTATATTCCCTTCTGTTTGGTAATAGGGACATCCAGAGGTTCCCTATAATACATTTGTTTGTGTGAAATGATTTTATAATTCTTATATTCAGTACTGTTCATTAGGTTTTGTTCTGTGATCGTGTTAGGGGTTAAGTTATATTAATAACTGTATATATGCTGAACAAAAGCCTTCCACATGAACCAAAATCCTGGTATTTGGTAGGACGTATAAGATTTGGTCCTTGATTATTGTCACAGAGAAATTATTCACAAGCAATATAAATGTAAGCATTTTATTTTCCAGTTACTTTTATAAACATTTTTATGAGAGGAGAGAAGAATTTTAAAATACCTATTCACTTTTAGTGGTCATAATTCTACTTTTGACCTCTCTAATAATGGTTAATACGTGTTTATATAGCTGCATCAGACCTACACCGGTCTCCTTTTTGCCTCCCACGTCAGTGTGTAGGATTGAGTAGAAGTGCTAATTCTGGGTTATTGACTCTAGTTTTGATAATTACAGTTATAACTGGGTAGTGATATTTGACGTTTAGCTTTCTGGTTTTTGGGTGGTGTTTTTTGTTTTGTCTATGCTTTGATTTTGAGTTTTAGTTTTATTTAGTTCCTATTGCACCTTTACCAGTGACACTCAACTAACTATGAAGCTTTGGAGCTGCAGCAGCTTGAACTTTATTAACAGTCGAGCAGAAATTCTCAGGCTCAAGCTCTTGGTTTGGGCTGATACGCAGCCATCTCTGTTGAAAATGTATGTTTACTCCCAAAGAGCTGCAAAACTCCCATAGAAGCACCATGTGCTTGCAATATGGCAAAATGTGAGAAGCTGCATATTAAGATAATCATAATGGATTTGGAATATCTGTAGACGTTTCTAGAATGTTATTTGATCACTTTTCCTCTATCTGCCGGCTGCACACTTACAATTACACAGCAGAAAGTTTCAGCTGGATTATACAGAGATTTTTGATGACAGTTTTAAGCAATGAAATCATCCTGAAATGCACTGAGGAAGCCAGGAAGCCATATGTCAGATCTTTCTTTCCTATATACTAGGCTATTTAAAATTTACATTTAAGGCCTGATATGAAACCTATTGAAGGTAATGGAAAGATTTTAATGCTCTTTGACTAAAGCACATGTACAAGATCCCTTATTTTCTGTGCTATTTCTGTAACAGCTTGGCAGGATTTACTCTTTCTATACATTTCCAGGAATGCTTCTCCAGTTCCTTTGTAACTATTATTTCCCCTCATGATGCTGTGCATCTTCAGCTTCTCTAAGGCTTTAACTTATTTTCCTACCAGCCATCAGCTTAATTCTCTTGTAAGATGCAAGTTGTGTGTGACTCCCCAAACCCACCAGTCTGGCTTCTGAATGCAGCTGTAATTAAAAAATCCTGAGTCCTGCTCCTTGCAAACAGTCAAACCCAGAATTTCTTTCCAATTTTGGGTTTTTTTTTGTTTTTATTTTTCTCTGACTTTATACAGTGTTTCAGTTTAAACTCTTGTTGGAGATCTATTGGCTTCATATCTGTTGTTGTTACCTCTTACTTCATGAAAGAGTAAAGCTATTACTTGCAGCAAGCTGCTGGAATGCAGTGTGCCAATAATAGACATTTGCTATTTACATACAATGGGTACTATTTCTTTTCTGGAAATCAGTTTAGCATGCTTTCATAATTGTTTTTTAAATATCCAGAAGGCAAAGTATTGTTAAATTATGGTATTAATTGCTGTGCCTTCTACTGAAACGCATTTCTGAGTCTTGTATTCTGGTAACAGATGGACTCAAATTAAAACCATAAATTTGCTAACTGCAAGGGGTAGAGAGAAGGGAAATAGTGATCTGCAGCACTCAGATGTTGTATATCAGCCTACATATCAGTGAGCCACCCCAGAACTGTGGAATGGAGCATTCCAAATATGGGAGTGTTTAGGATCCAGTTCTAAGTCTGTTTTTCCTTTCCCTGGTTTTCAACACCTTTGTCCCTTCTCCCTTGAGCCCTTCTCCTTCTCACATCACCGAGATTTTGACCTTCTTAAATATTTACATTGCTTTTCAATCTCTAAGAATGATAATCTCAGTCAGATCCCAGGCACTGGGATGCAGTAGAAGTTTGTAGTGATCTCTTAAAAGTTTAAATCCAGCAGTGGAAAAAAATTGATCTGGGAATAAACATCTGGAGATCAGGTACATGACCGCTGTATTCTCACACACTGCACAGCACTCACAAGTGCAAAGCCAACACTAACAAATACTGAAAAATTATATTGCTAAGTACCCTGCATATAAATACAGTTTCCATCACTAGAATACTGCAGATGTTGTTAGAATGTTTTCTTGGTAACTCTGTTTGTTCCTCTTTCAGATTTTAATGGCAGCTTTGGTATATTTCTGGGAAGTAAGTTAACAGTGTGTTGTTTGCAATCCTGAAAGACTTTTGATGCCTTTTATGCTTATGTAACTATGCCTCATATATGGAATACAACAGCTTCATAAAGATTGTTCACATCCCTGCAGGATACTTGGCTAAGATAAGCATGTATCTCGTTTATTTAACATGATTAAGTATCTGAAGTATTAGAATAAATATACTGAAAATCACAGCAGCCATGGAGTGCAGGATTACTTGAGACACCGCATTTTATGAGGTGGCCCCGATTTGATGTACACACTTGCAATGGGTACTGCTAATGGGCTGCAATCCAACAGCCTTATTTCTCCTCCTCCCCTGTAAAAATTACGGTGGGTGAAGCTTTGATAATCTCTATTCCCATTCAGTAAAGGATTAAATGAAGCATTTTGTTTATTTCCCATCTGACTGATACAGTCTCCTGCATTTGTATCAGATAAAGCTCGCAGCATACTGAGAGTACAGCACTAGGGCTGTACCAAAGTTAGCATAGTTTCCTTTACTTCAGGCTTCAACTCAGCCTCCTTTTCTCTCCACAGAGAGGAAAGACCACAACAGAGGCCATGACAAAGCCCATTGCAACTTGGTATCCTTAAATAACCGCTGTTTTTAATTTCTACAATTGTTTCCTTTCATTTTGTTGCACATCTACATTCTCCCTGCTCTTCCTGTTGGTTCCAGCTCTGACAGTCTAAGGTCACCTCTGCGACCAGGAAGCACTGGATAATGGATCATGATGCAACTGGATAATGTCAGAAACAATGGGAGAAAAAAAAATAAGCCTGGCTTCTACATAATCATGACGTTTTAATAAGACAATAATACAGGGCTATGCAAATGAAGAAATTGATTTTGTACAGTTCTGTATGGGAGCTCTGAAAACAGGGATTTATGTCCTACACCTTCTTCATCTGTAGATTGCCACACTGACAGAATTACTTGAGATATCTTCATGAACCTTGAAGTACCAAAGTGCGACAGCGTTTGTGGCCTATTGTGATCTTTGGTGGAGCAAAGTTGCTCTTTAGAATTGCCCTTTCGATTTTCCCAGCAAATTTCACTGATCCCATAGGGAGCCCAGGGAGGCTGTATTTCCAAAGCAGGCGTTTCCTGTTGAAGATTTTTCTGTGAACAGTTATTAGCCGGAAGAAGAAGAAGATTCTTCATTGCAATCAAAAATATTTCTTTTCAGGAATAGGATAATTATTTGACAAGCTGATAGAAACTGCAGACTGTGTGTGTCAACGGGAGAGGGAGGGAGAAAAACAAGAAGGTGGGAAATATCATTACTCTCTCGTTCTTCAAATGAAAACTTTCAGGAATAATTTGGCAATTGCTTATCATTCTAATGAACTATTTTTATGAAAAATACTAAATTATATGATAATTTCTGCTTTGCTTTCACTGACAAAGCTGTCTGTATTTACAAGACACAATGGGATTTATTTTTTTTAATGAGAAGAACAAAGCAGAGTATTTCCTGCAATGCTGCAAAGCACTCTGAGCTGGTGAGTCTAATGCAGGGATGCTTATGATAAAGCACTGCAGAGCACAGTTGATTAGAGCATTGAATTAACTACGCTTTTGTGTGCTCTTTCTCTCATCATCTTGTTCGTTCTTTCAGACTTGTGTTTCACCCTTTCAATCTGCACATTATTGTCCAGAAGTTTTTTTGTGAATTCAGCACAAATGCCAACTCTTGGCTTTCATGAGAAAACAAGCTTCAGCATTCTGTTCCAGTGAGTCCAAACAAATCCTGCACATGGTGGCTTCCTCAGGTCAGGTTCCAAGTCTATGTAGATTAAATGATTGTGGAATAATACAGAACACCTGTATAAATCTATGTTATCTAGTGTTTATTTGCCAATGAAATTACATCAGTGCTATTCAGACCTAGGATGTCTTTCTACAGGCAGGTTTGACCCCAACAGAGTCAGGACAAAGGGGTATAAATTGAAAATAAAGTCAATATTAAGGCTGTCTCTTCCGACTTGTGGTGGTATATAAAACCATATCCAAGCTTGTGCTGAAATACTTCTCCCCATTCATGCTGCTTCAAACCACAGTCTCTAACCATGGGGCATATGTGAGTCGGGTTGCCCAGGAATCAAGGTCAAATAGCAAAGGCCATATTCACATTTGTGCCAGTGCCCTGAAGTCTCTGCGTTAGAATGAGTTAGATACTTCCTCTGTTTGGAAGTCTTTTCTGAAGGCTCAGATGTCCACATACACATCACTGTCTGAAGCTGTGCTCTCTCTGTATCAAGCACTCACTATGCACATGATAGAAAGGGTAGGTAGGTCATTGGCAGTAAGGAATAGCAGGCTTTCTGACTTATATATCTAAACGAGACTTCACTGTCTGCACTAACACACACGGTGCTATTAATGCAAATGGCTTAAAAAACTTAAATTTCTGTGGAATCATAATTTACTCCCATGAATTGCAAGCTATGTGTGAAAATGTTAAAGTTTTCTTGCTGCAAGGTGAGTTCTGCCCTTGCATACATTTTTGAGGTAAAGCAAGCCTGACAGAACACATCTTTTATAATTCTGACGTGATATTGCTATCATAACAGGGCAGTGTATCCTCTAAGGGTGTTTCTGATGCAATAGTAGTTGTATGACTCCTGTTCGTGTGGATGCTTATAGCAGAAATGCCTGACCTGAAGTGTAAGTCGCAAATGGAATAGAACTGGCTTTCACCTTTCAGCTATTTTTAATTCAAATCTCTGGTGACTAATTCTCTAAACCAAACTTTTGTTAGTAGCTCTTTCCAATTAATTTAAAGCTTCTGCAACCTCTGGCATAACTGGGACTTCCTCGGTCAGGACTGCATGCCTTGCACTCGTGCAGATTTTTAGTGATTTTACTAGGCATTATGTGATTCTGAGGGTCCTTTCCAGCGACTCCTAGTAAAATTGCCGATCTTTTAAGAAATTTAAATTATACTGTTTTCTTTTGATCCTGTATCTGAAGACAGAATGTTCTTTTGGCCATATGTAAAAGCTCATGAATAGACTGCATATTACTGGCTAAAAAAAAAATCCATTTTGATAAGCCTTTAAGAAACAAACAAAATGCATTTCCTTAGTTCCAAAATTCCCTTGGCACATATGATATTCCACTAGACGGACCATGGGTGATGAGTTCAATAAGAATGGTCCTCTAAGCCTCCTTATGGACAGGATTCATACCTGCAACACAGCACCTCTGCAGCTGCCACATTAATGTGTATATCCTAAGAAATCCTGTCTCTGCACATGATTTTTGACCACAGAGCTTTTCCTGAATTAACTGCCCCTATTCCACTTCTGTGGTATGCTAGAGTGGGGTGGCCTGCTGTGGCTGTCCTTCTGATAAGGATTCCATAACACTGTCATGAGGCTCTGTCAGAAGTCTTCAAGCTTCCACAGCAGCCAGCATGCTTGTTCATAATTAAAGTATCAGTGTATGTAAAACTGGAGTTACTAAGTAAGTTCCTATTATCCAACACTTTTATTCCAGCTATTCATAACACACACATCAAAAAATTGTGTTTCCAATATCAATATCACTCTAATAAAGCAGCCAATATACAGTTTTGGGAAAAAAAGAAAAAAAATCTTCCAGGAAATCACTATCAAATGGGAATGAGATTAAAACGACTTTACTGGGTTTAATATTCAGTAAATTTAACATCCATTGTTTAAGAAGCGTCTGTCTCTTTCTGCATGATCAATATTTAAATACTACCACTTAATATACTAGGAATGTTGCTTTCTGGTATGAAACTGCCACTGCCAGTAAAATTTGTACATCCACACAAATGTAACAAAATATCCCTCTTTAAAAAAATCCCACTTACTTCCTTTTAAAAACTGACAGTGCTTAATTATCTCAATTAAAAAGCAACATTTTGTAGCAAGCATGTGATGAAAACACTGAACAGAGCTCCCAAGCCTTTAACAATAATGAAAAGAAAAGGACAAAATAGAAATGTGTTCCCTATGCTTCAACCACTATTACTTAAGACATATTTTTATTTATTTGGGAGAATGCTAATAGGACTGGTTTTACTCTCTACTTTATAGACGCATATATACAACTCCTGAATAAAAATCTGTTTGTGTATGTGAAAATACCATGAGATAATGACAAATCCAGTAACCTTACACCATTAAGTGTATTCAGTGTCCAGAATCCCTGTTATTTCATAGGTAAAAGAATGAAAAATATAGATATTTGAATAAATCCCTTGCAATGGATATTTTATGGAAATGTAAATTATGTTTCCGTTGCATAGCTTCAAGAAGAGATTTTGCCTTCCTTCCAAAACACCATGTATCAATAAAATGAAAGGCTATGAAAGCATGCAGTAAAATTGCATATCTCAATAATATAATACTGAATGTATTGTCAGTGCATTGGAAGAAATTCCACAAAGAATTATATATTTTACTAAACTGATTAAGGTTCTAGTTGTGGGATGTTGCTATAATTATTTTTTTTTAATGCTGCTTATAAAGCAAAATAATTTTGTAATTATTTCATAAAATTATTCTGATACTGCAAGAGTATTGCCTTACATAACCAAATCAATAACTTCAAGTATTATAAATTATCTGGTAACTGCCCTAAAGAATCAGTTATATTCTATTACTTCTCATCTTTCCACAGGAAATTAATGAGTTTCCAAGCTCATACTTCCACTTCAGTCCTTTATTTCCATATTCCCTGTGACCTAATCTGAAAACATGAGGCCCATCATTAAGAAATTCAGACCTCCGTTTTCATTAAAGCTTAGCTCGTTAGTTCACTTGGCTTGTCAAGAAGTGTAGTTAGGGCAGAATATGGATTTCTAGTTAAAAAGGCTTCACCTTGTTATTCTTGTTTGCTTGAGGGCCCTGCGTAAGTACAAAGCCCAGCTAACTCCCAAGCCTGAATAACACTCACCTATGTGGTTGTCTTTGCTACATTAGGACCTCACATAGAATCACTATGGAAGGGACTTTGAAGGATCATCTGTTCCAATACCCCTGCCAGAGCAGGATCACCTAGACCAGTCATACAGACTTATCTGAAACAGTTTATAGGAAGGAAGGAACCCAAGGTAAAAAATGAACTAAATAGCTGGTGTCATTTGACAGCATGCTTGTAGTTCAAATATAACCTCAAGAGGCTGGAGATTTGCAGTCAAATACAATAATTCTACGTGTATCTATAGATTGCTGCCTATCAGGACCAAGGCAAGATTAAATAAATCTTGTTTGCTTAATGAAAAAAAGGATATACTGACATGATGAACAGCATGAAAGTGACTAAACTACTTCTGTCTTTTCCCCAGCAAGTACTTCTAATTATGCCCTTTGCTTTTCTAGAATATTTCTGAAGCAATAATTGCATACGTAACTATCTACAGGAAAGTTGACTCAGTAATTTACAACCTATCAGGGCAATATATGTATATTGACTTCTGGTGAATTATCACTAACCTCAATAACTTTTTCCACCAACTTTGTTTATTTAGCTGGTCACAAAATGTCTGAGAACAGCTCTTGATCAGGAGGTGTTCTGTTTCGTTGTCTGACTGGCACAGACTCCATCTGTGTAATTGTGCACTTCAGCACTGGGATAATTCCCTAAGCTGAGTGCAAGTTCTTCAAGTGCAATTTCTCAGTAAGTTTTCTTAAGGAAAACAAGTCGAGAACGCATATTTTCCACAACTTCTGCAAGACTCATTTTGTGAATATTGTACATGTGAATAGTCCTGCTGGGGAAGCAGTTAACCATAACAAGTTACAGAGAACCACTGCAAAAGAGCCATTCTCGAACAAGTTCGGCTAAAAGATGCCAGTTGCTAACGTGTTTTCTCTCAGCTCTTGCATGCATTTGGCTCGGGAAAGTTTAGTGGCCCGAGGTGAGGCTTCCTCCGGCACCTGGCGTACGGCGGGGAGCGGCACTGTGCTCCGGACTGACTCTAGCAGAGAAAGGCAGCCGTTACTGGCGCATGGACACCGGCAGGGGGTTTCCCCGCCCCTAACAGGGCAGAGCCCCCAGCCAAAGCCCCCAGCCGGCTCCATGCCTGCCGCCGGGACTGCGCTGTCGCCTCGCTCCTCGTCGCAGTCACCGTCCCGACGCTGAAGCTGGGGGCGGCACTGCCCTCCTGCCGCTCTCCGCGGTGCTGAAGCGGTGCCGTGCCGTGCCTGCCATCGGCGGCAAAGCAGCCGGGAGCAGGCAGTGCGCGGAGGGGCCGGCAAGAGAAGGAGAGGGCGGTTGAGGGGCCTTGGGTAGCACAGCGATAAACAGGTGTGAGTCGATCGCTAAGAAGCATCTTCCATCTCCCGCCGCCGCTAGACAAGTGGCTTCGGGCACGGTCACTGGGGGTCTCCTGTCTCCGCACAGCCGCGGCTCGCTGAACGGCGTGGGTTAGTTAGCCTTTTCCCCCTCAATGCCTCCTGACCCTTCACCGCCCACTTTTACCACGAGACTAAAGTTTTACCTTGGGTATCTTTCTCTCTACCTTTGGAACTGGACTAGTCGTGAAGGGGCGGCGGCGGGGGCCGGGACAGGGGAAGGGGGGTGTTAGCTCCTACTTAATTATTTATTTAGCTCTTTCCTCTCTCAGGTCGCCATGGTGATACCGAGCTCGCTCTCTCTCCGAACAAGAGGAGATGGGCGCCCCTTCGTGAACATGCTTTCTGCACCCCGCTTGTGCTGCTCCCCTTTCCGAGCGAGGGTTTTCATTTCCCTGCCCGCCCAGCGGGGCTGGGCTGCGCCGCCCCCTCCACCTGGCTTCGGTTCCTCTCAGGTTGGCCCCAGCTGCCCTCAGCGCTGCCCCCAGCGCCCCTCAATGTCTTGCCGGCTGCCCTCAGCCGAGCGCGACCTCAACTTTCCGCAGCGCAGCCGCCTCGCGTTGCCTTCCGAGAGGAGTGAGACGGGAGCAGCCAAAACAGCACCCCCACACACACACCTCCGCCACCACCTCTTTGAGTTATTCCCAGCTTCAGCACGGCCTCTGGAGCGCCGCTGGGGAGTGGGCGGCTGGGCGGAATGTCGTCCCTGGTCGGCCCACGGGTGATCTCCGTCGAGCCCCGGGGCGAGGGGAGGTCGGCGCAGCCCCTGCACCGTGCCGACGGCAGCTCTCTGCCCAAGGGTGGAGGGCCGGGGCTCCTACGCAGGAGGGTCTCGCGACGGCAGCTGGAAACGGGGCCCCCCGGGGCCGGCCCGGCTCACTACTGTGTCCCCCTCGGCCGCGGATCACCCGCCACCACCTGGCGGCTTGCCCAGCGGAAAGTGGCCAAGGCTGCTCGCCCCTCGATTACATAACACAACCCGTACCCACGCTGGTGCCGCTGGGGCTACCGGGGGTGTGAGGAAGGGCGTTTCTGGGGGGGCTGTCTGAAGAACCGCGGCGGCAACTCCCATAAGGGCACGGGCACCAGACCGCAGACCCCGAGTCAGTCTCCCTTCTGGCAGCCCTCCCCGACTTACCTGTCGCGGCACGCTGCTCTCATTCCATGTCGACTCCCCGTGGGACGGGGCAGGGCGGCGGTGCCCGGTTCTGCACCGGCTCCAGCTCCGAGCCGGTGGTCCGTGCTGGTATATGAGCGTCGCTCGCTGTCACACGGCCCCAGGGATGCTGTCGGGCGTCTCCATTCCCCCACGCGAGCCGCTTGCCCGCTTCCCGCGCTCCTCAGCCGCCGCACACCCGGGAACGCCGAGGCAGCGGCACCCGCCAGCTGCGAGGCTCCGCGGTGAGGGCGGGAGGACGACCGGACGGCCGCGGCAGCGCCGCGCGTTGTCCGTGCTTGCGTGTGTGTGTTTGTGTGCGGGTACGAGGGAGGCGGCGCGGAGCGCGGCGGGCGGGCGGGCGTGGGAGGCGCGGCCCCGCACAGGCAGCCGCGGGCGGGCCCAGGGGCTG
>JAOXOE010000001.1:69033869-69054986 GCA_028565055.1 Phoeniculus purpureus
CCTGCCCATGGCAGGGGGATTGGACTAGATGATCTTTCAAGGTCCCTTCCAATCCCTAATGATTCTATGATTCTAAAATGAGGCAGAGTGGACTGGATGATTGGGTAGTGAGATGGATTGTGAACTGGCTGCAGGATAGAAGCCGGAGAGTGGTGGTCAATGGGACATAGTCTAGCTGGCAGTCTGTATCTAGTGGAGTGCCCCAGGGGTCAGTGCTGGTACCAGTCCTGTTCAATCTATTCATTGATGACTTGGGTGAGGGATTAGGATGCACTGTCAGGAAGTTTGCTGATGACACAAAGCTGGGTGGTGTCGCCGACATCCCAGCAGACTGTGCAGCCATTCAGCAAGATCTGGACAGGCTGGAGAGCTGGGCAGGGAGGAATTTAATGACATATAACAAGGGCAAGTATAGAGTCTTGCACCTTTCAATCCTTAATGATTCTATGATTCTATTAAAACTCTGCAGGCAAGCAGATGTAGTTGGAGCTCCCTCTCGCTCTGAGGACAATTGTCCAGACAGTGTACTGGAACCTGCCTCAGCAGCTCAGCTGATCAACTGGTGCCATCCAGACACGTCCAGGGAAACACAAAGAACAACAGATGACTTCAGTTGTCTATGAGGACAACTCCTGTTGACAAAAACAAGTAGATCCAGCAATACCATCAGTCCATGGTGCAACAGCAGCCAGCCATGAAGGCCTCCAGCAGCTGGACAAACTCAGCAGCAGATTCTTCCCAAAGCTCTGAGTTTTCTACTTCTGAGCAGAGTGAGTCTGTCTGGCTGTCATGAAAATGGACAAGAAAACACAACAGACTTCCCTGGGAGATTAGGATGAGTGGGAATCCACTTGGCTGCTAAAACAGATGAGCAGTATGGCCCAGCAGGTAGCAGGTTGTTCAAGTGCTTGCCCTCACCACAAATATTAATTCCCCACAGCATGGGAGAAAAAAATATGTGAGTATCTCTGGCTAGAGGAGGACAGCAGGAGCCAAAATCTGCTTTCAAACTCTTTCACCAAGTGAATCCTAACTTAAATGGGAAGAAAAGGGGATCTAGACTAATGCAACTGCTGCCAGCATTTAAAAGTCAATTTCAGACTTAAGGGCTAACAAAAACAAAACGAGTTTTAAACCTCAGAGTTTCATTCAAGTGGGAGGGCCATGCACAGACTTCTCAGCCACCCACAGACCTTACCGTACACCTATCACAAGGCACAGACAATTGGAAAAGCATAAAAACCCCCGGAGTGTAAAGGCAGTATTGGTATGTTTTAGAAAAAGGCAGTGAAAGGATTAAACCAGCACTGAAACACCATGACACGGTAGCATCAAAGACACAGCTACAGCCAACTCAAAATGGAAACCAGGCAAGTGCAGTAATTGAGAAGAATGAACAGAAGGAGATTTCATCCAGACAAATGCAATGCAAAAAGAAAACCAAAAGAGGCTCTTGATAGCTTGGAATGACACCAGGCTAGCGGAAGGCACAGGACATGGGAAGAGCAGTCTAATGCCCCTTAGCTGTTTTTTCCCCGTGCCTGTTGTGGTTTCATCCCTCTCACAGCACAGGGAGATTGGCAGGGAACACAAGAAGATTGTAATGGCAGAGATAATTATCTGGATCTTTCAGTACTTTAACCTGTTTAATTACTTTGTGGGATAGTTATTCTGATGTTATAAAGCAGAAGAAACAAGAGTTGTCTCCAAACAAATGTGTTCAGAGCTTTTTCCTTTGATGAGTCTGAGCCATTTCAAGTGTATAACAATCCTATTAAATGTCTTTTGAGACTACTGCTCTTGCTGATACACCCATCAGTTTTAGAAAACTCCCAAAAAACAAACAAAAGCCAGCAAAAACAGGAGAAGTAAAGAGAGCATGAGAATCTCAGAAGGAACAACACAAAAGCACTGCTGAGCAATAGAGTTTCTGCTCCTGGAGCTCTACTTGCTGAAAAAAAACTGATACCACCAAAGGGCAAGCTTGGTGAGTGATGGAGCAAGACGAGTAATGTGTCCTGGTGCTGACAAATGAAATGAGTTTGGGAATGGAAGGACAGTGTAAAAATAATAGAAATGGAACCATTCTAAGAGAGACAGGAAAATACTTTGTTTTGATTAGAAAAGAAGGAAAATGCTTGAAATTCCTCCAACACTTCCCTTTCTGTTTCTGAAATTAGGAAAGCAGGCTGGCTGGCAGAATGGTGGAGTCACTGTCCCTGAAGGGGTTCAAAAAAACAAGTAGACATGGCTCTGTGGGGACAGAGTTTAGAGGGCAGGGTAGGGTTGGGTTGATGGTCGGACTGGATGATTTCAAAGCTCTCCTCCAGCCTTAATGATTTCGTGATTCAAGCACATGAGAAGTAAGAAGAGCATCCAGTAAGGATAGACAGAGCTTCTTCATTACCACTGGCTTTTTCCATGTTCACAGAATCATTAATGTTGGAAGAAACCTCCAAGATCATCAAGGCCAACTATCAAATCACATTTTCTAATGTGTAAAGGGCACTGGAGTATAGAGGGGAAAACATACAAAAAGAAGCCCTTTCTTTCTCTTATTTTTGAGGTTTACTTGAATATTATTAAAATCAGAACCAGCCACACGTTACCAACGGGGATGTGAACACAGAGCTGGTGCTCAGTAAGCTGTGTCCATGTCACACGTGCTGGCAGGATGGGCTACTCTCCAGCCAGTCACTGCCCAGCCTGTATTTCTGATTAGCATTGCCTCAACCCAGATGCAGGACCTTACACTTGGTCTTGTTGAACTCTATGAGGTTGGCTTGTGCCCACCTCTCCAGCCTGTCCAGGTCCCTCTGGATGGCATCCCTTCTCTCCAGCATATCTGCTGCACCACACAGCTTGATGTCGTCTGCAAACTTGCTGATGGTGCACTCAATGCCTCTGTCCATGTCACCGACCAAGATGTTGAACCACACTGGTCCCCGGACTGATCCCTGAGGGACTCCGCTTGTCATTGGCTTCCACTTGGACATGGATCCATCGACAACCACTTTCTGGGTGTGGCCATCAAGCCAGTTCTTTACTCATCTAGTGGTCCACCCATCAAACCCATTTAACTGGCTCTTGAGTAGTTTGCACTTAATTTATCTCTTATCTTCTAAGGGCAAATGTGGTTTTTTTGTGGTTTACTAGTTTGTGTTTCTGCTTAACCCTAAAGCTACTTTTAAGTAACTGCAGAGATGGAGCCTTACTGCTTTATGGAAGAGCATCTTTAACACCTGCATGCACAACTCTCACTCGCAAAGCAAGCAGTACAATGAAAAATGCTTATGTGTGTGCTTATAATATAACATATATTTTCTATGCATATTTTAAGTAGAGTATTTAAAAACCATGTAACTTGTAAAATTTAGTGATTTACATCCAACATTTTCAAGTGCAAAAGGTTAAAGAAAAAGCATCTTATTGTTTTCACCTTCACTGGACACGTTTGCAAACAACCACATATGTTTAAGGGATTTTTGTGCCAGCTGTAGCTTATACCAAAAGATACGATATTTCATAAATAAACTGTCACTTATTCAGCATCTTTATTTAGAGGTGCTAAACAAGAGACTTCTCCCTGCCTAGCGGAACACACATGCAGAGAAAAATGTAAGCAGTCTAACCCATGGAATAATTTCAGTTCTCGGGTTTAGTTATAAATAAGCTCTCCCATTCTTGGTGACTCCTAATGCCTTTAGAATGAGACTTGCCTGGATACCTTGGGATGGACCTGTGCCCCGCCTCTGGCTAATACCGCTTAAGCAGCAGCAGCTGAAGTTACTTGGAGGTTGGGCTTTAGTTCACTGTGATACTGCAGATTTTGACTATGACTTGGAGAAAACAAGACAAAATAATGCATTTGTTTTTACAAGTCAAGCAATAGACCTGTCAATGTAGGTCTATGACATGCAGTGATGTTTGTAGAGTGTACGTGCATTGCAGATATCGCAGCTGATGTGAGTACTTCAAAGGTATTTTCAGAGTCTCTGCTCCATACTATTTTATATATATCTTCATAGAACAGGCTGGCCAGTAAATGATTTTTAAAATATTTCAGAAAAATATTTTTGGATAAATTGTTGAATGTAAGCAAAATAAACGAAATTAATGCCACTCAGCATTGAGCTTGGTCTTTTCACATCTTGAATTGCATAGGAATTTATGGTCAGTCTGCTTTCTCTGTTAATTACTTTTTGCATGTAACATGAGCTATTCGTGAGTCAATCGCTCACAGGGTTGCATTTACTATAAACAGAGCTCTAGCAACGGAATTAGTACACAGTGCCACAGCTCTCTATGGTTTCCTTCCATCTCCCCTCAGCCTTGAATTACTCTTCTCAAATGCATGGAGTGTTACAGAAATCTCCAAAGTCCCTCTTGTGCTGAAAAGCCTCTGCATTCTGTTGCAACAGAGATTGTTGTGATAGGGAAGAAGTTTTCTTTCTATTAGTATTGTAAAGACTCCTGTGGATTGCATTCACTGCAACAAGAACAGCTCCAGTCAGGATTCCAACCTGTAATTGCACTCTGCCTGAATAAAGTGTCTTTAAACACAGTAGATAAGAAAAGTGATGCTTTCCCTCACATGGCAGCAAACGGGTGAAGGAAGTTATTGCTTCAAAAAGTAATTTTTGTTGTAGTATCCGCTGTGGCAATACAAAATGCTTTTTGGCAACGCTCTTGTGTTACACAATCGTTTTCTGCTTTACTGCCTGCTGAAGCTGCAAGTTGAGTTATTAGATGATCGCTTGGGACAAGTAACGCATTTGTGTGCTCCCTCAGCAGGGTTTGGAGCGCTGGGTGGAAGGGGTGCAAACACGTGTTTGCTTACGAGCATTATTATAGTTGGAGTACGTGACAAGAAAAATTAGAGAGCACACAGATGGAAAGTAAATGCTTTGATAGTTACATGTGACATATGTTAAAGGCTTTTTTTTCACTTAGGAATTCAGTATTTGGGTTTGATTTAGTTTGTGTAATTATCTCAGATACTTCTGTGATCATATATCTCTTGGGTTGGACAGAATTAGAAATACCAGCTGTGATTTTGTGCTCATTTGCACATGCACAACCCACGCAGTGTTGTTCCTAGTGATAACAGCCTAATGGTGGTTTTATAGATCTATTGCTGAGAGGCATCAACATTTTTTTATGGCTGTCATTTTTCCAGGATTAACAGCCAAATCTTCTAGTCCTTTGTTACACTTAGGGAGTTGAGGGAAATATGGGCCTGCATCTCACTAAAAAACTTAATTCCCATGAAAACACCAGCTTCAGTGGTAAATGCCATTTGCAGTTAAGATTAAATTGATTTAAGTGGAGGTGGTTGCATGAATAATAGCTGAGGGAGAAAAAGCCACAGACACTGTATCTAATATTTTGTTTTACAGAAAATTGGATCTTTAGGAGCAGGAAACAAAATAGGAAAAGCCAATATATTTTCCATCTCTGCTGTGATAAGGAGGTAAAATTTGACAGTCAATTTACTTACAAAACAGCACCTCTGCCTTCATTTCTATCTCTGTAAGAGCATTATCAGCTACCTTTGGTCCACGAGTACCATATTGAGATTTTAAGGTTTAGAAAGATAATATAAAAATCTTTGCATTATTCAAAATTTTTATCAAATAATTTTTCCAGGTTTTGAGCCATTGATTAAAGCATATATTCCAAAACCTCCCCTACCTCCTCATCTTCTTGTGAATGGAAGGCATCATGAAATTTTTCATATGTGACTAATTACACTTTTTCCAAAAACAGTGTCTTAAATCTGGCATGAATTTATTTATCCATCACTTGTAAAACCAATTTGCACTAGACTGGTGTTTCCTTTATTATCAATTATTTTCTCATCTTCACGATATTTAGAAACTGTAGTCAGATCACAGTGTTATCTTGATGTATTAAGCACAGTAAAGCAAGCTGGTCAAAGATGTGACTATCCCACTCTTCAGCACTGGTGTGGCCCCACCTGGAGTAATGTCTGCAGTACTGGGCACCACAGTGGGTATGAGGTTTCCTGAATACATCCAGAGGGCAGTGAAGGTCATGGAAGGCCTGCAAGGCATGTTCTCTGAGGTGCAGGCAAGGTCTCTGTGTTTGTCTAGTTTGGAGAAAAGAAAGCTGAGGGGTGGCCTCGTTGCTCTCTACAGCTTCCTAAGGAGGGCAGATGGAGATGCTGATCTCTTTTCCCTTGTATCCAGTGATAAGATGCACGGAAACAGTTCTAAGCTGCACCAGGAGTGATTCAGACTTGATATTAGGAAACATTTCTATACCTACAGGGTGGTCAGAGAGTGCCCTTAATAACATGCTTTAACAATTTAGGGTTAGCCCTAAATTGGTCAGGCAGCTGCATTAGATTATGATTTTAAGTCTCCTATAACTGAAATGGACTATTCGATTCCCCTCAATAACTGTCTCATTTGGTTAAATCTTCAGCTCTCGAATGGTACAGTGGCTTCTCCAGCCACTTGGTTTTTTTTTTTTCCTGTAGTTCTCTTCTATTTTTCACTTATTATTTCTGGAATTTAAACTGTAGATCTGATCCTAAGAGACCTGTATCACTCTTACCACTGCCATTGTAAAATCATCTCAGTACTTCTCCACGTAGCACAAACATCCTGCTGACTTTTTTGGTTTTATTTGAGATATGTGACTCCTGAGACTTTGAGACAAGTCTGCAAACTCTGACAGCCAAGACTTCAGTGTCTATTGTTAAGGTCTTACAATTTTTACTAGTGAAATATTGCAAGTTTTGCGCCTATAATTTTACTTTTTCCACTCTTTACCTGCGTGATACTTCAACGTGTTCAGCTTAATAAGCATCTCATATTGCTTTGTATGACTGATCAGTCTGCAATATTATTTACCATTCATAGTGTCCTCCATGAATTTCATAAATAGTGATTTTGTGTCTCCCACTCTCACTGCATCAATGAGAGCTGAGCATGCACAAAGGTACAGTCTAGGAAGAGCATGAATGGCAATGACTCATTTGTATGTGCTATAATACTCCTTTGTCATTTCCCTCTGCTGATTTTCCAGCTTTTACATTTCAGAGCTTTTTCCTGAAATCAGTAATGGAATGTAAAATTCATTTCACGAGCAAAGGCTGATTTTATTTCAGTCCAAATCTATCACTTATAAATCCACAAAATTCTACCAGTACACCATCTGGTAGGGAGACAACAGGGGTGGATTACATGTAATACAATCATGGTGTGAAAACACAGCCGTTTCTGTTATTCATTAGATTATATTAATAAAATACTTAGTAAATATTAGATTGTAAACTAATAATACTTTACAGTATGTACATCTCTTAGGAACGAGACTCAGTGTTCATTGAAACCATAAAGGACTGACCAAACCAGAAAGTCTTTCAAACAGAGTTCCTGAAAATACAGTTTCCTAACTTTCCACCTTTCTTTCTTCTCTCCCTCTCTCCCTTCCTTCTATTCCCTTTGCAGTCTTTAATTTAATTGATTCACCTGAATGATGCCTCTACTGAGTATCATCCCTGACACATGACACCATGTAAAACATAGACTGCATTTTTTTGTAGAGAAGGAAGTCCATAAATAGGAAGATCTTGTTTAAAGATACTGATCAAAACACCTTTGGCTTCATGATGCTTATGCTGTGTGCTGTAATTTGCAATGTTATGTTCTAGTTCATGTCCTTCAGTAACGAGAGACTTAACGTTCACAAACGCCCATATATGTCAGATTTTGCCACATACACAGAATCACGGACTCACAGAATCATCATGGCTGGAAAGGACCTCCAGGGTCGTTGAGTCCAACCTTTATCCTCCACCCTGTGTTAGTCATCATAAAATACTGTCTGCAAACAAACCAAGCACAACTATTGCTCAGCAGCATCTTCAACAGCATCATTATTCAAACTATTCTAAGCTTTTTTCCTGTTGCACTTACAGAGCTCAGATACTTACTAGTAACAGAACAGAAGTGGCTGACTGGGTCACCAAAGTGACCAGCAAAAAACATCTATGTATTTCCCTAGGTTGCTTTATTTGGTCAGAGTAGGGTAAACACATGAAGATTATGTAAACATAAGTTTAACAGACCAAGTACACAAGAATGTCTTCAGAAGCTCACCTCCAGATGAGTATGTAGGCAAGTCCTGCACTCCAGACGTATTCAAGCCTGTAATGTAAATTGTGTTTCCATTATATATATTAAGAATCCTTATCATAAGTGCACATATTTTGCTAGGCTAGTGTGAAGTGCAAAGAAGGTAGGCTTTATGAATTAAGCCATGCAGGGATTTTACGTAGTGGTGAATAACACAGCTGTAAATATTTAGTAGACTTTGCAAGGGAACATATCTCCGTGCTAAAAAGGAACGAAACAGAGCACGCCAATGTATGCTTTCATGTATGAGGCTTATGATTCTGGCAAAGAATCTCATTTTCCTTGCTTCCGTCTGACGCTGGGAAGAAAAACACTAAATGTAACTAAAAACTAAACAATGGGGAAGCATATTGGGGTGGGATTTTTTGTGGCTAATTAATTAATCAATACATTTAAATAAAATTAAGTTTCCCTTTTATATATCTGTGTGCAAAGGGAATTAGTGGAGTGGTGAGAAGGAATGGAAATGAGAGGTGTACGCCTTATTGTACTCTCAGTAGTGCTCAGGGTTGGCTGAGTACCGTGTGTCTGGATACTACCAAAGAAAGTTTTTGAGACCAATTTTTTTTCTTCCTTAAGGAAGGTGAAAGCCTAAGCAGAGCCTTTTCATACTGCAGTGGTGTTTTTTCCTTCTTTAATGGATTCAAAGAAGATACTAAGGTGGCAAAAGGAAAAGTACTTCCTATAAAATTCCTGACCTGGAAAGTGCAATGCCCTTTTCAGTAAGAAGCAGCTTGATTTTTCAAAACACAGATGTTTTATTTAAGTAGATTTTACCTGGATATATCCCACAAGTATGAACTGTGACTTGATTCGAAGGGATTATCTCTCTGAGCCACATGCTTAGATCATTCTAACTGCCTTGTGTCCATGGACCAACTGCGACTCATCTCACTGAATCTGTTCTTCTTACTGTTGAGGTTAAATGATCAGAAAATCAAAATTCATGCTAAGTTTCACCCAGGTAAGCACATGTTTGTTTAAATTCTGCTAAGGTTTTCCTAGCCATAGACATTGTTGGCCTCTCAAATGAGTTGTGTGGGAATAGAATTTCTATGTGTCCATATTGCCTGCAGAATAATTGAAGATATATTTTTCTAAACTTACATCACCAAATGTAAAAGAACTTCTTAATGTTTTTCCTCAGGCTTGATGCAACTATATAAATGACAGGCTGGTGTGTAAATGAGAGACTGGTATGGAAATTCTTGTCTGTTTTTCAGCTTCAGCTGAGAATGTCATGATCGTGAGTGTGTTTGGGTTCCCAGGTCTTTTTTCTGTGAGGGCTGACAACCAAAACTTCCAGCTTCCTTTATAGCCTAATTCAAAGAATCAGCATTGCCTTGAAGACTCAGTGGTCTGGGAACCACGGTACACATTTCTGGGACAACTGTGAAGGATCCTCACATTGGTATCCTGGCTCATTCTGTACCTTTATGTTTTCACACATGCATTTAGTTTTCATGGTTTTAGGGGTTATTTTTCACCCAGGCTTTCAGAAAGTGACTTTACCTAGCAACAGTAGATAAGTCAGAAGATGAACAAAGCCAGTGTTACTGCACAGGTTTCCTCGTTGCTTCCGTGTCTCTCTTAACAGAGTTTGATGGGCAGAGCTAAGAATATATTTACTCAAACTGCGCTCTAAGTCAATTCAGATATGAATGTTGAGATACTAAGTACAGCCTTATCCCTTATGAGCTGTGGAGTTTTGATAGCTGACTCAGGGTTTAGACTATTTAGCAGCAGCAAAAGCCTCATTTTACAGCAGAGCTGACATGAAATGTCTCCAACCAGGGATTTCATCAGCTTGGTATTTAAATGTTTAGTACCCACAGGTACCAAGCCCTAGTGGAAGAAAAATAATTCATCACAGCATCAGTTTTAGAGCCCATTTCACATTCGGTCACAGTGTACATTATCATTTATGGTAAAACCACCAGATTTTAAAAGACATAGTTTGGATTAAGCTGTTAAAAACAGCTGCAGTATGGAATGGAGAAATAAAATACACTTATTTTTAAAGGTGGGTGCCCTGTCCAAACTGTGATCAGCTAGAAGAAAACATTTGGGACCAAGTATCTCGGACCTCAGATTTCAAGTCCGTGGTTAGAGGCTGACATTGTGTCTTTGTGGTCCTGTTGTGTTTAGACAATAGCCACTCAGCATGGACTCTTACAAAGGGAGCAGAGAACAACTAACCAGGCACATAGGTTTGCTTTTTGTTTTAAAAAGCTGCAAGGTGCTGTATAGCATCAGAGAAGCCTGAACTCCCCAAAATTCAGAAACACTCAAAGGCTGTCCTGTAACATGGGATTACAGAAATATGAGAGAAATAACTCTAGAGAATAACTAGGTATTCCCATAGTGCAGAAAATTTGGTAAAAAGCAGCTGAATGAAGAAGAGGTTAGAGGGTGGAAAAGGGATCATTTTGAAGAGGAAGGGGAACACCTTGCCCAAAGGGAAAGAGGACAGTGATCATAGTTGTAGAAACAAATAATTGCTGTAGAGAGAGATCTGAGAAGGTTTTCTCCTCCTGCTAACATAATCAACCAAGGAACGGTGTGAGAACAGGAATCCTGCAGTCTCTGGAGAATAGGTGAGGGTCACCTTATAGCTGCGCTATTATAACATTGTTCAGATCATGGTAACTTAAATGAATGCGGGAACTTTTCCAAAGGATTGTGGCCCTTAGAGCTCTGGGCAACAATCATTCCTTTGGCTTTGTAATTTCTTCTTAGACAGTTCATGCCATTAGTTATGCCATTTTATGTAAAAGTCATGTAAAAGGGTGGAAATTTCCCTTTCCTAACTACAGAAAAACCCAATATCCACATGTGCATCTGTACTATTCACCTGGGACCTTTAGCAGCCTGTAAAAATAGCTATGTATTTCCTGGAAGGGATTCTGCTGGCTTCAATCGATTTAAAATATCTACATTAAGGGTAAGATGAATAATGCCCTAGACCTTTTCTGGCTAAACCACACCAACATTGTTCACTGAATGCTGCTAAGTGTCTCATGCATATTGATATTTGTTGTTTGCAATTTCTCTTGCTTTAGTGAAGGCAATAAATCAGTAGCCTCAGACATGAGGATTGTTCTTGAGAGTTTCTTTGCTATTCTCTCGGGTAGACGTATTCTCACAGCAATTTGTACTGTCTTCCAGTTTGTGGAAGGCCAGGAGAGGAAGAGAGCATGAGTGAGGGGGATGAAAGTAATTAGAATACAAAAACATATGTTAAATGTTTGCAAGGGATAATAGTAATTTATTTGGTCCAAAGCTTTGGAGAGCTAATTCAAAGAATAGTTTTATAGTACAAGATTCCAGTAGAACTACTTTTACCAAAAGTCAGGAGTATCATTTTCTAGACAGGGAAGAAATTGCTTGAATTTGTAATTATATGCAATCTTTTGCTAACATGGAAAGACTGGGAAAATCAAGATGTGCTGCCAGTAGACAAATTCTTCCACCAAAGGGCTTCCATTCCAACACAGATCTCCTTGGTTTGGTGATGAGGAGCGATAAGCCCATACTGTGTGCTGCAGATTTCAGTATTATTCCACCTACTGTGGCTCTTAATCCAATATACCAGTAAATTGAAAGAACAGGATGTTCTGTGCCCCTTCTTTAGGCTTTTGAGGACAGAGATTGCATAAAATTTTGTCTCCCCTTTCAACAAAAACCGTATTGCATCATGCTCATGTTAATTCCTCTACCACCACAAAGACCGTAAGACTCAAGATATCAGGGTCTTGGTAGAGAAGCTGATATGAAATGGCAGGAGGAGATATGTGCTCTGGATGTTTCATCCCTCTGCAAAAATATCTGGGGATGGAATGCTTGAGGACCCAGACTGGAAAACAGTCACTTATCAGAAAACAGCTTTTTTTTAAGCACTGGACCCTTGATCTAGGCTAGTTACTTCTCACCTGGTTTCAATTTTAGTTATGGGATTCTGAATAAACTGTGGATCTAGATGTTGATCAATAAATGGTAAGTTGAACTCCAAGTATAACTTGGGGGCTCTCAAATTCCATAAAAAGCAAAATTCTCAAATCCAAGAAAACAAAACAAAAGGGCCTTTCAAGACCCCAAGCCTCACAAGCGCTAAAACATGGAATTTGTTATATCTTCTTTAAAGAGTTAAGAAGAAGGGACAACGTAGAAATAAAAGGAACCACAAATTAAATAAACTAAGCAAGCTGGTTGACTATCTAGTCCTACAGAACTACTTAGAAGACTCTTTCCTGTATAAAATACTTGCCTAGCAAGACAAGAATTTAGACCAGGAAGAGAGTTCTCCACCTATACAGTATCATCCTCAAAACAGCTATGTGAATGCTTGCGTGCAGACACTTTCAAGACTTGATCACTGCTGAGCTGCAAGTGGCATTGGTTTGCTGTAGGATTGCAAAGCCCAGGACAACTGTTTTTCTTTAATCTTTGCGGTCAAAGATGGGAGCCCTAGTCTATGGATGTGAACTCAAACCTAGTACCTTCACTGTTTTGGTAATGCCGAAAGGTAGGTCAGACTGTGAAGAGGCAGATCACACAGTTTATGAGATAGGTAAGAAAGACCCACAGTTTGTGTGCAGTGAAGCAATAGGAAAACTTCAGAGAGAGACGAAATGAATTTTCTGTTTATATTTAAAAAACCTCCCAAATCCAAACCTTCAAACATCTGTAGCACAGCGTATTTCCAAAACATAGCCTGAAAAATGCACGTGTGACGGTCCTGTTTGAACTCTGAGTTTTATGTTTTATAAGCTGCAAAGGCTTCTATTAGGTTTAGCTCTTCAGGTTTAGATAATTTGGAGCAATTGGTTTTCCTATAACTTGGGTAGGGAAAAAAAAGAGAGAAGTTTTTAAAATGCAAGCAAAACATGGCCTTGTTATCTGCACATTTCATGATGCTCAGCAAGATTCTGGCTGTCTCTGTTATGCCTCGGTAAAATATAAGAGTGTGATGTTGTGGGGAGGTCTCATTATTTGGACTGTGGAATCAGGCACAAAGTTTACTATGCTTCATTTACCAGGACAGTCTCGTGAATTATTAACGTAACTAAGAAAACTTAGGAACGGCTATCAGCATTAATGAGCAAAGTAGATTATGTGAAAGCTTTATGCTTGTTTATTGCGTATCTTTGATTAATCATTAATTCGTAATCTGTGGTAACGCACAATTAATCTGCCAGCCATTAGCATGAATTACTGATCCTCTGCTGTACATATTATATTTGTTTCCTGCACTTGCCTGCCATATTAAAGATGATGTTGTACCATCAATTTTCTGATACGTGGCTCTATAATGCACATCACTAGAAAAAAGGATAAGCATAAAAGTTGTGGATGTGCTTTCGTGTCTGACATGCTTATTGGTTTTATTTTATAAGCCTTAAGGGAAAATCTGTTCAAGACTTGCCTTCGTATTTACTTTCACTGCTTGAAGAAGGATGATAGGGAGAAAGTACTGCACAAACCAGCTGTCTAAAGGGAAATCTGGGTAGAGCTAGGAATTATACTTTCTTTACACCACCATTCAAAAAATGGCTATGCACATAAACCCCTGTCTCTAAGCAGTCACTCATTTATTTATTTATTCCTCCTGTTTGGCACAGCACTGAAATTAGTGCTTACCCTAAAGTGTGAGAGTAATGTCACTGAATTAAAATTTTTGTACCTCTTACGTGCTTTATTTGATTAAGGCTTAAAGGAATAAATTCTCTTCCACTGCCTGTGTGAGCTACTTCTAGATCCTGGGCATCATATATATTTATGGCATCATGTTGTACAGCAAGATGCTCTCAAATTAGCAGTCATAATTGAGATTATAAATAATCTTGTGTGCATGTGTAAAAGTATGTATAAAATAGCAAGTGCTATAGTTTCTCCCAGTTAATTCAAGCTTACAGGCAAACTCCCACTATGTGTCATTGTCAAACAAAACCTCCTAGGGCTTCACAGCAGAGGGAGAGCTGTTGTACTCTGGAGTACAGCCTGGGTGCCTGCAGTGGTGCGCACAATGGAGCGTTTCTTGCTGTGAAGTAGTTGCATGGTACTCTGAGTACGAAACCATCTGGATGGGGATAGGCTGTCCTCCTCCTGTAGGAGGAAGCTCCCATGAACTTTGAATAATGATTTTTTTTTTTTAAATTTGCTACAAAACACCTTCTGAACACCCAGGGAATGTAGAAGAGAAAGAAGGAAAATGTGACCATGTGAGCTAGATGAAAAGAAAAGAGAGCTGTATGCATTCATCGCGAACTGACCAGTCAAAATACTTCACTAGTCATCATTAGCATGAACTATGGCTCCAAAAACCTAGTTAGTAACAGTTATCAAACACCCAAGTGTGAACTTTCTTATTTCTACACTGCTGTACAATTACCTCTGTACAAAATTACTCTGATTAAAATTCTGCAACTCTTTATCATAAAATCCGTGAAACATTAGCAGGACTTTTAAAATGAAAATTGCAGTCACAGCACCTTCAGTAGGTTTTTTTCATTACTTGATTAGTTGTTCTGTCTGTTGATTATAACAACAACAACATAGAGTTCAGTAAGAAGGAAATCAAATTTCAAATATTGAGTCCCTGAAGTGGAAGTGTCCCCC
Organism: Phoeniculus purpureus; assembly: GCA_028565055.1. NCBI lineage: Eukaryota > Metazoa > Chordata > Aves > Bucerotiformes > Phoeniculidae > Phoeniculus > Phoeniculus purpureus. The sequence goes on from JAOXOE010000001.1 coordinate 69,048,656, forward strand.
TGTGGCTCTCTCAATCAGCGTGCACCACTTCAGAAGGAAATTAAATCAAGGTGGCCAGCTTCATGCTCCTCCCTCTCCCCCATGAATAAGCCAGCCAGGACTGCACTGATTTGTTAAGGAACAAGTGATTTCCATGGGGTGAAAAGTGCTTTTGGAACAAATGCCCAGCGCACCTGTAAAACAGAGAAGAAAACTCTTTCTATTACCAGACAATTCAACTGCAGTAGGAAGTCATATTGCAGTATTGCCAAGGGGGTTATCAACATGTGGGAAGATAAACAGACTCCTTTACAATGTGCTGACATGAGCCTGACCAGATGTGGCAAGAAAGGTATGGATGGCTACAGATTAATGTATGTCTTAGGAAGTGTGTGGGGCTCAATATGTAAAATATAAGGTGCTTTGAATGCCCCTTGACTTTGAGGGTAGTTTTGACACTCAGCACCAGCTGAGTCCTATTTACAAGGAAGTCCCACCATGGCTCATTCATAAGAAGAAAAAGAAGCTGGGAATCAGCTTGCAGGCTGCATACCAGGTAACTCACAAGAAGATCTGGGCTGACTTCTGTCTAGCTATACATTCTCTCAAAAGCTTTACCTCAAGCTGACAACCAGCAGCTATATATCAAGATTTTGTGGATTTTTTAACATTGCAGCCTTCTAAGAAGAAACACAAAAATACTTGCAGCACTTGGAGCACAAAGTTTTACGCTAACAATGCAAGAGAAGGCTTGGATAGGACAATCAAGTTTAGAAAACACAAGTTTTCACTGGGTGCCTATTCAAAAAGCACAGCGTTTGATGTCATGTAGGAGCATGAAGCAACTTCTGGTGATTTTCTGTGGAACCGAGTCACTTGGTTGTCATCTGTGCCTCCGGAGTCCAGCCTTTAATGTTTTAATTGAAACTGAAATGTTTGCAGTTAAAATACATGACATCCAAGTAGGCATTATGTCCAGCTTGTTCAGTTCTGTACCTAACCACGACCCAATTGAAATGTAGCAGGTTTTATTCCCCAGTTCTGGGTGTACACAAGAAAACAAGGAGACCTATGTATGTGGATGGGATTTTCTTGCACAAATAATCAGCTTATGGGCTAAGAGTCACTAGAAGTCCTGCTTACTTTAATTCATTCAACAGAGCCTAAGCTGGAAGGAGGCAATGTGCAAACACTAGACTAATGTCTCACAATTAAGACACTACCTAGTGAATCAACAGTGAAGCATATGTCTCGCTGTCAAAATAAAAACATTTACCAAACACTACCTTCAGATAGCGTGTGCTGTACTCTTGGTGACTCATATAAAGTTGGTGATTCAATGACCTATATGGATCTTGTGATTGTTAGATTGCTAGCTCCAGTTTCTTTTAAGTGCCACTCTAACAATGTGACTGATGAGGAGAATCAAGCCTCACCAAAATACAGCTATAAAAGGACTACATTTTGCATGTTTGCTTTGAAATGCAGGCTAAATCCTAAATCTGGAGCTTAGCTCAGCACTGAGAGATCCAATCAAGTGATGGTTTGCCCAGTAGAAAACAAAGTGGTTTCTACCCTCAGCACTCCATACTAGACAAGCTTGCGCTTTGAAAAATATTCTTTCCTAGAAGCAATTCTGGGATTAAAATAATGACATTTACTGCTTGTGTTTGTGAGATTACTGGAAAGAGTCTAACACACTCTCCCACCCGCATGCTGCAAAGGAAAAACATCCAACCTGCTTTGGGATTCTCAGAGCAATTAAAATAAGGACATGATGATGGGAGAGGGAAAACATGCGTGCATGCATATACACCTATGTTTATTCTTTCTTCTGATAGACTTGCAAAGTAATTGGTGAATTATGGCATGGTCACTGCTGATATAACAAAACCTCAAAGCTGCCACGTATTGTTGCCTGATGATGTGAACTTGGACCACCTTCTCTGCACATTTCTGAAACATTCTGTGTTTAACTGCTTGTTTATTGGAAGAACTGTTTTCATCTTCACTGAATGTTTGTATTGTCTTCAGGATTTTGTTTTGGGTGGCAAATCGATCTGATTGGACAAGACAAAGAGTCTCCATATATTGACTCACACTTGTGTGCAAGGACAACTGAATAATTTTGTGTCAGGAAACTTTTAATTACCCTACTATCAGCTAGCTCACTTATTCATGTTCAGTTCATGTTCATGTACGGTCTATGCTTGTTTTCTGGCCCCAACTATTGTCACTGAAGAGGGCTAAGTCACATTTTTGAGATCTTTGTCTCAAAGTTCTGACTGAAAATGGAGCCCAGACAATTGCCTGACACTAAAGAAGTGCCTGAACTACGTGAGATGAGTCTCATTCACAGAGGGTACCATACCATAGTATATGCTGCCTTGCTTCTGATTGTGGCATATAAAGTGCTCCTAGTAGACCTAAGTGTGTTGATGGAAACCTCGAAGAGCTGAAGCAACAAGATTTTCTTGTATACTTTTCAAGAAAGTGGTTAGATGCTGTGAAACAGACTCAAAGTAGAGAGTAATGTTGGTATTGTTGAAGAGAAGTGTAACAAGTCACCCAAATTGCTCCATGCTTGAAAAGTTATAGGTTTCCTTGCAGTTCTCCATTTATCCTGAAGCAGGAGTAGACAAAGGCATTAAAATAGCAAAATAAATCAATTTGCTTCTTATTGTCAATGTTTTACTTCCTAGGGGAGATGTGGGGACACTGAACAACAGGCACAGCTTTTCCATAAAGGACCACAAAGCTTCTCTTTCTTTCATTGTTGAGAAATACAAAGATGTACTTTCTACAATACCCTGTACAGCTGGCGGGTTGTGATTGTGACTTACAGACCTAACCACAACTCCAAATTCACTTTTGTATTTTATGTAGGAATACACTTAAATCTTTATAAAAAATAAATGTATTTGAGCAGTCATGAAGGTGCTGAAGGAAAATTTTACACCAAATTCAGCTCAGAGGTGCAATTTTCACAGAGGGTATGGCCAAAAAGGTTATCACAAAGTAACAGACCTTCATAAGACATGATGGCAACTCACGTGTGCTGCCTTATATTTCCCCTGCCAAACGGGATGTGGTTTATGCAAACATTGCTTCTTGAATGAAAGCTAGTTAACTACAATTACTTCTCCTTTTCTGGCTGCAACGTACATGTTAGGGGAGAGCTACAGAAGATCAGCAGATGCATATTAAATTCTTATCGTGTAGGAATGCAATATTCTTAATTCTTATTAAAGAATTCTTATTAAAGAGTCCTTAATTCTTAATAAATCAAATTCTTATCGTATCTGAGCTCTTGGTATCCCAGGCATGCCAATGTTTGCTTCTCTGGTAGGCCTGCCTGGACCGTTTCTAAAACTGGCAGCTGTCATTGACTTGAATGGGTTTTAAATTCAAGCTAAAAATGTCTCTTCATGTAAATAAGCAACGTATTTTATATTCTCAGCTAGTATCCTCTAGCACAATCTGAATGTGTTTGTGAACAACCCATCATTATACCTAAAAAAACCAAAAAACCTCAACATTTGTTTGTTTATGTGACATTCGTTTTAACTCTGTGAATTGTTTGTGCTTGGTGGAAAGTGATTGCAAATGATGCAAAATCTTAATGATTTTGGACTATTTTGGGGACATCTATAACAGTGCTGACTCTTTATTCCTCTGTACTTGCACACATGAGTCACTCTGCGTTTCTGTCTTCCTTGGAACAGGGCTACAATAATTACACTTGATCTGGTATCTGGTGCTTGTATTTGAAAGCAGCAGAATTTCCTGGGATATCATTGTAATCTTTCATATTCAAGTGAGATGCTTCACTTATTTCTTGAACTGTGCGGGAAAGATTGGTTTTTTGATGCCATTGACTTGGGTCCTGTCCTTGTTTCGCAGGGAAAACAGCTGAGGGAAGAAGGGGTTTGCATGGGCAGCGTACAAAGACTCTCAGATCAGGAGCACTCATCTCTGTATCCATTGCACTGCACCTGTCCACACCTGTGTCTGTAGACCCGTTCCTGCCAAAATGCTTTTGGTTACACAGTTTTAACACGTTTCCTAGTGGATTTGCACCATTTCATCAGCAATCCTGTAAACACTCATTGATCCAAATGTCAGAAGGAAAAAGGATGTATTCAGATTTGGATTACTTGAAAGAGAGGATCACGATTTGTATGTAAAACCCTCCATGTGTCTTCCTGAGATTCAGGCAGCAGTCTGAATACACAGTGATCCTCTGTTCGGTACAAACAGCTTGTCTGCAGTAAAGATGTCATGCCTGCTGCAAGACTCAGTGGAAAACCCCTCGCCCAATACATCAGGAGGATAGGTGTTATGTTTTCATCATAGGACTTGAGAGACACTTACGTTCCTCATATCCTGGGTGGATGTGGGAATACAAGAATTTCAAGCCCTTCTCTCTCTCTGCAACTTAAAGTTGCTCCTACTGGCCCATACCGTATAAGCACAGGGGATGTAAGACACTTGAATAGATGAGTTGATATGAGTCATGCTTAAGTGTGCTCTGATGGTCACAAGACAATGGATAAATGACAAGAAGGTTGGAGAGGGAGAACGGTGTTTCACATACGTGCATTCCTCTGTTTTCTTGAGTTTAACAGACTGTAGTGGGTAGTAGCTGAAAATGAGCAAAACAACTACACCACAAGGCAGATATGTTGGGCCAAGGATTGCTGTATGCCAAGCACAGAAAAATATCAAGGACTTGTTATGTGATGTATTTTAAGTGATCAACAAGACGGATGCTGCAGTCACACCACTCCTACAAGTACTTATGATCAATCAGCTCTCCAATACGTAGGCATCTAGTTACAATGGAAAGAACAGGCAGATCAGCAAGACTTGGCCAGATTTTCCAGACTTGTCAGATTTTCCATTCAAATTAGTCTCCTTGGTCATTGCTGCGTGCTGGACTGTTGTCTGCTGTTTCCTATCCTCTTCCCATTTAAATCAACCAAGTCATTGTTTTTCTGACATTGAGAAGGTTATTGAATGGAGCCTCAGCTACAGCCTGAGTTGTTATATTTTGTTTCCTTTGTTGTTGAGGTTTCTCCTGCTCTGTAAATATGTTTATAATATCATGGCCTATGTGACTATCTTCATCCCAAAATAGACAAAACAAATGCTGCTTATCCACTAATTATTAGCCTAGCATAGCACTTCCATTCAAATATGAAGGTTAATACCTCATGTGTTTTGCAGTGGGTCTGCTCCAGAAAGTGCCAGCTGTAAGAGTGGAAAAAGGAAAAAATGACTCATTTTTGCCTGAAAAGAATACTCTCAAAGGACTGCACCACCTGACTATGGTCCTCATTTAAAATCAGGATTATGAGAGCAAGGAGAGAGGTGCCAAATTATTGCAAGGACTATCTCTGTTGTTAGTTCATTAGTGTTTTGAGCCAAAAGGGTATAATATTTGTGTTCTTTTGCTGACACATGGAGAAGACTGCTAACATCTGTTAACATTTGCTTTGAACATTCAAGGCACATCAGTTAATGCCTATGGGATGACATTTTGCTCTTGTGGAAGTGCAAGTATAATGTCTGCTTGCTAGTTACCCTCCAGGCTTACATGCTGTAAGAGGTGCCTATGATTTTAAACAGAGGTGCACAACAGTGAATTTCAGCCAATAAATAAATTATAGGAACTGAAGACAGCATCTTTTAAGCTCTACCTGAGCGAATAAGTTCAGCTAATAACTTTTTCTGCATGAATGCAAATGTCAGAAAACACTGCCACTGGATTTGAAAGAACCTACCCTCTTGCAAAGTCATGCCTTCAGAAAAAATGTTATAACCTCAGAATTTGTTGTAGAGATAGATATAAAGATAGAAAACAGTAATCCTCTTGTATATGTGGGATATGTCATGTTTATCTGCTCTTCTTCCTTGTCTCTCCAGCATCCTTTGGTTTGGCAGGGCACAAGCAGTGGAAGGCAACTGCAGCTGTTGCTGGTGGCAATACTACCATTAATCGTTCCCATGCAGTTGTTCCAGGGCCACCTTGGCAAGAATTTGAAAGGAATTTGTGACAGTAGCTAAGTGTCATGGTCCTCTAAACTACAGAATTAAGTGGATTTAAAGCTGGTGACTTAAATCCTTTACTGGGGACTGTGATTAAAGGAAATGCCTTGGCAGATTTGTAGGGCTGTCCCAGTGACTAGCATCAGTTTTCAGTCTGGAGAAGAGGAGGCTCCGAGGTGACCTTCTTGTGGCCTTCCAGTATCTGAAGAGGGCCTACAGAAAAACTGGGGAGGGACTTTTTAGGATATCAGGTAGTGACAGGACTAGGGGGAATGGAGCAAAGCTGGAGCTGGGTAGATTT
>JAOXOE010000001.1:69055086-69084543 GCA_028565055.1 Phoeniculus purpureus
ACTGCCCAGCCTGTATTTGTGCTTAGTATTGCCTCGACCCAGATGCAGGACCTTACACTTGGTCTTGTTGAACTCCAGGAGGTTGGCTTGTGCCCACCTCTCCAGCCTGTCCAGTCCCTCTGGATGGCATCCCTGCCCTCCAGCCAGTCTGCTGCACCACACAGCTTGATGTCGTCTGCAAACTTGCTGTCCAAAGTGTAGGACCTGGCACTTGGTCTTGTTAAACCTCAGCCCATCGATCCAGTCTGTATACAAACAAACGCATTAAGTTAGGTCTTCTCACAGCAGTCCAGTCAATTTTAATTGTAGCAAATAAAAACTTTCATATTTATTGGTTCTTGCTTTGTAATAGCATTTTCGTGATCCTATGTTTTTTAGATAGCTGACTATTTGTCTTCATTTTATGTAGTTGACATCAGCAGATATATGGATTCTATTATTCTTGTAAATGATGTTTTTGTGAGTTTGTCAGGTAAGACATGGAGTAAGAGAAATTTTATGTGAGGATGCTTAAAACTTGTGACTCTAAGATCCACCTTGAATTCTTTCCATAATCCTTACAGGAGTCAGCAATGTGTCAGGAGGAACTTCTCCCTGTATGGATGTTCAGAGACATCATTTCAGAGTAAACAAATTAGCCTCAGCCTATTAATTTTCTTAATGTTCTTGAGAGGGTTGAAAGATGATCTCTGGAAAGAGAGGAAGATTGTTGTCTCTTGTAACAGAGATCTGACTCTAGTACCATATATTACATGTTTAAGAACCAGATTAAATTATCAAAGGCTAAACAAAATTTTGAATTTAGACTATAAATCAACAAGAAAAAAACCAAAATAGATTAGATTATTAAAATCTTAGAGCAGTGCTACTCTGTCTGAAATTAATGTTGAATGAAAAATCAAAGAGAATGATTAAAACATGTTGATGGATCCACAAAACAGAAGCAAACAATATTAAATTAGTTTCCTAAAATATTAGATTAAGCCAATAAATTAGAAACACTGAGATGAAAGATATGCTTATCTCTGCACTACATTATTGCTGCATTTTAATTTGATCAATTATTTTATCTTGTCAACTCTATTGAATCATGACATGAGCAAATAGTTTTTTCAGGACACACGTAGAGTTTTGCTAGTTGTTTCCTTTTTCAAAGAGTCTGTCACAGCTTGAACCTACACTGGGAAGCGTTAGGGGTAAATGTACCTACAGCTGTCTGGCAGGTTCTAGTTAAAGAACAACAGATGCTGATGGAAATCTCATGCAGGGCCTCTAATAGTGAAGGGGGACATATATTAGCATGATTAATATCTTTTACAGCCTTGTTAACTTTTCAAGAGAAATTTCCTCAGTGAAATTATGATGAAGACAGTGCTTATGGGGGTGGGAGTCTACATTCAGGTTGTTTTCTTCTTACACTTTCTGTCTCCTTATCTGTCTAGATTTTGGGCTCTCCAGGACAGGTATTGTTTCTTGAAACCAGCAAAACAAGGTTATGGATTTGAGCTGAAGTTTCTAGGCATTAACATAAATAAGCAGTGACAATGATACCGACGACTTCGTTACCATAGCAACAAAAAGCTGTGATGGCGTCGGTTATGACCAAGAGGTACCACTACCTTTGCTAATGACAAGAAATCTAAGAGAAGTGAGCTGTTGCTGGAAGAAATTAAGGAGTCAGCCTGGCTGAGAGTTTGCTTATGAGATCGCTTAGAGATTAGGGGTGAGGAAAGGACAGAGAACAGAACCCCCAAGATATGTTTGCAAAGTGGTTTTGTGCATTTGTGCTCACATTTATTGCTGACCAGAATATTATGATTACCCCTAATTAAATGAAAATCCATCCTGGTAGTTCTGTCAATGGGAATGCAGAGTGGATTTAATTTTCAAGTATCCACATCTCATAGATCATGTCAAGCACTAAGCATGTGACATCAAAGCAGAGGATTATAGAGTTACCAAGCTATAGGTGTTGTAATGTGGTTTGAGACACATCTGAGGCATCTGCTTGAGGCTGACAGTAAAGACATAGGAACTTTAGAAGAGACAAGGACCTTTTGGAGCAGCATACAGGCAGGACATGACAGGCAATCTCAGTTAGCACTGTAGACCTAGTTTAGATTAACATTTCACACTACAGATGCCTGGTGGATTCCCGCTGTCTAGGCTACCCATGTCAAGAGCTGCAGGTGGAGAATCAGCCAGTCAGTCTGGTATACCTGTTTGAGGATGGGATGAGTTGCCGGCTGGCAGCGCTTAACTTTCTGCTGGCTATGGAGAGAACATGAATGAGCAGCATAACATGAGTAAGATGATATCATTTAACAACAGAATAAGGCAGGGCATTCTTATTTGACACAGTCAAAGAAACACTTGAGAATTTCCCCTGTGAAAAGTCCTATCAAGGGGAAAATATAGAGAAGTCATCCTATAGTAACACTTGATGTTTTTAACATGCAGTTTTCAAACAGAGAACTTGCCCAGATGGTCAGGCTTTAAAGGCAGTGAAGTGGGCTTAGAAAGAAATTTTGGCTGTATACCCCACTGGGAAAATGTTATCTATGCAGACCAAAGGAATGGGATGACATGATTGAAGAAAAAAAAAGGGGCTTTATCCCTTGTACAAATATGGTGAGAAGCCTGTGATTACTTTTGAGGTGTATTTATTCAGGTACATACTTTGAAGTTAATTCAATTTGACAACAGTGGGAAATTGAGCTCACTAGTCCCAGAAATTTCTCACTGCTTAAATTTTCTACCAGGATGCGAATATTTCTGTTCTGATACACTGTTTGTGATTACAAAGGCTGCATAGTTTCTGTACTGTTTCCATAAAAGGCATGAAGAAACCACCTAAAGGCTACCAAAGATATCCTGTGTCTTTTCTACAGTCTATTTTCTATCCACCCTCGTTGTGTAAGCATCTTAAATTAGAAGTGTTTCTTTTATCAGCACAGATTGGATGTGTCATGAAATAGCTGAATCCCAGCTTGGTGGTCCCAGCATGGAGCATTTATGCAGCTCCTCAGAAGCAGGTGAGATCTGGGTCTGCATGGACTCAATAAATGCCATGTCAGCATCCATTTTTGGAGAACAAGTTTTCTTGGATCACAGGCAGTGCATTTATGCTTCACAACAACTATTGAGGATGATGTGATTAGCACTGAATCTAGTTCATCCTTTGAAGATATATGGTTACACTGGAGACCCATTTTTTCAATTAATGGAAATATTTTTTATTATGGAAATATAATATTATTATATTATATTTAATTATTTATTTATGCACAGAAATGTGTCATGTTGGACCTTGCTTTGATAATGGGTATTTACTATTTATGCTGACTCAGTCTTGGGTCAGAACAGAGAAAAAGTAAACTGTTCTTGCTTTGCTTCACATTAGGCTTTTGGTAAAACCTCCATGTCGGTACACACACTTCTGACAAGTCAGTTTTAATATATGCAGATACATTTTAATCATACTTTATAACTGCATGTTTGAATGTTCTTTGTCTTGTACATGTTCTGATTTGTAATAGGTACTAAAATTTCAGCTTTTTATACATTGGTTTAATCCCTGGTTTTATGCTTTCCTTGAGAATACAGTGAAGATTAAAACATCATTCATTCCTTTTAAAACAAGAAATTGATAAACATTGTCTATGTTATATCCATCAAGTAACATTTTCTAATAAACACTGTCAAGTCATGAGACCAAAGCAAACTGCACTTCTTAACTAGAAAATGTATTTGAAATTAGTGAGATTCTTAAGTCACATCACTATTTTTGCAAATCCCATGTATGCAAGCTTAAAAGCCTAATTTTAGATTTGTCATTTTGAAAATGATACTCAGTGTGTATTAAAAAGTCTAGTCACTCTGTTACTCTATTGAAAGCCTTATCATTTCAGCTTTTCTCAGTGGCACAGGTTCTGTGCCACTTAAAATATTTAGTGAGAAAACACTTTTCTTTGATTCACATACTTCTTTATAATCTTAGCTCTGGTGAAGTAGTAGTGTACAGGAGCTATATATGCTGTTAGGAGTTTCTAGGCTGTAAAAGTTCTGCATATGAGTTTCAATAAGCCCAAAGGTCAGATACTGCACTTTGTCCGCAACATCATTAAAGACTGGAAGAGACCTACAAGGTCATAAATTCTAACTGTCAACCCAGTGCTACCGTGCCACCATGTTTTCCAGCACCAGATCTACATGGTTTTTGCATATCTCCACAGAAGGAGATTCGACTAACTCCATGGGCAGCCTGTTCCAATACCTGACCACTCTTGCAGTGACTAAATTTTTCCTAATGTTCAATCTAAATCTTCTACCTTAATGATTCTGTGATTCTATAATACTATACTACACACACTATATATATATATATACACACACACTATCCTATAGTATATACTATTCTATAATACATGATACTATAATACAGTATAATGCCACACAGAGAAGGCATCTCACTGTGTGGTTTTCTGTATAAGTGGTGAACTAATTTGTTTATTCACTCTATTCTTTTATTATTGCGATTTCTTGGCAGCTTTTTCACCTTCTAATTTGAGTAAATCTGAATGCTGTTGATTTGTGCTGCAAGTGAGCGATTAGTGCTTAATGGTTGTCAGACACCACTCTGTACATTTATCAGGTAATCAATTTAAGATTGAAGAAAGCTATTAGAAACAAACAAGCAGAATTACCATGTAAAGAGAGTAGAGTTAGGTAGTATCAAATATTTCCAGTGTATCAAGATAGGAACCTGTCACATCAAAAAACATAATAAGTTTTTCTCAAATTCCAAAAGACCAAACACACCACAAAATGAAGCCTTGTTGGATGAGGTAGAGTCTGGAGTGAGACAAATGAGACAGTTTTGACTTAATGGAGAGCAAGAAGTTGAGCAGACATAAGGCTAGAAGAAGGATGATGGGATGGTTCTCTTGGGCATCCAGATAGATAGATGACAATTCTGGGGGTAGCTCCAAAATCAAAAATGAAGGCATTCATCTTTGTTGATGTAATATCTTTGTTGCTTTTTGGTTATTCACATGGAAGACCACTATGTGATGCCAGACTGGTGCTGTTAATTTTCATTATGGAACATGATGGCAGCCTTATCGTAGAGAGCTGGATCAAGAATACTGTCAGCTTTCACAAAATTGAAAGTGCAGTGTATCCTATTCAGCATCAGCTGAATGCAATCTTAACTTTCTCATTAGTTCAGTAAGGAATGAAGAATGACTGGGATGTTGACAAATAAAGCAAATACAAATTTGTCACTGTCTAGAGGAAAACATGCATGAGCAGGAGATCCGACTAACCTGTGTGCTGCTGGTTGAACTACTAACTGCTTTTATGTCAGAGTAGACAGGATTGAACTGCTCATTTTGGAAGAGATAAGTAATTTTTCTCTCTGCTGATAGAGATATCTGTACCAGTTCCTTCCATTTCCTCATTTCCTCTCTGTCTTTTCCTTCTTTCTGTCTTTATCCCTGTAAGGCTCTTTTTTTTTTTAACACAGGATATAATCAGAGTGACTGTGATCACAGTGATCTGCTTTCCCAGTTCAGAAATAGGAGAAGTGTAGCTGCTTTTGCCTTTCTTGCTTATAGCAGTGCTCTGAAGTGAATGTTTTGCTCCTTTCCCCAGTTCCAGGCTTTCACTAGCATTTATGTTCTGGGTCTCAGTTTGGTGTTTACCTCATTTGCACCACACTTGAGATAGTCATGGCTCAAATCCAGCAGTAGTTTCATTTTTGTTTCCTGCTTGGAACATATGGATATACACTGTGCTGGATGAGCTTTAGATAGCAACTCAATAACACAGAGATGCGGAGTTGGTGAAATCCAGCTTTGATAACAGTCCTATACCTTAAATTGTGTCAAGTTATTAACCTGACGTCACAATTTGTCTTTAACTGTATGACGCAGGATTAATGAGTTTAATATATTTCTGAGTTTATTATTGTTTACCTATGTGTGACAAGGGATTTCTACTGCCATTTATTTTTTTTCCATCAGAAGTTTCTTTCTTCAACTGAAGAACTGTGATGATGGAGGCTGCTAAAAATTATTTACTTTCTTGACTTCCCTTGACCAAACATTACTTTTTCAGATAAATCTTTATGTTTTGCACAAGATCGCATTTTCATGCATCTTCTTAAATCTTTTTCAATTTTCCCCAATCTCTTATAAATCATGTTCTCTATATCTTCATGGTTCATTTCTTAGTTTCCACCATGTGTTCATAAATAGGCAAAAAACCCACATGCTTACTTAGAGTTGCAAGTTTTGTCAGAAATTCTGCATTGTGTTTTGGCATTTTTTACCACATGGCAAATCCATCCTGTTTCTCCTTACCTTCATATCTCAAAAATCGGCGTTTATAGTCTTGTTAAGTTCTGCTGTACTTCATGCAGGAATATTGGCAGGACGAGAGATAAGGGTTTGAGGTTGTCAATGAATCTGGAAGCCTTGAGGGAAGGGAGCTTATTCTTAAATTTGCAATTTCTGGTGAGTGCTTTAATGCAGTTTTATTAATAGCTGCAGACTTTTTAATAAGGGGACAGCTGGTACAATAATTTACTGGACAAGCTTAAGAGCTTTTTTTTTTTTCCTTCTTTCAGAAGCAAACTGTTCAGACTGCAAATAAACACTAGTGGGTACAGAATCACACATTTTGGAGATGCTAATGTTGGTTTTTCCATTTGCATATTCAATTAGGATTGGCTAAGTAAGCGTTTTAACCATTGCAGTTACGCTTTGTGCTGAATTCCTGAAGTGCCTTGGACAGCTCAGGATATTGCATAGCACTTCTCACCAAATGGGAGGAGTGTGAAAACAAACTGACTCAGCTGAGGTCTGGGAAGGTTTCTAATTTCCAAAATGTCACTCCAGGTTGGAGTTTAGTGGTTTATTTACCCCTGAAGCACATAGAAAGCTGTTGATTTCATCAGTAATCTGAGTAGAGTCAGATTAAAGGTTTGGGATTAATTTCATGGACTAATTGAAAAAAATAAAACTGCATTCTGATATAATGAATTTTTCTTCAATTTTCTTCAAAGTGAATGGCCTGCTGTGCTTCCTATAGAGAAAGTCCAGTGGAATATACAAAAGTTTGAAATGAGTCCTAATACTGTTCCTCTGTGTGACGCTAATTTAGCAAAGGATTTAAGTATGTGTTTACCTCCATTCCTGTTAGCTAAGCGCTTGCAACACTGGAATTGGTAGACTGAACTTTTCCTTTAAAGCTAAGCATGACAAAAAAGAGAAGGATAGCCTTACTGAGGACCTGGGCAGGCCAGAGCTGAGGATCTGTGCAGCAGACAGGGCCAAGTGTTAATCAAAATCAAATCAAAATGCTGTGATTTGAGTAAAACAGCCAAATATTTTTTTTAACCTTCTTAATCTGTTGTAAAGAACAGGAACACTGATTGAGGCCAAATGCAGAAGGGAAAGGTTTAATGGAAAAGAAAAGAAATTGAATCTCAAAGGAGAAGAAATTAATGAGGATTCAGTAGTGCTGACATATTACTGGACTGTGCTCCATGAAGTCAGTGGAAGGGAATCCATCGTGGCTGGTAAGCATGGACTTGTCCCTCAGTGGGTAGGTGCAAAAGTCGGGTGAATTGCCTCTCACAGATGCAATGCCTTAGTCACCCAATCCCAAATGCTCTCCATAGCCAGGGCTGATATTCACGGGGTGCCCTGGACGACGGATTGTATGACGTAAGACTGCACCCTCTACCAATAGTCACAACTTTTTTGTAGCCGTGGAAGTCCTGTACTCAGGCTGAGGGGGGCTGGACAGTCCAAGTGTCCTCTTCTGGCAATTAAAATGTCTAATAATCTAACTCATACAAGACAGGTCAAAAAAGAATTCACATTTTAAGTTACAAGGTTCACCCTGCAGGGCCACTGAAACATCTCACAAAAGAGTGCAGACTATGCACTATCAATCTAGGTTTATGGAATGTACCTCTGAAATCTTTTAGAAGCACCTGACTCTTTGTTTTTCTAAGATCACACAAGCACCTAATTTAGATAGTCTGAATCACCCTGGAGGGGTGAGAAGCCTAAATTTTAGGTGCTGCAATGCTACACTTAAGTTTCTAAAAAAGGAGAAGTTTGAATACGGCTTTCAGTATCTAATGTGTGGGTTAGACACAAAACACTGTCAATCTCTAAATTACAGTGTGAAGTTAATTTCAGGCTCCCATCACTTCAGACTAATTAGTGCAAATTAAATTTCATCCTTGTCAAATGAGGAAAGTAGTGTAAAATACGCCAGTTTGGGATTTGGTTGCATCTCTCCAAGTGCTACACCAAGTATATGAGGAGGGTACAGCCTTGGCTGCATCTGAACTTGCTCACATCTAAACATCCTCTGTGGCTCGTTGATTTGAGTTATAATCATTCACATCTTATTCCGTGCAGGACTGCGACAGCTAGAGAGAGATTTTCAACTGATGTTCAGTGTCATTGCGCAGTGGTGGAAACTTGCAAATGTGTAACGTGGTAAGTCCTAGGATGCCCATGAGGAATGACTAGTTGGTGTTCCCTTGACTTCAGTGGGGCTGGAAAGGAGGTTTTTCCATCTGATTATCACACCAGCATATGTTTTAATAATCCAGTTGGACTGTACTCATGTGCATATATGTGAAGACTGTAGTTACCCGTTACAAGTTCCCATCCTTTCAAGGAGCTACAGTACTGCAAACTCTGAAATAGAAGTGGCTTGTTTTATCCTTGCCTAGGGAACAGTAGAGCTGATTGTGACAAGTTTGTCACAATTTTATTCAAAATGAAAGTGAGTCTGCACAAAAGAAGCAGGAAACAAATCTCTGTTTAGAGGTTACAGCTTTCTGTGTGTGAAAATCCTATTTTATTTAGGGAGATGTCTCCTTGAATAAACGAAGACACCGCAGAGGTGCTCATAGCCTTAGTGAAACAGAGTACCAGAAAGTCCCTGAGAAGTTTTGTCCAAACCTCAGAAACCATGTTTGTACCTTGAGTTTTGAGTCAGAAGTGGTTTGAGAAGGGCTCAACTTCAGCTGTGTGGACTGAGAGAATCTCACAGTTGTACAAAGCAGAACAGGAGGGTCTGTATTCAGAGATAGTAAAGTGCTCTGGCTTAAAGCCTGAGCTGATGATAGACGTGCCAGGCAGTTAATGGCCTTGGGGTTCTGTAAGGAACCTACCAATGAGTGTGACTTTGTCAGGAGTCCTGTTCTGAGATTCCCTTCCTCTGTCTCCACACAATTAGCTGATTGCAATGCCTATGACCATGTGTACACATAGATGAACACACACACGTGTGCAGCATTTATAGCCCCTCTATTGTTTTACCTTAGTGCTTGCTGCTTTTTGATTGGCAGTGAGCAAAGCAGCGCTCGTAGTGCAGCTAACAGTAGGGAGTTCTGATTTTATGAGCCTTGGCTGAACAAGAACAATTTAGGACACAAGGGGAAATCCATGCTGGATAATAACTATTACTAGCACGCAAATTCACAAGGATAAATGAGAGAAACTGCACAGAGGGTCATCACTTTGTGCGAGTGACATTTTTGCACATTATGTTTTTGTCTGTATTACACATTCTTCCTTATATTCTGCCTTCTGGGGATTAAAGTGGAGAAGGTGTTAGAGAACAAGGCTAATATTCCACAATCTTTGATAACTGAGCTTAGCGGTACTTGAGTAGAACAACCAATACACACGTTACAGTCTGCACTTAAGTTGCAGCAGCAAAATCCTACATGCGTAGGACTATCTGGGGCAAGGGGCCACTGAAAGACTACCCTGGTGCAGACTTGTTTGGCATGGATGTCGAGAGGCTGTACTGCACTGAGGATATGTGCTTGTCAGGGTCAGAGCTCTTTGTGATCCAGAACACTGCATCCCAGTAAATGCCAGGGGTCTGTAGCCGCCAGTTCCAAGCACATTGCCACTACATGCCCACAGTAATGCCTCCACCTCAGTCACCCTGTGCTCAGGGTTACCTCTGCTCTTCCTCAGCCTTGGTGGTGGTTATGGGAAAGAGCGGCACAGGGACATGGAGGGCAAGATCATGATTTGGACCTCCACCTAATACTGCAAGGCAGAACTTTGTTTAATTTCTGGCCCAAACACGAAATAAAGCTGATGAACACCCCACTTGCTGCATTTGTGTTGGCTGCAAGATGCAGGTTCTTCAACAGCCAGAGACAGGAGTAGTGTGTTGCCCAGCTCCTCTGTCTCTCCTGACATTTTATTTTTTGCTGTCTTTGCAGGTGGTCTTGGTTTCTCCAAGACAGTCGTGTCACTCCCCAATGCCTCTTCCATAATGAATTACAGTTTCTCTGTCTTTGAACTGCAAATGGTATTTTATGGGAAGGGGAGCTTATGCCTGAAAGGTTTTTTACTGATATTAAGTCTCTGATTAATAAAAATAACTGTAGCATTGATGGTGGTAATGATAATAATTATAACTCTCCCTGCAAACTATACCTTGCTTTGAACAGGACAGTGAATTTTAAGGTATTTTGTTTCCAAGGTATTTTATTCTAATAAATTTTAAGATATTTTATTCTCCTTCTTTGCTTCTTTTGGAAGCTGTAGGATGAAAATGTCATTGCATGTTATTAAGGGAAAACTGAATTATGGCAGTGTCAATTACGAGAGCCTGAAATGTTTTACGCTTCACATTTGGATGAACAGCTCTCAAGGGTTCTGTCTGAACAAAGTAATTAAATTTGTGTCTGACTTTAAGATTAGGCTTAAAGTTATAAACTTAAAAGGAAATATATGCTTAACAATCTTCGGCTGTGTGCACTTCAGAAGAAATTGTATTTGAACAATTTGAAAATGAGGTTTCATCCTTCTTTTTTTTATTTCCTTAATATATCTGTTTGTTTTCATTAGCCTAGTCTATTGAAGTCCTTACATTACACACCGTGCTAGCTGGGGATGCACAAAAGCAGCCAGCCTCCTACCCAGGTGGCTACTACACCTAGACAGGTGAGGCAATGTCTCTTCACCAGTGCCCTTTGCTCACTGAGGAGCATAGAAACTATTCTGGGTTGAATCTATGTAGTGTTTTTACCTTTAAGTAGGAAAGTACTTCTCACTAGAATGTCATTGGGGTAGTGAACGTGCACATCACCAGAACCTACAATCTTCTAACATTTTATGATGCACTGGGAAATAAAGATTTACAGGAAGCTTAATGTGCTCATTCTTGGAGTATTTAATTAAGTCCAAAATCAGACTGCCTACAGGAGTAATTCTGTCACTTTATTTCATGATCAGGGCAGCATTTTGTACCACTAAACTGAAAAAAAAATTTAAAAAATTAAGTATAATTATACATGCAATATTGAAATATAATTACATGTTATTTAAAAAATATATCTAACATCATAGCTATCCAGTATTTCAGTCTCAAGTTTGGCTTGCTTAGAAATCAAAGAGAAGTAGTTCTGTCTGAGAATCTGGATGCTTCTTTTCTTCTTGACCATGAGATCAGTTTAGGCAGAGGCACGAGAATTTACAGCACTATGCATTGTTTCACTAACATTTGAACAGAGGTGTGATTATTTACCTCTCAGCCCAACATTCTTCTAATGATCATTGCAATTATTGCCTTGAGACTGGTTTTCTCTTTTGGCTTTATGATGGGATACCACATCCCAGAGAATTAAGGAACCACCCCTAAGAAGCACAAGTGTGTGGAGACTGGCTGCAAACCTGGCTTGCAGAGAAGGTACAAAGAGGCTGTAATAGGTCTGTCAGTCTTCAGAGCTGAGTAGTGGTACTAGAGAGGCTGTATAATAGCTTGGACAGCTACTGAGTACATTTTTTCCCTCTGCAGCTCTTCCGATGATCCTACAAAATAATTGACTTCATACAAGGGGCAGATTGCAGAGCCAGTTCTGAAGTGAACTCCCATTGCGATGTCTGCCTAACGAAAACTTACCAGAAGATCCTTTTTCATCCTCTGTGTTCCCTTGCCAAGAGCTTTTCAGTAGTATAGCGTTTTGATGGATAATATGAGCATGGGACAAAGCACAGTTTTTGTGAGGTTTACTTTGATTTGAGAAGTCTATATTTTTGGTCATATTTGTTCTGCTGTATTAATAAACTCATTAGGTTCTAAATCAATTGTGCAATAATACAGCTTAAAAGTTACAATTAAATGATTCCTTTATCCAGCTTTTCTGTTGCATGATACATAAAAGCTTCTATTTGATAAACAGTACGGCTGTTAATATAATGAATAAAGATAGGAGCGAGAGGAATGACAGGAGGGTGTGTTTGCTTGCATGCTGATGAACACAGACTGTGTGGGTAACCAAGTTGTATAGGAGAAGGTGAGAGTGAAGTGAAACTTCTCCACACACGACATCTAAACTTTAAAACCTGCAAAGACGTGAATGGCAGCTGCTCAACTGGCTAGGCTAATGGTCTGCGGATGATCGCGTGCTAGCAGAAGACACGCTGTCACAGCTGATTCATGTCTGCTTTTTCTGGCCAGGAGTGTGTAATGCACATTATAAATCAGTATCTGGTGACGTGTTAGACTGATGAAGGGACTGTGCTTTTTAGTATATTTGGACGGAGCTGGATAGAAGCACACAGAAAGCCAAAAACTGTTAACGTGAAGAGATATAAATGCTGGATTATCTAAAATGGGAAATTGATGGAATGAGTGCAGGTTTGCACCAGAGCAGTTGGGAGCATAACATTGCTTCAATTACTGGCTCACTCTTTCTCATGGTTGGGCAGGAGACAGCAGTGGGGGTTGCATGACAGTCAAAGAAAAGCAAGCGGCATTGGTTTGGGCTGTTTTCAGGCTCTGTTTGGTTTTGGAAAAACATCCACCTGGAATAAACTCTTAAAATAATTCCTTTTCTAGGTGTCCAGAAGATCATGATGGCCAGACTTCTAGTTTAATAGAAAAGCTTGTTGATAGACATGGTTGAAGACTGAATGTAAACACATTAGTAACTTGGAGAAATCTAGGTTTTCATTTTGATGCAAGTCTCACAGTTTTATAAATCTCCTCTTTGGGGATTCTAGGGGCAGGATTGTTGTGGTCAAGACTTAAGATCATAGAGAGCTTTTTAAGCTCTGCCAAACAAGTAAATCGTTAGCATGAATATTAGCCTACATCCTCAGAAAATGTAGAGGGTTAGCCTCAGAAGAGAAAGGTATATTCCCAGCTCAGAAATCCATATGAGTTCATATTTCAGTGTCTGACTGTCTAGGTAATTATAAGGTTCTCACCATCAAGGAATCAAAGCACCTACAGACATTTTGCTGATTGACAGTGCCCTAAAATTAGGCTGGGCCCCAGTCATTAGGAGCTATTTAAAAGACAGACTTTCTAAATGTTCCTTACCTGGGTGCACAGGCTAAATTTGACATGACTGTTCCTTCAGCGCTTTTTAAAATGTCTTATAACAATAATAATATTATCATGAGAAATCTAGAAGTTGTTGCATCCGCAGCAACTGCCAAAGAGCCAAGAGCCAGCTGGTTGTCAGGGCAACGCCTAGAGCACACTGAGTGATACTTGAGGGAAGGCTTCTGCTGACTTTTGCTTTGCTTCTTTTTAAGGGTAGTTGATGCTTAAGTTAATATTCAGAGGCTATTTAAAATATCTTGCTGGTATAATTGTTGAAAAATCTGGAAAGAGACATTAAAATTACAAATTTTAAAATCTATTACTTCCCTCCCCTTCACTGTATGAGTATGAAATTGCATTATTTATCGTTCTTTATTCTGTATCTCATTCTAAGAATCAAAGAAGCTGTTCTGCGAGTCTTTCTCTCAAGATCGTTTCTTACAGACACTCCCGTGGGCCCAGAGCTAGGCAAAACTAATGCCCTCCCTACAGAGCTGTTAGTTCTTCATGTTGAGCTCTACAGCATCACAATGCTGCCATGTGGGAGCTAGATGGGAAAGACAGGGGTTTTAGTGGGAAAAACAGGGCAAGAAGATCATCTCAGGGCAGGAAGATCATCTCAGGGCAGAGACACACTGGCTGTAGGCAGCAGAGGAGATGGCAGTGGTTCCCCCTTTCTCAGCAACATGCCCCATGCAGCCCTGTCTGCATGTGGGGAGCTCAAGTCATCTCCAGCATCACAAGCTGTGGTGCACGTCAGGGCAATGCAGTACCACTGGCTGACTAGGAAACTTGCCTCATTGTGACAAGAAGGAGTTTAAATGAGTGCTTTGGTTGTGGTACAGCGTAGAGGATGGTAACGGGCATGCTGTGCTTTTGAAGGCAAACTTGTATTAAAAGCTGCCAACCCATTCCAGGTGATATTTAATACCTGTTGACCCACTTTGCTCAATACCTGCAGTCAGTGACTGCCGGCTTTGTAACACTGTATTGCAGTTTTGATATGCCAATATCAGCAAGAAATTATGCTGTGCGCTGCACGCATTTCCTTGTGTGGGGCTTCAGTCTGAGAGGCAGCAAAAACCCCAGAGACTGTAACCAGTTATCTTCCTAGTTATCACTCAGAAAAGCAAGAGATACTGCTTTTTAAACTGTACAGCTGGTGCCCTGACCCCAGAGCAGCTGTAACTAGTGTAGCTGTCATGCCTAACAGCTCACGGTGCAGAAGTGGTGCCTTATGAGGACATATAGTACTGGATGTCTCCTGGGTGATGGGACATTTCCCCATGGTGAGCCTCCAGACTCAATTTCTCTGGAAAGAATAGATATGAATGGATAACACATACAAAGGAGAAAGCTTGATATACAACGCATTTTTAAATATTCGGCTTTTTATGTCACCTCACCTGGTTTAAGAAATGTCTGGGCATGTTTTTAAAATACATTTTCTCTTCCCCAGTTCTTCTTAAGAGCAATGTGAGTGGGAGTGCTGAACGGATTTCATCTCACTTTAGGGGGAGAGTGTTACATCTTTAAAGAAGGCTGTTTTTCTCCAGAAAGGTTAATCAGTCATTGAAGTTAAAGGAGTGCTAGTGAAACCCAAACTGTAGAGACTGACTGTAATTTTCATGAGCTGTATTTATAGATTTGGTGAAAGAAACTGCAGGCACATTGCAATTTTGGTGCTAATATTTGTTCAGTGACATATCTAGAAAGCTGGATGCAATGCACAGTACTTCCATACAATCTGTAATCGTAGCTTTAAACGGAGGGGTGAGCAGCCGTTGAAGCAAAGCTTGCAAATAAGCTTGTGGTGATTTTTGTAGCAAACCTTTTGAAAAAAAGCCCATCCCAAGCAACATCAATGCTTCTTGAAATGAGGCTACCTTTTTCAATTCCTCATAGCTAAATTCTTAATCTGTGCCTTAGTGTACATGATTGAAGGGACGCCTAGCTTACCTTCCAAAATGTATGATGTAGTCTTCCCTAGCTTGGAAATGGTAGAAATTGCTCTAGTAACCTTCCAGCCTAGGTTTGGTACTTTGGGGTTCTTATATTTCTACCCATGACTCATGAGTGCCTGCTGGGAGGTGGGAGTAGGGGAGTACATTATTCTCCAAAGTTCATTTGCTCAAAAATAACTTACTGAGAAGAATCGCTTGGCTTGAGTCCGTCCTCTGCTTCCTGGTATAACTTGAGCGGCTGCAAGGGACAGACATTCTGGTGAGAATATCTGATATTGCTGTTAGAAAGTCCATTTCAGGGGAATGAAATACCATTTTACGTAGCCCTGGCACAGTTCTACATTGCACTAAATTCAGACTAATTTGTAGCATATAGCACTTTCCCTTGCCTCATCTCTCCCATGCTGAGTGTGTGCTGATGGCAGCTAGACCAGGGGAGAAGAAATGGCCACTTATTTACTATCAAAGTTAATGGCTAGCTAGAATAAAGCATGTGTTATGATTTCTCTGGCCCAATGTTTGCAAGAACCTCTCACAGAGGCCATTGTTTTCTCCAAGGGCTGGCTGTCACAAAAAGAAGAATAGGATGGCTTGCTCAGTCTCTGTGACTCAGCTGTTGAAGTTTTAACTTTCGTATATGCAAGAAGTATTAAATGTGTAATGAAGGTCATAAGCACGTATCAGAAAGGTTGTATTTCTCCCAGAGATGAAGTAAAACAGAGCATACAGCATGAAATGTGGCTTCTGTGTCTGTGCACATTTGAAACATTTCTTCTGAGACCACACTGTATAGCAGAGGAAATACCACCTGTACCAGTTGTATCCAGGCCCTGGAGCCAAGTCCAAATGTGCAGAAGCTGTAAAACACCAGTTTAAGGACCAAGGAAATGGACCTGGAGGCATTTACAAGGAGCAGTAAGAAGAAGAATGCCCATTTCTACACTCTTAAACATCATGCTGTGGCTATTACTCTTCATCAGTGGCATGTATGACCCTGTCCCCATTGCAGAATGAACGTTTTTATACTAGAAAGAGTGCAGAGAAATCAAGAAACTGGTATGCTCACTGAGCAAAAGCAGTAGCAGCCATCCACTACCCTGAGAAAGGGATGGAAAATTGCCTGGGAAATCAAAGCCTTGTGCTTTTGACCACTGCTGCAGACTGCGACTCCTTGCACTACAAATGCAGAAAGCTGTGCAGGATAATGTTGGTGGCTGTCATAATGCAGACCACCTGTCAACCCCAAATAGTCAATCAAAGCTTAGTAGAAAAGCTTATGTCTTAGTCAAGTCTGAGACATACACGTCTCAACTAACACTCATAAGAGATGCCTTTCTCCTGGCTTTGAAAGGCAGGTCTGGAGACAAAGCAGAGCCATGACCCTCTCTGGAAGAGATGAGCGTGACACTGTCAGATTCTGATTAGCAACAAGTGGAAAGGCTCAGATGTAATGACCGGGAAGAAGAGCAGCCTGAGTGGGAGGTCCTGCACCTAGCAAAGAGATAGGCATTCTGGTGATAACAGAGCAAGCAGGCGCTGAGACACATGTTCTATACATAGCGTTTATATCTTTTTTATGTTTATGCAGTAGAAATATGATGGGCTGCTATTTCTCAGACACACCGTGAAGAACCCATTCACCTCCATTTTGTCTAAGTCCCCAAGAACAAAATCCCCCATACCATTAGGGATGTAAAAAAATGCCCAAAAATCTGTGAAGCTGAGAAAGCAAAGGGGAGCCGAGGCTTCATTGCTGGATGTCGAAGTGGTGATCTGGGACTTTATTCTGCTTTCCTTTTCCCTTTTCCTCTTTTCCCTCTTCTCTAGTCTTTGAGTTCAGCATCTATTGACTTCAGTAGATTCCTTTGCAGACCTCAGGTATAAGACTCCTTAATTCCATTCAAGTGAATCCACAAACTTGTTACTCCTTTTCCCTTCTATGATCGATCAGGGTATGACAGATACCATTGCATAGGGATAGGGAGCACAGCCAGGAAGTAGGGGGTTTTCATGCTTTCCTACCCCTAAGGATTCTATTTTCCAGCCCCTCCCTTGGCACATTCCCAGGAAACAAGGCAGGTTAAGAAGAATCGACTTCCTCCTCTGTTTGAAGCTTGGCAAAGGAGAATAACCAGCCCATGGAATAGGGAAAGTATGCTTTGGACCTGTGCCTTACTTTGGGTTAGGGAGAACTTGATTTCAGTGTGCACATCTAGATACCCGTTCAATGTGACTACACAGCTACACTCTCCACTGCCAGTGTGGTTTCTAGTCTATTACGGTAACACTCCAATATTGACGTGACAATTATATTTTATCCCTGGTAATTAAAACTCAAGCTGTATGTTGCCCCTAGTTTTATGCTCTTTTCTAATCCTTTTATTTTTTTTTCTGCTTAGGAAGCTCTCCATTACCTGGTGTCTATACCTCTAAAAGAAAATAGTTTTGTTTATTAATTATACACTAATTCCTGATGATGCTCATCATCAAAACTAACACACATATATGTGGATTTACAGCTACCCACAGTGTGTTCTGTGCAGTAGTGCATAGCTTTTAACAATTTGGATAAAAAGCTAAGGTACTAAATGGCATTAGATGACACCACACTGCCCAGATAATGCCAATGGAGTGACTGGGACTTCTCCAGTATGTACTCATGCGTAAGACAAAGTACTGCAATATGGAACTTTAAAATCAGTCTGTGATTTTAGATTTAGTGTTGTAAGTTTAACATGAGAAGTCCACAGGGAATTGAAAGCAAAGTATTTTGGAAAAGGTCTACCTAGACTTGAATTTTCACTCTGAAGCCATGTGGTAAAAGGGGTGAGTGTCTGAAGAAGTGTTGGAGGACTAGCTGTGACTATACTAACTGATGGTTACTCACCCTCATTACTCCTAAATTTGCCAGACAGGAAGTGTCTACCTGTCAGGTTCTGAGAAACTCTTGCAAATTTAAAAAGAGCTGATTGATAGAATCTTTTCCCATTCCAGCCCTCCTTTGGCCCAGTGAGACCCTTTGTCATGCACAGTGAGCCAAGGGGTAGAATAGTGTTGATTGATCTGTTCTCCTGCAGCAGTGAGTCAGCTTTGGGAATGAGAAGGATGGGTGAGAGGGTGAAGGGGCAATGTGCTAAAAAGAAGAGAAAACCATCCAATTCTAGAGCCATGTGTTGGTAGCATAAGATTGATTGAACCTTTCATATGTTCCCTACTCTCAGTGGTGGCTCTAATGAAACTATCTTCCACATACAAAATAAAATACGTGTGTATACATGTATGGAGGTGCAAGGTCAAACTTATTTTATTCCTGGGGATGATGCCATGCCACTTCCCATGGAGGAGCTAAGTTGTGCGAAAAAGCATTTGTTATAGATGTGGTTAATGATGAGGCATGTATGTGGTGTGTATATAGGGTATTTCTACACTAGGGAAGGTCCACCCAGAAGGGTGAAAGGCCTTTTTTACTGTGCAGCAGCAGAAGCTGCTGTGAAGAAAACTTAAGGAAAATGTACACAGCATTTACACAGACAAGACACAAAAATAGGTTAAGTTTGTGGAAAGTGGACTGTAAGAGGATGTGGAGAAACACCAAGGGTCAGCCTAGCTATTGCATGTGATAGTACCACAGAGAGGAAGGGAGTTCTCATATTGATCCAAAGCCAAGAACCAGCAGAACAAGGCAAAAAGTGGGACTTCCAATATGAACAGTGGTATAAAAGTTAGCAAAAGGCAGCTTGTCTGTTTGAGCCTTTCTGTCTGAATGTAGTGAACAAGCCTTACTAGACAATCTTACAGGTCCAGATGTTTGGAATTTGCATTTTTTGTGAGTGAGTGCTCTCCAGCAGCTCAGTTAGCTATTTTACAAGGGTGCAGAGGGTCTGGTGTCATAGGAATACACTTTGTAGTGATAAAATAATATATTTTAAAATTGTGAAGATGATGAAGGGAGTAGAACACCTCTCTTGTGATGAAAGGCAGAGGGATCTGGGTCTCTTTAGCTTGGAGGAGACTGAGGGGTGACCTCATTAATGTCTATAAATATGTGAAGGGTGGGTGTCAGGAGGATGGAGCCAGGCTCTGCTCAGTGTCATCTAGTGATACGACAAGGGGCAATGGGTGCAAGCTGGAACATAGGAGGTTCCATATGAATATCAGAAGGAACTTCTTCACAGTGAGGGTAACAGAGCATTGGAACAGGCTGTCCAGGGGAGTTGTGGAGTCTCCTTCTCAGGAGAGGTTTAAAACCCGCCTGGATATATTCTTGTGCAACTTAGTCTAGGTGATCCTGCTGTGGCAGGGGGATTGGACTAGATGATCTTTCGAGGTCCCTTCCGATTCCTAATGATTCTATGATTTCAAGGACTTAGAATTTGCTCTTATCAGTACATTTTACTTTCCTGATTTAATGAAGAAGACCTGGGATGAAAAAATATGTGTGATAGCTAGTGTTTCATTCTGCTCAGGGTGTTTTTCAGGGCTCTGAGTGCAGTTATTTTGCAATAAACCAGCTGTGGTTTTGTTGTAAAACAGAATCTCATTAAAGAAGACTAATGGATTCACCTTTTAATCAGGATGCATGGAAGATTATTGTTTATCAGTTCACTACGAGGAACAGTTTTGGCACCTTAACAAATCTACTGAGCAGCTTGGATATAAGGCGGAGAGATGTTTTTAATTTATCTTCTTATGACATCAGAATAGCTTATACCTACTTCCTATGGAAGAATAGTGTAATGATGGCCTTATTCTAGCCATATCTCTGCTCATTTTCAATAACAGTCTGATGACAAGTTAACATGTTATACTAGATCCATTCTAGTGATCAAAATAACTTCAACCTTGCTCAGCATTTTCCATTAGTGTAGTGGCTACAGAAGTTAATTCACTTACAGTCTGCAGTACTATTCCTTCCTCTTTAAAAGTATAAATGAATTCGCAGTGGTAACCTCAGAAGAATCAGACATGATCATGAGCCTCCACTGTCGCTCATAATGTTCTTTAGTCTCCATCAACATGCTATTTATTGTCTGCCTCCATAGGCATGGTTATTAGACATTTTATATATAATGCCTCATACATTTTGCTACTCACAGGAGCTTTAGCTGTCAGCTAGGGAGTTTGAATAGCAAGTAGGAATAGAAGAAGCTAATGACATTTACATTATAGTGGCATGATAAAAATCATATTAAATGTCTAGAGATGTAGAACTCTCTAGAATAGCTTAATGTGAGACGAATAGAAACAGTCATTATCTTTTAAAGCTATTGGTTTTATAATCCAAGAGATCTCTTATCACCATGTAAACATCTACTTCCAAGACAATTAAGTGAACTACAAGATTTCAGTTTCCCAGACATGTTCAAATGAAGAATACTAGGTATCTTACTTGTCCTCAATTTCAGGATGTTCGCTATCTCTGAAAAGTGGGACATTCAGGCTTGAATATTTAAATATTGATGTAAGAATTGAGCAGGTTGGAATATTTCAGGTTTTGGAAGTATTTTTGTCAAATGTGTGAAAAACTGGGACATTTTCAGGCATGCACTGCATTCAGAAATCACACGTGTTCATCAGCCTACGTATCTCCAGTCCAGAAAGGAACAGAAGAGGTAAATGACAGAAAGAAACCAAGAGCAACCTCCTTGTGAAATATCCCAAAGGAAGATCTCAGACTGTCACCTGGAAAGTGTAGTGTGCACTCTAGAGCACATACAGTACAGAAGGTGGTTGACCATGTTTATTCTGCATCCCACAAGCACTACTTCAGAGAACCTGCTCTCTTCTCTTTCCTGGAAGACTTGCTCTGCTGCAGAATGAGATTTGGACACACACACATTTCTCAAAGGAAGAATAAATATTTTCGTATCAAACTATAGGTAGCAGGTTGTTGCTATGATCTCAGGTTTGAAAGCTTTCCCTTAAGCAAGTAAAACAAACCCAAGAAAGTGGGCTTAGTTTTTGGAAATTGGTAGTCTTTTGCAAAGTGAGAGATTATTTCTGGAGTATAATTCCAAGGCAAAACATAATTTATTCACTCTGGATCACTCTGAGAGAAATGCATCTTTCTCCAGTAATTCCAAGTTGGATTAACACCACACAGCAAGAATAGGTGCCTATAATTGCATACAATAAACACTCCTCAACAGACCTCTTGTTATTTCCTAGTACACTAAGGGTAGTATTTGAAGCTTTCCAGAAACATCAGCTACTGTACAGAAATTATATGACACCAGTTTTGAGATGGAACTTTGTTGTATAAAGACCTTTCTTTATAAAAGGATAGTACCATATGGCCCAGCATATCAGATCTAAGCTATATAAACTTATATAAGCTTCTGCTGTCAATGAACACCACACAGACTTAGTCTAACTAAGGAACAGGATTTTGTTCTGAAAGAATTTGCCTAGATACCTACCTGACTGACAACAATTTTCTCATAAAGACGAGACTCACAGTTAGTGAGGACTCCCATTTGTCTTTTGTGAACTTAGTTTATCTTTTATCAAAAAGACTATCCATTGTGTTCAGAAAACTCCACATGAACAAATCTAAACTCCTGGGGATACTTTTTTATGAATTTGTCAGTAAATCTCATTCGTTCCTCAAATCTAATGAATAAGTAAGGAGGAAATTATTAGTCAGTGTGTTAAATTTGGGTGTGAATCCCCATCTCCTAATCAGAAGTTGGTGTTACACTGAATTGATAATGATCATCACTGTATTTTTTTAAATATAGTAAGATTTCTTGTCCTGACTAAAATGAGGATCCATTTTCTGGCTCAACACAGTACTTTTCATGCTGATTCTGCTTTCTTGGAATTTTTGTTATTAAATATAAAGCTGTGGTGGGTTCAAGACCACTGTTAAAAATAAATGACAAGCAAACAAAGCAGTTGGGTCTCGATGAGATCTCAGATAAAATTTGACAGACAATGGATAGCTTAGGGAAAATCGAAAAGGGTTTATTAACTCTGTAACTGTATATAGAAAAGAAGAAAAGGTTAAGCAAGTTAGTGCGCACAAACTAGAAACTGTGTCACAAATGCCATCACATCTTCTGAAAAAAAAACAAACCCAATGAGAGACCACTATCGTATCAGTCCTTGGTTCTTTCCTGGGGAAAGAACATGTCAGTCAAGTAGAGACAGGTACCATCGCTATTCTCCCTTATGTGTCACCACTCTTACCTGGAGGTGCGGGACTCTTGGCCACCCAGACTGGCGAACTCTTCAATTCTTCAACACAGCTTCTCCAGCACAATGCTGATCAGGCAGGCCTGATTCCTCAGCATCTGAACTTCATCCCTCAGTGCAGGGGACATGCTTTCAAACAGGACCCAGTTTCCGTCATCCATGCCTAGGATTTAAGTATTCTCGAGTGCTTCTGCTTTCTTCAGCTAAACACAAAGGAATTCACAGATGCCTCTTTTAAGGCTCCTTCTCTCTCAAGTACTCGAGCATCCCCAGCTTTTCTTAGTGGCAGAAATGAGAAACAGTCTCTCTTCTTGCTGATCAGTGTTTTCTAAGATGGTGGTGACGGCCGCATGGCCCCGGCCACGTGTGGGATTCAAGATGAAGACTGATGGCATGGCTGTGTCAGCAGGGGGTCCCCTCACTCTGCAAACATGGCTGAGAGGGCTCCATGCCATTCACATCTCCTTTGTCGTCCTGCCTCAGCTACAGGGGGAAGAGAAAAATTCTTCAGCTCACCACATGTCGCTGAATGGTTGCTCTGTTGGGGATGGGGGGAAATCAGCGCTTGTTCCTCCTTCTTCAATCCATGGTGTCAGCTGGCGTCAGGGTTGGTTTAAGCCGGCGCCATCGCTGCCAGGGTCAGAGCCCCAGGGCCACACGGAGGGCGGTGGAGCCACCGCTCTCTACCCTGACCTCTACAGGAGCACAGATTCATCCTGGAGAGATTGTGGTGGCTCTTTGGAAACTGGGCAGCTTCTTGTCTATGCAGTGCTTATGGTACAAGACACTGTCAGTAATCTGATACCTATGTCCTCTCACTGCTGGGCACACACATAGTCAGCCAAGTTTACTTCCAAGATCAGAGTCCATCCACTAGAGTGTTTCTGCTGTTTTGAAGTGCACTGTTTTTTTTTCTTTTAAGTGTTTATATGAACTGAATATGCACTAGCTAACCAGCATGTTCACCTGAACTTTCAACTAGGCATTTTGGGTCTTCAGGTCATATTTCTGTTTAAGACCTTTCATGCCTTAACTTCATCAGGATATACATAGTGTCCTTATGGTGTCTAAGGAAGATTTGACGGTGGTGAGAATACATAAATGGGTCTACATTGTACACTTTGGTCACAAACCTTACCCCAGTAACTCTTTAACCTGCTGTTACACCGAAACCGCTCATATGCATGCACAAGGAAGAGCCAAGCCAACACTTGCAATGTTCTCTTGCATATGTGGGACTCTTTCTCACCACTTCCTTGCTGCTAGTTCCAAGCTTCATGTCTTGAGTTTTTGGATGTCTTTTGTAATTCTGCCTGGTGCCTAGACTGCACATTGAGTTCACCCAGGACAAGGTAATCTTTCATCTCTGTGAGCTGCAGACATGTTCAGCACTGATCAAATAAGACAAAATAGCAAAGATCTACAGAAGGTCTGCACTTGGAGTCCTGAGCTGTACTGATAACTCACACATTTCTGCTCCTCTACAGGTTCCAGTAAAGCAGAAGAACCTGCTTGGGCAACCACTCCCAACAGAAGGGGAAGCCATGACCCTGAAGAGCACCTGCATTCTTGCATTTCCTAGCAGGACCTGCTTGTAAGGAAACTGCCTTTCAAGCTACAAGTCTCTTGGCTTCAGACGTGTGCCATGTCCTCCTCCTGGTGCATGACAAAAACGTGGCTGCATCTCTCTGATGCTGTCCCTTTTCCCTTTCAGCTTTTTTGGCCTGGCAAGTGGATCCCAGCTGGTGACACTGCCAAGGAAGTCTGTGTACAGCTGGCTGTCACTGCATTCTTTCACTTTCAAGCCCAGCTGGCTCCTTTTGCTCTTCCTTCCTCTCTGTAGTTCTCACCCTAACATGACCTAACATGAGAAAGCTTCCAGAAGCCATGAAGTTCTGGAAATAATACTTTGAGATGTTTTTCCTGAATGTTAGAGGACTGTAAAGTAGTGAGAGGTATAGGTAGTTGACTGGTTTCCTTTGGAGCACCGTGTCTATGAATGAGAGAAATTCTATTTTGAACTTGGATATTAGTCTCATGCATGTGGCTGCTACCAGCTGATTCCCTACCTTCCTACAGTGCCACATTTTGTCACAGTGGGACATTGAAATAACCACTACTTTCACCTGGAATCTCATTTAAGAGGTTTTTGTTGACTAAGTTCAGAAAGTAAAACCCAAGAAGCTTTCTAATTGCAAAATTCTTAAGTGACACGCAGTGCCCTTTCTATCATCTCTCTCCCCACTTTTTTTTTTTAGCATGGCTTTTGGTTTTTTCAGGGCACTTAATTTGCCTTCATCAGGAGAGGAGCTAACTGTCAATAATCATTGCTTGTCCAGATGAATACACATGGAGAAGCATACTGTAGGCCACTGAAGAACCTGTGGGCATGGCAGAAAAAAATGCTAGGTGTCTCTGGCTGCAAGATTTGGCTTGCTTGCATTCCTTCATTTATCTGAACTATTTACTGAGCATAGCTATTATCTGTCTTGGAAGTTGGAGCTACTTAATTCTCATCTCTTAACTTTTTTACAGTTTTCTACTGCTAGCTCTGTCTCAGGTATTACAACATCAGGAAAACAAAGTAGCCCGTCACAGGTTACACTAGCCTTCAGATATTTTTGGTTGTTTTGTCATGGCTAACTCTATCATAGCGCAAGTGGCATGAATTTCAGATATCACAAAAAACTACTGGTTTCCTTTCTAGTGTAATTTTAAAGAAATAGCAGCTTTTGGGTAGCAAATACACTTCTCTGTTCTAGACAGCAATTCCTGTTTCAAGAAAGGGTTAATGGTGCAAAATGAGACCTGAAACCTTTCAGATGCAGAAATACCTTGGAAAATACAAGGGAATTTGAGGCCACAGTCTCTGCTAGGACTGCTGGGGCTGAGTCTGCCAGGAAGCCAATTATAAAGGGTTTTTTCTAGGTGCAGCAGCCTTGGGATTGCTCTAGCCTGATCTCAGGTGGCTCTGCTTCCCTAGGGAGAGCATTCTTGCTCTGGACAGTGCCAAAACATGTGCGTTGCCAATCTTCCTTGTCATCTAAGCCTTGTCCATGGCTGTGTGGAGGGAGCGTAAAGAGACAGAAAAGGGTGTCTTACTGGAACAAAGCAGTTTCTGGCTCCGTGTTTGCCACTGAGAGTCAGACTGGTGAACTTTGACATGTGTTTCCTATACAGCCCATGGGAACAACTCGTATATTGTCTTTGTGCAAGTTTTGCTTTAATTTCTGAGACCTCTGTGATTTAAGATGTCTCCTACACTGGTTTTACAGCTGCAAACCCAGACCTTCCCATAGCTGAACAGCTTGATGAATCTACAGGCTTTCCTTTCTGATTAAGGTCACAGTGAAAAGATGAAGAACATGGATTTGGGTACACACTTAGGACATATTAAGGTGTATTTTCTAACAAGACCCTATCTTTCCATCTGACTTAAATGCCCAACAGCTTGTTACCACATCAAATATGGCAACATCCCTGAAGAAGTAGTTTTTGTGATATATCAGAGAATCATAGAATAACAGAATGCTTTGGGTTTTAACATTCCTTCAAAGGTCATCTAAGTAGCAAGTCTTACATAGTTAACAGGGACATCACCAACTAGATCAGGTTGCACAAAGCCCTGTCCAATGGTTCTGAGCTGATCTTGTTTGTGGTTTTGGCTCTAATTAATTGGCTCATTGGTAGACGATTAATAGCATTAATATTCATAGCTGCTTGCCTTGAAGTAGAGGTTGTGTAGCACACCATAGTATGGTATAGAGGTACAGAAGAGCAACAAACTTCTACAAAAGGAAGACTAGTGTAAAGAGAGTAGAGAAGTGTGTAAAAAGTCTAAAAGCTATGGACTATGCAGGGAAGCACTTAGATGTTTAGATCAAAACATCAGTAAAAGAAGCTGTGGTAATCTGAAGTAAGGTGTTATTAACATTCAGAAGTGATGGCTGATACTTCAGAAATCAAATGCTTAAGTGCTTCACTTTGAGATTTGTATTTACATGTCATAATTGAGGGTTTAACTGATTATCTCAGGCACAGAACATGACTGAACCAGTTCTGACGTAATTCTGGGGCCTTCTCTGCTCACCAGATCATTTTGCTGGCTTTTCTTCCTGCCTGTTGTGAAACTGTAGGTTTATGTTTGGTTGAATTGCTGGTTTTAGACCTTTCCACCCTTTTTCATGCATAAAAGTACTTTGCACGGCTTTCTGGAATACCTAGACATAAGGAAGAATGAAGGAACTCTAAAAGCAATTTTAGGGTAGACCAGGAGCTACTCAGCACAAGAAATTTAGAAAAATCAGAGAAGTGAATAGACAGATTCAGTACTGAAGACGTTGTGAAGAAAAGATTCTTTGAATGCTGTAGAATGGAACCGCGGTGTAGCTTTTACATTTCTGAATTCAAAAGTTACCCCTGAATATTTGCTCAAGTTAGTCTAGTTGCAACCTAATGATCATTCTTCATAAATCATTAATGATTTTGTTGCTACATACGAATTCATGTTTTATACAAATACAATAAAAATGATGCAGCTCTTGGGAGGTGAATGCTCTTGTGTAGCTGTAGCTGACTGCAGTATTTAGACAGGTACACACACTTCTGTAACGATCTAAGCAGGCTGTCAGGACAAAGGTTATATCCATTAGATCCATTTATGTGCGACTAAACTTCTACAAAAGATGAATGCTGTGTCACACAGGGAAATAAGATCACTTTGCTTATCAACTTGACAATACATGTATTGCTTTGTTTCCTTGGTGGAAAGAGATCGAGTAGGCATAGAGAGTTATTCAAAAGAATATGAAATGCTGAATTACCACAGCAGTTGAATTTATTCTCTTGGTTGAGACACTGTCTCCTCTGTAATTGCCAGTCTGTCTGGGAACAAATTTGCACTCGTGCAGACACACAGCATCAGGTTCATGGATTTCTTAAACTCTGCTTAATTCTTGTACTGAATCCTTGTTACAACGTCCCTGTGCAAACCCTCTGTTAATGACTAAGTTTCACCTTTCTTTCCTTTATTAGTTTTGCTCTGAATTCAGCTTTTCCACCAGCAACCTGGGATGAACTAGTCCTGAAAGTTCAGGATAGTATCTGTTTACTCTTAGTGATTTGTCTTTCTTTGGTTAAAATATACACAACTTTAAGAAATCCTGAGCATTTTCCAGTGACAACAATGAAGATGTTTCACAGAAAACATGTTCAGTTTTCTTCTAGCTTTCAGTCTGAAAGACTGAATCATGTTTCTCCCTTTTGATTGCTCCCAGGGAAGGATTACATTAAGTGGGTATAAAATAATATATTTTCATTTCATCTACCTTATTTGATAAATATCAAATATACATATATATATCTCTCTATATATATGCACCTAGACACCAATATATCTCATATATAAAATCAAGCTATGTCACGCTTCCCTTGGCTCAACAGAGTTCACAGAAAATCTGCCACATTCACTGAACTTGACATTCCTCCTCCCCCAGACTCTGTGCCTTGTAACATCTTGATTTTAAATGGAATTTGGGTCTCTTTCTGCCACTGGTGTCAGAGCACATCTCTGCTGTCAGTCCCACCCCACTGACTGCAACGGGAGCTCATTTAGGCTGGCTGTTTCCTCAGGACAAGTCTCACCCTTGAGGAAGCCTTAGAACAACATTACTTAACATGCTGCCATCTGTATAGTGGTTAACAGTGCTAGCCTGGTAAGGTACTCAAGTTGAAGGGAAAGTTCTCTGTACACAGCTCTTGTGAGCAATGCAAGAGGACATCTCTCTCCCTCTTTCTGTTACTGCAGCTTCCTGTGGCAGATCTGCATGCTATCTGCTTGCTTTGTTGTATACCACAACGCCATATTCCTCTGGGCAAGTCAAGCGGCTTTTAAGCAAATTCAGTCCTATCATGGCCCTTCTGTTTAGGAAGTGAAGGATATTGGTGTTTTAGCTGTCTGCTCAGGACAAAAAAACTATCTTTTGGGTTTATAGCATGCAGGTTTAAGGTCTGTCCATTCTAGAATGTCTTGTGAAGACTGGTATAATTTCACTAAGGTCAGAGCCTTTCCCCTGAGACTGTGCCATGCTTGTTCTGAAGTACCCAGAAGTCTGCTTGATCTAAGGAGTCCACTGAAGCTCTGAGACAGCACTATGCTATCCTTTTGCTTCTTTAACGATGTTGATGACACAGAAGAGTCACAGAGCTAAAAAAGCTAACCCCTTCACAACAAGGACTTGGAGGCTGATGGAAAAAGCCCACAGTACAGCTGCCCTGATATCTGCAGGAATATAACTATAGCTTTCAACTGCTTTCAACTTTTCCTCCAACTATGCCAAGAAGATAAGGTTTTGCAGCTGGATGCTGAACTAAGTGAACATCAGTTTAAGTTTGAAATTTACTCAAGTCCCTTCATATTTTTTTCCTACAAAACTGGTAGAAAAATATGCTCCTTGTCCACAAGGAATGCAAGAGACTAGCAGTTAAAATATAGCTATCTTTTAAATGTTAGCAAACTGTAAGAATATTTGTCTAT
Organism: Phoeniculus purpureus; assembly: GCA_028565055.1. Lineage (NCBI taxonomy): Eukaryota > Metazoa > Chordata > Aves > Bucerotiformes > Phoeniculidae > Phoeniculus > Phoeniculus purpureus. The sequence goes on from JAOXOE010000001.1 coordinate 69,084,175, forward strand.
ATACAAATAGTTTCTGTATGTAGTGTCTGTTCTTTGCCGCATGTTTGATCTCAAAGGGATCTTGTGGTTTAAAGAAGTACTTAATGAAAATCCATGTTATCAGTGCAAGAGCTTATACACTTAATTAATCTGGCCGTGGTATGCGAGGGGTTTACAAACAGCCGTTTGTAAACATCTTGAGAGTCTTTTCTATGCAGAATAGACTTTGCTCCTACAGTAACAGGGAATGGATTTAACTATACTTGGGGATCCCAGGAGAGGAGATTTTTTTGTGAGGCTTCTTAAAAATCAGTCTGTAACGGGTTGAAACTAAGAAACTGCTTTGCTCCCAGGTTTTAAGGGTAAAGGAAACCAAAGCAGTCAGGTCTC
>JAOXOE010000001.1:69084643-69099017 GCA_028565055.1 Phoeniculus purpureus
CGTCTCTTCTCTTCTCTTCTCTTCTCTTCTCTTCTCTTCTCTCTTCTCTCTTCTCTGTAGTGAAGGATTCTGTCTCACATGCTTTTTATGTACAATCACAAGTGTAGCTCTTTGATTTGTGTAACAGTGGGGATAATATGTGAATGATAGATGGTTTAGTGGTAAAAGACTGGACTATGTGTCTAGAAAACTGCTTTCTGCTCTGATGCCAGCATTGTATAAGAGCAGGGACAAGCCACCCAATATTGGAGTCATACAGCAGGATAAGTACTGCAGCCTAGAGTGCCCCCAAAGACTATCTCGATTGAAACCTGTCCTTAGACATGCTGACATGTCTTACAAATAATGCTTCTTTGGTGCTTAAAGAAGCAGACAGATCCATTTCTTCTCCTGTGTTTTAGCTGCAAATCTCCTCCTCTCAAACATGATTTTCCTTCTTGATGAGTTGGACACCATCTTAAAGCACATTAATAGGAATATCTTCTAAAAAAAGAACACTATCAGTTTTGAGCTAAGATACCAGTGTCAGACTTTCCTTCCAAAATCAAACTGTGTACTGTCCTGTGTCTACAGTTAACACTGAAGCTTTCAGTGTGGGATCAGTCTATTTGTCAGTGATGCTAATTCTTGTTACTGAACAGATTATAGATTGTGAGCTGAGGATAAAGAACTGTTTACAATTTGGCTTGCAAAACCTGTTTCTATATTCAGGGGGCATAAATGCATAGTTTGTTTCATGGAAAAGGAAACAAATTTCTCCTTCTCTGTCCAAATGGCATCGATCTGGCAGTTCCAGAGATAATTAACCACAAGTAACACAAAATAACTTTCTATTCTGGGATTATATTGTGTTTTTTACTTTTTTGTTGCTTTGTCCATAATTCTTCTGTATAAGAATGTTCTTTATCTTGGGGCTAGCGTAAAACTAAATGCAATGCATGAATTCATCATGTGAAGACATAATTATGAAATAAAACTCAATTAATGGCCATGTTCCAGCAAATCACATAGTTTCTTACAAATGTCTCAAGCTGAGTTATAGCATTTTCTAAGCATTGCTTTAGACCAACTGCTGTATGTTCACTTTTGTGTTACTGCTCGATTAACTGAGAAGATCATGGCTCCCTCTCCTGCTTTTACAACCTTTTTCCTCTAATATTTGATTGACTTATTACATTAAAGTTCCATCATAATGAAATGTCAGTTTAGAGTTCTCATTAATCATGCTTTCAAATTGCACATGTGCAAAATTCCTTCATGAAACCATTCAAGAAGCTCTGACAAGAGCATGGCAGGACTCGTATAGCTTCAGGACAAGAATAAATATGCTTGCTCTACACCATGTGGACATTGGGTTAGCTTGAAGAAGGCCAATTTGAAATAACCTGATTAAAAACCACCTATAATCTGAGGCAAATTCACAGTCTGGCTAACTAGACCTGCCTGGCTCTGCCTTTCAGTAAAGGAATGAGGATGTGTTGAGTGATAAGGAAAAGAAGCCATGAGGAAAAATTTAAAGCTAACAGTATTTGAAAGAAGTTATCCAAGTCCTAAAGGTCAGCAAAATGATGTCATTACCACTGCTAATACAGACACCACTAAGTTGTCAACCCTGAAAGCTTTCACCTTCTGCAATGCATTGAACAAACAGAGAAATGAATGACATCTAAAAGACAACAGGGTTCACTCCAAAGAGTTGACTACCAGCCAGGTAATGCCTTCAGCATCCTCCTTAGAGACAGACTTAGCCCAAGGCAAGGAATAGGGACTTCCTGAGGCCAGTTCCTCATCCCTCTGCAGTGTCCCCATGTGAGGGCTTGTGGCACTACACAGAAGTTTGGTTGTCCAGCCATTAACTGTCTACTTCATACTGACTATTGAGTTGTTCTGGTACACTTGCTGAAGCTTAGACAGCACTTCTGCATCAAATCATTGTCCTTGCTATCCAGTAACTTCGTAAAAATAAAAATATCTGTGCCAAAAGATAGCTGTTTTGTAACCACATCTTTTTTGCTGAGTTCATTTGCCTCAGTGCTCAGTTAGTTAATCACAAACGGCTAGTAGACTTATTTTTTAAATTAACATTAACAAAGTAGACAAGGCTTTTCTGACTTTATGAAGCTCAACTCACTTGTTTTACTTTTCTAGTCTTCCGTGTTTTAAATTCCTATTTGTTGTAAGACTTAGCAGTAAGTGGTCTATAAAAAAAATCCTGGTTTGTCCTCAAACATAGGAATTTTAACTTGCTTGAAATTTAAAAATAGCCTCCTCCTCAAGCAGCCTTTAAGATTAAAACAGACTAGCGACTTGATGCAGAGTGTTAAAACTCATGCCTCTTTCCAATCACTTAAGTTACTCTTGTGCAACTTGGTCTAGGTGATCTTGCTGTGGCAGGGGGATTGGACTAGATGATCTTTTGAGGTACCTTCTAATCCCTAATAATTCTATGATTCTATGAGCTATGTTATTGTTTGTAATCTAGCCAACTCTGAAATGAATCCTCTTGCCTTTTATATTAATTCATTTCTCTGTGTGTTCCATGCATTGCAGAAACTGAAAGCGTTCAGGGTGTACAATTCAATGGTGTTCTGTGTTAGCAGAGGTAATGACAACATTTTGCTGACATTTAGCATTTCAATAATTTCTTTCAGATACCATTAGCTATAAAATTAGCTTTAATTTTTTCCTCATGGCTTCTTTTCCTTATTGTTCAGCACATCCTCATTCCTTTGTGTTGTATCTTGTGTCTCCACTTCTCAATAATCTCATATCAGCAGAAGTCTACATTTCTTTACAGGACATCATTGTGAAGACATAAATCATAGAATCATAGAATCATTAGGGATTGGAAGGGACATCGAAAGATCATCTACTCCGATCCCCATACCCCATTCTGTATAGACAGCAGTAACAAGCAGTTATTCCATTTAAACCTATGGTTGTCCCACACAAAGATAAGCAAATAGAACAAATTAGCCATAGAGACCTGGCCAATTAGAGAAACTAGTTCATAGTGGAACCCAGGAAAAGAAAGCTGCATGCAGGTGAAACTGCTGTTCAGGCTGAGGAAGACTGAGAAGCCTCAGGTCTGAGGCTTTGCAAATTCAGTACTGAGCTTATGACCAGTGACCAGCAAGGGCAAAGCTGTGGTATGGGATACACGGTTACAGTTCAGGGAGAATCAGGTTTGCTCAGGGCCTCTTAGAAGTGCTCAGCAACATCAGGGCTCTTAGCTGGGGAAGAAAAAAATTCACCAAAGGTGAAGAAGCTAGAGTTGAATGAGAAGGAGGGACCCGAAACTCAAGCTACTTTCGTTGGACCAAACTCCCTCTGTTCACATAAGCTAAGCTTGATGTTTTCAAGACAGACACCACCAAGATTTCAGACCACCACACAACTCCACAATTGTTGTCCAGCTAAGGACAACCCAGCAGCTTTTAACTCCTTATGAGCTACATCCTATAAAATGGACCACAATTCAAAATGTCCTAAAGTGTTTCGGCATCCCAGGCTCTGTAAGTCCATCTTTGATCAGGACTGGAGAACACTTGAAACACAGCAGGTAAATAAAGTGTGAGGAGTTTCCAATCAAAAAGGACCAAATTATCCATGCGATAAGGAGGAAAAAAAGGAAAAGAAAATCTCCTTCTGTGTTGTTGTAAAGGTCCCAATGTGTGAACACATAATGGATTCCAGGCACAAGATGAAAGTAAAAAACTTCCAATGGATATCCAGACTGAGAATCACTCCCAACACCTAAATATTACTGCCAATGTGTGGAAACAACGTGGACATATCCACAATCATTTAGTACCACATTCTTCCACATTTTGTTTGATTTGTTTTACTCCACAAAAATTAAGATCTTTAGCCACTTTACAGACATATAGTTAGACAGTTCCCTTCCCTTTAAAACGTTTTGTGTTGAGGTGTCTCAAAAGGCATGAGACTGAAGCATGACTTTTATAGAGTGGAAGAAAAAGGTTGACCACCGGATCAAATGAAAGTAATAGTGAAAAAATGAACTGCTAATTCAACCACATCTTCAATGGAAAATTCATATTACAATGAAAACACCACCATATTTCCTTCTCCTTTTTGAGTTTAATTTGGAATACCACCATAGCTTTAAAACTGGATGAAAAGCAAAGAGTGACAATTTCTAGCATCTGTTTTGCTGTGGCAGCAGTACAAGGGAAAAAGGTCCTTGTATTAAAAGACAGCTGAGGTTGTTTGGCTCAGTTTCCTGACCTTGATCTTCACATTGACACGAAGAATATCTGATCACAGCACCCTAATTTATTTTTTCTTAGTGAAAACTATACTATTATGCTTTCTCATTACTTTTTGTTTGAGTGATATTTCCATGTTCCTAGTGTGACAGTCAGCTCATATTAGGTAAATTTTATTTATTTATTTATTTTGCAGAAGGTTACAGGATGTATAGTTTGGAAGATGTCAATGTAAATGAAAACTAAACTACAGTTTAAGTTGGCAATTGCATTCCCCAACTCCCTTGGCTGATGTTAACTTATAAAGGATAAGAGAAAGGATAAAGGATAAGGTAAGATAAAGGGCTGACTCAGCACCTTCTGCCACAGCAGCGCTCACTCACCACTGAATTGAATGACTATTCATTAGGTCCCTATGATAATAAGCAGACCCTCACGGCTTGATTCATGTAGGCAGGTCACTGAATTAGTCATTGATCAGGGTTTGCCCAAGGCATTTTAACAAGCTGGTTAGATCCTTAGTTAACCTCTGGACTTCTAATTGCTGGAGAAGGATGTAGGAACTGTGAAGGCAATTACTTAAGGGTAGGAATTCAGACTATGATTACTTAACAACTGACTTAGTGTTCTTTTTCAGAATTTGCCTCACCAGGAATGATTAAAAAGTAGCTAGAATACAGATTGTACATCTTAAGAATCTTACTGATGCATTAAACATCATGGAAGATAATGTTCCTGAACAAAATATTTGACACCACACTGGTTCCCAGTGCATTTCAGACAGCTTTTGCACTTAGAGAGCAGGTTGTCTGATAAATAAGTGCTGAATTTTGGGGCTTGTGACATCAGAAGTGATTTGTTAGAAGTTTCAATAATTTTCCTGGCAAAATTATTGAATTACCTTTTCCATTCTGCTGGTGCTATTAACAAATGAAGTTACTTTTTAAGTGACTTTAAGGGATGCAAACACCTGATTGGTGATCCATAAAGTCAATGAAGCTTGGATTTCTGATCAGTTAGACATACAGTTCTGTTTCTGCACAGCATTTTCCCACAGTAACCAGCTAAACACTGTGTTTCTAACTAGACTGAAGGTTTTACAGAGAGCATGCAAGAGTGGGCTTAGGCGGGCTTTTATGAACAAACACGTTCTCAGAATTTTCATGGAATCACAGAATGTTACAGGTTGGAAGGGACCTAAAAAGATCATCTAAGTCCAACCCCCGCTGCTGGAGCAGGGTAAGCCTACAGCACCTCATGTACCCAGACTGTCCCCATCCAAGTACAAACCACGCCTGGCCCTGCTTAGCTAATCCAACATTCCATCTCTATGTCTCTTCACAGAAACACAGGTGTCTATTTGCAAATTACAACTAGCCAAATGAACTGCTTCAAGCATGCAGCTCCCCTTTGCAACTGTTTTTCCGATAGAACAGTGCAAAGGTAAATCTTGCTCCATCTTGGAAGAAGTGTGGAAGAATTTCCTTTTCACATCTCTGCCTATTCAGTTTTCACAGAAATCAGGCAAAACACTGACTGAGACATCTAAGTCCTATGCAGATGTGACCAAAAAAACCCCATAAGGATTAAATCTTGCAAGAGGGGTGAAGGACAACAGAAAGGGCTTCTTCAAATACATTGCACATAAAACTAACACTAGAGGCAATGCAGGCCCCCTGCTGAATGAGGTGAGTGCCCTGAAGACAGAGGATACAGAGAAGACAGAGATACTGAACATCTTCTTCCCTCTGTCTATACTGCTACAGGCTGTCCTGATGAGCCACAGACTGCCGAGGCTGCCCCCCCCCAGGAAGTCAGGACAAAGGAGAACTAGGTTAGAGACCAATTAAGCAATCTGATGTACATAAAACCATGGGTCCTGATGAGATGCCCCGGTGAGTGCTAAGAGAGACAGCAGAAGTCATTGCTATGCCACACTCCGTCATCTTTGGTAAGTTGTGGGCATCAGGAGAGGTGCCTGGGGACTGGAGGATAGCAAATGTCACTCCAGTTTTCAAAAAGTGTAAGAAGGACACAGAACTGCTGGAGGGAGTCCAGCGCAGAGCCATAAAGATGATGAAGGGAGCAAAATGTCTCCCATATGAGGAAAGGCTGAGGGAACTGGGTTTCTTGAGCTTTGAAAAAAGGAGACTGAGGGGTGACCTTGTTAGTGTTTATAAATATGTATAGGGTGGGCGTCAGGAGGGTGTAGCCGGTCTCTGCTCAGTTGCATCCAATGATAGCACAAGGGGCAATGGTTGTAAGCTGGAACACAGGAGATTCCACATAAATATGAGAAGAACTTTCTTCACAGTGAGGGTGGTAAAGCACTGGAATGGGCTGCCCAGGGAGATTATGGAGTCTCCTTCACTGGAGATGCTTGAAAGCCTGGACATGCTCTTCTGCAACTTGACCTAAGTGATCCTGCTGTGGTGGGGGTATTGGACTAGACAATGTTTTGAGGTCCCTTTCAATCCCTAACATTCTGTGATTCTGTGATCAGTCATTGAGGCTGCTTTGTGGTGTGGGAATCTGCGCTACTTCCTCCCCACACTCCCCTACTACTTCAGCCTGGACCACCAGACAGCAATTTCCAGGGTGTCTGTGATATCTGCTTAAATCTAGCTGAGGGTGACATCGTAAGTTCCAAAGGAGGCTGAAGGAAATGAAAACCTACATAAACATGCAATGCACAAAATTTTGCAGTTGCCGTGCTCTGACTTTGACCTTAGCTCTTTCTTCCACTCACATCTCCTTAAGCGTGTCTGAAGATGGCTTTGCTGCCAAACCGTTTTTGCTGTAATTTATTGTTTTATATTACTGAGGTTAAAATTGGCATAAATCAGTCTAGACACCGATATGCTTTCATATACACGCTGTTTAATGTAACTTGAGGCACAAATTCCTGAAACTTCGACAAATTCCAAATTCTGCTTGCCCTGGCAGATCACAAGCTGCCTTCCTCTATTTCCTGAAAGCCAACCATTTCAACATATCCACAAAGTTGCGAAGATCAATCCTTGGTTAAGTTTGACACCTGAAAATCGCAGGCATTTCTCATGGGGACTATTGACCTGCCAGCCCCACCTCTGTGCCTGGGAAGATCATGGAACAGATCTTCCTAGAAGATATACTAAGGCACATGGAGGACAGGGAGGTAATTGGAGAACAGCTTCACTAAGGGCAATCATGCCTGAACAACCTGTTGGTTAGCCTTCTATGATTAAATGATCCTATGATTCTATGATTCCATGATTCTATTTGTGTTTTCCAGGCTCTCTGTGCACATCTGTTGTGTTTCCATAGAACTGTAGACACTGATCGGATGTTTCCAATGATAGATCAGGATTTTTTCCAGAGGCTGTAGGATCAGATTTGACTGTTGCACTGTATTAAAACAAAAGTAAGTCTTTTTCTCAGTTCTGCTACATTGCTGTTTGCTCTAGAGATGGAGATGACTAACTGGCCTGTAGTTTCTGGGGTCATCCTTCTTGACCTTCTCGAAGACTTGAATGACATTTGGCCTTCCTCCAGTGCTCAGGTACTTCTGTTCTCCACGATCTTTTTATAGATGACCTTGTCTCTTATCTTCAGGGCTCAGGCTTCACAAGGGCTGGCCTTAGCTGTGAAGAACAAAGCAAAGAAGGCATTCGTTAACTCCACCATCTCTGTGTCTTCCACCACTAAAGCACCTGTCTCATTCATCAGTGGGTGTACATTTTCCCTAGTTTTTCTTCTATCAATACACTGAAATAAACCCATCTTACTGTCTTTGATAGCCCTTGCCAGATTTAATCCCAGATCAGCCTTAGCTCTTCTCATTTCCCCCCTGCATTCTGTGACAACATTTGTATATTACTCTCAAGTGACCACTCTTGTTTTTCACATTCTGTACATTTACTTCTTCCTTTTGAGTTTATCCAGAAGATCCTTACACACCCACGAGGTCTCCTTCCTCCTCTGTGTGCTTGCTTATTCCTAAGGATGCACCAATCTTGAGCTTGAAGGAAATAGTGTTTGACTATTGACTGGCTCTCATGACCACCCTTGTCCTGTAGAACACTGTTAAGTAGATCTTTCAAGAAGAAATGCAGCTCTTCTGAAATGCAGGGTTGAAATATTGCTTGTTTCTTTACTTCTTCTTCACAGGATACTGAACTTCTTCATGATTGCTGAATACTAGCAATGAACAGTCAACATTATGAACAACCCATGCTTTATGTGTTTTATATATCAGCTTGGTGCATTGGCAGCATCTGGTTTCACTGAGATGTTGCTGTAATTTTTTTTACCCTACCTCAGCAGCTGGGATAAATGAAATAGTAGTGAAAGACCAAACCAACTGTTCAAGGGCCACAAGTCTGCTGGAATAAGGAGAAGTGGTGACTGTTGAGGAGGGCAATGATAAGAGAATGTGTAACCTCCAGATGTACCAATAATAATTCCCAACCACACAATCTCCTAATGTGTTGTACATTATGTTCCACAGCAGACTGCTTATCTCAAACAAACTTACTGCTTGTTTTCTTCTGTTATGTTTTTCTTCCTACAGTGCTGCAGAAGGACATGGTTGAAAGAGAGGTTCCTCTGAAGCCATGACACATCACCAACACTGGTGGCTTCCAACAAGACTCAGGCCCCAGTGTTGCAATAGGAGCAAACCTGCCTTGTTCTGCTTTGTAACTGGAGAGCCAGGCATTTTGGCCTCAAGTCATGTTCTTAAGCTTCTCCCTGGATTCCAGCTTCCAAAATACCAAAGTATAAACTCTCTTCTTTCTTATTCCTCTCCAGCTCTCTGGCTCACCAGCTCAACCTTCTTCGGCAGCTGAGAGTTAGGAAGCTTCAGAAGCAGTCAGGAAAGAGTATATCTGGAAAAAATGACAGTCTCAGTAACCAGCAAGGTAGAACAGAAGAGAGATGAACTCCTCAATCTGACTGACTGACAACACATTCAGGAGATGCCTTTGGGAAGACGAGACCATGCCTGCTGAGAAAGGTGAGGAGGAGTGACCAGGAGTAAATGGACAGTATTTGCGGGTGCATGGCTGAGTAGAGGGAGTAAGAGGTTGGCATGACTGATGGCACAGAATAGTGTAATGAGTTTAAATTGCCTTTATTCTAATGAAGAAAATTAATTGGACTTTTAGTCATTGCAAATGAAATATTCAAGCTTTTCCCCACACTAGAACGCTCTGTTAGAATTAGGGCTCTACCACAGCTTTAGCAACCAAATCTCTCCGAGTTCCCTTTCTAGCCCTGCATCTCTCCATCTAAACCTTTCTTACACTTGGACTACTCCATACTGTCAGATAGATGAAAAAAGGACTAACTGGAATTGAGAATAATACCCGGAATATGTTTTGTTCCTTTTCTTAATGGCTGTGCAGCACTGCAAGCACTCATTGCTACTTTTCACCTCGGGGAGAGTTGTTTGCTTTACCACTGGCACTGCAGTGGAGCCAAAGTTGTCCTACTATTTGCATTAATTATACAGCACCCACAGCATGAGCCCATCCAGGAAAGCACGGCAAGGTCCCCAGTGAGAGGATCACTCGGCAAGAACCTAGAACATTTTGGATGGAAGCCCTGCACAAATGCAATATAATAGAGCTCGTAGTATTAACAGCCTTGTAGTTATGCATTGCAGGGGTTGGAGATGACTGAGTCATCTCAGAGACAGTATTTACAGTAACAGCTTTGCACAAAGAGGTCACTTGGAGATAAAGTGGCAGTTAATTCAAAACAGAATTTCAGACCTAGCTTTGCCTTTTCTTCCCTCTTTGAAGGAAATGGGAGGTGACACAATTGGATTAGATGCACATTTTAGTCTTTTTCAGAAACCAGGATATTATTTACTGAAAATATAGTAATAGTTTCAAGCTGATAAATTCAGCACATTGTTTTTGGCATGCATATCGATTCTTAAAACAAATACTATTTACCAGAATTTTTGTAGAAGCTCCTTTGGACTCTGAACAGTCTATTAGGTAAATATGGGCTTTGTAGCACTATAGGAAAATGTACATTTTTACAGAAGCCTTTCAAAGTCTGGCAACACTGTCCAGCCTAACCTTCTCTATACAAAGCTCTCGAGATTCATATTGTAAGACTTGAACGCCAAAGTCCACAATACTGAGACTACTCCTAACATGACAGTGAGTAAATGAGCGTGATAAAGAGTTACTTTGGCAAATGTGTCAGGAGCAGAGACAGAAAAATGAGAAAGACTCCAAAGGGAAGAGGTTACAGAAACCCAGGAGAAGCAGAAGACACCTTCCTTCTTCAACACTGTTGTATCTGAGATGACCAGCAGTGAAGATGGCCTGGTGTGCCAAGGAAAGTGAAAAGCTCACCACTACAAAGTACCTTTGATTCAGTGTGCATACATGCACCCAAAATGCATAAAGCCATCCGAGATGAGCGTGTGTACACAAACTCAAGTTTTATTTACGTGTGCATGCCTATCCCAGTGCAGGTATATAATTACAATTATTTTCATTTAATTGGCATTTGTTTCAGAAACTGCTGCTAAAGCAAATAGGTGCAGTAGTTCTTTTGAGGCAGACTACTTCTCTCCACTCTCACTTTCTAGCAGCCAGCTGTTTTTATCTTTGCTAGAGCTGAAATGTTTTACTTGCTGTGGAACTGCAAATAAGGCAGGATCCACCTTCTTTGTCATGCGTGCCCAAAACTGGGACTGGCAGGACATCTTGTGATGCGTCGCATCCAAATACTGTCTCGCCAATGCTGGAATTAAACTGTCTCACTGAGTTTCGTAGCTCCAGGTTCTTGGAGGTTCAGCTTTATTGGAAATCCAGAGACCTTTCCGTGGCCTAGCCCTGATGGCCAAGCTCCAGAGAAAAATCAATGTGGCTCAATGCATTCTTCTGAACAGAGAGGGTTCCTTTCTGGCCAGCCAATTTTGTCAGCGATTGTATGTTGCCCTCTTGCTGTCCAAAGTGAGTTGGTTTCCATCACCCATGTGATTCACCTGGGTAGCTTTGTGAGCTCTCTGACTGGAGTCTGTGTTCAGCTCCCACGTGGCTCAGCAGCATCTTATCCATGTTATTCAGTAGCAACCTTATGGCTTCACTAAATATAGAGGGCTTTCCTGCTTCTCTTCACCTGTGGAGAGCACCTCAAACCTCCAAGTGCAGGACTGTGTTAAAGGATAGCATTTAGAAGCAGCATTCTAAGGTGTTTTTTGGTGACTTTTGATGACTGATCTGAAAGCATGAAGAAATCTCACTACAGATCAGCTGTGATATACTCAAGGAAGTAAAAAACAAAAAGTGAAGGAAGTTATTGGAAAGTACACGTAGCTAATCACAGTCTAGACAAGCAATAAAACAAGGCAATGTGGGGAAAATTTTCAAAAGCCAAGGCTGAAGGGAAATACAAAAAGTAAAATCAACTTGCAAAAAATTGATCGAATCATTCCGAGGCTGAATAAGCAGAAAAACATCTGAAGGGATATCAAGACAGCAAGGCACAAAACCAACACGCTACAGATTTGTTTCTGTGGAAATATAGTTGGCCAACAATACAAAAAATTTTGGGGCGGGGGAAGGAGTAGTGAACTACATGCTACAAAGGTGAAGTAAACATGGAGAAAATAATTTGAAGACTGCAGTCCACTCTGCTGCAATGGTGTCACATCCTGATGGAACAGCGAAAGGAGTTTCTTGGGGTTGTCGATTCACTTGGGTCAGATTAAGGGAGACTTACACCATAGGTCCACACAAAGCTAAAGTTAATAGATGCCAAACTCAAAGAGTAGAAAAGAGGAGAGGGAAAAGGGGAGAAGGGAAAAAGAGAAAGAAAAGGGAACAAAGTGCCAGACCACCACTCCAGGATCCAGTGAAGCCTTCAGTGGTTTAGCTTTCCTCCACTTTCTCAGGTTCAGAAATTTTTGGTGTCTCACATAGTAAATTTGTCAGTCTTTTGGTGTGGCCACAGGCTTTGTGGGGTTGATGACTACCCATCACTGTTCAAATCCCTCTTTTTCATCCCCTACTGTCAGGAGCATTCTCTTCACCTGCAATGATATGGGGGATTTTGTTCTTGGGAACTTAAGACAAAACAGAGATGAGTAAGTTCTTGACAGACAGCGTTATACTCCTACCGCACAAGTATAACTCTGCAGATAAAATGTTCTGCTCATTCTCACTGAAGAGTGAGTATCCCTACACCTGGTGCAGGGTGTAGAATCATAGAATCACTAGGGATTGAAAGGAACCCAGAAAGATCATCCAGTCCAATACCCCTGACAGACCAGGACAACCTAGACCAAGTACTGATCCCTGGGGGACTCCACTAGACACAGGCCTCCAACTAGACTCTGTCCCACTGACCACTACCCCCTGGTTTCTGTCCTGCAGCCAGTTCACAATCCACCTCGCTACCCAATCATCTAGATCACACTGCCTCAGTTTGGCTGCGAGGATACTGTATAAGACTGTGTCAAATGCTTTCCTGAAGTCAAGACAGACCACATCCACTGCTCTACTGTCTTCTATCCACCTGGTTATGCCTCATAAAAGGCTATCAAGTTGGTCAAGCACGACTTCGCCTTGGTGAAGCCATGCTGCCTGTCCCAATGATCCTCTTGTCCTGGAGACAGCGTCAAGGGTAAATTGTTCCATCACCTTTCCTGGGATGGAGGTGAGACTGACTGGTCTATAGTTACCTGGGTCCTCCTCCTTACCCTTTTTGAAGATTGCAGTGACATTTGCTATCCTCCAGGCCCCAGGCACCTGTTCTGATCCCCACAACTAAGCAAAGATGATGGAGAGTGGCTTAGCAATGACTTCTGCTGTCTCCCTGAGCACGTGTGGGAGCATCCCATCTGGGCCCATGGATTTATGTCCATCCAGTTTGCTCAACTTATCCTTAACCCAGTCCTCATCAACCAAGACAAACTCCTCTCTTGCCTCAACTTCCTCTGGAGCTTCAGCAGTCTGTGGCTTGATATCAGGACAGCCTCCAGAAGTATAGATTACTTCTTAAGAGGATTAAGAAGGGAGCCTACAGACAATTTTTGAGGATGACAGAGTATATGACACTACTGAACGTGCACGAAAAGAAAGCAATAGAGGGTATAGAGTCTACAGTACTGGGTGTATGTACAAAGACTATGCCCAGGCTTACTATCTCCACATAGATCATGGTGTCCCTACAACAGAAAGATTAGGAAAGTGGTCTTCCAAAAGTGAAGTGCAAACATTTCTGCAGACAGTGTTAGAAAGTCACAATTTGACATCAAATTTTGTAGAAAGAAGAACTGTCATTAATGCATCTATTGAACTCCACTTTGTGAGGAAATAAAATACAATCCATGACATTGCAGGGAAGAAAATGATGAGGGGATGGCACAGGGGTGCTGGCTGCACCCATTGTCACTGTGATTGCACCATAGTTTCCATTGCAACCTCCTATTTTCATATGCCACAAGCATTGCAAAATGCTGACCTTTGGGGCTACATTTTTCCAGGCATGCTCCCTGCCCCAAAGGTGAATTCTTTCAGAAAGTCTGAGCAAAACCTTTTCACGGACCATGGCTATTACTTTCTGGCTGTTGCCAGGACAGCTTGCCTGGGGCAGATTTTATAGCAACTGTTTTGTTCCTCTGAGCTATAATAAATCCTACTATCCATCATGTAAAGCAGAAAATTCAAAGCATGTAAAACAAATCAGAACTCTCCTGATTTTAATGTTTGCAAGGACTGTTTAGGCTTGCAAATGGCAGCATGTGAAGAGAAGAGATATTTAACTCTTCTGAGCTGATAGATACTGAACTGAGCAAAAGTGTCCTTTAATCTGCCAAGACACTACAATGTTCTTGGGTTAAAGAGATAGCTATGGACAAGTGGTGTCAGATAAAATCTTAGGAGGAGGCAATACAACAAGCCACACAAGAGACTGAGTCTGTTTTGTTTCTTTGAGTGTCTCTTAGATAGGTTACTTAAATTTTCTCAAGCAGTTTATTAAGAACAGGGTGCACATTCCCAGCCACTGCCATAAATTTGCTGGTTTCCTAAAAGACTGGCCAAGTCATAGAATCATAGAACCATAGAATCATAGAATCATTAGGGATTGGAAGGGACCTCGAAAGATCATCTAGTCCAATCCCCCTGCCACAG
>JAOXOE010000001.1:69102910-69159598 GCA_028565055.1 Phoeniculus purpureus
CAATCACCTTCCTACTCCTACTGGTCACGCCGTTTCTGATACAGGCCAGGATGCCATTGGCCTTCTTGGCCACCTGGACACACTGCTGGCTCATGTTCAGCTGCCTGTCGATCAACACCCTTATTTAGGTCCACAAAAGCACAGGCAGGTGTTTTGCAGTTTTCAGGTGATACACATGCTCAGGACATTTACAATGTATTTTGTGCAAGATCCACTTCTAGGCTGCGTCTCGTGTAACGTAACGATCCCAGACTCTTTCTATCATGTGCATCTCCTGAATTTGATGTTCACAGGAACAGAGAAAAACAGATAAGTCTTGAAGTGTCACAGTGACTTTTCTCCTTTCCTATCACACACATCCTCAAGAGATGAGTGTCACACATGAGAAGCCCAGTGTGATTTTTTTGTAAAAGAGCTGACGTTAGAATTGAGGATCTGTTGGCGGTGAAGAACTGATGTGTAGGAATAAGTTGTTTTGCCAAGGATTCTAGCTTTACTGTCTCTTTCCCTAACTTAACCCTATCCAGGTCCAACATAAGAACCGCAAATGCCCTTTTATCATCATGGGATTTCCTGCACAGCTCTACTGATCAAAGAAGTTTGGATAATTATTTCAACACATCTAGGCAAAACTTTTGAACTTTTTACCTGTTGTTGCTGTAAGGAGACAGTTTTATGAGTTTCAGTACTGAGATAAAGCTGAAGAAACAACATGTGAACTGACAGGTTTTGGAGGGCATGCATTAACAAAGCAGCTTCTCCTTTTAGCAGCAGCGTGGGAGCAGTCCAGAGGCATGTGGTCACCGACCAGGAAGCAAAGTTTGTTTAAGATAGTTTGCTTGTAGTAAAGAAGGTGTAAAAGCAGAGCACAGACAGCTATTGGCAGGCAGCTGACTTGTGGTAAGCCACTTCCAACTCTTCCTCTGCTGGCCATGCATACCTCTCACTCCTTTTGTAGGATCTCCCAAACTCTGGTGATCTCTAAATATGGAGCCTCAGATCACTAGGCAGGCTGAAAAGGAACCCAGTGGCAAGGAACAAACATATGACCCTTTCTGTTTGGTTTAGCGATCTGTCAAGATTCACTCAGAGGTTCAGACAAGCACCAGAGATAGTGCAAACATGGGGAAGGGACAGCACAGTTAAAACATGGAGACGATCATAGAATATGTTAGCTTGTACAGGACCTCCAAAGATCATCTAGTCCAACTGCCCTACAACAAGCAGGGACATCTCTATCTAGAACAGAGTGCTCAGAGCCCCATCAAGCGTGGCCTTAGAAGTCTCCAATGGGGGATTAGAAATTGAAAGATCACTTTGTGTAGCCATGAGCGGTGTAGTCAATTCAGTCACCTTTTGGACCCTCTCCATAGCTTCCTGGGACAGAGGTTTCTGTAGTCGTAATTTCTTGCTAAGGACCCTGATCACTTTTGGGCTCTCGGCTAGACAGATGAATGGAAAACTGTGTTCAGAGGAAGTTGTTTACTTTTTCAAGTCAAGTGGGCAAAGCAGGAAGATGCCCATGCAGCTTAAATTTTACCTTCTGCCTGACAGTCCTCTGGAATGGAACAGGGATCAACGGATAACAAAGCAGCAGAGGAATGAGAAACTTCACGTGTTTGCACGAGGTGTCAAATGCATCCTTCAGAACATATAGTTATGTATCATGTTCTCCCAAAGATCCCTCACTCTACAGCTGATTTCACAGGCACTGTGTTGCCATGGGTGCTGATTTAGAGATGTGTGAAATTAACACATTAGGTTATTCACATTCAATTATAATTTGGACAGTTTCTCAAACTCTGCCAGAAGAAAAGAAAGGGATTTTGAATACAGCTAAATGTAATTTAATCGGACAGTGAAAGGTGTTCCATCCCATGATATTGCAGAGGGCTCTACAAAGAGAAGAGCTTATCTGAAAACAGAAGCAGACATTCACAAGCATTTTTATATGTATATATATATAATGAAAACTGATAGGACCTGTTTCCATTTCCCTCATATTAAATATAGAGAATGAAATACCAGTGCAACAGGTTCATGGATTTGGGGAACAATCCAAGTCGTGTGAAATTCTTTAGTCTCTGG
The DNA here is from genome assembly GCA_028565055.1 of Phoeniculus purpureus. NCBI lineage: Eukaryota > Metazoa > Chordata > Aves > Bucerotiformes > Phoeniculidae > Phoeniculus > Phoeniculus purpureus. The sequence continues at coordinate 69,104,999 of JAOXOE010000001.1, forward strand.
CAAAGTGAAAAAAAATCACATCTAACTGTTGTCCTTTTAAATTTAAAACAGCTGCTGCCTACTGGCACTGCCTGAATGCCTACATAGTTGACCACTTGACTGCAGAATTCCAGCCTCCAGTTTTCTCTGATTGCTTATCACGACATCACTTGTTAATGGCATTTAGATATCTGTTTGCCAACACTGTTAAGGAAAGCCCAGGTTTTCCTTTTTCTTATGTATTTGCGATTCTGAGGTGGACAGAGTTTTGTTAGTGAACTGCTCATCCTCTGTGTGGATCTCTTTTCCCCAAGCAAAAGGGAACTAAGTTCCTGACTGGTCCCAGAAGCTAACGCTGATCTACAGGCACATTGGACTGTCTTGCAGACATATGAAATTCCTAGAAGCTGTAACTCTGAGGATATTAACACAGAAGACTAATACCTGAGGGCCATCACATTGGTGATGCAGTGACTTTTCTTTCAGTGCTGCTGTTGGCGTTCAGTTCTGAGAATCCTATCAAATACCAAAGTGGTGGCGATGGCAGTGGCTTTACAGATGGCAGACATCCACCTCTCTTCCTCACTGTGATCAAGGTACTGAGCTTTCCCTGTCCTTTCAGCATCTAGGAAACATGAGCAGAAAGGCACTGAAGCAAATCCAGAATAAGTCATCAAAGGAAAAGTGTTGTGGTTAACAGATTGGAAACTTTGGTGCTCAGGGATTTCAACTGTGCCTGTGGTTGCCGCAGCTCACAGCGTGTTACAAGCAGAGTACGAATGTGTTTCAGACGGATTTCAGCCTCCCTTTTGCCAACAAGAAGGGGGTAATCAATAATGTTGGCTTTTTATTCTTACTCTTTTCTTAACCTTATACAACCACTTGTAGCCTTATTTATTTAGGCAAAAAGGCCTTTAAAGGACTTTGATCGGCCTGGCTAAAGTTTCTTCAAAGATTAACTGACGTTCTTTAGAAGTACATCAGTTTCCTCTTAAGCAGGTATTTGCTTACCACGTAACTGGGTGTCGAGTGCTATGTAGTTATAAAGTTTGCTGGGCTCAGCTGTAGATTTCCTTAAGACATAACTGCTGACATCACTGAGTCTCCTCTCAGACTTTTTTTTTTCTCTCTCTTTCCCCCTCCCTCCTTCTCCTCCCTCTCTCTCTGCAGTTTCTTTATTCAGGTAATTCCAAGTCAGGCTTATTCCAACTTGTTTTTGACTGACAGTGAGGGAAGGGAGACTCTCTGAGGACTGTGTTTTGCTACTTGGTTGGTTTTTTTGGCTTGTTTTTTTTTTTTGTTAAACCATACTCACATGCTTTGTCGAAAAGACATCCAACCTTTTATAAAAAAGATTGTTTGACTTGTCATGACGATAACATCTAGTGAGGAATCTTAACATTGCTCTTTTACAGGTAAGAGGTATTTGTCAGAAATGTGCTTTGGAAAACTTAGCAGTGTTTTGCAAACTGTGGAACTGAAGATCAGGGTTTTTCCCTTTTTTTTTCAGTGTGAGTAATATGAGGTTTTAGAAACTGTTTGTGAAAGAAAAATGTTTACAAGTTTATACCTTCTTGTGAATGTTGAGATACAGGCAGCATAGAAGTGGTAAAGTGTAAGCTGCTGTGGCTTGGTCTTTCCATTGATCCAGTAAGCTACTGAATGTGAGGTTTGCAATGGATATGGCTGATGTTTTTGTGAGTTGGGGAGGGGGGCAGATACTGAACCTATCTTTGTAAATTTTTGCCTGCCAGAGGCTTTTCTTCTAGAAATATATGGAACTTTTTAGGCTGAGCCAGCTCTTGCTCTTTTTTTCAATGCAGAAATCAGTTTTCATTGACATAGTGGGAAAACTTGCCTAGAACTTTATCCAGTTCCTGTTACCTGTCTGTATAAGAGAAGGTTCTGAAAGTTTTCTGGGGTAGGTGTGGGGAATGTAAATATGTGTGCATTGCGGAACATTATGCATTTTCCTACAACTTTTGCATGAGTCTTCATAATACCTGTCTAGAACAGGTTTGATCGATCCTCAGAAACCACAGGCTGAGCCGGTGGTGCAAATGCCCCCCTGGTTCAGTGCAGCTTGTTTTTGCCTCCCTTTTATTTTCACATGGGGATTATGCTGTAAAGACATTTGCAGATGAGTTTCTTTTTTCTCCATGACGTGCTGTCTGTAAAAAGGAAGAAAACTGGCTTTGCTTTGTGAACCAGGTGTGCATCGACACTACTTTTAAACTAATCTTGTTTCCTCGCTTGCCTTTGGAGACGTTTATAGGGATTTTCTGATCACAGTACCTGCATAACAATCGGTGAAGCCTATTGTCTGCTCTCCAGCGATACTATTACCTGTGGTTTCACATTTTAAAAGTGAGGGAGAATGGGGGCGATTTCCTATTAAAATGGACAGAAATGTCCGTTTTATTTCCTTGGTTGTAAAATGTCACCATGCTCTCTGCACTCTCTAATAATCAGCTTGCAGAAGCCGGGGATACAAGCCTGGAATGTAGCATTAATGCTGGTTGCACGGCGCAAGCTGGCATTGCATTTGCGAAGTAGGGTGTAGCCGAGACCAAAAACTTCCCCAAGAATTTCATCCTAGTAAATGAGGCATGGCCTAGAGACAAAAACAGCAGCAGATGACTTGGGCTTCAGTCTTCCAACATACATACAATACTTCAGTCCTGTTACTTTTTATAGAATTTCAAATGAAAACAAATAGTTCTTTTTTACCCTGGCTCCTCATGCACTGAAACAAACAAGCCACCAGCCCACAGTCCTGATTTGAGTTGAATTTTTTGTTTGTCCAGATTCCCTTAAAGTAACCTGGAACGTTGCTTCCCCCCTCCTCTTCTGTTTCTCTCTCCTAAGACACTCAGTTGACATGGACAGGTTGTATTCTTTGGGGACAGGTAGAGAGCAAAACTCTCTATGCAGTTCTCCTGCAAAGGGCCAAGAAAAGCAAAAACTGAACTGTTTTGCATGCTGAACCTCAGAACGTTTTGAAATAAGTTTTCATTCTCTTTAGTCCAGGAAAAACAAAGCAGATTATGGGATGACCGTGAATTTGTAAAATGTTATTGGTTTTTTCAAATGCAGGGGAAGTCTTTACCTTATTGGCTATACCATTTATATGTAAATCAGAAGAAAACCTTGTTTGGAATATCAGACAGTCAAAAATCAACCTTTTCAGTGCAAACAAGTTCACTACGTGTTAAATATTTGAAAGCTGTCTTCCTGCTAAGTTGTTCTTAACCCCTTTGGGTTGTGAGACCATTAATGACTGACTTGAGTGAATGACTACAGGCTTGAGGACCATTTGAGCTCTCATGTTGGTAAGATTAATGTGGTAAATAGCTCATGCATTAACTGAAACTCTTCCTAATTCTATACCTATCTGGCCTGAATGGCGTGAAACATATGGAGAGCAGCCAAAACCAGCGGATATGTTACTAACTGGGCTAGAGGAAGGGAGAAAAATGTAAGAACTACAGGAACTTATCCTCTATCATAAGTATATGAAATTGTCTTTGTATGACTAGCACACTAGGAGGGTCACTGTATGTTACAGGTCATGGTCAGGCAGAAAGGCAGCAAGAAACAACATGAAATCTCTAAGAATTAACATCCTCTACTGGATGAAATGAAATTGTTCAGCAAATTTCATCTTCCAGCAGAGCCATCTGCAAACCCTTGGTGAAAAGTAGAAACTGGACCCAGCATGGACTCTAGGAAGTGCCAGGGTGCCATGCATGTTCTCTCTCTGCAGATATCTCTCTATCCAGATATCTCCCGTGGAGATACTGGGAAGCCTTGAAACGTTTTGGTTACAAATGCTTGAGAATCCCCTTGGCCTCCCTTGCTGAGGAGATCTAACTCACTCTGCAGGTGTCTGTGGTGAGCATTTAATCATTTCATTCTAGGTATTTTTCCCTTGCAAAGCCCCATCCCTCCCTGCACTGTACCTGCTGAGGTATGGGAGCCAGCTGTCTTTCTGTTGCCTCTAAGGAAGGCTTCTTGATTAAGAAATATCTTTCCTCTGCTCGGTTCAAAGTAGTCTCTGCAGTCTGACCTTCAGGGCATACTGCATTTTAAGGGTTTACCGGCCTTTGAGGTGGAGAGGTGGTCTAAAACTTTCAGCATGCTGCCTTTTAAAGCCACACTTGAATCCCTTCTGGTTTGTTTTTCTCATGCTGATTGTCAGCTAGAATTGTTCATGCTTAGAGAAGCTACTTAAGCCTCCTTCTCTTTTGAACTCAGAGGTGATACAGTAAAATAAATTTTCAGTGGAACAGTAGTATAGTCCGATTAATTTAATCTCCATTGCTTTAACTGAGGTGATTCACTCTTGGTTAGATCGTAGCTTGCAGGATACTGCTTGGCTTTTGCATTAAGAACTTTTCCTTATCTACATTCAACACTTTTACATTGAGACTGTATGATAAAATTGTTGATCTTGAATAAACTACTGTGATCAGTAATGAGACATATATATGAATTACACCTACTTAGATGACTTAGAAGGTATACGCTTAGTGTCAGCTGATGAAGAGGAAAAGGAAACATATATGATGATCAATTTTTCCTCTTTTCCTTGCTGGAACTACACAGCCTGACAAAATCATATAAAATAGATATTCACCATATTTTGGCCAGTAAATATTTTCTTCCTGCTTAAATAATTCTTATGTCAGTCAACATTTTCCAGAGGAAATTTAATTTAAAGAAAATTTCTGAATTTGTCTGACCTCATCTGTAAATGTCCCCCTAAGTGCCCCCTTGCTTTCTGGTGAACCTGCTCAAAGGTGGATACTCTTACTGCAGGAAACTTCCACGCCAGCTGTACTCTTCTGAACTCCCTCCAGCCTCTGACCCAAGCAAATAGGCTTCGGTTTCCTGCTGCCTTATTCATAAATACTTTCCTGAAAGTTTCCTTCCTCAAACACTTCAATACTGAATCTACCAGTAGTCCCCCTCTCCACAATAAATAGCCAAACCACAGCTCTATGTACCCTAGCAATGGATAAAAGGACCGAGGAAAGACAAGCAAAGATAAGCTTTCTGTGACTTTCACAGCACTTGGGCAAGGCTGGACTTCATTCACACACCAAAGGCATATCAGCATATGGGGGGAAGTGTGTTCGAGTGGCACAGAGCACTGGCAGTTCTGATTCCTTTTCTTAGTAAATGACAAAACACTCTTGCAACAATGCAAAAGCTTAGGATGAAAAACACTGATTTTCATGAACTAGCATATAGATGCTCAAGAACATGGTTTTACAGTCAGCTTGCTAGAGTTAGACTAATGGTTAGACTTGATGATCTTAAAGGTCTTTTCTAGCCTAAACAATTCCGATTCTATGCTTGGTGGCTTCTGTGGTACACGGTAGTTATCTCTTGACTGTTCCCAGTTTACCGGTTCTAGATTACAGTTCCTCTTTCCTAAGAATAGATGGAAAGTCAATTGTTACAGGAGACTCTGATTATGAGTTATTAATTAACATAGCAAACGTCAGTTCGTGAGTGCTGGCCTCCAACGTGCCCGTTACCTGTTGTGAAATGTGCTACGTAAAAGGTGCTGAGAGCTCTTGGCAAGGCACAAAAAAACAGTCTAAGGCTGAAACGGTCTGCAGTATAAAATGCTAGCACAAGACTAGAGGTGAAAGGACAGAGCTCAGGCAGGTGTGGGAAAGCTAACAATGCCATTTTTATCTATGTATAATGGACAAACAAAAGGCTTCAGGTCTAATTCTTGTTTGCACTGTGGCCCTTTTACTTTTCCTATGGGAAATATAAAGGCTAGAAGGGGTCATTCAGCTGGTAGCATCACACCACAAGCTCTGAGCTGATGTTTGCTTTGTATCATCTGTGAGAAGAGATATCAACAAGCAGAATTCATAGAATTATGCTGTACTTCAGTTAGCATTGCAGTGGTCTAAAGGTCCCTCATAATACCTAAACCCTAATAATATATCTATGTTAACTCATGCCATGGATCTCGTTGAGCTAATAAGTCCAACACAAGGGTACCAGACTCACTCAATTTCCTCAGTATAGGTAACAAAATCGATGCTTCAGCACAAGTCTGAAGTTCATTCATACTCTGTTCTACTGTTGAAAGACCACAAATATGTTAGTAAACCTTAAATATCTATTTTTGGGCCAATTTAATCTAAACTTTAGTGTTGATTTCTTTAATTGTCAAAGTAAAATAGCCAAAGCTGTGACATGATCATGACCTGAAATCACACTCATTGGTACTAAATCACCCTCATCTTTCTAAGTTCTCAGGTGATAGGTAACATAAAAGCTTATTTAAAGAACATTTGTTAGTGCTTGTGTGCTGAAATCCAAGACATTTCAGAGGAGAAATCCCAGCGATTCATCCTATTACACATTGGTATGGGGCTCTGCCCTTGCAGACATATCCGGATTGAGTACAGTCCCGAGGAGGACTTGGGGGCACTGGTAGATGAGAAGAAGCTCCAGATGAGCCAACAATATATAAGTGCAGCCCAAAAGACCAACCATATCCCGAGCTGTATCAAAAGGACCGTCACCAGCAGGCCAAAGGAGGTGATTCTCCCCCTCTGCTCTGCTTTTGGAGACTTCACCTGGAATACTGCATCAAGTTCTGGACATTCCAATGTAAAGGCATGGGACTGTTGGAATGAGTCCAGAGGAGGGCCACAGGGATGATCAGAGGACTCAAGCGCAGGTTGAGAGAGTTGTGGTTGTTCAACCTGGAGAAGACCCTGGGGGAACCTTACAGCAACTTTCCAGCACCTAAAGGGGGCCTACAGGAAAGCTGGAGAAGGACTTTTTACAAGGGACTCTAGTGATAGGACAAGAGGGAATGGTTTCAAGCTAAAAGAGGGCAGATTTAGATTAGATCTTAGGAAGAAATTCCTCACTATGATGTTGATGAGACACTGGAACAAGGTGCCAAGACATTTTATGGATTCCCCTTCCCTGGAAATGTTCAATGCCAGCCTGGACAGGGCATCAGGCAACCTTGTCTAGCGAGAGGTGTCCCTTGACACGGAGGGATGGAACTATTTGATCTGTAAAATCCTTTCCAATCTAAGAATTCTGGTTTGTAACCAGTGAAAAGTAAAAAGTGGGGCACTGTGCCTTCTAACACCATTTTACTTCTATAGATCTTAAAAATAACTGTTACATAATCAAGGAACAACTTGTGTTTCTGATGGCTTTATATGATCTAAGAAAGTTGTTAACCGACCACGCTGTCACATAAATACTAAAAGAGTCACAGAAATGTGTCTCTTGAAACTTAGCATTGAGCATGTTAATAATAACAACGCGTACTGTGTGAGCTCTAACATTAACACTAACTTCTACAAAAAATAGGAAGGAAGATCCAGATTCTCATTCCCCTTAGAAGAAAACAACAGAAAAATTTCAAAATTTGCAGGGTTCCTAAAATTCCCAGTGCTATTAACAGAAATGTCTTCTGATTTCCAGCTTTGCCCAGCTTACATGTCACTGAACGGGTGTAGTTTAGTTGTGTTCTCTTTTTCAATGGCTTGCTAGCTCCATCTTGCTGAGTGGCGAGTCAGGTGTGCTGAAAAGCAGAGACACATTTGAGCCTCACTGTGAAAAGGAAAAGAAAGACAAGATAAAGGATGCACGTTGTCAATGGGCAGGCCCAGATGTCATTGTTTTGAGGTGCATGGGTCAAAATATGACACGTGAGGAAGCTTTTCACAGCAAAAGCATGATGAAGCTATACTCTGGTAAGGGATGGGGTGGCGGTGTGTATGTTGATGACACAGGACAAGCAAGGTGACCTGTGGTAGATAATGCCATAATTGAGAACCTGTAAAGCAAAGCAGGCATATCTTATATCTTGTTTTAGATTCCTAGATCGCTTGTTTTTACATAAGAATCTCATTCACCTGCTTCAGTCCATAATTTGCATTCTTTTAAAATAGCTAAACTGTATGTGTGATGGAAAGAGCATCTATCATGCTGTGTAATCTTACACTGGATTCCACACTGTAAAGTATCTTCTGTGGGATTTAACCTATAAAGCTTTGTCAGTACGAATCAGACTAAATTATTTCAGCAGGTGAGGCACACAAGTGTATTTTCAGGATTGAGTTGGAAGCTGGTGAAGGGGGGAGTTGTATGTATGTCAAATGGGAAGGTGTTGTAAAAGAAGTCTAAAGCATAAAGGGAGTTAAAATATCACAAAGAATAGGTAATGATGAGACAGGAATGAGATGTCAAAAGCAAAAGAAAGCAGAGATGTGGGAGCCAGTGTAGTAGTTGAGAAAAGATTAGGCTATGAGCTTTATAGGTATGAAGTGATGGAAGAATTGTTTGCATTCAGGGAGGGGAACATGCAGTCAGAATGGCAGAAAGGAACTAAGATTTTTTTTACCCTAGAAATTTAAGTAATGGAATGGATGAGCAAGAGGAACACTGGGAAATGTTTAATTAATAATCTGAATTTCTGAGCTTGAAGGAAAAAGTGCATTTTGGAGACGAAGCTGCCTTTAAACAAGAAGTCTGAACCTCAAGCCAACTAGAGTAGTGGAAGTGCTTTTATGAAAGAAATGTCCTTTGGGTTTTGATAGAGCATCACCAGAGCACTGAACAAAGAGTTCTCTGCATAGCCAGTAAGTGGTCTTCTGACTGACAGAGTCACATTCTCTGGGACTTTCAGCAGTGGTACTGTCTTAACCCCATTTGAAAAGATGCTGCTGCAGTTTGACGTATTCATAGTCATGCTTAGCCACGTTTTGCAATGGCTTACACTTAGCAATTGTCTGAAGAAACATGAATTCTGTTTGAGAGCACTAAAATAACGCATGAACAGCACCCAAACAACATAGGAGTCTACTAGGTCTAGTTACACATTCCCCACCAAGTATGTCTTTCAAAGAAAATTGAGGCTTCATTAAATTAAATATTACAGGAAAAGTACAGAAAGTTCGAGATCAAAAATGTTGATTTTGCACTGAAAAAAAATGACCTCTTGTGGGACGTGCAGTGGATTTCCTCATACCCCAGCTATTCTTTATGCCTGGACTCCTCAGCCAGACTGTATTTCCATTGATGCATCAAGCCTTAAACAGGGTGACAGAAAGTAATTGGGTAATGGTGGTATTTTTCTGTTCTCATAAATCAGGCTGCTTGGAAAACATCAAAGTGACTTCTGAAATTCATAGCATCTGTAAAACTTAGGAAAAACAATGTAAAAGTTGCTGAATATTGTAGAATTTTAAAAATAAGTTTGCGGTACTCTGATGTAGTGAGAAACTATTCTCAGCAGAACAGAACAATGCTCTATTCAGTCTAATTACTTCAGTGATCAAAGCTAGACTTTCGAGGTCCCCAATGGTAAAAGATTGTGGAGCTTTTGAGATTGCAGGCAATCAGAAAGGAGCAGTCGTAAAGATAAGGTGTGTGTAAATAAACAAGCAAAATAACCTCCTTTGAGTATAAGGAAACGGAGTAACTTTGAAAAACAGCATGAGCCTTTTTTTTCTTGTTTAGGCACATTATCACTCCTTTTTTTCATCCTGTGGTAGTGTAGCCCCACAAAGTTTTCATGGAGGTTCCAAGGAAATTATGTGGCAAAGAAAAATGAATCTCACACACATCCCCAGATCCCAACAATGGGGAGGAGCATTGATTCTGCTGCGTTCTCCCAGAGGAACCGAAACACTTGTCACCAAACTAGTGACGTGGTGGTCGTTACAGAAGGCTGGGATTTTTCAGACCAAAGTCTTATGGGCTGAAAGTACAGATTTAGGTCAGATGAACGATCTAATGAAGTCATAAGAAAAAGATAGCTTAAATTAAAAAAAAGTCTGAAAACCATTTTGAAAACAGAGAAGATCCAATTTGTCTTTGTGGCAGCAAACTGTCCCCATCTGTCACTTCAAGAAACGTTTCGTTTCTCAACCGATTTAAATTGAACACACATACATATCTATACAAACGTCAAAGCAAAAGGAAAGGTTTACTTTTGGTGTGAACAGCATCTTGAGTGCATAGAGCCTTTCTTTTAATTATTGTTTTGCCAGAAAAGTTAACACTTTTTTTTTCCCCCCTTGTTTTTTGTTTGTTTTGTTATTTTTGGTCTGGCGAGCAAATAAAAAAACATTGATGTGCACCAGTACATTCATGCTATTTCCTGCCTTTCAGCAGCCACAGTCTCTGCACCAGACTGAGGGGTCTGTGTCATGGAAATTGGCAAGGATTGAGTAATTTGGGAAAGCAATGAGGAAAACAAATATTCTTTTCCCTCTAACTCCTTGGGAGTTTATCTGGAAGGCGTGCAACCCTGAGCTGGGTAACCTTCCAGTTCAGACACTCAGGAAACAGCTTTTTCTTTAAAACTGTTCTTTTATTACAACTTTTCAATATAAGAATGACAGTTTCTCTACAATTATAACGTGCTGTTGATGGAAAGGATAAATAATCCATCCAGCATACTTTCATTTCCATCCCCTCACAATGAAGGGATAAAGAGCAGCCCGCAGATTTAAATGGTCAGACTAATTTCAGCTTAACTTGGCAAGTGAACAGAGGCTTCAGAAATTGTGTTCCAATGATCTTCACGAAACTAGGTGGCTGTGTAAGTCAGAGAGGCTTTTCCAATGCCTGCACCGAGAGGAAGAAATCGAGTGGGACTAGCCTTAACCAAACATCTGAGAATCCCTGTGGAAGCAAGTGCAACGGAAAAAGTTCTGCATGGAGTTTAACTGTTGTTACAGCCCTGGGGTTCACCCTGAAGATGAAATAGCAGAGGGGAACAGGACTCTGTTGGCTCCTTTTCCATATCCTGTGCTCTCCTGGGCCCCTGTGAGCTAGAACAGTAGCCGTTGTAGGAGGGAAGGCATGGGCAGGGCTGGAAAGGTGACTGTCCTGCAGCCTTGTTTCTGCCAGGGGCTGTGAGTGAAAAGACAATCCCTTTGCTCTCAGTCTACCAGGTATCACAAAAATGCTCATGGTCTGCAATACCCTATTGAAGGGAGCAGAGAATGACACCTCTGAAAACTCTCACTTCCATTTAAAACTCCTCCGTTTGTCTCACCATTAACTTTGATGGTTTTCATCCATCTCATAACACACCAAAGCATTCAAGAGTGTTACTAAAGTACTTCATGTGAGAAGAATGGAAATGCATGCTGTCCAGTGCGTGCTACTTTTATTTATGGATATTAATTTCTGAATCTCTTTAGCACCCAACAAATGCATCCTACAGTCTGAAGCAAGCAGTGGGGCTCAGACCACCTGCACCCCCACCCATGGGCGGAAACAGGATTTGATTTCCTTGGATAATATTGGGACTCTCTCCTGTTTCTGTTCTGAAATAACAGGTACAGCTAAATTCCTCTGGAGGCCCTTCGTCCCTCTCCTCTACACACTTTTCCCTTCCTCTCCCCAAAATGTGCAGAAGTGGGAAAGAAAGGGCATTTTTCCATTCATTGCATGTAGAGTATGAAAGCTTGGCACACAGGCGAGCTATGTACTGGAATTTGGGTGGGTCTAGGAAAAAGCACAGACTTCAGTGGAAAACATATACGGGTGTGTGTGTGCGCTCGTGCGCGCGAGAAGAAGCCTTTCAAACCTGAAATTAACCACATCCACAGATTGGTCAGGAAAATCAAAAGCTATCCTGAAATAAAACTCCAGGGCAGTGCTGCGAATAAGCAATCCTGCGTCAGTACGAAAGTGTCACTGGTATCCTTCATTTGTCCTGACCGCTGCACAGAGGCAGGTGGGAGGCTCTGGTTTGTGCACGAGTGAAGCACGGGGGTTCATGGACCCCTGTGACCATTTCTGGGAGCTGTGTCCACTCTCTGTGAGCTTGGTGAGGGGGAAGCACTTGGGTGGGGCAGGGCTAGGCTTAGAAGGTGTATGGAGCCAGGGAAGGAGATGGGGTGGGGATAAGGTACACGAGCCCTAGGGTGACAACAGGGGCATCCTGGAGACTGTTTTGTGACCATTTGACGATGCTTGGGCGAAGTGGACACGTGATTGAGATGTGACTTTACTCTGACATCATAGCCTCAGGTTATGATTTCTCATCACTGTGGAAGTGTCTGAGACTTGATGTTTGAGAAAATTATGTTGTGTCAGGATCTAGAGACTTCAGTGAGAGTAGTAATTGTACAAAGGGAAACACACATGAAAGAAGATGCACACGCAGCTGACTCTAACCATCCCAAAATCTCACTCACGGCTGAGGTACTCTGTATGTGCAACAGCTTGTGCTTTGCAGAAAAAGCAATGCATTGCTTATGAGAAGTCACCTGCTGTGAAGTAATATTTTAAATAGCAAAAGTGAACCTATGATTTCCATGCTAGTGCCTATGATTTCCATGCTAGTGCCTATGTATGTTGTCGGGCACTATCGAAATTTCTTTCCAACATTTGCAAGTTTTAATACGTTGCTTTTGTTAAATAGCTACTGAATATTTGTTTGAGATCAAGTGGAACTTGCTCTCTGTTTATGAGTCATGGACAATCACGGGAAATGGGTGCCTGGTACAATTTGGAACCTTTGTAGTACTGAGAAAACAGACTGGGAATGAACTTTTTGAAGCTGTCGTGTGCTCAGAGAGAATACTGGCCAAGCGACACTGTATTTCCCAATAAAGTAATTCATTATGTGAAAATAACTAAGTGATCTACAGGTGTCTCTCCTGTGCCAGGAGCCTCATCTGTGCTTTGTCTAAGACATCCCCTTCAGAAATCATTATGTCTGTGTGAAGGAAGCGGACACTTTGTCTGACAGGCTGCATTGTGCCAGCACTGAAGACGAGTCACCCTTTGCAAACATTTTCCGCAGTATGAACTTGTTCACACAGGTAGGGCGATTCTTCATAACCAAATAACTTACTGAGAAAATCAGCCTGTAACAAGTTTAAAGATGAAACCATGACAAACCCATCCTTCTTTCTCAGAAATGTGCTTTGTAGTATTGCAAAAAAAAATCGCAAGGCCAAGTTCAGCAGTATGCCCTGGACATCCGGAGAAGCCATGAATTTGCCTTAACTAGCAGATCAGTGTGCATTCGTGTTACTCTGCCTAGAGGAAGCGGCGAAAAGCAGCTCTACCATGCAAGTAAGACAGACAGAAATTGTGACAGAGGGAAACCTTTACTACTGTAGGGTTTTTTCCACTTGTCTATTCCCTTGCCTTTTGTAGCCCTACATTGCTTTCAATACTATTGATCTTTTTACGTATTTAAAGGGTGCAGATGTTTTTGTTGTTGTTGGAAAATTCTTTTCATAGTAACTCTAGTAATTCTCTTTTAGGATTTAGTGACTGTGCAGGCATGGAAAAATACAAGCATGCTTATTTTGGCAGTGTTTGTGAATATGTACATACAGTGGAATATTTGTAGAGTACGAAGGTCATTCCTCTACTACCATAGACTCTCATGGTATGGGGAAAAGGAGTGCTGTGGTTTATGGGAAAACAACATTCATGTGGAGAGAGCACGTTGAAAACTCTGCCACAGCAAAATCCTGACACCTTGCAGGGAGCCTCAACTTGGAGACACACCTACAGTTTGCTCTGAGAGCCCCAGTGTGCGATGACTAATTAAAAACAAAACCCAACTTGACTGGGATACAGTGCATGCACCATGCAATGAATTACCAGTGCAAGTGGTAATTACAACGAGAGCTGCCGAGCCACTGGATGTATTCGCACTGTATGGAAGACGTTGGGGTAGGAGCTGATGTCCCTGCTCATCAGAGTAAGACAAGGCTGTTTCTAGGACCTGGTGTCTAGTGTTGCTGTTGATACCTGTAGTCCAAGAAAGCAAAGAGAGATATAAACAACTCTAAATTACTTGAGATATCCCACAGCTACCTGATAAATATCTTTCATGTACCAGCTGTTTGCTGAGAAAAAGAGAAGTGGCCCTGGGGAAGGCAGACTGCAGATGTTTTAGCCAGCTTTCATGAACTATCAACTAAGTGCTAACTTTTCTCCCTGCCTCTTGCATAACCATGATGAGGCACATTGCTACTCATTTTCAGCCACCTGCTGACAATTTAAATTAAAAAAGTGTCTGGTTTTTGTTTTGTTTCCTTGTTTGTCTTTAAATGAGACCATATTTTTAATAGAACAAGAAGTGAATGTGAAGAAAACAGGCAAACAAACAAGAAAATAAACCAGACAAACTTTCTATCCCACTAACTCTTCCTCAGTGAAAACAGGAAAATTCAAGCCAACTGCAGATTGGCAGATCAGTTGCTCTGAGGTTAACTTTACTATTATTCTTCAGTGGTAGAGCAGGTGTCCACCAGCTTGTGAAGTAAAGGCTGCAGACTGGGGAGGTTAAAAATAAGGCACTGTCCTTTACCTGCTGTGAAAGAAGGGATAACAAGGACACAACCAAATTACAGTGGTGAGCAGGGGAAAAACAGTCCAAGCGAACTTAGCAGCCTTGTCTGGTAGGCTTGTGCTCTGCATTGACCTGGAAGGGAACTCCTTTCCCTATAAACTTTGCTGGATTTAATCTGATCTCTAGATGGGTTCAGATTCTTTTTTTTTTCCTATGTTGTTGCAAAAGCCACCACCAAAATACCAGAAGGAAACACAGCTGTCCCTCTCTTGTGTGCAGAAATATGAAACTGCCTTGAGCTCCTGCGGTCGTGTTATAGCCAGGTGATTTATAGATGGCAGTTCATACATAAAAGTGAGGTATAGTAACAATAAGGTAAAATATGCCTCTAGGCAAACAACTCAACTACCCTGAGACTCAGCCCTGAAATCAGATAAGAGAACAGTGCAGCCTCTCTTGGTACCTTTGCCTGGTCCACCCTTCCCTGAGAGCCATGCTCCAGCAAGATGGTTTGTCCTCATGCTGAGACAGGGAGCTGTGCAAAAGTAAGCTCTCACAGCAGCCAGAGCAGCTGGCTGGTGGAAGGACTGTTCCCAAAAAAGGAATTAAGTACTTAAGTAGGACATAGGTGGGCCTTAGTTGACTAAGTGAAAAAATATTTTGCAGAAAATCCCTGCCCAGCTTCTGTTTTCTGCTGCAAGTGTTTGATGTGTACAGGTGTCTCCCATTTCTGACCCTTATTTTGCTGGGCAACCAACAGTTCTCTGTTTGGGCGTGCCACAAAGCACCCTACAAGACACCATATGGATTAGTTTATCTCATGTCTCAGCAAGAAGAGCCAGAAATGAAGCATTCCTTGGCTTGTCTTCAACCTTCTCCCAACATAGCCCCTTCTCTGCTTCTCCAGCTCCCTCCTTCCCATTTAGCAAGGCTCCACAAACTGAGGCTGCTGCCACGTCTGTTCCCAAATCTGACCATCAAAGGAGGAGGAGGAGGTAAGACTCCTCTCTGCGTCTGAGGTAGTTTGTTTCTACATTGCCACCCTTCTAGGAACTGAGGAGGTGGGTTGGGGAGACTCTGCACTTCCTAATGAAACTGCATGACTCTGTGGATGAGGGTTTAAAAGGGCATAAAGCAAGAAGGCATTGACATTACTGAACAGCCAAGATATTAAGGTGCTCAGGTGGCCATGGAGAGTGTGAGCTCCAGTTTTGGCTTCAAGAATTTTTATGTATTCTTACACTCCAGCGTCCAGAAGGAAAAGACACCAAAACTGTCTGAACATGAATTTGAAAGCATCCCAAAACATATTTTCTCAGCTATGATCCTGGAAATGTTATTTTGTTGTGGCTGACACATTAAGTAAACAGAATAACAACAAAATATTGTTCACTTGCTACCGAGGGTTGAAGCCTTGCAAAAGTTGAAACCCTTGCAAACAGAGTAGTGTAATGGAAAGGTCAGGAATAGACACTGCAGACCTTCAGTAATACACGTGCAGAGCATGACATAGTGTGCAGTCTTGTGAGAAACATCTCTGCTGCCATATTTCTGTGGTGGTGTTGTGAGCACAACTTCTCTGGAACTGTTGATTCACAGAGAGCTGGAAAGAGGAGTGGGATACTAAAGAAATAAAAGGGGAAAACAGGAAGAAGATAAACTCTTGTAGAAAGGATAAATACCTCAAGGAGAAAGGACAGGATGAGGCTGCTGAAAACACCCAAAGACATCCTAGAAGGGAAGAGCTGAAGAACAGGGACAGTGACTGCAAAACAGGGCAACAGTAGGTCTAGTCCTGATCTTAGCATTGACTGTTAAGATATACTGGGATAGCACACCACTGCTGTCCTCCCTGAGCTCAGTTCCTTCTCTGTGGTGCCGCTGAGGTTTTTGCCTATGCAAAATGGATCACTAATGCGAGGGATCACTACTGTTCCTATAGCAGGTTGAAGATGTAAATGAAAGTGGAAGTAGAGGATATGAGGTCAATAAGCATAATGGAACAATAATGTCCCTTTCAGACTTGCAGCCTAGTTCTGGCACCCAGATCCCCAGAAAGAGAAAGATCTTGAGAGTCTGTTTAGTCTTGTCCATAAAGAAAGAACCAGGTAAGGTTTCACAGCAAGAACGCGGAAAGTGTTAGTGGGTGGGAAAAACATCAGAGCAGAAGCAGGTTTGAAATGCTTAACTGTGCTAATGAAGTGTTTGAAACTGCAAGAGCTTGAAGCAACAGTATGCCAATAAGAGAGACTTTCAAAGGTACTGCATCTTGCCCTACTGAAGAAAAGCCATTTGTAAAAATGAAAGAGCAGAACAAGCCTTTTTCAGGAGCAGTGTGTAAACCACATTACCAAACACAAAAAGGAGAGCTTCAGAAACTGGTCAGTTTATTTACTTCTCTCTGAAAGAAGACTGATGTGTGTGAAAGTTCCTCTGCACAGCCAAGTCCCCACTTCATCAGCAGAGCCCAGGGCAGAGACTGCAAGAGAGGATTCTGGAAGGATGGAGAACGTGCTTGCAGTGTGTCAGCTGTTCAGAGGCTAGTGCTATGGATTTTTTCTCTACTTGAAGGCTTAATTCAGAGGCTTGGGAAAACACTGGTAGATTAATCTCAATCTCAATCAGCTTTGAGTTATCTTTTGCCTTCTCTATGCCTGCTGGGTGGTTTTCCTACTTGCTTCAGAGTGGTTTTCAAGGTTCATCCACGTAAATCAGTAGTTACTGCAAAGCCTTATACCCGGTCTTTAGAAGGAGCAAGATGCCTGTACAACAGCAACAGTGCATCATGAGACTTCTTTAGCTTTAATTCATTGTTCATGATCAGATGTCAGGCAGGAAGCCTAGCAGAGGATGAGATGCATTTGGGGGTTTCACTTTCTGAACAACAGTCAGTAAATGGCTCTTGTAAACCTATAGCATGCTGAGTTCTACAGCTCCTGGGCACTGCCCTGCCTGTGGGCTGAGCCTTGGCTTTCACCTGCACTCAGTGCCCGAGCCTGGGAAGTACCATCTTTTACGGGGCTGCCCTGCATTTATGGGTGGCTTTGTGGAGGGCTGGGGAGCTAAAGCACAGGTTTGGGATCTGGTATTGCCTTGAGGACATATTTACAGTTCTCTTGGCTCAGTTCTTTTGTAAAAGAAAATAAAAAGGTGTCAACTCAGTTTTTAAAGGGAGCACATTTCACAATATGACGGTTTGCCAGCCCGCCTGTCACTACTCTCAATGCTGATCTGAAGCACTGAGGGGCTCTTTGATGAAGCCAGGGGCAGCAGTGTCCAGCTGTACGATTGCATGCTGCAGCTGGTGGCAGAGGTGAAACAACTTGTTGCAACATCTGCTTCTCTATCTCTGCTCTCTCCTTCTGTGTTCCAAAATTCAGCAACAGAGCAGGATTTTGCTGACTGACAATTGTGCAGCATAACCGGCTGCGCAGCCCAGAGGAAGGAGGGTGTTCATGGTAGGCAGAGCACTGAGAATTCAGGGGGGATTTTTAAAACCTACTGAACCACATCCTAACTGGTAAAGATCTCAAGATTATGTGGACCTTTTCAATGTTTTCTTTCCTCACCCCTGCTTTTTTTAAATGCCGAGCCTGCTAATGGTTTATGCTGGTTGAAAAGATCAGTTCAAGTTCTGCCCCTGTATCAGAGTGGCAGTGAAGCATGTGTGAGGGTTCGCTCAACTGGCAAAGCGTATCTGATTGAAAAAAAGAAAACAGCTGAGGCCATTTGAAAAAGGCATGCTCCTGTACACTTCTAACCAGTTGTGTCTGCCAAAAGAGATCTTGCACAAGCAAATCTGGCTTCATGTAACAGGAACATTTTTGCGTGCATGCAGGCTGGATTTGTCTTCTTGATAATGTGGTCTCTGGAAGCAGTGTCCATGTGCTTGTTATATCCCTGGCTGCTGGAATTACCTCAATATCAAGGCTTTAATGGCTGGTGGTTTGGTATGTAGCTCTACATTTTATTGACTTTGTCTGCACTAAACTTCCTTGCCAGCATGTGCTCTGATGGTGAGTCTCCTTTGGCTGATCAAAAGGGCTAGAGAGGAAAGAGGTAATTCATAGGACACTGGAGAGCTAGACAAGTTTGAGATGTTTTCGTTTTCTTCCTGTTTTAAATATCTGTTTCCTTAACTGTACTTCAGATCATTTTTATTTGCAGCTACAGTTGTGGTAAGGTGTCTTTACAGTGATAAAAAATACTTTATCTGTCAAATCACTTAGCTACTGGACAGTAGATGTTATTTTCATTTTAAAATGTGCACCACTGTAATTACTCACTCTTGATTTTTTTTATTAGCTTACTGCTGTAGATATGGGTTTTTATAGACATGGAAAGGAGTAGAAACCAAATAAGCCAAAATCTTTTGGCTGAGATGATTGTCCAGCTGTAGGCTCTTGTAGAAGGTGTAAGGTGGAAAACGGTAATTCATGTGTTATGAGTTTTACACACATGGATACCCACAAACCAGTCATTGTGAGATACTGTATTGGTCACTTCACTCCGGAAGCAGTGCAGAGGTGGAGGGCAGAGGAGAACTTTCCTCCAAAGCCTGCTTTTGTTCCACTGTTGGTTTTGTCAAAGTTTCTTCCCCCAGGTGACTGCTACTGGCAGATCCTCCTTTACCTTATCAGCGTGGCAGAGATGAAGGGAAATATTTCTGCAGGGAAAGGAAACCAAGATGATTTTCCCTGGAGAGGAAAAGAGCACTAAAGGGACTTAGGATCACACAGGAAACAGTGATGCAGGAGAAAAAAAAAAAATAGGAAGCAAATCAACAGAAAAAAAATCCTGCCACCAAAAAAAGCAACAGAAATTGGCTGGGATCCAGTTCAGGAAATCACTGCAAAGCTGAGTAACTTTGTCACATACAGAAATACAAGCTGATGACACAGAAGATGACAGGAAAGCTCTGACACAGCCTCTTTCATCTGTGGCAAACCCCAAAACTTAACAGCTCTGCCGTGTTGACCTTTCTTGTGGAGATGAGCTTTGCATATGAGGATAATGGAGAAGCACAGTGAGAAACGGCTTTGATTGAAAATAGAAGCATAGTCTGAAGGGTACCAGATGTTGCCTAGGGCTGCAGCAAAGTTTTACTTGTCAGGTTAAGCCAAATTTTGCAGCTGTCCCTCTGTCATGTAGCCCAGGGAAGAGGTTGTGCCTTGCAACTACTTTCCTATTTCCTGTGTGCTACAGCATTTCAGTGGGTCTGTGATGGCAGGTTGCAGCATCAGGATTTTCTCAATGTAGGGCTCTCAGTCTGGAAATAATATATTCTAGAGCAGAGTGGAGGCAGGGGCAAGGACTCTTTACTAGGCTGTCTTGTGGATTAAAGCTGTGGAGCCATGTGGTGCTGCAGAATACACAGTGCAGTGTATACATGTGAGGGAAATATTAGACCTGCAGTTCCAGTGGCTCTGGAATTGGAGTTCTGCATGTGGAGCTCAACTGCTGAGCACAGCGTGTCCAGTGCATCCAAACATGCCAGGTTTATTACACATATGCCAAGCACTTGTGCAGAAGCTAGTATTTCTTGGGCATTGGTAGCACTGTGGTGGGCATGGTGTGCTGAGTGTCCATTTGCCCCTTTTATTGGGCCACTCCAGGCCCTGACTAAGTTAAGTCTGAGCCAACAAGCCCTGTCTCTGTCCCATCAGCTCAAGCCCATCAGCTGGAAGACCAAGGATGGAAGGTGGAGCTTTGGCTGTCTCCATCCTTATGACCTCCAGAGGAGAAGGAGATGTCAGCCTGGGCACCTGCTCCCAGAGTAAGTGTCCAGGTAGGCTGAGTAAGGGGGGTGGGCTGAGGATGTGTTCCAGCACTGGATTGAAACACCCAGGTATCTTCTGGTCTAGCAATTTGTGATATGGAAATTTGTACTCACAACATAAGATTTGTGCCTGGAAATAATGGCTAAGGGGATGTGTCTTGTAAGGAAGAAATATGCTCATGTGGGGACAAGATTCTTGCGCATTTTATATCAGTTTATTCAGAGCGAGGCTTGGTGTGCAGAATGGAGCCTCTTCACTAAGTGCTCTGCACTTTCTTAAGAAGTTTCCCATTACAGGCTGCAAGTATCTCCTGCACACTGACAGTTGTGCTTGATTTTGAGTTTGCCTAAAGAGCAGTGGGATGTACACTCCTTCCTACCACTACCCTCCCCCCTGTTTCCTCCTGTTGTTTTTTGCAGCTCACTTGAAGGTTTTTTCCTGTTTATTATCCGGACATGCTGCTCTCTGTGTGTTGATTTAACTGTCACATAGGGAATCTCCTACTGGGATCACTGATGTCTTACTTTTTTATATATATATATATATAAAATATACATGTATTGTATTATATTATATTATATATTTTATATATATATATATAAATGGCTCCTAGGCTATGGAAGAGAAAAGTCAGTGATTAAACTAAGATTAGAACGAGCTAGAGGTGTTAATGAGAATTAGCTTTGATTACCCTTTCCCAGAAAACCTGCACCAGTGTGATGGGCACAGTCACGAACAAAAAGTCTTCTTAACTGACATAACAGGAAAAGTACCTCAGTCACCAGTTATGCTGATGTCCTGCACTGGCACATGTTTGTACTGCAAATATATCTTGTACTTCCTGCAAAGTTCTTTTAAGTAGTTATAAGGAAGATTTTTTTGTTCCTTTTTTTTTCCCCCAGTGGTTCACAAAACCGAATCACTTACTGCAGGCTCTTTTTGAGGAAAACAATGGAACAAAACAATGCTCCTTGTACGACCTGCCAAAGCACAAAGGATGCATGGGATGATTTTTTTCTTTGTTGTTTTTGTCAGCAGGAAGTTTTGTTGCTTGAAACGACTATAACATGTACTGTCCTTGCTCTACGTAATTGCTGTCTGATCCTGCACGCCGGGTCTTGTTACTTGCCTCATCAAACTGGCACAGGCTCTGCTCTGCTTCACTCCGTGGGCTTTTTTCAGTCCTGAGTGTCCGCACACTTGCTCTCCATCCGGACATATGCACAGTAAACAAACTTCAGGAGTCGGGTGGTCCAATGATTGCTGGGTCTGTGCAGGTCAGGGCCCATGGCTAGAATGATGACTTTGTAAATTTCCTTCTTTTTCTTTCCTTAGGCAGCTTAACATCAGAGTGCTGCACTGTGCAAACAGCTCCGAAGTGATTTCAGTTGCAAATATTCCTTTTCAAATCTTGACTTTGATGTGTTCAGCTCTGCTTGTTTCCCACTATGATAGTCGTAGGTTTGTAACAAAGAGCCAGATCCGATTGAGTAAATCACATGTGGAAGTTAATTGTTCGTAGTGAAAGCTGGTCTGGCTCATTTTGCCTCGGTTGCAGGAAGAGACAGAGGTGGTGTGCTGGATCTGCGTTCTAAACCAGGCGTTGACGCGACTTTAATTCTGATCAGATGTCTCTCTTAAGGGCATTAAAGAAAACCTGCTCACTAATCAAAAAGAGCCTCTTCTCTAGAGAAACGTAAGGAAAATATCTTAATTCATTTTATAGAAATAAAGCACTAATGTGAAATCTCAGCTTTGTCAAATATCTTTTGCAGGCTATCGTGAAAGAAACCTACGTTTGGCAGTCACCAGAATCAAAGAATGATCTTTTTTCTTCCTGGATAAAAGAATAGCAGATTATTTTTAACGTCTTTATATTCCAACTGCTTTTATTTTCTGCTGCTGTGTTTGATTATTTTTGTGCCTTTTTTCCATCACCATTTTCAAATGCTTTTCAAAATCAATTACATGTTTTGATTTGATTAAGTAACGGATTTCTTTTATTCTCTCCTCAGGTCTGAAGAAGTGAGAATGGAAACCACAAAGATTAACATGTCCTGTGTCCCACTGGTTAACGGAAGCATCGACACTGCCATACTCAAGGCACACAAACCCCGCGTGATGTCCAAAAGCGGTCACAGCAACGTGCGGATAGACAAAGTTGATGGCATTTACCTACTCTACCTTCAAGATTTGTGGACTACAGTTATAGACATGAAATGGAGGTACAAACTCACCTTATTTGCTGCTACTTTTGTTATGACCTGGTTCCTCTTTGGAGTTATCTACTATGCCATTGCATTCCTTCATGGTGATTTAGAAATAAGTACGTTCAGCCCAAAGCGTGAGCCGTGTGTCAAAAACGTAGACTCTCTGACTGGAGCGTTCCTTTTCTCCCTGGAGTCGCAGACAACCATTGGCTATGGATTCCGTTTCATTACAGAGGAGTGTCCTCATGCCATTTTCCTACTTGTGGCCCAACTGGTCATCACCACCTTGATTGAAATCTTTATCACAGGCACCTTTCTGGCCAAAATTGCAAGACCTAAAAAAAGGGCAGAAACAATTAAATTCAGTCACTGTGCTGTCATTACTAAACATAATGGAGAACTTTGCCTGGTGATCAGGGTAGCAAACATGAGGAAGAGCCTTCTGATACAATGTCAGCTGTCTGGGAAGCTTCTTCAGACATATGAAACCAAAGAAGGGGAACGGATCCTGCTGAATCAAGCCAGTGTCAAGTTCAACGTTGATTCCTCTTCAGAGAGTCCGTTTCTCATTTTGCCTTTAACCTTCTACCACATTTTGGATGAAAGCAGCCCTTTGAGAGATCTCACACCTCAAAATCTCAAGGAGAAGGACTTTGAGCTTGTGGTACTCCTTAATGCCACGGTGGAGTCCACCAGTGCTGTCTGTCAAAGCAGGACTTCCTACATCCCTGAGGAGATCCACTGGGGCTATGAGTTTGTGCCTGTGGTTTCTCTCTCTCCAAATGGAAAGTATGTCGCTGATTTCAGCCAGTTTGAGAAGATTAGGAGAAGCACAGACTCCACTTTTTATAGTATGGACTCTGAAAAACAACGACTAGAGGAGAAATACAGGCAGGAGGATCAAAGAGAGAGGGAACTGAGAACAATGTTGTTACAGCACAGCAACGTTTGACTAAATGGACAAACAATTCGAATTAATCCTTTTTGGAAACCCTGAAAACACTCTGTGCTGTACGCGTGCCACGAAACCAGCAGTGAAGTCCTTTTCAGCAACTAGCTTTGGTGTGTAGTAAATCCATCCCTTCGTTTGGCTAAGTTGTTAATCAGGTATTTTGTGATTGGGCAGGATCCTCTGTGATCGCAACTGAGCGAAGTTCGATTTGCATTATGCCTCTGCTTCGTACCTCCGCCGACAGCAGACACCCCACTTTCCGTTTGGAAAGTGAAACTAGCTGCACTGTGCTAATTCCTTCAAATATTTGTTTGACATGGTTTTGCCATGACATGCATTTGCAGAGGCAGCACCCAGTACTGCTAGAAGCAAATGTGCTCCTTGAAAGTAGGTATGTTTGAAATGTATGTCCTCGTACCAGGTACTGCCTTTATGGCCACTCCTGGCACTGAAAGTGTGTTGCATGGTAAGACAAGCGATTGATGTGGAAGAGCCTGCAGGGAGGTGATAGAGTCCTCCTTAAATCTTGAAGGAGGGTGATAGAGTAGGTATGCTGGGTGGTGAGGAACAGAGTTTGCTCCCCGTCTCTACTACTCAGAGAATATTTTGCGATCACTCACTTCTTTTTTTTAACCTTATTAACACCTGATTTGTATATAATAGCAAAAAGGGGACACAAGGGCAAGATACAGATACTCATACCAGTAATCAAGGTTAAAACTGGCTTTGCAACACCTGGTTTTTATCCAGTGTAAATAGTTTATAATAGCAGCATAACAATACATTTCTACAGATTGCTTGCTTCGCTGTATTTAAATCTGGTTAAAAGAAAGCTGTGTAGTACCTGTAGACAATATCTACTTATGCTGGAAACCATAAAGGACAAGCATTCCTTTCATCCATTTCATTTTTGGTCTGTTGAAACCATTCCATTAATAAAGGAATTTAACTTGAACAGTTCCTGATCTTTTTGTGGCATGAGGAGAGGGTGTGGTATCTTGGCGATGTTGAGACAAGTGACTGGGGTAAGCAGCAGCATCCTGCACACAACCCAGGGGCTGAGCAGATGACTGCAGTGGCCAGATGTGGTATGCCTATTATACATGCCCCAGATTTGTAAATAGGACTTAGAAATTATTCCTGCTTCATATCTCTTTGGCAGCCTTCTGAGTTCTGCAGTTCTTGCTCCTCTAAAACGCTGGCAAGGAAAAGCTGTATTAAGTACCTATTTTGGGTCTGTGGGTCAGGTCTTGGCCCACAGTGATGAAAGGACTTTTGGCATCATTACACTTACTGTTGCTGTGCTCCCCTTCCCGGCACCGCGTGGCCTGGTGGAATGTTGTCCTACAGTCTGCTTTTCACTGGGCTCAAAGCCCCATCCAGCCCAGCCCTGAACACTTCCAGGGAGGGGGCATCCTCAACCTTTCTGAGCAACCTGATCTAATGCTTTACCACCCTTGCAGTGGGGAATTTCTTAGGATCTGATCTAAATCGCCCCTCTTTTAGTCTGAAACCATTCTCCTTTGTTCTATCACTAGATGCTCTTGTAAGAAGCCCCTCTTCAGCTGTCTTGTAAGCCCCCTTCTAGTACTGGAAGGTTCCTATAAAGTATTTCTATAGGGTTTTTATAAGCATTAGGGTTAGGGTTAGGGTTTTCCAGGCTGAACAAACTCAACTTCCTCATCCTGTCTTCATAGGAAGGGTGCTGCAGCCCTCTGATCATCTTTCTGGCCCTTCTCTGGACAGTCCCATATTCTTCACATATTGAGGACTCCAGAGCTGGGCATAGTACTCCAGATGAAGTCTCAAAAGTGCAGAGAAGAGGGTGAGAATCACCTCCCTTGAACTGCTGGTGGTCATGCTTCTTTTGATACAGCCCAGGATGCAGTTAGCCTTCCTGGGCTGCACTCATACATTTCCAGCTCACGTTTCATTTCTCATCCACCAATATCCTCAAGTCCTTCTCCTTGGGACTGCTTTCATTCTATTCAGCACCCAGCACGGATTTGTGCTTAGGATTACACCAACCCAGAGGTAGAATCTTTCACTTGGACTTATTGCACAGGCCCAGTTCTCAAGCCTGTCTAGGTCCCTCTGGATGGCCTCACTTCCCTCCATCTTGGCAACTACACCGGGCAGCTTGGTGTTGTCACCAAATGTGCTGAGGCTGCACTCAGTGTCACTGTCCTTGTTGCCAACAAAGATGTTAAATAGTACTGGGCCCAAACAGACCCCTGAGAAATGCCACTCGTAACTGATCTCCGCTTGGACGTCAATCTGTGGATCATGACTGAGTACAACCAACCAACCAAAAGACTTAATCCAAGAAGGCTCCCTACCCACTACAATGCAACCAATGGCTCTCGAACTATTGTAATTTCAGGGTCTGCTTAACACTTTTGAATGAAATTCCAGGTGGTAGGATGATATGTTGTTACACATTTGCAACCACGTATAGATGATGTTAAATTTAAAATTATAGGCTGTTAATGTTCAGTTTTCCTTCACTTTCACCACTTGTTTCATTGCAAGGAAGCGTGCATGCTCCATGCATTTTTGCAGTCACTTTGTAGAACTGAGGCTCATGTCCTACAACTCAAAGAACACTGCTTTGAGACATTGAGGTGAAAGCATTCAAGCGTTTTAACTCTTCTTCTGTCAAGCTTTATCCTCCATTTTTGGTTAATCAAACATACACTCGAGTTCTTTCATGTTTGGGTAGGTGCCTAGATCATCCCTGAAGTTGTTGTCTATATGGCTGCGTGTTGACTATAAACCAACTATACCAACAGCAAATCAGCTGTCTCTTCTCCAGAAATACTTGATGATGAGCAGATCACCTTTCTCTCATCCTCTTCTCAGCCCTGGTAATAGAGAGACACATGGAAATTTGCATCTTTCAGATGACTGTCCTATTAATTTCAGCAAACTCTTCTATCATTGCACTTTCTTACTTGTACCTTGAGAGGTCCTCGTGCCCTGAGCCTTGTATGGTACGTTAGTGCCAAGTTCCAATACGCCTGTGCAGTGCATTTTAATCCATTCCAGTCACAAGATTATTCAGAAGAAAACAGTAAATTAAGCTCTACCTTTTTGATTCATTGAGGAATATGACACATTTAACTTTCTTTTATTTGTGGGTTAATTTTTTTTAGACTGGTTTTAATTATTTGGACTTGTACAGCACACAAATATATGGGAAATTATTTAATCTAATGGACTGTTTCTGAAATATTTGCTTTGGCTTTGGCTTCAATACTTCATTGTTCTTATTTCCCCCCCCCACACACTTTTTTTTCCTCCTGTGGAGATTGGTGATTGCAGAAGCATAATTTCACTTCTGTTGCTTTCTTGCAATGACTTAGGAAGGGAAGAAATGAACCCCTGAGACTGCACACTGACAGTGCCAGACGCATCGTCCTTCATAAGTGTTTCACTTCATCTTCTAAACTGATGACATTTCTGTAAAGCTAAGAATCTGGTGGAGAAGTGTAGTGGTCTCCAGAAAAACGTGGTTCTCTAATTTTCTGAATAGAGGTAGGAGGGCAAATAGACATTAGGTCTAAAAGATACTGAGATGGTGAATGGAAAAACAGAGGAAAAAAAATCCCAATTATGCATACCCGTACTGATCTGTATGACTGAATGTCTGCCACTTCCATAGGATGTGAAGTGAAGTCAAAAAATAGAGTTCTTAGATTTGCCGAGATGACTCAGAGGACTGGGAAAAGTGAATGCAAGTTCTGTGATTGAACAAATGTTCCTGTTGACTTCTGAACGTGTTTACTCAGTGTTAGCCTGGTGACAGCCTGATCTTTAAAGAGAACAGGTAAGACTGATCACTCTGTCAATCCTGTGGTGAAGAGAAGCTTAAAGAAGCACAGGGCTCTAGCTCTTGCTTTTTCTTTGCTAGTATACAGTTTGGCTGCAAAGCAGCCATGTCCTGGTGACCCTCATGTTGTTGGGATTGCATAAATAAAGGAATGTTACCCTGACTTGACTGCTCAGCTCTCAGCAGACACTCTATGCAAATATTAGCTTACTAGAACAGAGCCCTTTTAATGCAATAGGTACTAGTTGAACATCCTGTACCTAAACGGCTTGAAAGAGCCTTTGATGTATTTCCAGGACATCCTATATTCCCTCAGCAGAGAGTGTTCAGAGCTGCCCTGTCCTCCATTAGCACATAATACACACTGCAAAGCAATGTCATTCCACAGGTAGCATAAAAGACATATGTTTTTTGCATCTCCTTTTAACAGTAAATTCCACACTGGTCACTGTGCACCTCATCGTATCACATGACTGGCAAATTAATTCCTTCTTTGCTAGCTCCTGTAAAAGTTTATCCAGATAAAATACTATGTGATGATTTACATTACTGATACTGAGAAGAGGAATGTGTTTAAGGACACAGGATTTATGACTCGACGAGTTGCCATGAATATTTCACAGCAGACGCAGTGCTGGTCTACCTGCTTGTGCCCCTCTGCTGCCCAAAACCAGCTCATAGCGGTGAATGGCTGCTAGAACCTGCACTGTGGAAGTGCAAGACCTGTTCTGTTGACTTTGATGCAGACCAAAAGGGTCCAGTGGGAACAGCAACAGAATCCTGTCTTCAGCCACCTTCACTACATATCTATTTTCTCCTGGGAGCACACTAGCCTCAAACTAAAATGCAAAGAGTCTGAGTTGCTGTATATTCAAAAAGTGCTGAGATGCCTTAGGAAAAGACTTGCAAAGGTCAGATGGCTCCAATACACATAAATGGCTTATGAACTACAAATATAGATCTATTTAGATGCCTTCCCTTCTGCATCTTCCCTTCTACTTACCATATTAAGCATCTAATTATCTAATGCAGGTTAGGATCATAACTTACTTATCTTTCATTTGCAGTAAAGATATATACTTGGATCAGAAGCAGAATAGAATTCACTTAATAACTGTGGTTAAACAACAGTTTTAAAGTAAGGGAATTCTTACTCATTCTTTACACAATTGGTAAAATGGTTTGTGAAATGTACCCTTTGCTGTGCTCCAAAATAAAAATATCTCAAAATGGATATTGAAGTCCAAGGTCTGGAATGAATTAGGTGATTCACGCTAAATGGCCAACCTTGCTAGTTATCGGAAAAAACTCAAACGGTCATTTTCAGAAAACAGTGTCATAAATGCTACCCCCGTGGTAGACAAAGTTCAGAAAGAGCAGTGTATACCACAGTCACCTATGAAAGGTACTTGTAGTAAGTCAGCATAGTTTTTAATTCTGAAGTTGTAGATGTGTAGCTGCTTTCACGTAAGAGAGAAAGGTTAAGGCAATTTCAATTTCCAACGTATGTCAAGTTGATATTTATGCGACAGGATCACTTGTTTAGTCCCAGTACAACACCATTAGGTGTCTGGGGAAGATCAGAATGGATATGAAGCACAATCCTAATGAAATCCCTGTCTCTTGCTCTCTCTCCTCTCTGCTGTCTTCTATGGGTTCATCTAGAGGGGATCTCTTCTGCACACCAAGTGCCGTGAAATGGCAGACAACAACTGCTATCCCTGCAAGTTCTTGATGGACATGAAGCATCTCTAAAAACTACAGACCTGGGTACATATTACGAGAGTTTATGGCTGGCAAAAAGTAGGGAGAATGCTTACCAACAGACATGCAATAAAAAGACAGACAAAGACCTTCTCTAACTATGTGGCAACTCAAAGCTGAGACTTGCTTTCCTTTTCAAGTATAAGGCAAGTCTGAACTGAACCCATATTTCGACTTATATCTGGGTAAATGCAAATGCTGATCTTTTTTCTCACAGAATCACAGGACATTAGGGATTGGAAGGGACCTCAAAAGATCATATAGTCAAATCTCCCTGCCCTTCCACTACAGGTGACACTCAGGACTTATGTTTTAAAAACTAGAAGTGGTTCGAGTCTTCTAACTGCTGTGTTGAAAAAAGGTTCACTCAGCTGTGAAACATCTATTGATGAAACACTGATTTCTTTCAACAAAGCTAGACAAATCTTTCATTCTGAGAAAACATAAGCTAGCAGAATTTATTCCCTAATATAGACTTCTACCATTAACCAGTTTTCAGAAAATTAGGAGTTTGTCTGCACATTGAAATTATTCCAGCATGGTCATTTAACAACCCTAAATAGCTCAGTCTGGAGTGATAGTACACATGGATGCTGTGAGACTGGAATGCATCAACTTCACCGACTTTCGTGACCAGTTCCATCAGATATAAAAAAGAAATAATCACATTGCCACGTGTCTTACTCCATTTTACCACTCACACACTTTTTAATTTACGGCCTCTCTTATTCCAGATGCATTTACTTGCATGTGCAGACAAGCTCCAGTCTGCAAGGAATGGTTCCAGTTTTGCTCATGGAAGTAGTCCTTCTCAGGAATTCTTTCTGGGTGTTAATGTCACTGAAATCCAGAGGCCAAATTCTTGGCTCCATGGTTTCCCTTTCTGTAGCAGCCTGGCATTGCAAAGACACTGTAAAGCTGATCCAAGAAGCCAGCTGAACCTTTTCTCTGGCACAGAGAAAAGCATCGTCAAGATCAGGCTATTTCCACTGGAAAAACAAGCCTCATTTTGTTCAAGAAATGAGTGTGCTGTAATGAAATTTTATAACCCCCGTAATAAGTCCATTGCCAAGATTGTGACAAAACATGAAAAACCTTTAAACTTCCAGTAGTTTCATGCTAACCCAGAACAAATATAGCCAGCTCTAACTGTTTCTCGATGGGCACTTGGTGTAAGATGCAGATTTGTTTAAACACTGTATTTTACAACCATAAATTGGACATTTTAGCTGGAATTTGAACTTAGACTTCATTGCTAATCCATGGTCAGTGATTGGATTGGTATTTCACAAGTTCATCTGTCGACTTTTGCATTCTGAAAGTACCTATTTTAAACTTGCAATCTGATATCACCATTACCGAGTACCCATCTCATCTCTGAATACAGATGCTAAATAATAACTGTCTATTTTGCTTTTGCTCCTCTGTAGAGTAGGAAGATCTTTTGTGCCCTATTAAGTCAGTGAAAATTATTTACTTTCATTCTTCTTCACAGCTGAGAAGCTGTGACACAGAACAGCAAAACATCAAGGACAACCCAACAGGTCAAAGCTGAAGGTGTCAGTCCAGTGTGTCAAAGCCAAAAACTTGAGATTTAGTTCTGTGAGTTAATGAGGTTGCAACACAATGGGCTGAGGTCAATTGTATGAGGTTTAACAAGACCGAGTGTTGGGTCCTACACTTTGGTCACAACAGCCCCATGCAATGCTACAGGGGTGGCTGAATATCTTAGTGGAAGAGGACCTGGGGGTGCTGACTGACAGCCGTCTGGACACAAGCCAGCAGTTTGCCCAGGTGACCAAGTAAATTAATGGTATCCTCGCCTGCATCAGAAATAGTGTGGCCAGCAGGACTACAGAAGTGATTTTCTCCCTCCAGAACTAGTGAGGACTCACACCTCAACAAAAGGAGGACATTGAGATGCTGGAGAGTGTTCAAAGAAGAGCAACAAAGGAGAGCAACAAAGAGCATGAAGGGTCTGGAGGACAAGTCTTACGAAGAGCAGCTAAGAGAACTGGGATTGTTTAGTCTAGAGAAAAGGAGATCGAGGGGAGACCTTATTGCTCTTTACAACCACCTGAAAGGACGTTGAGGGGTGGGAGGGTGAGGAGGTGGTCTCTTCTGCCAAGTCACTAGCAATAGGACAAGAGGAAATGGCCTCAAGTTGTGTCAAGGTGGGTTTAGATTGGACATTAGGAAAAAATTCTCCACTGAAGGAGTAATCAAGTATTGGAACAGGTTGTCCAGGGAGGTGGTGCAGTCACCATTTCTGGTGATTTGGCACTTGGAAACACGTGCCCTGTGAGCATGGTGGTATTGGGCTGATAGTTGGGCTTGATAATCGTGGTGGTCTCTTCCAATCTTAATGATTCAATCATTTCTATGGTTCACTGAGGTTGCAATTAGGTCTCATTAGGCACGTAAGCATTTTTAATACTTTGTTCCTACCTGAGAAGTAGGATGTCAGCTTTGCTATCTCATCCTCCTACATCCAGGAAATAGTTCAAATTCACACTGATATTTGTATAAACATCACTGGCACAGTCATAATCACATTTTACGGGCACAATTTTAGTTCTTCGCAGTTCTCTTGACCATGCTGCTATTCCTGCCTGTTAGGAACAACCAGTCTCTTTGGTTGTTTTTCTACATGTCTGTTCAGTCTCACTCTCTCCTTGTCTTTCTTCTCTTGCACATATCTGTTGTGCTGAGATGGGCAATTGCAAATTCACTTATCCCCCCATCTGATCAATAGAAAAGTTGTATTGTTGCTGCTGAGACCTGTGGCTCTCAGTTTCCAGGCTCTGAACAGACAGGATGCAGGTCTCACTGAAAGTCACTCAAATGATTCATCCTGAACCTGTTCAGAGATGTCAGGTGAGACACACTACCAAGTCATGGGAAGCAAACCCTCTGAAGAGCTCTGTGTTTTATTGTACTTTCTCTGTATTTCTTCAGTTACGTCACGACTGGAATCACTGCACTGCTTACATGTACCTCCTTTACCTAGGTTGGACAGCACTTAACAGGAGCAAGCGCTGCAACTTGACATTACTAGCTGGTGGCTAATATGCATGATTTTACTCTCCTTTATCCTTCTCCTACCTAACTTCTGGCAGAAAACGTTCTTGGGGAAATTATATTCACAGCTAGGTTTAGAGAACAGACAGCTGGTGCATGGCAATAATGTGTGGGCTTATAAACACATCTTTTCTGGTGACGTTTCATCTAAAATAGCTTCAGTTTTCAGGCAGTTACTGAGTGGTTTTAGGAGGTGATGGAGTAAGACATTAGAAGGAACTGAACTGGGCACTAAGTGGAACTACGCTAAATGGGAAGAAACCATCTCCAAATGCAGGCTTAAGTTACAGAAAAAAGTACTGTGCCATAAGGAATGCATTTCCAGTCCCAGGACTGGGTTAATACGTGTTGTGACGTATGTATGTGTATGGTGATCTGTGGTGTAACTAACTCAGCTGCTACACCAGACATGATCCAAAGCCTCTTGTACTAGAGGGCTCTTTCCATTGACCTTAAAGGACTCTGGCTCCGTGCTGCAGGAATGGCAAGTCAGTCTCACCATTGGAGCCCATGATGTCAGTTCTGTGGAAGTTAACGCACCTTTGTTTGCTTATGCCAACAGCGAACCTGGCCGATAAACTGGGGTGATCAGAGGCTGCATAATTCATTCAGTGGTTCAGAAGGTAATTAAATTTTCCTGGCCATCAGTATACTGGCAGTGTTAGCTATCCAGTAATATTTTGTCTATATGAAGTAGTTCTTTTCTGCAGCCATTTACCTAAACGCCCCCTCTTTGTAGGTGCTGTTGTCATTGAAACAGTCACCGTTTGCTCACTCTCCTTATCCAAAATGCCTCTTAATCTTTGAAGCCTTCCTTTGCAAACAGGGGCACGGATTGCATGACTGTGTGTCTGGTTCTCATTTACTAGAATGTTGATAGCAGTGAAATGAAATCACATGACTTGTGAAAGAGAAGAACAGAAATAACCCTGGACTGTCACTAGCTCTAGTAACTGGAGCAGTAATTCTGCACTGGCTAAATATTGGCCATTTTCAGCTCAGGAGTTTGAATTCAGAGGAGACCTCCAAAGCGCTGCATTTTGTCTTCTCTTTATTTGTAGGTCTTTGTGATCAACCTATTGCTTGGTGATTCATGTGAGAAAGTCACATAGTCTGTAGTGGTGTCATTTGTGATCACAAGAGCAAACAGACAAAAAAGAAGCAGAAGAGCACTGTGGAGGTGGGCCAGGCATTCCTTTCCCTTTCCAGTTACTTCTTTAAGTCATAGAGTCATAGAATCATTAGGGATTGGAAGGGACCTCGAAAGATCATCTAGTCCAATCCCCCTGCCACAGAAGGATCGCCTAGATCAAGTCACACAGGAACATGGCCAGGTGGTTTTAAACGTCTCCAGAGAAAGAGACTCCACAACCCCCCTGGGCAGCCTGTTCCAATGCTCCATCACCCTCACTGTGAAGAAGACCGAAGGGTGACTGCTTATTTTATTGGATTTGTTCATATTAGTAACCTGACAAATGACCATCATCTGTGGTTTGTGGCAAATTAAATGCTCCACAGATTTCCATCCCTTTTGGCCAGCTGAATGAATAGCCTTATCCCAGGTAACAGATGTCAAGTGGGGTACAGCTTTTTATGAACACATGAAATGCATATGAGAATAAAACCATGTGATATGACATGTTGGAAAGGTAAGTTAATCCAATCAAGGTCTCGAGGCCACTTACAAACTTTTAGTTAACACCAGTCTGGGCAAGAGGAATTCCCTGGTCGTGCATAAAAATGGCACTTATGGGTAAGCAAAGGAATACTGCACTTGTTTTTCATTTGTCCTTACAAGCACCACCAGTGAACAATGAGGATAAAAATCCCAATCACAACAATTTATTTCACCTGTCCCCTCCTTCAGCTTGGAGATTTCTTCCCATTCAGGTAGACAGCTACCCCATAAACAGTTAATCATCTGGCATTTGGCACATCTGAAGGTTGTGTGATGGAGGAAGGAACAAGTTAGCGATGGGTGGAAACCTCTCATTAAGCCTATAAAACGTAGCACAATTCCTTTTCATCAACACGCTCATCAGTAAGCTGGTAACAATTTAACAGCCATAAAAGGAGCTATGCTGGACTGATTAGGTTTAATTAATATGGGCTCGTTTATCAGAAAGAAATGATTCAGTCTGGTAATTTCTCATTCATATCTTCATAAAGGGGAAGGTGCATGGTCCGACATGTCTCTGCATAATTTCCTCTGCTTCCCATTGTTTGTGCAGGATTGAGGCCTTCATTATATCCTGGAGCTTGTACTGCCCGGAACCCAGCTTGCATGGATGTCAGAATGGTCAATGCTCATTTTTCAGAAATAAAAAAGTCTTTCAGCCTATTAAGAGACTTCACAATTTCCAGTCTGTCCTGGAAATGTTTTTGATCCGGGATGTTCGTAATTCAGGATAAAATCTGTCTCACACTTCTCGTATGCGGTGAGTTGTGCTGTCAATATTTCCATCACCCAAGCGTTAAGCACCTACTTGGACATCCTAGCATGACACACATTTTGTGTGACTGTCACTTATTCAGGAGTGCAAAGCAAAGGAAGAAACAGATGGGGATGGTTCGGACATTGTACTGAACGTCAGGTGTAATTTAAAGCAGGAGGAGGACAGTACTCTCTCTGAATACAGGATGGGATAGGAGTAGTGACATGATCCTGCAGAAGCCTGCTGGTTGACATCACATGAGTGATGAAAGCCCTACAAGCACATTTTGGTCTGTGTGACCTGGTGGTTGGGTGCATATGTGGTCTTCTACTATTGCCTCCCTCGTTTCACAACCCAGTGATGGCATTAAAGACCCTGCTCAAGTCCTTGGTTCTTCAAGCATCACCAGTTGGCGACTAGTCTTGTTATTTTGCTCTAAGGGCAAGCATGACATCATGGTGGCTTTGACAACAACAGGAATCAGTTTTTAGGCTGAACGTAGCTCTCACAAGCCTTTCTAACAGCAGTTTGATGAGACGAGTGAAGTCTCATCTGCTTCAGAAAAGCCCCTCGAGCACAGAGCAGCATTGGGAAATATTCTTCATGTCTGTGACGAGTCAGTCGGAATTTTTAATCTGCAGCTTCCCCACAGCTGCAGGCACCCCTCCAAAATGGGTCTGTCTTGAAGTATTTATAACGTGTCTGTCACCAGGGTAGCCAGGCACCACATGGAAACGCGGCACCCAGGTTTGCAGCTGATGCGGCTCGTCATTGTTGTGTCTCTCCCTCAGGTTCCCCACCCTGGCATGCTTCCCACGGTGCTTGCTCTCAAGGAGCTTGTTACAAATGTTCACTCCTCCAAAAGGGATGGTGAGGTACTTCTGCCCTGCAGTGCAGCATCCTGTCTGTAGAGAAAAGGCTTTAACACCAGGCTTGACTTCTTGTGTTCAAGCATGCAACAGACTTTGGATGCTACAGCAAACAGCCACATTTAGCTGCATCGCCTTTGTAACAGCTCTTCAGGCTCTTTTTGACTTAACTCTCAGAGGTTAAATCTACTGAACTTGCCAGGTGAATACTGTGCAAGGACCACAAGCATTGCACTTGATTCTGCAAAGCTCTGAACTGTTTTCCCTTCTAATCTCCTTTCTGACAGAATCTGAAGGTACTTCAACCTGAACTAGCCTGATCAGCCATTTCCTTTTCATTTTGTCTGCAGTTTTTATCCTGTCCTTGTATTCTGCCCAATATTTACTCAAAGGAGAGTAATCTTATCTGAAAGACGAAACTTCTGCTCTTCAAAGTAAACATGCAGCTGGGACTGC
Source organism: Phoeniculus purpureus (assembly GCA_028565055.1). NCBI lineage: Eukaryota > Metazoa > Chordata > Aves > Bucerotiformes > Phoeniculidae > Phoeniculus > Phoeniculus purpureus. Next base: position 69,140,695 of record JAOXOE010000001.1, read on the forward strand.
TAGTAAATTATCTGTAAAGTAGCTGATAAAGGAAGATCACTCCCAAGAAGCTCTGGTCTGATCTGGATCTGAAGCCAAGGTAAAGACTTGGGACTACAGAAAGCAGCCAAGGAATTCAAATATCTGTGCTAACTGGAATACATGTCTGAAACAGTTGCTAGGCAAACTCACCTAGTGCTTCCCAAACCAACTCCACCACCGGGCTTCGCAGACCCTTGCATATCTGAAGTTTGTCTGACAGTGGTGTAAAATATGTTTGCAAAATAACTGTGTATGACCTAACACATTTGCGTTACAAGCAGGTGAGAATTATGGGGTACCAGGCATTCCTGGGCAGTAAGGAAGCCCTGTTGTCCACCCAACCAGTCTCTCAGTCCACCTAGTAGTGCTGAAGTATGTGGACTTGCTGAGCTTCCGTGGCTGGGCAAGCCTTCTGCTAAGCCCTCTGAACAACGCTGAGTTTGCAACCACTTGGTGTCTTCCACAAGTTTCTTCTACTCTATCAGACATTCACAGGGAAAATCCTCCTAGAGGTGAACAATCCAAAGGACGAGAATCTTGGGAATTGCTAACTCTACCTTTGTTTTTTCCTCCCTAAGGTTTCAAACCTGAAGAAAACAAATCTGCAGTAGGCTAGCAGCAACCCCCTAGGGCTCCTTTTGCACATATGCTGAGCGCTGCAGTTACAGAACATTAGAGACACAGAGCTGGATTCTGCTACTTGGTGTCCCATGTTTTCCCTAGAGAGCAGCCTCGCTGACTTCCAGGCTACTACCCACACAGCAAACAACGGCTTGCACTGCCCTGGCTCTCAACAGTCATGTTACGTGCTTGCTTTGCCCACACACTGCTCCACAGAGACAATCACAAACCATGGAAAATTCCAAAATTCGCTTTTGGACTCCTTGCGTGTTTTGAACAGGGGAAGGGGCTGGGTCTGCATCCAGATTAAGTTTAGGTTTGGTTTGTGGCTCAAAGCTGACCCAGGTCTAGAGTTCATATTCATAACTGAGGAATGGAAAACTTACAGATTCATCTGATGAGGATTCTTACCAAAACAGCTGATCTCACTGGATTTGGGAACACGTGAGGCAGAGCAGGACATGGAGTATCAGCTTTGCATTCACTGATTTCCACAGTGTGATCAGAAGACCTTGCAGTCAAGCCCTAAAAGCAGATTTTGTGAGCCTTGTGATTTTCTAATTCTTACGCCCAACAGTACCCACTGAAGTAGATTTGCCTGTGGGGATCAAAGCCCTGGATATTCAAAGACATTTTGAGTTCTAGCCTCCATGTGATACTTGGACTATGTCTAGGACAGGGCTTTGTCCTAATCTAGCTGGAAGGGAGGGCGCTTCCACTGCTGTGGCTTATGGAGGTGAGCACGTTTGCCACATTGATCAAGGCACTGGGAACAGGCTACAGGACTTGTGCCAGCTGGCAGATTTGTACCATAAATATGTGTTGTTCCTTACTCTTAGAACTTGATTCTGTGCTGGTAGGGCTTAATAGAGGCTACTTATCATCAGAGTTGCTAGTTCAATTCTAGGAGTCCTCCTTCTCCAACGTCTTATAACATTATCTCCAACAACATCCAAAAAGAGGATGGGGTCTTGAAAATTCTCTTGACTTATTTTTTGGCATGAACCACATAACCTGTCTACAGACTAGAAGTGCCTGATGAGGTGTGTGTCAGGTTCTCCTCGCTGGTATGCTCCAGCATCACTAGAAACAAATCTGTTTGCTCTTTTATCAGTGCAGCATGCAGCACCAGTTTTCCATTCATTCCATTGCTGATCCAAAGGGAATGAAGCCAAACCTTTGGCTTTTCCACTGTTGTTGAATCACAAGCACTTTATTTAGAGACTCTGAGCACATAATTGTTGAAAGTCTTAAATGAGATTCCTGGGCTGCCAAAGATAGTCATTTAGAAACCACGAATTAGGCCACTAGATATGTTAAGACTTGCACAAACATCACAAGACCCTAAAAAAAACAAGAAAATGTGGATTTTCTCTTTCTTCTTTTCTGTCTCTCTCTCTCTCTCTCTCTCTCTTCCTCCCTTCCACCCTTCCTGCCTTCTGTCTTTCCTTCCTTTCCTCCTTCCTTCCTTCCTTCCTGCCTGTCTTCCTTCCCTACTTCCCTCCCTCCCTCCTTCCTTCCTTCTCTCCCTATTTTGCTATTGCTCACTACATCTCTCTCTTCTCTCAGAATTAATATTTTAAAGCTTTTCTCTGGACCATTAGAAGTAGAGCAACTTATTTTTCAGTGGAAGCTACAGTCTGAAAGGACAAGATGAACAAAGGGAGGAAGAAATGAGAGTTTATCTCTCCCTTCCCCCTTCTCAGATAGACACTGCGCAGCACAGCAAAATGGAGTGACTTTCCCACGCTGTCTCAGGAAGTCCATGGAAGTGCTTAAAGCTGAACCTAGATGTGTATTTCCAGGCAACTGCTTTATTTGCAACCCAAAGAAATGAGAACAGCAACACTCAGAGAGCAACCTGAGATGACCTGCCACTAGATGAGCTGCCACTGCCTGTGCAGGGGAGGCACCCAGGGCAGTCAGAGTCCCTGTTAGGACAAGTGGGCTTCAGTCCTCCAAAGTTCCTGGGTGCCAAAGGGCATGTTTTTGTCGCACAGACCCTGGCAGCCAAGCTGTAACCTGAGGGTGACTTCAGGACTTGTCCTGACACACAGCACAGGGAAGCACCACCAGCGCTGATGCACATTATGAATTCAGCTCTCAGTCACCCCCATCATCCCAAGGACTCCCCGCACCGCTCAAAGCAATAGCCAGCTGCTGGCTCTCAGGTGGCTTGTTTTGGTCCAAGAGGAAAGAAAAACATGAACAGCTTCACTTACTGTAGCATGACAAGAACAAGGGAACAAACGACATGATTCTTGAAAATGAATATAGAGAAATACCTGAGCACTGGCAGGAATGTAAAGAACCAAACTGGTTTGCTGTCGAACTTGCTGCATGTTCAAGAATCCCTCTGACCTTATTGGAACACAGGCTGAGGGTGCTGAGTTACCTTCCACATGCCTGGAAAACTATCTAATGTAAATACATTTTATGACTCACAGCTATATATTAGTAAGCAATAAACTTAATGACTTTATAAAGGTTATTAAGAGAAACTGTATAAACCGCATCAGCATTCAGGAACAGATGTGGTTTGTTTTCATTTAAAGGTGACTGTGGAAAATATAAACAGGGCACTAACCTACCATTTTTTATGGATAATGTCACCTGGGGCTATAACAAAAGATAACAAGCAGTGCTGTTAGGTTCAGAGTCTTGTCCAGCACACTGGAAGCCATATCTCAGTGGAGTTTGGGAGCAAAAGGAGATTACAGAACTAAAAGTCCTCTCTGACGGAAGCTGGAAAGAGGGGGATTCTCAAGCAAGTGACACGTTTGCTTTTGCAGAGGAAGAAGGTGGGAGGATGAGCTTCTCCATAAGCAGGGAAGGGTCGAGCCTTAGCAAGGGGCTAGACTCAGGTTTTCTTTTTGTTTTTCCCTTTTCTCTGAAGTGGATTTAAGTGAAAACCACTGACTGTGTAAGTTGTGCCTTTTAGTGAAGAGGACCATCACCGCCCTGGCAGGACTGAAGTCAGCGGGGCTGCCATGAAAATGCTGAGCTGTCTGGGGTGACTGAACAGAAGGTGTCAGTGCCAGGGGACATGGTGGGAACTGGGGGGACCGAGACAGGGAGGACTGGTTGTCAAAGCACAGGAGAGAGGTTCAGAGAGCATGGGGGTCTTTCTGGGCTTGTTTGCTAACTATGGCAGGAACAGGAATACACTGAAAAATATCTCTCTTCCGAGGGCATTTCATGGGACAAAACACCCTGAAACCTTGCACCCCAAAATTGACCTATGCCTTCCACGGCAGCTCTGGGAGCTACAACCCTTCAGCACACTGGTTACAGCTGGACCTTGACAGCTGCATGGTTTTGCCTGTTGCCCCTCTCCTCATCACCATCCCAGGCATCACTAGTCACATGGCTCTGTGTCTTAGAAGCTTGCTGTTTATTTTGGAAGCCAGTCATACACCCTTTTGATACTGCAGGTGACACACAAAGGGCAATCTTTGGACGATTCTCTCTGATCCCTACTCAGATGTTTTTCCAGGGTTGCTATCAGTCTTGCTGCCTGCAAATCCAGGTACCCTTTCCTTCCTACTGTGCGCTCCCCTTTCCCATAGCTGCCCAATTGAAATGAATTATTTACAACACACTTTGTCTTTTCAGCAATCTTCAATTTAGTAAGGGAGATCCTGTTCAAAGGCTGCTCTAGGATGTGGTTTGTGAACTTTGATCGAGCTACAGTAATGTAATCTGTTTGTGCTGCGTAAATAGGTGTCCGCTTGAAAAGGCTGCTTTGATTCTCCAAGAAAGATTCTAGGAGCCAGCTGATGGAGGGCAGCACATCTGGCATGAACACATGAAGAAAGTCGCTGATGAAGAGCCCCCTGAGTCTTGTCTGAAACACAAACAGCTCATGGATGAGCCACACACTGACTGTGCTGAGAACTGGCTGAGCTCTGTACAGGGGTGTAAACACCCCAGTTGCTTTTTTCATCCTGTGCTGAAGTGGGCTCTGCTCAGCTGGGCAGGCCTCTCAGGAATCACCTAAAGGACCAGGTGCAAATCACTTGTTATCCCAGGCTAAGCTCTGTGGGCATCATCTCTGCTATTCACAGGTTTCAAAGCCTAGGATGGCCCAGGAAAAAAAACTGAAAGTGCATCAGCAATAGATTGATGATGCATCCTAGACCACAAGTATTGGAAAGTCTCTGTCATTCCAATTCCACATTCAACAGAAGGGTAGCTACACCTCACAAACTTATCCTTGTCTATCCTCATAGAGGACTGACGTTGCCAACAAAACATGCCAGATTGCTGCCTGCTTTTTCTTTAACATTTACATTTTATTTAACTGATCTACGAGGTGTCCCAGTGATGGTTAGGCTACTACAGAACCATAGAATGGTAGGGGCTGGAAGGGATGTCTGGAGATCACCTAGTGCAACCCCCCCCCCACGTCTCAAACCAGCGTCACCTAGGGCAGGTCATACAGGGACGTGTCCAGGGCTTTGGAAATCTCCAAAGAAGGAAACTCCACAACCGTTCTGCGCAGCCGTTCCAGTGCTCTGTCACACTCACAGTAAAGAAGGTTTTCTTAATGTTGAGGTGGAACCTCCTGTGCTCCAACTTGTACCTGCTGCCCTTCATTCTATCACATGGCACCACTCAAAAGAGACTGGTCCCTTCTTGTTACCCACCCTTCAGCTTTCTGTTTTCCAGACTGGACAGCCCCAGTTCTCTCAGCCTTTCCTCACAGGAGAGGACTTCAAGTCCTTTAATGAACCTCATAGCCTTCCATTGGACTCTCTCCAACAGTTCCCTGTCTCTTTTGAACTGAAGATCCCATTCAGCAGTGGGCCACTTTTTTCCTAGTCTTTCTTTTACCATTGATGTATTTGATGAAGACCTTCTCGTTCTCCTTCATTTCCTTTGCCATATTTCATTCCAAGAGGGTCTTGGCCTTCCTTGTTGCATCTCTACACATCCTGGCAAAGTTTCTATAATCCTCCCAAGAGACCAGACCCTTTTTGCACATGCTGTGGACTTCTCTCTTCCATTTCAGTTTAACAGCAGTGATTAGAAGAGCTTGCAGCTCCACTGTGGCCACCTGGGGCTTAATCCACAGAACTACAGCAGAATCATTTAGCCCACAACTTCAGGAAGATCCCAGGTCTTCCAGGTGTGTGAAGTAACGCATGATGGTACCAGTAAGGAGCACTACTGACTGCTGGTCACCTGCATTGTCTGGGAACTGCCATGCTTTACTGTCACGGCCATTTGTGCGTCCTTGGCTTCATATAGAAAACCATAAAGTCATCAGCCCACAGGAACACTAACTGCAAGAGAGAGCTGTGGCAGCTCTGCTTGGGGTGTCACAACAACACCGGGTGCCACAGGCCTGAGCCCAGAATTTCTGAAGTCTGCCTTGAGTTTTCAAAGTGGAGAATGTCTTAGCTGCTGGTACCTGGCCCCTATACATTCTTCTGTTCAGGGGAAAAGGTTGCTTTGGAAGCTGATCCCAGACCATGAAACCATCTGCTCACAGAAGCCGTAGGGTATCTTGGTCCTTGTCACCCTCTAACACACAGAGAGATGCATATATTAGAAAGAAAAAATCAAGTGCATCCTAAACCCCTTGAAACCACTAAAACAAAGAAGAGCAGTGCACAGGCAACCTTTCCCCCTGCGAAAAGCAAACCGAGCCACACGCACCACAGACTGACCAGCTGATATAAAGTACTCAAGGAATCACGTACACCTCCTGGGAAGACAAAAGCAGCATAATTCTTTAAAACTAAAAAAGCAAAATATGGAGAGTACAATAACGGGAACAGCGCTGTTCACTGAAGTCACGGAGCCACTAAACTGAAGTAAAGGGTGAGTAAAATTCACGGAGAGGCATTTCTGGTGGTTTTTTGCTCCAGAGAGGAATCAAACCTTCTGTCAACAGGAAAAACTAAATAAGAAGACTGTGAAGGGCACGAGTGAGAGCAAGTCTCGCGCACACACACACACACAAAAAAACACGTCGTCTTTGAAGCTGAGGTTGAAACAAAAAATCCCATGGGGCTCATGATCCCCCTGAGCCTTGGTGTAGCATGAGCACTGACAGGATGGAGGGTTTAGGGATGACAACTTCCTGCTCCACCAAGACAACAGGATAAGAGCTCAGCACGGTCCATGCATGCCCTGCACTCCAGTAATGTCACTGCTGCAGCCCCTGAGCCCTCCCATTTCCTTCAGCGAATAAACACCTCTGCTTCCTCTTGATTCTCCCAACAGATATTTGGCGACGAAGCTTCACAGTTTCCTCATGAGAGATGAAGAAAAGTCTAGGGTTTTCCCAGTTGCGCAAGTCCCCTTGATTATAACCTTGGCATGCATCGAGAAGCTATTTCCTCTTGCACCAGCGAAACCTTGGCACAAGGCTCCCCGGGCTCCTGAGCCCGCAGACAAGACACTGTTGGATTTACCTTGACTCAAGAGAGAGAGAACAACATGCTACAGGCCAGGGCAGCCTCATCAGTGACTAAACGTGAGCAGCAAGAGGACATGTCTTGGCATTTGCCCCATCGGCACCCTTGATGGTTCAAAGGCAATTTGTTACAGCCCGACTCCACTTACCTCTGCGACCAGCAAAACTGTTTGCACAGTGAAGGACAAGTTTGATTTTGGTTTTTTTGGAGGGTAGGCAAGGGAAGAATGGAGACCTGCTAGTAGAAATCACTATAAGTCATCAACACCTTTCCTCTCTTCAGCTTAGCAGATCACGCAGTCCTTGTGGAAGGAAGCAGTTCAGTGTCTTATTTCCCCCTCTTTCCAAGCAGATCTCTAACATTTCTGTTTTCAGCGTGCTCACCTTTGGTGATGTGACTCTGCACCTGCAGTTTTCTTTTTGGCCCGTCATCATGTCACAGAGTGAGAGAAGAACTTCATTTTATGAATAGCGAGGACAGGATGCTGTGCAGTTTTTAGCTCTTTGTGTGTTGAATCCGTGCTCTGCACAATAGCATGTTGTGGAGCTAAGAGTCCCTCAGGAGGAAAACACACCGGAGGAAGCATTTCCTGCTGTGGGCAGTTGACAGATGGTGTAAAAAAGGGATTCTGGAGTGATGGAGAGGAGGCTATTTTAGGGAAGTTTTGGAAACATTATTTTACTCTTCTTGCTGAGAACATCAACAGCTACCACAACACAAAGATAGTGACAGATCAAAGAGAAAGGACTATAGGAGTTAGGGGCCTCAGTTCAACGTGTCCATCCAGTCATGCAAACTCGGGCATCTCCTCTCAACTCCACTCATCCTCAGATTGAGCAAACCATCCCTCACCTAGCAATTAAGTATTGTGAGCAAGGATGTAGCTGATGAGAAAAGAGATGTCACAAGTCCTCATGCATGTGATACCATGTCTTTGAAGATCTGGGATAGCTAGGGAGCTTGCAGTAACAATGCAGAAGAGTACTGAGTCAAGCTATGTTAGTGGATCAGTCATGTCTTAACAGAGCAGAGATTTCATCGGTCATATTTTCTGCAATGAGACAAGGATAATTGAAAATATCAGGGACAAGTTCTGAAAAGGACTGTTTCAGCAGGTAGTGGAACATGAGAGGAAACGGTAGAGGGTTCAAAGAATCTCATCTGAGCTCAGCAGAATTGCAACAGGCAAGTTTCAGGGGGTGGAGAACTAGCAAATCCTATAGAAGTAAAAGGAAGCACTAATTTCTGGTAGCTAACTGGTAGCAAAACGTGTTATTACACTGAGCAACAAAATGGAAATGCATCTAGTGCTAACTGCACAGGTGTAGCCGGTCCTGACCTCCACAAAACCCATGGCACAGCTCAGTGCGGCAGTCTTTTTAGGAAAAGAAATTTGAAATAAATGTGAGTAAATACATACACATGCAATTTGTACAATCATGCATTTTCCACGAGTGGAACTCAAGTACGTGTTTTTTTAACCAAAGGGTATTTGTTACTATCAGTCACCAACAAGGTGACCTCCTTGGTGGATAAGAGAAGGACGGTGGATGTTGTCTACCGAGACTTCGGGAAAGCCTATGATACTGTTTCCCACAGCACTGCCCTTCAGAAACGTGCTGCTCATGGCTTGGATGAGTGTGTGTTTTTCTGGATAAAAAACTGGCTGGATGGCTGGGCCCAAAGGGTGGCACTGGATAGAGTTAAATGCAGTTGGTCACCAATGGTGTTCTCCAGCAGCCTGTACTCTTTAATATATTTATTAACAATCTGGATGAGGGGATTTATCGACAGTCTGGATGAGTCCACCCTCAGCAAGTTTGCAGGGAGAAATGTCAATCTGCTTGAGGCAGAGAGGCTCAAGCAGAGGGATCTGGACTGGCTGGATTGATGGGCTGAGTCCAGTGATATAGTGCTGAGGAAAATTTAGTGGTGACAGTCCTGGGTCAATGGTTGGACTTTATACTCTTAAAGATGTCTTCAAACAAAAACAATTCTGTCATTCTGTGATCATAACTAAATATATTGACCAAATATTATGGTGAATTCCCATCAAGTTAGTTTAACTACTTCAACCAGAAAGGGCTGACAATGGCTAACCAACACAATATTTAACTTCAAAACTCTCAAACAGATATATTTGGTTTTCCACTTTGAAACCGAGTATAGCTTTTCAAAACATGCCTCTGTATAAACATATCTTTAAGATTAAGACATGCAGGCAAGCAGTTCTCTCTGAATTCATGTATTTGCACGTTGGGACAGCTTTACTGGAAGTGCAAAAGGAGGTTGCAGAGCTCCTGCTCAAACCACCAGCCATGTCACAGGACAGCTACAGAGTCTTCTTTTGTCTGTCCGTCTCCTGGCATCGGGACTGTTATCACTTTTCATAGCTTCAGCTGACACAATGAACTTGACGACACGGACGATCGTGCCCTTTGTGTTGCTGCTTGGTCTCACCTACGACTACTCCAGCATGACCCTCATGTTTGATTACCATTCCCAAAGTTTATCATTTCCCTGTAATGCTATTGCTGAAGCAAGGCGAGTTGCCTTTTCTTCTTAATGCTTCTTTTATTATAAAAGGTCTATGCAGCCATGGGAGAAATGACAAAAAAAGGCAGCAAGGTGTATGTTTACTTAGTTGTGGGTTAAGAGTTAGCTCCTGTGGAAGTGTTGGCTGAAGGCAATGCAAAGCAAAGTCCTTTCTATGAGCATGCCAGAAAGCCAAGGGGCAGGTGGCAGCTCTTGAACAATAGTCAATTACACTTTTTAGGCAAATATTTGCTCATGTGTCCAGACAATAACAACTTGTGGGAATGTGTTTGCACAATGTCCTTGACAAAAGCTCGTCTATTAACCTGGACACAACCGGGCACAGCTCTGAAACGAAGTTTAAAACATGAACGTCTTCGTTCAGGCAACAGCAGAACATCACGCATCCAACTCTGAACGAACAATTACCTTCATATTAGGAAAGAAAAAAAGCCTCTTGAAGAGAATTTACTTTTAGCCAATAAAAGTATCTGGGGCAAATGTGTGTGCCGGGATCTGTGACTCAGTTCCTACAATTTCAGTGTGTTTCCAGTATAGTCCTGGCCAAGTCACTCAAGAACAGAGTTTCAAAAGATCCTGCAGGGTGCTTGTGTTGTGTGAATTACCACCGAGTAACCTTTGCCTTTGCCAGTGCTGCTGGGGTCCAGTGGTTGTCTCAGCATGATGCTGCTCCCACATTCACATGCTGAGACCCCAATGAGTAGCTAGCGTTGCTTGGCACCACGGTGTTCATATACACTCAGCTTCCACCTTTCCCACAAGCAGGCAGAGGGTGAATCTGCCTGAGGTCCGTTGAAGATCATCCTTGTTCCTTCCTATCTCGGATGTGGGTGCAATCACTGTCACAGGTCCATAGTACCCTACTCCATGGAGCCAGTGCCACTTACTGCAGCCCTCCCCTAGGCATGACAGGGACAGCAAAGCCTCTTCTTCAGCCTGCAAAGGGGGTTTAAAGAGGCACATGTATGACGGTGTATCACTGCTACTGCTCGTAGTACTAAGCAAATAGTGGTTTAGCCTCATAGTGACCAAACTTGGAGTGGGGACTGCAGAGAAGAGGTTGTAGACAAAGTTCAGATGAATTTTCTACAATTCTCTCTGGTTTTGAGGACGCACTAAATGAATGGTCTATAGTTGAGGAACAGTCAGAAGCATTTGGAAACTGTTAGTTTAGTCCTCTGTGTTGCAAGTAATAATCCAGAAGCTGCTCCTTTTCCCCTTCCCTGTGAATTCCTTAACATGTATCAGTATTTTCTGAATGTTTTGGCTGAAAACGTTCCAGCCTCTGCTTTGCACACCACATGTTCGCCTCATCCTAATGGTGATTCAGTATCCATGAGGTGAGTGAGTCACCTCAGGGATGTGGGATTGTTTCTGATTCGCTGACTGGCATGTTGGCACTTGTACAAGGAAGGACACAGTGTTTGCTGTAGACGGTAAACAAACAAAGGAGCTAAAAAGCAACAAACACAGCAGCGGCTGAAGGTTTGGAAGGAATGAACATTTGTGCTAACACTTACAAGCGTGACAGGATTCATGCAGTTCTGCTTGGATATTAATGAAAAATAGGAACCCGTTCCCTTACTGTCAGGGTCATTACAGGAGTAGCTGGATGAAATTATGTGGCTTCTGCTAATGAAGGAGGTCAACAGCTGATCCTTGCTGACCTCAGAACTGAATCCTGGAGTCACAGCAAACCCAAATTGCCTTCTTTGCCCATGAAAAATGTTCCTAAGCTAGCTGTTTAGGTTTTGTCCCTCTTGATGAATGATGAAATGCTGCAGCGTTTCTGATGGTAAAATCATGTTTGTGACCACTTTACCGTGCTCATCACCTTATACTTCTTGCCCTCCCCAAGTTTATTATTTTCCTGTATCATTTCATAAAATCATTTCAATGTCTGCTTTTCCACAGGCTTTAAATGTTCAAGCTTCCAAAACCTGTTTTGCATTCTAAAAGAAATTGCTCTGGGAAACTAATCTCAGGTTTACATAGCAAGGACCGGGAAAAAGACATTTAAGGTATTAGAGTAATAATGGATTGTGCTGAAAAATATTACAAGGTGTCACATTTTCTTCCTTTTCGGTCCTTCATGAGTTAAAAAGCAATGCTTCAACCAGAAGCACCTTTTGCTCTCTCACTACATCCCAGATTTGACACTAGTGCATATAACAGAAGAAGGGTTTGCAAAGTCATTCTCAAACACTTAGGTTTAAATAGCACTCAGAGTATTTCTTGGGGTAGTGACAGGGTAACCAAAATTGCTGAAGTGGCCCAAGGCCACAGAGTTCAGCACAGGTCACAGGGATTACATGTGTCTAATCCACCATATCATGAAGGAAATCCTCCCAGAAGTCATTGTTCTGACCCCCATGTGCTGCTGCCCTATCTGTTGATGGAAAGGAAATAATCTGTTCAGAAGAGCAAAACATCCCACCTTGAACAAGCATACTAAATGGCTTCTGAAGAAGGAGCTAAAACATGTCTTCTGTAATTAGTGCTCTCCAGAAGCCATAGCAAACAGCATGACACCAAAACTCAGGGGATACACAAAGGCAAAAAGTATTCATTTCCCTGGGCTGAAAACTGCTTGCAGTTACACCCAAGAAACCACATGAAAGCCTCCTGCCTGTGAGGTGCCAAGCAATCCTCAAAGCATTGAATCCCATTTGCTGCCATTGACATCAGCCAGTGCAGGAGGCACACACATCTTGCCAGATGAAGTGCTGATGCCCTGCTATGGTGGGGCACATGCAGAGGTGCAGACTGCTGCACCCACAGCTGGCCCTGTTGGTGTTGGTACAAGATGGGCTCCTCCTTAGAGGCTGTGAGGAAGCAGTCCCTGCAGCAGAGCTGGACTCAGCCCAGGGTCTATTTTGGCACTAGAAGTTAGCTTCATGTCCTCTTGGGGATGATTAATTTTGGTAATTAGCTCTGGGTTTTTTCTGTAATTTCTGGGCAATGACGCTGTTAATGAAATCAAGCAAAGGACAAGCGGAACTGGAGCAGGCTTGGACTGGCACAGCTGCAAACAGCTGAGCACCACTCTGCATCCTGACCTGAAGCCACATGGTTCCTTCAGGTCCTCCGGAGCAGCGGCTGACAAACACGTCCAATCCTGCCAAACCCCAGGGTGCGCCTGAAGTCTGCTCCAAACAGCGTCTCCGGCGAAGAAGGGCTTGGTCTAACCCACTGCACCATCTAGTGTCACAACATTTTAAAACACGCAGCTCCTCCACGTCTAGGCTTTTTGTATACTTAACATACGCGCTTTGTGCAGTGCGTTTCTACCACCAGGATGTGCCTTTTAAAGTTGTTGTTGTTGGGTTGTGGGGTTTTTTTTTCCCCAGGCTCTGCTTAATTTACAAAAGACAGCGAACTGCTAATGTCCAGAAAAGCCAGGCTTGAATCCAGCTCAGAGCAGTTTCTCCTCCGAGGCACACAGTTGCTGCTTCACTATTTCATTAGCGGTAGTGCGTGGGGATTTGTAGATCATGGAACAGATCAGCTTGCTACCCAAATACACAAGTAGCAATAGTGTTCTGCTAAGCACAAGAAAAGGAATGCAATAGTATGGATGTACTGGTCATGTGCTGGGAGGTGGTGGGTAGACAGGTGCAGTGGCAAAAATAGCGTCTACTCGGTGGTAGCCCTGGAGTGCTGATGACTCGGGATATGGACAACAGCCTTGACAGCCTGGATGACAGTGCCACCAGGTTCGACTTGATGATCTTAAAGGTCTCTTCCAATCAAATATATTCTGTGATCACACATCACAGTCTTAAAACAAAGTAATGCTCAAGGGCAGCTCAGCTGACAGCTCCAAGCTTAGAAGAACATCTCCACTGCAAGGACCTCACCTTTCCCAGATCAGCTTCCCCTTCTGTCATGTGAGGTCTTCAGCTTGGGGTATAGTCTTCAAGTCTGCCTTTCAACACTTGTGTTTTCAGCCATGCACTTTAATGTCAGTAACATGCAGAGGAACAACAGCATCTTTTCGGCTCCTAGCAGTAGGAATGACTGTATGCTGAACTCTGGTTCAAACCAAAACATGGAATCAGACATCTACTTTTCAAGAGACACCAGCATTCACAGAAGGTCTTGCAAGAAGTGACATTGCTGAACTTGGTGTTGCTAATGAATACTATTGATTTGGGCATTTGTAGTACCAAACAGTCCTTGGAGGATGCTCAGCTGCTCAAGAAAGTGAATTGCTTTGACAAAGTGGTCTCTTAACTTTTAAATCTACAGAAGCAGCACTTTCGGATTTGGAATTCAGCTGTCTAGAATGCTTCCATCTGCATGCTTTAGCTTACTTTCATTTATAGAGCTATGAGATTATCGTTTTCTTTAGCGAAAAGAAAGATCCCAGCTACTCAGGTGATAGCTCTATTAGAGGCATTAAGAAATATAAAAAGTCTGTTATCTTGGAATGGGGATTGTTTTTCAGTGAAAAAAACCCTCTTCACTGACAGATAAAAATCCATCTTCAATGTTATTTTCACTAGCTTTATTCTTTTAATCATGAAAATGTTTCTTTAATTCTCATTACCCAGCAATGTTTGCTTTCAAAGAAATCTTAAACCACAGCCTAAATTACAAGATAGGATCTACTGATATGTTTACAGGCTGTGTTGCTGAAATGAAAAAATTAAGTTCTAGGCAAAAACCCCAGCCGATGCCAGTTTTGCTACAGTGGATAATGTCAGCATACAAGAAGACTATTTCCAATGTTACCTATTTGTTTTTCTCACTGCCTTAGACATAAAAAATTGGGTGTACATAGAGGAAGATATTTTTATCCTACCAAAAGGCACTCCCCACCCGGGTTAGGGGGTGTTCTGGGGAGCTGGTGGCTGCCTGCTCTGGAAGGGGCATCTCTCGGTTGTGAGGGGTGAGGCACAGGCAGCACAGTCGGCAGTCTCAGAGGTGTCTATCACAGATGTTAAAAATGTTCAGGGTGCCAAGCACTTTACTTTTGGTGAATCCGAGTGCCACCTTTCGGGGGAAACAGGAATATACCTTGTGCAGTGAACATGCCCTGATGCGTTCGAGGACACCAGCTCTGTTGTTGCTGGCACCAGGCTCCAGGCGAAGCAGGACTTTGCTGGGGCTGATGTGCCTGTAGGGCAGGGCCAGAGGTGTGGGTCTATGGTATTGCAGCAGTTTGAGGCTGCAAAACCAAGGCTGGCTTTCATGAGCAGAACTGCATCCAAGCCAAGTAGGACAGTGTGGCAATTCAACAATGGCTATGGAGGGCCCTGGCCATCACTGCAGCAGAGAGTGGGGGTCATTTGTCCTTGGAGTGAGCACACTGTCATGCATACCCCAGGGACCTGCCTGGAGGGGGCTGATAATGAAACATGCTGGCCTTTCCCAGAAAAAGCAGCAGGATTTCACCTGCCACATGGTACAACAGCAGCACAAAGTCAGGCAGAGGCAGCAGAGCAGGGAAAACATGTTTTGCAGCACTGACACATCCCAATCTTAAGGGAGTGAGCCAGATTCACTTGGGGTCGAATTAAGGATGCTAACACCACAGGTCCACATAAAGATCAAAGTTTTACTATAACATTTAAATTCCAAACTCCAACAGAAAATTACCAAAATTACTTTATATTGGACTCAGAGGGTACAAGAATTGCTGTAACTACTCAAAGCAAAGCTCAGAGATCCAAATAGAAGGGGAGGAGCTGAGAGTAAGAAAAGAGAAAGAGAAGCAGTGAGGGGAGGCAGGGAAGAGGAGCCAAGGGAGTGAGAGGAAGAAGAGAGTAGGAGAAAGGAGAGAGAAAAAGAAGGAGGAAAAGTGGGGAACTAAGTCCCAGATCACCACTGGAGCCCTTTCAGTATCTTCAGCAGTTCTTGTGTCAGTCTTTTATCCTGGCTGCAGGCTGGATGGGGCTGATGGTAAAGCAGTGCCACACCATTCAAATGTCTCCGTTTTATACTCTCTGCCAGGGGTGTTCTTCCTCTACCTCCAGTGGCATGTGGGACCCTATTCTCAGGGTCCCAGACAAAGCAATGAGATCCTTGAGAGAGATAGCTCTCAGTGCTCAAGCATAGTTTTGCACTTAGGTTGGTAGAACTCCTGGGTCTGCCTGCTGCCTCCCCCATCAGGTGCACGTCTTCTCCATTACCCTGCTCACAAATCATCTTCTCTTTGCTTACAATGGCTTGAGCCATCTTGCTTGTTGTTTATCAAAGTTTGACAAACACCTTCCCAGCCCATGATGCATTCATCTCCCACTGTCATACACCTCCATCTATCCTTCAGCTGTCTTGGGGGGACCAGGCTCAGCACTACAGCCTACTTCAGGCTGGGGAAAAGGGCACAGCCCAGACCTTCAGACAGAAACTTTAGTGAACATCAGGAGTACAGAGGGCATCGAAATATGTTCTATGCCTCTTGCCAGCCGCCCAGCCGGAGCCCAGGGTGGTGACAGGATGAATATGACCTGTGTTGCAATACATAGCTCTCAAAAGCTGGTTATATACCACGCAGCAAAATCCTGAATGATACTCAGTATTAAAGAGTGTGGTATTAAAGACTGCAAGGTCATGGAGAGGCTTTACCTGGAAGCACTGAGGGCACAGGAATCTGCACACACAAGTGCAGACAGGCACACATATGTGCAGACATGCACACGAATCGATACACACATTCTTCTGCTGGCATCTAAGGGAAGTCCTGACCCATGCCTGAGGGTGTCTACCCCTCTCTCTGTTGCTGTGCGGGGAGGGGTGTAGGACACACAAGGCTGCAGATCACTGCCTGCAAGAGCCTCAATCAACAGGTTCCTACCCCAGGATGAACCACCACGGGAGGAGTTTGGTTGCCCTACAGGTTGAGAAAGCAGGACGTACTGGCATCCCTCTGCCCTAGGTCCCTTGGCATAGGCCATGCTGATAGCCTATGAATCTTTATTTCCACAACCCAGAGATGGTCAATGCAGGGCTGCTGGCAGGGCTATTGTAGGGGTTTGGTCCCAGGCTGACAGCCTGCCTTGTTTAGTGCTGTGCAGGACTTAAGCCAGCTCCTGTCCCAGTGGTCCAGCCTGGGCAGGCTGCTATTGGTAACACATGAATTTGAAGCTCACTTACCAGTCCCTGCATTTTTTAAAACAGTGGGTTTTTTCTTTGTGGAAGAGATAAATGTCTGGTGCCTTGCACAACCACAGCTCTGTGGGCAGCTTTGCCTGGAGAGATTGATTAGATGGGGTATCCAGATGCTTCTGGAGCCATGGTTTCTGGATCTGAAACCCTGAGCTATGTGATAGGAGGAGCTGCATGGGTTGATTCAGTCAGCTGCTCTGCAACGTGAGGGACTGCCAAAGTGGAGGCACATCTAAGTGCAGCATGTGCTCCTGTACTCACTTTAACAGTCAAGCAAAGTGCATGAAAACACTCAGGTCAACTCTTTCTATAGGAGGTGCAGAAGACTATATCTGAGGTAGTCTAGGAGCCTAATTATAAAGCTAATCCTATAAACCATGAAATGTCAAGCAAGGCTATGGAAGCACCACTCCTTCCCTGGAGACCTGTCAATTCTCTTATGGTTCACAGGGAACCACAACCCTGTACAGACCACTTGGTGGTCAAACACTGCCACAAGCAGCCAGACCATCCTTAGTGTTTCATATCACATTATCGGTCAGGAAAAGGCAGCTTCACAGTCTACTAGAGTGCTTCTCTCTATAGAAGCTCCCTAGTCTTGAAATAGTAACTGCCCAGAGCTGTTAGCTGCCACTACCCTGAAGGTCATAAGAGGCCCCAGCAGCTCCACACAATGAGTTAGATAATGCATGGGCATTTTTTATTGAGGGCCATAAGGATCCAGATCTTTTTACCCTTAAGATTACTTCCTTAAGTAACAGAGCACCACAGAAATGTCTGAGTGACAGAAGTATCATTGCAAGTCTATCAGATCTGAGAGCTGAAACTACCTTGGTTCTTCTGGACCGTCTTACAATCAGTCAACAAACTAAAATTTTCCAGGTATTCTGACTAAATAAAGCTGCTCTACTGCTTCAATTCTCTACTTTGTTGTTGTGCTGTGTCACAATTTAAGAAAAAAGATCCAAGTGACTCTCTACAACATAATTAACATAGAGCCCACAGACACCTTTTTGAAAATAGGTGACTAAGCCACAAAACCAAATGACTCAGCTTCTAGCCAAATTAGAGAAACAGAGATGTACCAGTAACTAGGAGCACAGCAGCTACCATAGTTCAGCTCAAGAGCTATTCCAGCACCTACAGTGGAACATCAAAAATATTACAGTAGTGACTGGCTTTGCACCTTACAGACCGCAATGCTAAAACTATGCACCGTGATATGCGCCTGGTAGGAAAAAGAGAACCTACTGAATTTGCACCATCGTGACAGACACGCTGTATACATGAAAATTTACAGGGTTTTGGTATACAGTTAAAATAGCAAAAGTCAACAAAGCCATTTAGAGAGTGCTAAGCCAGCATTTCATACAGCTTATGACAAAACAACAAAGATGTATCGTCTGATGCTTCTATACAGTCTGGAATGATTTATTCTATAGGACACACTTAACTCTGCAATGCATTTAATTGTTGAGGTAAATGGCAAAGAAATGAAAAATGCTGGTTAGCTCATTTTGCATAGCACTTATCAGTGATTGGAACTGGATATTACATTCCCCAGTGCAAATTGCCAGCATTGGCAAGACTATTTTACAGCTGTGCAGTGTGAAACTTCAGTGTAATGAAGTTGTGACAGGAAATGTTTGTGGAAATTATAATGAAATGTTAGCTGAAAATACACTAAAGTGGTAAGTGCAGAGAGAGGAATGAAGTATAACATTTACAATCTCCACTGACAGCTTGGCTCACGCATCTTCAAATGTTACTTTAGCCCATAACCTGATGCCTCCTCCTACCGAGTTACACTTTCAAATTGCTTTGCTTTGAGCTCAGTACTTTGTATTAAACCTGTTCTTATTTTTAAGCTATTTTGGGGTCTTCTGAACCCCTAAATTCCCTAAGCTCTGTGGTGTCCTTTTCCTTCATTTTAATTTCTCTTCCTGTTAGCCTCTTGATATCCAGGTGCTGTTTTCTTCCACACATCCCTCAGAGCCATCATTCACATTCCATGCCTATGCACAAAAATAACACCTCTTAGGGTTACTTTCAGCATTGAAGCCTCCTGGCATCCCCTGAACTTATCACAGTATCATAGTATCATAGTATTACCAGGGTTGGAAGGGACCTAATAGATCATCAAGTCCAACCCCTACCACACAGCT
>JAOXOE010000001.1:69164089-69227357 GCA_028565055.1 Phoeniculus purpureus
TCAGTATCTCTGCTTTCTCTGTATCCTCTGTCTTCAGGGCACCCACCTCATTCAGCAGGGGGCCTACATTGCCTCTAATTTTAGTTTTACCTGCAATGTATTTGAAGAAGTCCTTTCAGTTGCCCTTGACCATTCTTGCAAAGTTTAATCCCAAGAAGGCCTTGGCTTTCCTAGTTGCATCCCTACATTCTCTCAGCAGAGGCTTATAATCACCCCCAGTGGCCATCTCCTCCTTCCATGACCTATAGACTTACTTCTTCTTCAGTTTCCCCAGCAGCTCCCTGTTTAACCACACTGGTCTTCTGGCTCCCTTCCTTGACTTCCTTCCTGTTGGAATGCTCTTGTCTTGTGCTTCAAAGAAGTGGTGTTTGAATGTTAACTGGCTATCTTGGGCCCCTTTACCTGCCAGCACCCTGTCCATGGGATTTCCTCTAGCAATTGCTTGAAAAGGCCAAAGTTGGCCCTCCTGAAGTCCAAGGTTGCGATTCTGCTGGGTATTCTGTTCTCAGCAAATTTTGTCTGAAATACAGACAGGACAGCAAAAAGGGCTACAGTTGGAAGTCTGATCTCTTTGGGGTCTCTGCAGTAAACACTTTATACTGCAAAGAGATGCTCATTAATGTCGATGATGATTTTCCAGACCAGTCCTTCTGGTATTGCAAAAAAATAGAGTCATGCCATTGGGCACCAGATGTAGTTTTAAGCCCAGACTACAGTGTGAGAAGCCTCTAAATCAAGAAGAGAAATATTCTGCCCTTTGTACATGGCCAAGATGAATAGCAATGGCAATTAACAAGCTACCATATGTTCCATTCCAAAGTGAGGAATAACGTCTGTTATTCATTATTCACTTTATTTACTAATAATGATACAGTACGTATTAGTAGCAAGGGGACATGGTAACTCATCATCATCTTCAAACACTTGTCTGGAGGTTCTGGCAGGGGAGCACAGCTACCATATATACCTTTGACCGATGAATGGCATATGTCTATCAAGAATTGCTGTCTTCTTTCACTGAGCTTCAAGAGAGACACACATGGAAGTGTGAGACAGGAAGGGGACACCTGCTTACTCATCCAGATCAGCCAAATCCACTCCGGCAATTAATGGGGCCACAGATGTTGCAGCCAGATTGCAGTTGCGTACAAGCCAGATCACCACATCCAACTTATGATTCAGTATGAAAGCACATCTCAGAGGGCTGAGCTCATGCTACATCATTTAATGGCAACAAAAGATAACTTCTGGGTGTCAGTATTCTTCCTTAGAAACCTCCTTTAGACTTCATTTTGATTCCTGGCCATAAAGTTGTCAAAGAATTTCTGCGCCAACGCCGCTCAGGACAGGTATGGCAAGGCACTGTTGAGAAAGAACTGCAAGCCCTCTAGCAGAACTGCGTGGAAAAGAAGATACACAGCACCTGTCCAATTTCAACCGAAGTTAAGCACTGCTCCTCAGTCCTACATTTTCATGGTTGTCAGATTTCCCAAAACAAAACTTTTTGAAACAAACCACCTAGCATGTCCTAACATTGTGAGTAGGAGACCCGATAGGTGTGTGAGGCACTAAAAATGCAAATGCAGACTACGG
Organism: Phoeniculus purpureus; assembly: GCA_028565055.1. Lineage (NCBI taxonomy): Eukaryota > Metazoa > Chordata > Aves > Bucerotiformes > Phoeniculidae > Phoeniculus > Phoeniculus purpureus. The sequence goes on from JAOXOE010000001.1 coordinate 69,165,683, forward strand.
TGTCAATCCGAACTGCCATGCTAGGCCAAGCTTATTTTATTACATACATTCTGCATCCTAAGTACTACTATGTTCATAATGTAAACATTAAGCATACAGAGTTAAAATTCAAGGCCACAATATTTATGATTGTCCCTTTTTTGTGTCTTTGGTTGGCCGAGATCAACTCGTAGTGTATAAATGCATAAGTTATATAATAATTATATAAAAAGGAAAAAAAAAATAACATTGACTTGTATACTTCATTCTGACAAACGCACAGCGTTCGCGACTCCATAAAGAAAAACTGGCGCCCGCCTAACAAAAATACTTAGGGGATTTCTGATTTTGGCAGTCAGGGGTTGTCTCTTGCTTTAACCGATAGAGAACAAACTCCCTTCATAATGATGAGGTTCTAACTGGTAGTTTTTAAATATCAGACACAATTCCAGTTTTACTTTTTTTTTTTAAGAGATGCATATTCTAGTTTCTGAATTCTTCTGCTTTTCCTGTTTTCCACCTTTTTTATTACTACATAAACAAGTCTGTTCCTCCTGTAATACTGGGAATGGTATTGATACTGAGCAATACGTATCACAAGTCCAAACAAGTGTTTCTTCGTAGTCTCAACACTAATAAGTTTTCAGTCTTTTCGTTCTCTATTGATGAAAAGTTTCTTTTCTTTCATCCTCACCACCTTCATCCTTCTCTTTCTCCTTTCCGCTTTCTCTGCCAGGTGCAGGCTTCAGATCTACAATCATGCGCTTGCCCTTCAGCACATTCTCGTTTCCAATGTTTGGCTCAGGGTTCCTGTAATGTTGTCAAGGATTCTTAGAGTTTGAGTTGTCTTCACAGTTTGAGTAGCTGATAACACTTTCATGAATGGAACACATTTGATTTTAATTTAAACAATGCTGTCACATTCTAAATCAATTCCCACTCTAAAGCAGTCTCTTTTGTTGATATGTTTCTGGTTTTTAAATACAAGTAGGCTTTATTCCTTTTCTCCTCTTTTCCCCACTCTTCTGATATGATTCGTATATTGTATGTTAGGTCACTATAGACTTATCCTTATATTGCTGTAGTATAGTCCCAGTTTTGCACTAACAAGATATCAAACTTTACACATAAGCTTATCAACTTTTTAAGACCACTAGCCTTCGTAGGTTTTCCTCATCATTTCATGCTTTTACCTACAATAGTCTCTTGTTGTTTGGTCCACTGAGTCGATGCCCATATACATTACATTTTAGTATCTTAATACTTCTTGAATATCTCCTACTAAAGAGTCTCTTTGACATCTGTTTTTTTAATGTGTTTTTTTCCCAGCCAAACCTTCACTTGTCTCTAGGCACTTTTAATTCATGTACTCCACTAGAGTTCATTGCAATTCATCAGGGACTTTTGCAAGTCCCAGCGAGAAGTGTCTTTGCTTTTTCTGGTGTTTCTTTTTTACCCCACTTAGTAGTAGGTTCCAAGATGAGAAGGCATATGCGCAGCTGGCAGCCTAGTATTGGGGTAGATACCTCCAGTTGGTGAATTCCAGTATGGATTAGGGGCAGCGAAAAAGCTGGACGATGTTACGGGCAAAGCTGGGGGGTGAGGAGCTACAAAGTTCATCTTCTGAGGGTGCGCATGATAGGAGCTCATGTAGGGGAGGTCTGATGGGTATTTGTACATGGACGACTCTGGGGGATGAGGCTGTAGAGCCTGAGCGATTCCATGGAAATCAAATTTGTAGGCATAGCGCTTACCATGAACCTTAGTCATAATATTTTTGTCATAGTAGTAGCGAAGTGCACGGCTGAGCTTGTCATAGTTCATGTTAGGTTTGCTTTTCCGCTCCCCCCAGCGCCGCGCCACTTCATCAGGGTCAGTCATCTTGAACTCCCCATTGGTGCCCTCCCAGGTGATGCAGTTGGAGTTGGAGCTGTCGGAGAGGAGCTCCAGCAGGAACTGCCATAACTGTATTTGCCCACTCCCTGCAGGGGGAAACGAAATAGAAATGTCAGGACTAGTGACTAATAACGTTAAGGCATCAATTCTTCCAGGCTCTCACATAGGACCCTATTAGGAAATGTTGCAACATCGGTTCTCACTTCTTGCTCTTAACTAGCCCCTTTTCTCCCAGCCTTGTCTCACAAAGTTCTAAAGAGCAGAGATAATGGTAATGTGTCATGTTTTCCCTCATCTGAGTGGCAGAATGCCATTGCATAGAGACTTAATAGTTACCTAATGTCATTCATTGTAGACAATTGATGGGGAAATAATAAAGCACTCATTTAGGAAACTAATCTCTAAAGTTCAGGACAAACAGCTTTTGCTTGCGTAACATTTTGCTTGTTCTCACAGCATTATGTTGCAACTAAATGTTCTCTGCTGTGGAATAAGCCTACACAAAATGGAGAAGTTTAGAGAAAGCTGAGCTCATGCCAAACCATATCACCCATTTGCAGCATTTGGGGAAATGCAGAACGGAAACGTATTAGCTTGCTGTTGCACTGCATACAATCATAGGGCAAAATGTTTGCAAGAACAGTGAAAAGGTCCATAAAATAAAGTCTTGTCATCATTAGGTGTCAAATATGGTTAAATGGTTATTGAAGTAATGACTTAAAATGGTTTTGGTTTTTTTTTTTCTCACTCCTTTGCCAATTTCGTCATAAAAAGAAAATAGTCTGTTGTCAGCTTTGCAGAAGTGTGCTGCCCAGAGTTACAGGAACAAATTTTCACCATTTTAGGTAATTGAAAGTTGATTGATTTCAAAGGTCCTTGCCACTGATATTCATGTTAAAAGCTTAGCATTTCTTAATAAAGCAGCACTGAAGTGATGCAAAATACAGCTGAAGCAGCTTGCAAGGCAATCTGTTTCACAAGCACAGTGTCAGCAGAATTTGCCAACCCGCTTGTATGTGCTAACGTCTAAGTACATCTCTGACCAGGAATCGGTTGGGTTTCTGGGTTGGTTCTTTTCCAAACCAGATATGTGAGTATAATAAATAAGCTTTTCTTTAGAAAGCTTATAGCTGCAAATTATAGTATCAAGCTAGAGTAACATCTGAAATCCATTAGCAGTTTATACCTCAGTGCAACTGAAACCCATATTCATTTAAATTATATTTATCTAAACTATCCTTAATGAATTTCTTCTGTTCCATTAACATGCATTAGGTAAACAAACAAACAAAAGAATCCATGGCATGAGCAAGGCATGCAAGTTTTAGTACATGAAACATAACAAGAAGATTAGCCTTTTAAAATCAATAAACAGTTCAGCACTGGACAAAACACAAATTTTTGAATAAGCAATCCAACATATGTTCTAACATAAACACTTGCCTTTCAAATGTAATATATAGTCCTACGAAAATAAACGGTTGCTGTCAATTTCCTTTTAATGAGAATAATTCCACCAATTTGTAAACACACAAAACATGTTAAAGCACAGGAATGATGGTGTGTAGGAATTCCATACCCAAACGTTAATAAAGTATCTCAACCAGATCACGTTAGTGTCTTCAACAGGAATAAAGTCGACACTTGACAACATTGTAAAAGGAGGGCTTTATGAACAAGTTAAAGGGAGGTAAGCCCTTACTTCCAGTTAAGATCAGTGTCACCTGGCAACCCACTGCCTCAGGCCACTTGGAAACCCCTAGTCTTAATATTTTCTTAATTGCTTTCCTATGGCATGCAAAACTGTTTAGAAAGTGAGCTACTCTGGAACAGTGCTTGACGTCAATTGGGATAAAGTGAAAGGAAATCGATCATTATTTTGGCAATTTCATGCCTTGAAAAGCCATACAATGATTCTAAGAAACATCATAAGGCTGAGGAGACCTGCAACATGGGCAAGAAGCACTGTGCTCTACAGCTGTTAAAGCAAAGGCAAATAGGAAGTGGGACATACAATGCAAATCTGCTGTGGCAGATTGTGACATTGATTATGGCCAAAATGTGTCCTGTGGATTCAGACCAGCAACGGTGAAATCTGGAGTTCACAATCAGTGTTACTAACTCAACAAGCAGTTTCCTTGTATTTAGCTAAAACATGCTAAAAACCTTTACCCACAATGTGCCCTGTTTCCTCTTTCTTAAAGTGAGTGAACCATTTTGAAGTGTTTAGCTCAATTATTCTTTGCAAACAGATTATGTTTTCCTGTTTTTTCCCATAAATTTTTTTTGGGTTATTCATCCTGAAAATTTGCATTTGTGAAGGTCAGTGTGGCATTGCAGTGTGGTTTAACAGAGTCTGGGACATGTATGATGCAGAGCAGTAGAAACTCATGCCCTTTTGGAGGAGTACCTGGATGCCAGGTGTGATAGCTTACAGAAGTTTAAAAAATCCTGTTGTTTAGGCAACTAAAGCGAACTCCTACTGACACGAGTTGTTCAAATACCTCTAATAAGATATTTGACTGGCTGAATGTAACCATGTAATCTAGGAAGATTTGAATAGCTGTCTATGGAGAGTAGTATTAACTACGTATCCTAATAATCATAAATAATGAATATCCTGGCTAACAAAGAACCTAGCTCATATCTGGACATCTACATTAAGATTCAAGAGTTTACATTCTTATCTGGAGACCTCAGTCCCACCCTTGCATGATTTAGAAAACTAATCCTTCAGCACATTGTGCATCATCAGCTCAAACTGAATCATATTGAAGAGTGGTAAAACTGGCCACATTGCCTTCCATGTCTGGCCTTAAAGCTGACATGGGGACACAAGCAGTGAAGAAAAATCCATCTAAAGCAACAGATTCCCTTCTCACCTGGATTTGCAAGTCGGCTGCTGGTTGGTCCAAGAATCTGATATGGATCTACAAAATTGTGAAAGAAAGTTAAAATCATGTAACAATTATAGCAAACATTTTAGGTATTATTTTTCAACCTTGTAAGAGGTAGTGTATACTGGTTGATGGGACAGCAGTTCCAGCACTGGGGAAAGTGGTTCATTTCTCTACAAGAAAGCTGGGGAGGGACTTTTTACAAGGGCTTCTAGTGACGGGGTGAGAGGTAACAGTTTAAACCGAATGAAGGAGTAAATTCCTTCTATGAGAGTAGTGAGACACTGGAACAAGTTGTCCAGGGAAGCTGTGGATGCTCCATCAGTGAAAGTGTTCAAGGTCAAGTTGGATTTGAGCTTTGAGCAATCCGGTCTACTGGGAGATGCCCCTGCCTAGGTCCTTTCCAACCGAACCATTCTATGATTCTGTGACACAGAAAGGTACTGGAGTGAGAGTACCATCTGCAAAGGATGAGGATTTGTGAGGGTGCAATTGTTTTCCCCATGCCACTGCTCTTTCTGTGACAAAAGAGCTTCCAGAAGAGCTCTGACAGTGCATGACTGAACCTGGCCAATGTGGCTGGGTCAGTCCTTATTTGTCACTGGAAGCCTGCAAGGGATCCCCTGTGCTGACCTCAAAACTAGGGTTTTCAGAAGAGCGTGTGTCAGCCACACAATTCTTATAGTATCTAAATGTTTTCCTCAAGGGATTCCTTCTGGAAATTAAAACTTATTTTATCTTGAAATGCAACAGGAAATAGAGTAGGCTGTGATGAAAGTACAAAAGCCAAAGTAATAGGCTGCAAGCACAGCCCAGATCCCCTCACTGAACAACCCTGTCACTGGGCTGCCTCATCACCAGACATCTGCTCTCAAATGGCTGCCAGTTTTACAGCCAAGAAGATAATCAGGTTACATTCCTTGCACATTTAAATAATCTGTGCAGCTCACACACAGCCATTAAATGGCACTAAAGACTCACATAAATCCTCAGTATATTTATTGTAAGATTCTCATGGTTGGGAGGCCAGACGAGATAAAAAGCTATTTGGGCAAAAGGCAGTATAACACTTCCCAGGCAGCATGCATACGAGTTACTGAGATGCAGTCATGCACACAATCTTATTTAGCTATAACAAAAGGTGGAATAATGATTTGACATCCATGTGATAAAACCAGTCTTCTGCACGGAGAATTGCCTCCACATCTCTTTTGTAGGAGGAGCAGCTGAGGGATCTAGGGCTTTCTGAAGAAAAGGAAGCTGAGAAGAGACTTATCACTTTCTACAACTACCTGAAAGTGTGTTGTCTACAACTACCTGAAAGAGAAGTGGGTGTTCGTCTCTTCTCACAAGTAACAAGTGATAAGACAAGAGGAAATGCCCTCAAAGTATGCCATGGAAAGTTTAGGTTTGGCATTACCAAAAATTTCTTTATTGAAAGAGTCTTAAAATATTAGAACAGGCTGCCCAGGGAGGTGGTTGAATTGCCAATCCTAGACGCGTTTAAAAGTCATGTAGATACGGAGTTTAGATACATGGTTTAGTGATGAGCTTGAATTAACTATACCATTACTATAGTTAATGGTTGGACTGCAATTCCATGACTCTATTTTCTGCATCTACCCTTTTGATGTTAAAAAAGCGCCATAACTGACTCAGAATCTCTACAGTGCTTTCTAGCTACTGTTGATATCACAATAAGGGATTAGGTCCTATCCCACAGATTAGCTGCTTTGAAATATAACATGCACACATTTTGTAAAACCACTAGTCTACAGGCTCATGAACTTCTACTTTCTCTTCAAATTCCAAACAGACTGAGAACCCTTCCAATTTTCCTGTTTAATTTCAAAAGCTTAATTCGAATAGGTCTCTGTATGCTGTAATCCATTCTCATTTCTTTGCCGTTCATTTAGGTCCCTTCCAATTCCTGATGTTCTGTAATTTACAAATACATTCCAGCTACAGTGGAGTTTATTTTTTGACATACTTACCTTCTACTTTTGTACCCAAATTGTGCAAAGGTTCTTTGTTTATCAGGTTTTTTACTCTGCCATTAAATATTACTAGACGCAATTCTCAATGGCTAGCGTTCATCCAGATCCAGCTGTAGAGGCAACTCATACATGTCTAGGGATTTAGTGGTCACCAACTGCAGAGCACCATTAATGGTCTGAATCAGATGTTGCAATTGGCTTCTGGTCAGTAGGTAGGAACTCTCCTTCTTATGATGTTCAACAAAACCCTTCACACCCAAGCATAATTCAAACAAAATGACACCCACCTAACTGAGGACGCTGGTCTTCTGTTTTGGGAACTGTTGAGGATGATGGCTGAGTAGCTGAAAACGGAAAAACCAATCTGATTATTTTTCCAGTTTGGAAGCTGGTCTCCAAACCTGTGATAGATAAATCACAGGCCTGAGACTCCCAGGTCACCACTTGATGATCCTGCTCATTGCTTGATGATCACAGTAAGATTTAGCTTTATAAGACTATATGGTCATAGGTTTGATGAAGCCTGAATTCAAGGAGGGATATGGCTGTCTCAGTCACCCAACCCAGTATTACCTATACACAGCTAACAGGCTTTCCATCCAAGGCACAGGTAAAAAGCCTCCAGTGCTGACTGCTGAGGTAATTCCTATCTGTTCACTTCAGTCTATCCAGGTTGCACCCAAAGGCTAGACATATGCAGATGCTTTTACCTTTTGACTGAGGACTGGGATGGGTGTGACTTGTCCATGCTGATCTCCTGGCTTGCTCATAAGGCAAATCTGCAAAGATAAAAGACCCTGATACATGAGTCTATAGTATAAAGTGTTTATGTCCATAATGGGTACACTTCAAGGGCACTCATGGATTGGAAAAACTACTGAAATTATTCTCCTTATCAGAACACTTATCCTCTTCACTGTCTCCAAAACTAACAGTATCACATTATCCTCTATAGCTCTTTAGAGGTGCCTATTGTTGTTATGTCTGGACTGCATCAAAATAGCTGGTACATACACTCTGTAAAGTCCATAATTTTCAAAAGCTCACAGTACTTCTTTTAAAACCTTTCTTCAACTCAGGATACCAAGGGATTATGCACATTGCATGTCATGGACAATTTATGCTACAGTCTTGCAGGAAGAGTCCTCCAAGAGGTCGCAGCTCAGGCTGAGCATAAACTGTGCACCATTCTCTCCCAGTCTCAGCATGTAACAGTATTTTCATTTAAAAACATAGACTGTAGTTGATTTCATATGCCATTCTTTGCTAGGCTGTTGCTGTTATGCTTTGAGATTAATCAAACCCTGTAATGTGAGTTTGCGAGTTCCCTCTTCTGGTGTCTGGTCATAGGCAGAGATAGGTGAGACTTTGGTTTTGCCTGTTGGAGATTCCACTAAACCACTGTTGTTTGTGTTTGCACTAGCTCTCATTACCATCACTTTATTGTGCTCTCTCCATATTATTCCTCATGCCTGCAAGCACTCTCTTCATCAGGCACACTCCCTGGCCTGCTGCCAAAATCAAGAGCCTTATGTAGCTTGCTCAGGATCTCTGGAAGGTAGAAGCATCATACTGGTCGTACTAGGTTGGTATAATTGATTTGCTTCTTAACAGTGCCTGTGTGTTACTTTAGGATTGATGTTTGGAACTGAAAGCAATTAGGAAGTAATGGAAGTCATAGAGTGGTTCTGTGCAAAACAGATGTATCTCTGTCCATTTCCAAGAACTGTGAGCAGAAGTATTGAATGGAAATAAAGTGTAATATGAAAGTCATAACCAAATTGCCTTTAATTTATTTAGTCTGTTTGGCTACAGGAGCAGACTGGCACTACTGGCACCATCGTCTCTTGGACTCCTACACCTCAAAAACTGTGCTTTTTCTGAGACACAGTTTATCTTTGCATTGCACTTGAATACTAGGGGATCTTTTATCCCTGGTTCATTGAGAACTATTTCATAGTCTTGTAGTTCTGAAACTCAGACAAAATGAATTGTACAAATGCTCATGTCTGAGCAGAATACTGGTGTACACGTGAATCACTGTAGCATGCAGATGTTTTGGCCAGGTTGAGAATGACACTGCTATTGACTGTTGTAGATAGTGACATGTCATGACCTGAAGCCTTTATCACCTGGCAAAAAAAAAGAGCTCAGTATTCTGGTAATGTTTTCAGGGAGTTCCAAGTTCTGTTGCATAGAGTGGGACAGGGTTCAGATATAGTTTGCTTGCATGTATTTTGTCTGGTCTTGCCTTGCCTGGCCAGTTATCTACCTCCCTGGCAGCCTTGCCAGAGAATTTTGGATGACATAAGGAACCTATTTTTTTCCCCTCACTTCTTCCATTTCCTAACCAGACTGAAAGACTACAGACAAGTAGGGGAGAAAGATCACATAGATGGTATGTTTGTGTCATCAGGCTGTGAAACTCATGCCTCTCGTCTTCTCTCCCTCTCCTCCCTTGCATGAGTGGCACTTGCAGCCTTGAAACATATTTGATGTAAATGGAATACTCTGAGAAAACCCTTGCCTTTTAACTCAACACATCAGAAGGCTACGCCCTCTCCATTAAAAGAAAATTCCAGTCACCAGCCTTTCTTGAAATAGCACAGAATTCCAACTTGATTATTAGTTCAGTGTCGTGTTTTGATAAACACGTTGCTATCCTAGATAAGCAGATCTGTTCTTATTCATGAGTTATTAGTACAACATGTCCTTATCGTGGACAGATCTCTGATGGGAATGCGCCTGTTAGATGAGACATGGACAAACTCATATTATTTCTTTCTGAGCTCCTGGTAGTTTCATTGTATTAACTTCAGCTTGCTGAAACCTCCTGTTCTGTTGTAAAGGTGACTAAAGGAATACGCCTTTATCATTGCAGTTACTACAAGCCCTGCTTATTTCCTATTTTCTATTGTAATGCCTTAACAATGGCAATGCTTAATTACTTTCTCTAGATTTGCACCCCAGGATTTGGCTAATTTCCCTTTAACTTTATTTATTCCCCTTCATTTTTGACCTTTTTCTTGTCATCAAGTGATTGTCCCCAGGGTTTGTTATTTCTTTCACATGAAGGGCACTTCATTATGGAAAAGCTTCTTTGCAGCCTAGTTGAAATCTGACATTTAGAGGGAAAGTAATGGAATAAGCCAACAAAATCTTTCTTGAGAAAAACATTGAATTTTTGAAAAAAGCCATCTTGTTTGGAATGAAAATTCTGAGTTCAGAGAAGTTTGTGAACTTTTAATTGTAAAAGGAGAAATAAAATAATACTTTTAAAATCATCTGACAGTTTGTCGCAGGAAACATTTGGTTAGGATACGCTGGCTTACAGCAAAGAATAAAAACAGCCCATAGCCAAACTACAGCTCCCACAAGTAACTGTGTAAACACAGAAATATGTTGATATAAACTGTTTTGTTTCATGTCACTGTAAAAGTGATTTAGATAAAAATGCTGAAAACAAGCAGTTCACCATGTGGGTTTTTTAAAGCCTTTTACTTCAGAAAGAATTAACATTCTGTTTTTCCATCAAAAGTCAGAACAGAACAAATATTGAAATCATAGCACTCCCATGGGATAAAAAGCCCTAGGTTTTGTTCAAGCCCATTGGAAACATACACATAAAATACTAATTTTTCACAGCAGACTCATTCCAGACTTTGCATGAAATCCTCTCAGTTGACATAGTTTTGTCCTGCAAGACACTCAGGTCCTTCTGGTCCCATGTTACACGTTCTTTTTTGTTGGAAACCACTCAGAAGTTTGGGCATCCAGCATTACATTGCATGGTTGGCAATAGTTTCTATATATATCCCTTGTATTTTCACCTATATTTATGTCCACATTTGTCTGTGCCATTCAAGGCTCCCGGGAGCTCCTATAACCTGTGACCAAAAGGGCCATGCTTTAATGTTTAATGAAAATGTCTAATTAGGTTTTTTTAATATCTTTTCTTATAATACTGAGACTAAGCAGTTCTTCTTATTTTGATAATTATCTCATGTTTCCCTATCCTCAGACACTGAGTCAAACAATTTCAAACTTTTATATGTTTATACATGCTCAAAAGATTTTCCATATTCCCATGGCTTGCTCTAAGCGTCTTCTAATTCTGCAAATAGCCTTTTTGATAAGGGGCGATTCACAGAGTTTTCCATGCAAGGTTACAGTGCTGATGTATTTAATGGGATTTACCAAGTCAGATTTCCCATTCAATCATTCACTGTGTTTCTTCATATGTTTACTTTTTTCCACTTTGGCCAGCAACTACAGCAGTGACTTTCATTGTGCCATAAATAAATGCCTACGTTAAATTCTTCTTTCGTGAATGCGGACAGTTAATTCAAAACCAGCGAGATATGCAAACAACCTGTGTCTTACCAACCTGTATTTTCAGCTGTTAAAATATTGCCAGCTCATGTCTCCATAAATAAGGTTTCTGGGGGCCTAGGATTTCTTAGAGGAACCTCTGCTTTCAGGAGATGACAAAATCTTATATCACGTTGAAGTTTTACAGCAAATTTAATTGTTCCCTTTTTCGATTTATTAATAACTTCGGTTATCACAAGGAATGTTAAAGTACTCGTGACTTAAGATTATCTAGTCTTGGTAACGAGTTTATTAGCTAGGTCTTGATCTGGTTCTTACAATATGTTGATTTAACTTCAATTATAAATAGTTGCAGGGCACTTTGGCAAGTGGGTTTGATTATTTAATGGCCTGATTTCTGTTTTCTTATCTATCTTTTTTAACTATCAAATAAAAAATCTTTAGACATTCGTGTTATACATGTGTATATAGAATCATAGAATAGAGATTGTAAGGGACTTCTAAAGATCATCTAGTCCAATCGCCCTGCCACAGCCTAGACCAAGTCACACAGGAACATATCCAGGGGGGTTTTAAATGTTTCCAGTGAAGGAGACTACACAACTGCCCTGGGAAGCCTGTTCCAGTGCTCCATTACTCTCACTGTGAAGAATTTCCTTCTCATATTTATGTGGAACCTCCTATGTTCCAGCTTACACCCATTGTCCCTTGCCCTATCACCAGATGACACTGAGAAGAACCTGGCTCCATCCTCCTGACGCACACCCTTCACATATTTATAGACATTAATGAGGTCACCCCTCAGTCTCCTCTTCCCCAGGCTCAAGAGACCCAGCTCCCTCTGCCTTTCCTCATAAAGGTGGTGTTTTGCTTCCTTCATCATCTTCGTGGCTCTATACTGGACAGCCTCCAGAAGCTCCATGTCCTTGAACAGAGGGGCCCAGAACTGGACACAATACTCCACATTGGTCTCACTAGTGCAGAGTAGAGGGGGAGAAGAACATCTCTCGATCTGCTAACCAACCCCCTTTCTGATGCCCAGGATGTTGTTGGCCCTCTTGGGCACAAAAGCACATTCCTGGTTCATGGTCATCCTGCCGTCCACCAGGACCCCCAGGTCCCTTTCTCCTACACTGCTCTCTAACAAGTCAGTCCCCAACCTATACAGGTACCTGGGGTTATTCTTGCCCAGATGCAAGACTCTACACTTACCCTTGTTACACTTCTCTGCCCAGCTCTCCAGCCTGTCCAGGTCTCTCTGAATGGCCCCTCAGCCTGCTGGGGTGTTGGCGACACCACCCAGCTTTGTGTCATCAGCAGACTTGCTGGCAGTGCACCCTAATCCCTCATCCAAGTCATATAAAGCAGTTACTTGTATTTACTGTCCTAGAATATACTCTAGAGCACTGATAAAATATTTGGTATCAAAACCCCCTCAGGTTTTAATGGGAGACTATATAATTTCACAAGAGCCCAGTCAACTCAAATGGATGTCCCTTCAGAATACTTGTGTGTACATGTCTGGCTTAGTAATGGCTTTCTTTTAAATTTAGTATTTTGCTGTGATATAAAGAAAATGTTTGGCTTCACAGCAGTGTCCTCATCTTCTGTAATTATTCCCCTTAGCCTTTCACAAACTAGCATCCCTTCAGTATTTTCATGGACTTCAAACTTTTGAGCAATGAGAACTTTCTTACTTTTTGATTTTGCTTATGCAGTCTCACAAACTCGCAATCAGATGTTGTGAAGTTTGTTTGTCTCAAATAGAAGTGAAAATTGCATGTATCCTGCGTTTTTGGAGCACTTTGACTCAAAATACTTTAAATGGCACTATAAAAGAGGACATTCTTGTCTTGCTTTGGAGACGGAGATGAAGCCCACTGAGAAGTGACTGCATTGGGCCAACACATCAGAACCAGTGAATACAGCTCCTGTTCAGGCCTTCTCTGGTGCTTTAAACAGTAAATAGCATTGTGTCAAAGACAGAGATGTGTGGAAGAAACAGACTTATTAAACTCCTGTATTTAATTATCTCAAGACAATTATACAGACACAGACATACAGAAAATATATGTATGAAATATGTGTGTGTGCTCAAAACACAGTCTAATATTTACGAAAAGAGAGTTGAAGAGAAAGGATGAGGTAATTCAAGAGAGTAAATTCACAAGATCACAGCACATGATCATTGTTCATACCTGGCCTGGCTGTAATTCTTTGTGTTGCCTCTGGATAAACTGATGTGTTTGGAAAAATAAAAGTGGCACCTCCTAAGGAGAAAGAAGAAGACAGAACATCTAAAGATTCATTTACACAGTCCCTCAATCTACTGATATTTATCCTCTTGCTGTGTGTCTGAATGAAGACAATGCATAACTGGTTTCCATATTAGGACCTTTATAAATGCAAGTTAATTCTGATATGCTTTGCACCTCTATAAAGCCATTCAAATTACTGCTCAAAAATCTGTGCAAAATCTGTGAAGGGAGGAGACTCTCAAGTTCAGAAAATCCATTCTGACTCCCCCACAATCACCTCCACCTAGAGGAAGGAAATGAAAGGTCTTTGCCTTCTCTTCACTACAGTACGCATTTCCCAAACCGGTTCATGTATTCAACAGACACTGTAGGACTGAGTCTATCGGTATCTGTGGGAATCTTCTCACAGACTTTGGTCAGCGTTGGGTCAGCCCCTCAGAAATCTCATTCTCTTTACATAGTGAAAGAATTAGCAATTCTGAGTGTGAAATAGAAAATGGCATCTCACTTATGCAAGGCACAGAAATTGTTTTAACAACATCAACAGACTTCTAATAACCACCTTTAGGCACATGAAAAGGGTAATAAGGGTTTGTGCAATTGCTGCTGACTTCTAGGAGGACTTGTTTCTATCTCTTCTGGACTCCTTTGAACGTCTCACTCCAATGATCTTATGCCAACAAGAACAACTAATTTTCCATGTGCTGATTATCGGCATGATGTTAATCATAATCCCAATGACAGAAAGGCAGACAATCTCATTTTGTTTAAATAAGTTTCGAAATACAATTGTCAGTGCACATATAGAAAAAGATAACACACAGAACTGCTGAACAACACGTGGATAAATGTATGTGGAAACTGCCTGGCAAATTAGAATCTGCAAAGCCAGAGTCCATCTATTTTTAAAGGGGCTTAAGGCTTACTCCAAACTTAATCAAAGTAAATAGAATAATTTTGGTGGTGTTTGCAGCAGACCTACCGCCCACAGTAAGACATGAGGTCAAGTGGCAAACATCTAATCTGAGATAGAACTTTAATCACGATAATTTTGCTAGGAAACTCACTGGTATTTACCACAGTGAAAGACTAAATGAAATGTGAAAGAGGCATCGCAATCCAAGATTTCTTTGTTTACTCTTTTGCATTATCCTTTGTATTATCTTTTTCATTTCTCATAAAGAATTGTTATTTCTGGTCACTGTAGGTAACTAATACGTGATCAGGCATGATCAGGCAATATTCCAACTATCCCAAATCAGTACACCATATTGTGTGTGCAATTCCATGCCACCCTCTGTGCACAACTATTAGAGCAAGATAAAATTTATTCAGAATTATTTTAATAACTATTTTAAGTCATATCCTGAAAGACAGGATGTTTTGAGGCATGTATTGTGTTGCTGTCCTACTTACACTTAGTATTCCTCTGGGCCAAATTAACCCACTGGTCACTAACGATAAAAATCATTTTACATTCTGATCAAAGTAAGTGGAGTTTCAAGTTCAAGTCCCATATACCTAACAAATGCAATAAGCTAACTTCCTAAATAGCTATTTTATTGAATTATAGGATGTATACTGCATAGAAGAGGAGACAGTCCCCACTCACCAGAGCCCACAGCTCTTAGGCAGGCACTGAAGCACTTTTGAGCTCCACCAACCTCCTATATCCATGAAGTATATCTGACAGTACGAAGACAGAATGAGGAAAAAAAAGTCTTGAGAGATAAAGGCCCCAAACCTGAAGTTTATGCTATGTCAGGGACCCCGTTCTCATGCAGGACAGGAGAAATCATCACTAAGGAAATCAGTGTTACACCATCTGGGTCCTGTGTGATCTCTTTTTGCTGTGTGTCTGCACATAAAAGACACACACATATGCAGCAAGGAGAGGACATGCCCTGTCTCCCTCCTTGATTTACCGTTTCCACTTTCAGCAAGCGACCCATAAAAAGGAATCCTGTGCTTGTATAAGATGACCTATAGGAATGGGGGCAGTGCCAGCATTACCTGTGTTTCTAGCATGCATTAACCGTGGAGAGTTTTGTAAGGCCTTATCAACATCATCTGAAGTCAAATGTGGAAGAGGAGCTACAAAACAAAACAAAAAGCAACACCAAAATGAAAAAAAATTGTGAATTACTTTTTAAACCATATTTTCCCCTGACCGGATTGTTTGAACGTGAGTCTACCAACAGTTTCAGCCTGCAGTGCAGAGGGAGGAGTGTGTGCTACAGCTGAACACACGTGAACACTCGTTTATCCAGCACTCTGAATGCGTGTCTCTGGCTGATGGTTGCCAGTGTGCGCGTGGAGAAAACTGCACCGCACTGGTGTTGCAATGCTAGCTGGTTTTTTTGTGTAAAAACAACTTCTTTGAACTGAGGCAAACCTGCAAAATTTCCTTAAGCTTAGCTGAAAGCCCTCTAGCCAGGAATTTCCTGGTCCCTTCTTTCCCTTTGAAATGCTAGGCATGCACGACAAGTAATTTGCATTTGGACTTCAGGGACTGTTCCTTTTTTCCGTAACTTTACAGACCTTTTATTCAATTCAGTGAAATCTTCCTGATCCTATTCGTAGTAGAGAAAACTGTCCATAGAATCATGCCTGGAATTCACTTTATGAATCAGTGTTTGCACTCTTGTTTAGCATTCTCATTGTTAGAATGGAAAGAAATGAGTACGTGACCAGAAAAAACATTAGCACTGAATTCCTTATGATTTTATTCATGCAGTATGCTGGTGAATATGCTGGGTTTCAATTTGACTTTTATCTGAGATGGACATGGAAAAATAATCCCTAACTTTTCTTTGATGAACATGAGTGAAAGTAAACTGAAATTAATGGAAAACTTTCCATCAAACTCAAAAGATCAAGTTCCCTGTTGTGTTCTTAGGAACAGCAACATTTGCAACAGACACGTGAAAACCCAGCTTAATCTATCCACGCTATTAAATCTAAGATCCGTATCAACTACAGATTCATGGTAGCCACGACCAGAACGACAGAAAACCAGCTTACTCTCTCTGAGGTAGTGTAGGTGTGACAGGAGGATATCTGCATTATAGCTTGGGGTGAGCCTCTGGAAGTCATCTTTTGTCATTTTGCACAGCTCCTTCCCGTCGATGTTCTGGAACAACAAGATGTCCACGTCCGGGAGACCGTACTCCTTCACTGCCCATTCCAGCCACTGGCGTACGTGGTCTGTGCTCCATAACGTAGGATCTAGTGGTACCACAAAGCATAAAGTTACACAAAGAGGCAGGGAGTGACAATGTACTGGACCAGAGCAAAACAAATGTAAGCTGCAGCCAGACTGCAGAGACCTTAATTCTCTGTCTACTTACTGCTGGAAATATGTGAGGAATTAATTTGTTCTTTTGAGGGCCCTCTACCCTCAACAACTGTCTGTGAAAAACTATTAGGGCAGAGCTGTGAGCTCTGTTTATTACCAGCAAACCCTCCACAGTTGAGCTTTCTCCCATTTAGTTCTCCTCTCTTGTTATTTTTATACTTTATTATCCACGGATTCACACAGGTCCCAGTTCTAACAGCACTTGGTTGAATATGGATCTTTACTCAAGTGATGCTCCTACCCATGTCTGAAGCAATGTTTCTTGGGCATAGGCTAAGTAAGCACTCGCAGATTTCAGTAGTTACTTCACAAACTGGAGTGGCTCATATGAAAATATTATGTGCTTCCTTTCCCAGACTGTTGTGTTGTACTGGTGTGTATTGCTACACCTGTGTGGACTTTTACTTACAACCCGAAGTGTTGGCAAAAACCTCGGGGAAAAAAAACTAGTCCAGATTTTTAGCAAAACATAAGGCCAAATATCACGTGATTTTGCATGAATCCTTGATTTTTACTTAAGCTGTTTTTTGCCTCTACACTCCTTTTCTACATTTCTTTTATTCTACTTTTCAATACTCTTGACTTACAGTGAGCACCTATCGACGTGGACATCCTTAACGACCTGCAGTGCACATCCCCTTAATGGAAGACAGCTCCTACCATGAAAAATTTGTGGTTTTTGAAGTGAAAAGATTAAAGCTAAGGGAAAAGAAACTCCTTAAAAGTCTCTGCCCTCCAAACTAAATGAAACTGTGAGCCTAATACCATGAAGACTGCAAACACAGGACAAGTGGCTGTAGTCCATCACATGAAAGTCTGTAGAAGGGCTGGGAATTTAACAGGTTTTCTGTGGCTTAACTTTAGTGCCATTCTCTCTTTTAACTGTTGTTCAGGCTGGTCTGAAAAAGCAGAGACCTCTTTCCATGGGCGAAGAACTATCCAGTCTGTCATAGTGTTGCTCACACCCAGTCCTGCTATCCTTCACTCTTTAGTGCTTCTCTCATTTGATTCTTCTCTTGACATTTTAAGCCCTTGCAAGTCTGAGTATTTAATCTTCTGGAGCTTCCACAGCATTTATTCTCTGAAGTGTATCAAAAAAAGATGCAAAATAACCTCTCCATCTGGTATGAAATATGTAGCAAACCAGAGCAATGGAAGTATGGTGGTAAATCTGGGGTCTGGATGAGACTGTCCACACCTACAGCAGAGAACCCCAACAACTGCATTGTTTGGCTTGAAGTAAACAACCAAATAACAGGAAGTTTGCAAAAACATTTTGGTTATGTTTATTGTTTTTAAATTCTTCCTATTTCTGATATCTAAAGTTACCACAGCTGGAAATGTCAATATTGCTTTTCTGATTCCTAAACATTTCCATACGAGCTGCAAATCATCCATGCAGTAGTCAAACAAAACCAACTGGTTGTACCCATACATTTCTGCTAGGGACCTCAAAATAGCAAGGCTGTGACCATCGTATTCTTTCACAGACCTTCAGGAATACACTGAGAAAAAAGATCTTACTCAGCTAAACACACTAAATCAGTCAAAAAAAGCCCCAACCACCAAGGAAACAAGTACTTCAGAATAACATTCAAACAATGTGAATCTCAGTGTGGCCTCCTGCCAGCTAGAAGGACCCTTCTTTTTCAGTGCATCACTTCTATCCTCAGAATAAGAACTGTCAGTATAATTGCAGAGGTTTCTGCAACATATTTGTCCACAGGTGTCTTGACAAATAACTGAAATAATCACAGCTTGCAAAATTAGCCACAGTTACTACTCTTGCATATCTTATCAACTGAAAAACTGCAAGAATATTAAGCAACACAGCAGCAGCAGCAGCAATGTTTCAGATAGACACGTCTCTGCTGGAGAGGAACTAGAAGTAAAGCATATCCTTATCTATGCAGCCTGCAGATGTAGTATGCAGTGGTGTATGAGCGCCCACATGTCATGATGATCTAATGCTTTGACTTCAGAAATAGGCATGTTAATCATTCTGCAAACAGAGACAACAAACCTTCCAGTAGAGGTTTCTTGGGAGGGCAAGGCACACAGGAGTGAATGCCTTCTTGTTCAATTAACTGCTGAATCCCACAATCGAGCTTGCCAACAGTAACCAAGAATTTCTCAATTGTGCTCTCACATTGCAGTAAAGTTGCTGGTTTGCTTATTAAAATGTTTTACACTGCCCAAACTGAAGGACTGATCTTGATAAATGCTTTTGGTGTGCTGTTTGATTATCCTATAAGCTACTGTGTTTTGAGCACGCTGAGGGCTAGACTGCATTCGTTACTTGCAGAAATATCTTGTAGTACGAATCTTTCTCCCACCTCCACACTCTGCACCCAGCTAGCCCATGGCGTTAGGAAATGGAGTAGCTCTTCAGTTTGCCCAGTTTAGGGTGAAACACTCCAAAAGGAGCTAGAGAATACACATAAGACCTGGGTGCCTCTAATCATCCAATTCTGCTGCTGAAATGGGAGGAACAGGTTGAAGCTTTGTTCGCTTAATAACCCTGGCTCTTTTCTACCCGATCGCCACTTTTCTCCAAATCTTCTTAAATAATGTTAGTAAACCTAGTGGAAATGCAATTTTGTACTTAAAATTTTTGTATAGAAGGTCTAACCTGCTGGCACAATGACTCTTCGTTCATTGGTAGTCATATTTGGGGGTGGAACATGCTTCTCTTCCATGTAGTTTCCATAGTTCATCCCAACATTGTCTGAGCTGCTAACCATTTTCCCTCCTTTTGCCATGCTGCAGTCATCAGGAGAATTCCTAGACAGAGAACAGAGGCGCATTCCTATTATTATTCCAGTGTCTACCTGTATCTTCAGTTAAATAACATGGAAAAAATAAGATTCAAGCACCAGGGCCCCAACCCCTGTCGCTGCAAAACTCAGTACCGCCCACCCAATGACTCTGCTGATGCCTTCAGTGTCTCAGGAATATTGACCAGCACTTACACGTCTCCAAACGTCTAAACACTAACAATTTATTCGCAGAGACTGTGCTATAATGGAGGCTTGCTGTTGAACTGATGGAGCCTGACAGCTGCGAGTAGCTACAGCTCTCTCCAAACATCTCACAGACAACTCAGCAAACACAGAGATGCACTTAAAGCACGTTGCTGAGGGAAAACTCTTATTAGTTGTCACTGTCCAAGCTTTGGACATCTTCTCATCTCACTGCTGTCACTGTTTCATGTGGGCCACGCTCAGTAGCACTTTGTCATGCAATGTAGGCACACTTCTACATATGGCTTACAGAAAAGGAACCTTTGCCAAAGCCATGATTCAAAATACCACACACATGACTGGAAAAACCTTTCAGCTCCTGAATCGCACAGTCTCCATGGTACTGTAGTCGAGAAATTGAAATCTGCAGAGGATCTGCAACCAGACACCTCTTTAATTTTGGCTTTGCTTTCTGAATGGAGTCTTTAGGTTTAACATTCCACAGGGAGGTCCCTAATGGCATTTTAATTGCATCACAGTTTTCTTTCTGGCAGACACAGACATATCTGTCCCCTAATTTAATGCCTACAACATGTTTAATCAGAGAGAGAAAAATTGTTGTAAAAATCAAAATACAAGACAGAACCCTAGGAAATACCTTTAAATGTACAGAGGCTGTTTGGCAAGGAAAGCAGGGTGTCAGTTGGGGCTTGGTTTCTTTAGTGATACTACATTACTGCAAGCTTTCTTTTAGTCTGGCTCTTTAACTCCTGAAACTGTGCTGTGGTCTTACAAAACCAGCTGGAAGTGGTGATGCTTCATTTTGGTTCCTTGCAAACCAATAAATTTCAGTCCAAAGAACCAAGAAACCCTCTAAGACATGGATTCCTGGGAACATGCTTTAGGATCTGTCCCTGCCACCCAAAATGTTTTTCACTCACAGACTATAGCTCGCCCCAGCTTGGAAACCCCAGCTCTTGCTACAGGTGTTGGGCAGCAATGTCACTGGAAGCCAACCAGTGGTCAGAACACAGGTGCTTTCCCAAAAAAGTTTTGCTACTGTCTGAGGACAAAAGAAGAAAAACAATACACTGTTTGTACCAGTGCTCCTCAACATCCATCACATTGATGTTAAATATATGCATGTTAAAAAATAAATATATGCATGTTATATACCAAATGTACATCTTAAGTATACCGGGTTTTTTTCTACACAGTGTTGCTACTAATTTTCTCATGTTGTGGTAATGTGTATGTTAAAAAAGAAATAACTGAGAATTACTTTTGGTATAAATTAATACGTAATATTACTGTTTAGCACCGATAGGTAATATGTGATACTAGTTTTATAACTAATATATTATACAATATCACAGAAACCATTCAATAGGTACTGTCACTTCAGGAGAAGGAACAGGGTCTTGGATGTTGCCCAGGAATTATTTGCCTCACATTGCTTTTTCAGGAATAAAATATCCTAAGTGCCACATAGCGTACTACGTATGAAATCTGCCTTGTCTAAAGGTCTTACAACTGCCTTGTCAGCCACAGGGCAGAACCATAACCACAAGGGAAGATACAGTCAGCACACAGTCTTGCTTGTCTTAGGGTGGTGGTGAATTTAGCCTTTCCTCTTAGAACCACAATACCTGCACATTATTGTCTCAGATTTAACTTTTCCATCCCACTACATGCTTCTAAATAGAATTCTGGAATGCATTTTATTTCTGCCTAAACAGAGCTGAGCAAAGCAAAGTGACTTTTTCTTTCAGACATAAACATGCTGAAAGAGCTTTTGTGATGATGGCTGGCTTTTTCTGTTTAGGGTTAACAAATACAACTGACATGGTGAGTCTGAATACTAGAACTATCATCTAACTCCCAGCCCTATACTTGTGCAGATGCTCACTCAGAACCCCAACATCAGTGACGTTACAAAGGCAAAAGAAAGAACAATTTGGCCCATTCACTGACCTTGCAGAGATGTTTCTGGAAAACAGAGAGCTAGAAGCATCCTTTAGCACAACTGGGAGAGTTTCTTTATTTTGGTTTTTGCTAAAATGTAACTTGGAACATCGGGGCATCAAAGTCTTGCTGCTGACATGAAATACCGCATCGCTATTAGCCTACAACACTTCTACGGGCAATCGTGCACTAAAAACTCTCTTGTAAACACTGCACAATAAATGATGTGAAAGATCCCATAGTAGCACACAGCTCTTGGCAATCTGACAGGGCTTCTGAGCTGGTTTTTTGATCCAAATACAAAGAGATGGGGGTGAGGAAGGCGATCACAAATAAGTCATAACTTCTTATTAAAATCCAGAAGCAGACGATCAAGGGTTTTGTCCTGTTAGCTTACTGGGTGGACAAGCACATCCCCTAGTTCAACAAAACTTCTAAGACCATACTTAATGTCAAGCATGTGAGCAGCTCAATGGAAGCTAACAGGACTACTTCAAGTTGAGCTTATGCATGCCACTGAAGCAAAGCTTAATTAAATGGCTGGAACGGCCCTCTGTGGTATAAAACTTAAAATGCAAGTAGAAAGTAGTATTTTGAGTGCCCAGAACAACAAGTCGGTGATTGTTTGCAAGGGACCTTTTTCAGAACTTTCTGTAAGTCTGCTTTATTTCTCAACCACCAGGGGAGCAGGGGCAGTGGAAAAGTAGCTTTCAGAAAGCGTGCCCAGTGTGAAGGGCGCAGCATTGCAGTGATTCATCCCCTGCTCCAGGTCTGAAATGAAACTCAAGTTGTTTTTCTTCACAGCTGCATGTTTATTTTTACCCTTTGTAAGTATACTGTGTTACAGCTGGAATTTAAAAAAAAAAGAACCCAAATTAAAAAGGGAAGACTACAATCAAGGTACCCAAGAGCATTTTGTGCAGTCCTAAGTGGACTCGGCTCTCTTTGCTGATACGTGCCTGTTGAAAGAAGTATTTCTCCATGGGTCCTTGGGCCTCGAAGCCTCATCTTTATTCAGGATTACTTATGATCAACCTGATTTTATGGTTAAATTTAGGGCCCACTCATACTGAAACAGATTGGAGTTTTGCCAGCCAGCAGATGAAAGTAGATGCAAGTTCATAAATACATTTTTTTCCTCCTCACTGCGCTACTGGTTTCCCCACGTGGCATTAAACACCTGTGTTACGATAAAATGCAAGGTGTCAGAGTAACACAGATTAGGAATTAGCAAAATTGTATGGGATGTCTGTGACAGTCTCATAATACAAACCTTTCTGACTAATATTTCTGAATTTCAAAGGTAAATAAGAAAGGCTATATTGTCCCAAATATCTACATATCTTTATAAGTGTAATTAATAACCACATCTTGGGTAACTTGAGGCTGCTTAGAGAAATGTGTCTCAGGAGAGTAGAGTGGTTTAACAATAACAGTGAAGACTTTTCTTGCATGGTCTCCATCTGGCTGCTCAGAAGATATGCTGAACTACCACACGAACTCTTCTTCCATAAAGTTCTCTGGTGAACAAACCATGACACTGGCTTATAGGACACAGATCTGTCTCCTCTCTTGTTTTGTAATGCCAGTGATCTGAGAAATAGGGGAACAGCTCCAGTAAAGCTGTGGTGTCCCCACCCTATCCTTACAAACAAGAGGGAGAGCTTCACCGAGCCAAGTCCCTCAAAATCTAGGCTGACATATGTAAGTGTATATTTAGCTAAAATGACATCATGTAAAGGTCAGCTCATCCTGAGTGTATTGCAAAGCGTGGTCATGCTCATCTTCATTCAATGCAACTACTCAAGCTGTAGTGAATTTTGTCAGTGCTTTGCGTGCACCCAAACGGTTTGTCACTAAAAAAGTAGCCCATGAAATAAAAAAACCTTCCCTCTTTGGGGTACACTGCAGCTTCTTAAAGCACAATCGATATCAGTTCTAAGGGTTATACAGCTGCAGCCTTAAACTCTCTTCCCTGTCCCTCACTACATCCTTTTTATCTTCACAAATGAATGGAATTCAGATCTGCTAAGACCTGCCACATCAGTGACATGCAAAGAGGTGTCCATAGCACAAGTCCCTTTGGGCCTCTCTTTGGCAGCAATCACTGGGAACAACTTACTTTCCTTGGTGAGAAGCAGCCCATGCTTACCAGACAGCGGACAGAGAGTGTGGCTGCACAAAGAGCTTTGCAAAGCCCCAAGGATTTGTTCTCCAGCTCCAGTGGTGATCTGGATGGGTGTTAAGTGAGACTCAGCTTTCAGTAATAATATCAAAGGCTCCAATGGTTGCTTTGACAGTGCTCTGATTCCACCATGCACACTCCACCTAGCATCACAGCTGGATACAGCTGGCTGGCTTCTAGGGTACCTCAGGCCAAGTCCTGCAACTGCACCAAGGCCTCTGCTCCTGTGTAAATACCTGACCTTAAATCGCCTGACCACACTCAGCCTGCTGAAAGAAAAACAGTAGTTTCGTTTTCCCTTTCAAGGCTTCTTGTGAAAGCGGTGCAAAATTCTCTGCAGAGGACTCCAGCATGACACAGGCATTAAACCACCAGAAAACGCATGAAGATTGAATTATCCCTGGGCTGCTCACACAGGCTCACACAACTGCTTAGAGAACTGGGCTGGGAGCTGCTTCTCCAGCAAGTATGCAAAGAAGTAAATAAATGGATGGGTGAGTGAGTAACTCAGTGCTCACCTATAACATCCACTCTCCCACCCATGTAGGGCATCTGCGTGAAGGCAGTGCTTGCCCACAGCAAAGGGAATGGGTGGGCTGGGAGAGAGCTGCTGAGCAATGTGAGGAGGGAAGCCCCTCTGGACCTGTGCTGTCAGCTTTAGCCAATGCTGAAAACACCAGGACAGTCTATAAATAGTCTATAAGGTGAGTGTTGAAAGCAGTCCTACAAACACATAAGCATTTCCTAAAAATACAAATGGAAAGAAAGAAAAAAAGGAAACTGAAGTACTCAGTGAGCCATGCAGTCATGGAAGTGCTGCATTGCTCCACACGCAGCTATTACAGGGGCCACCAAAACAGACTTCAGCGGCCAGAACAGGTTTCAGAGTGGCTTGGACTGGGGCAGCCCCATGCTAACGCTCCCACAGCATCCAAAACAGGGGCAGACACTGCTGTAAAGGGTACCCCATGCTCAGCAGGGGCTCAGGGCTGGATTAGGCCAGCCCAGAGATCATCAGAGATGCCAGTTCCTTCCAATAACAAAAGGAGAAAGAAAACACCACAAGCCAACACATGCAGCGTTGATGGCTCTTTGTGAAGCAAAACAGAAGACGCTTGTTTATTGGGTTGTATGTAGGCAGCAGACATTCATTTTCAATTAAACAATAACTTTTGCTAATTGAAATAATTCTTTTTTTTTTTTTAAATTGCCCCCACTGTCTTGCAGTCCACAGCTGCTTCAAGCCTTAAGGCCATCAGGGCAAATGAAGGCAGTCAGCGTCTGGCTCACGAGAGGCCAGTCAGGCTATAAATATTACCAGCCCCACTCTTCGTGCTCACAGTGTGGGGAAACAGCTGGTTTAAGTTTGACTGCACGTTGTCATTTCTCCATTAGTGCAAACACTTCAATATTTCTTATGTGTGAGGTTGGAGTGAAGAAAGGGAAAGAAGGGAAGGGGGTCACTAAAAGCCAAAGCTAAAAAATTATGTTCTGTATGTACATGATTTACAATTAGATGGCTGCCTGGGAGAAGGCTGAAGTCTGACATGGTGATAGCTCAGCCAAAGCCACAACGACTTCCCGGTTGGCCTATAACTTTCAGGACCTATTTTCTCTTGTTTTTCTTTTATTATTTTCATTGAAACTCTATTACAAAGGTAATGGATTACATTTCTCAAATTGTATTTCATTTCAAGAGCTTGTAAGACTGCTGTACTGGTGCTCTCATAACATAGCGACGTGCTTGGAGACAGGACCCTTCTCAAACCACGCGTGCCTTCATCGCGGGCAGGCAGGGATCATATACACAGTTAGCAAAGAAGAGCATGCCTGGCATAAAGAGAAGTGGCATCTTGAACGGAAGCCATAACCCCCTGTGTCTGTGGAATGTCTGCTGGTTTTTGTGATTAACACTACTAGGCTGTGAATACTACTGATGGGTGTCAAATGGTAAAGCAAATGGTTGGCCACTTCTTCTTACCTTTTACTTTGTGTTAAAATGCTATTCCCAAATGTCAAATACTGAACACTACCCTGATCAAAATAAAACACTTACTAATGAAGGGATAATGGAGAAGACTCGTCTCCAAATAGAGACAACCAACCTACAGCTGGCAGTGCCTGTGCCATGCCAGCCCAGGGGAGCACCACAGCCACCTGCTCTAAATGCTGTAGACATGGTAAATGCTGTACTGGTAAGGAAACAGTAATAATAACAATAGTCATAAATAATGACGGTGATCATAACTCTTGTGGGATCCTCTGTCGTTATCTGAAGACTAATATTGTATTACGCTACCCATATGAGACTTTCATTTTGAAAACTCTGGCTGTCCTCATCTACCTGTTAAACTTGTGAAGCTAAGCACACTCTTAAGCATCAGTAGCCAATCCAAAATGTGACCGTGTCAATTACCAGTGAACACACCACCCCAGAGTGGAAAGATTTTTAGCTAGCACCTAACAGCACACTACTTCCTAAGTAAAAAAATATAAGTAGATATAGCAGTGGATGAGCTGGGTTTGTTTTTCTCCTTGGCAACGTTTCGCTCAAAACAGAGCCAAACCATGCACACACACGCACAAATGGTAAGCTGGTGGATTTTCCAAGCAAAGAAGAACTTCTTGAAGTAGTCAGACGTAAATCTCTACGTAGAGAAGATCCTGAATTTGCAGTTTTTCCAGTTTGGTAGGCAGCCACTCCACCAACCACCCAGTCAGCAGTAAAAAAAGATTATCAGTATGAGGTAGCTAACACCATGGGGTTTTTAAACCAAGATTAATGTTACTTCATATAGACAGCTCCAATAAATGTATTGGGAAAGCCATCCTCTTAAGACAAGTCTCCCAGCTCTGCTGTGGACTGACGTAGGAACTGACTCAAGCCCTGTTGGAGATGGAGGACAGAGTCCAATTAACTGCCACATGTTTTGGATTATGCTTGTCATTTAGTCTGAGCTGAGGTTTACCAAGAATACCAGGGCTGCATGCTGATGGTACACTGACAGATGTGGAAGAGATGGCATTAAGCTTCAGCTGCGGGGTTGTGCTGCAGTGATGGAAAAAGCCATGCCCTTGGAAAACAAGTGACGTCAGGGTGACTACTGCAGAACAACTCTTGTTTCTCCACATTGCTGGATGTGAGCGAGGTGTGCAAATGCTCTAACTAGATCCACCAGTATTGTACCACAGAATATAATGCAGATATGACTTATCTCGCTCAAAGCACATCAGCATGGACCCTAGGAGGATGATGGTCCTGTCCTGATGGTAATATACAGAAATACAAGAGATCACACAATTGTCAGAGTTGGAAAAGACCTCAGGAGATCATTAAGAGCAACCCACCTGCCAAGAGCAAGACTGCCTGAAGCACATTGCACAGGACTGCATCCAGGTGGATTTTGAGTATCCCCAGAGAAAGAGACTCCACAATCTCTCTGGATAGCCTGTGCCAAGAATTTGTGACTTGGACTGTAAAGAGGTTTTTCCTTATTTCTAAATGAAACTTCCCATGTTCAAACTTGTGCCTATTGCTCCTTGTCCTGTCTCTGGGCACAACTGAAAACAGTCTGTCACCATCCTCACTACAGCCACCTTTCAGATATTTATAGATGTGGATAAGGTCTCCTATGGATGAATGAACTCTCCTTAGTGGCTGGGCACATCAGCTGGCATGTGGCAAGACTGTGCATGGTGCTTGTTTGTGTAGCACAAAATAGCTACCACCTAGGAGATTTTGCATCAAGGGGGAAAGAAAAGAACCCAAACAAACAAAAACTTGAGGTCATTCTGGACTCTGAAAAGTTCTCCTGTGTGTCAGATGCACTCAGCCCAGCTAGTACAGAGGCTCTTTGATGAAAAATTTAGAACAGAAACATACAGAGAAAAATGGTGTGTCTCAAAAGAGCCAGCACAAAAGATGTATTAAGTGATAATTTCACTCCCAAATGGTTTTTGAGCAACCAACGGTAGGACTTAAATCAACATTTTGCACATGATTGACTCTTAATGACAACTAATTATTTCTGACATTTCTTTACAACTTCTGTATCAGCCAAGTTGATACTGGAAAACTTCTGCTGTGCTTTAACAGCACCTAACATTCAAAATGCTTTTTCACTGAAATCATCACCCTGCTTATGGCAAGTGAAATTTATCTGTGGCTTGAATAAGACTCTATGTTCTGCTTCAACCTCCCTTAAAAAGACTGATTACCTACCAGTAAATGTAACTCTCACAAGCTACCTTTGTATAGTCCCACCCTTGGGCATGGTGGAGTCCCATGGGCAAGTGTATTCAGAAACAGATGAACAATCCATGGATTTAAATGTTGTTTAAGCAGTACCTAGGACCTTCTGAGAGCATTTTCACAGAAGTTAATTTAACCCGAAATCCATAACATGAATGACATTCATTCATTTCGATAGAACTGCTCATATTAAACTGTATAAAATATGTAAAGTACAATTAACAGAAAAGTAAATAACAGTATGCCATATGCAAGCCACAGATGTATATTACAGCACCTTAGCATAAAAGGGTGAATCTTTTGGTCTGATTCCAGAGCAATAAAGAGCAGGAAACAATATTATTACTTTCAAGTGAGAGATTAACTATATGGTGGCACAAAAGTTCTCATTAGATTTATGTACCTGAAAGAAATATAATGGCTGTACCAACATACAAGGGATGTGAAGCAGCTCAGTTTGATACCACCTGTGACAATCTGCATTTATATATAACAATAGCTAGGCTTTAATTTACACTTTGCTTGCTTTATTTAATTTAAGGTACGCCCTTAGGTTGTATTTCCTGGTGCTCTGTAGCAGACCTTAGCTTTAAAAATACTGTTATTGTTAAAGAAAACTGTGTAGTTAATCCCTCTGCAACATACTGAAAACAAGCCTCGATTTTCACTCTAACATTATTTCTTTGGTGTTCACAGGAATACTACTTCCAAGACTGTTGTATTTTGAGGTTTAGTGTGAGGCAATTATAGCCAAACATACCTGAGGAAAGTCCTAGCAGCGTGCGTATGTTTCTGCTTCCAGTGGGTACTTAATGTGTAAGAGCTTTGGCACACTCCTAAATTTTATATGCCCTTCCAGACAACAGAATGTATGTCCAGGAAGCAGCCTGTAAGTGAGAAGGGAGAGCTGGACAGCAAAAATGTGCAGTACCTACTATTCTCTGGTCACCACTTTGGGGGGTCTGGTACCCTGTTTTGCATCCCTTCTACGCCGTATTATCCAGACCCAGACTCACACCTCGGAAGACGATTACAGCAAATGCCCTGTAGATCCTAGAAGTAGCACTTCTGTGACTCTGTAATGTGCCTTTTGGCACTTTTGGACTTCTTTCACACAACTCAGATTTTCAAAGAGGTGCAAACAGAGCAGATAGTGTTTTATTAAAAACAAAAAGCTACAAACTCTCCAGTTACTGCATTTGTTAAGTTTTAACACATGACGCATCTTAAAGAATTGAGAATTTCTTTTAAGGATATACTTTTACAGATTGCAAATGAGTGAGGTGGGGAAGGCTTCTGCAGAAAAGAAAATGCAGAGGAACCTACCACTAAATGGTGTGTATGAAGTGCAGCCGACGACTGCCAGGGTGAGCAGCAGATAATCTCTCAAGAAACCAGTGAAACATCAGCATACAAATGGCAAAAGCTTGAGCGGAGTTTGAGGAAGGAACAGATGGGTTTCAGATTTTAGGAGATGCATATATTGACATGCCCTGTAGTGGCTTCCATATTGAAATTACAAATCAATATCCTATCAGAATATTTGATGTGATTATATAGGAACAATTTATTAGTGAGAATTTGTTTTACACAAGGCTTGAGTGATATGCAATTTTTTCTACAACTGGCAGGATTATCATATACCAGGAAGCATTCAAATTCCTAAAGTGTAATATCACTATAGTTATTAGTATATAATATGTATGTCAGCTGTAGAAATGCCACAACATGTTTATATTTGTTACTTTGCAGCATTGGTTCTCTATTAAAAATGTAATATTAAGATAATTTTTCCATGCGTGTGCTAGGCTTTATAAAATAACACTCTCTGATGAAATAAGCAGTGTATTTTTATGACAGTAACAGTGTCTTTTTATTTTTATGATAAGTATAGGCATGCAGTATGTGCATGAATTGGTTTTTGTTTTGTTAATATATTCTGTTTTTAGCTCTGCAGGTGGCTTGTTGTTTATTTTTCAGCACGTCATGTCTTGGGGAGTGCCGTGAAACATGAATTTTCCTTGTTTTCTCCAGTTAGCAACTCTGCGTTGCTCTGTCAATAGGGGAGGCGGTCTAATCCAAGATTAATAAAGGTAACCTCACCTCAAATGCTGCAGGATATTAATTCAATACAGAATGAATTACATTTCTTCCTATTACGTTTTCAGTCAAAATATGCCCTTCAGAAAACAGCTGTTCTGTTCAAAAATGTTTTGCAGTTCAGATCAGTGACCTGTGCAGCCTCCTTTAGCAGAGTAGCCTCTATACCAGCTCACATGCTGATTCAGACTGGGAAAGAATGGCTGCTGCTGAGCAATTCATTTTTCTAATCATCATCATATTAAGCACCTCTGAGAGATGCTGTCTAGAGAAAAATGACAAACTTGGTCTTCATGCTTTGCTCAGATGTTTTACACTAAATGCCAAGTCCGGCTGATCAAGTAGGTAGACCTAAGGTTCCTTTTTTTTTATAGAAGAGGTACACAATATTTCTTATTTTTATCTTTTCTGTAATGGTAGTAAAGGTGATCAGGATGGCACAAAACTCAGTGGCTGGGGTTCCAGATGCCCTGATAGCTCCTGGGTATCATGACCCTAAAACAATTAACAGTTTTGCTGGAAAAGTATGAATCAAAATTATGCCTTACGACCAATACAATAAGATTTATTTGAAGATGATCCTGCAGTGCTCAAATTATGAGCCCTTGCAAAACTAGATGCCTGTTTGCTAGTAACAGTGATGAACATGTGCACAAATATCTTATGGAGATAGTCAAGATACCTCTGAAGGAAAGGCAGATATCTCCTTTTGTAAAAGGCAAGTCAAGCAGCCAGTTCCCACCCACTGACTGTGCAAGTAGCCAGGGTATCACTCAAAGTGAGTTTTTGCAAGCAAACATTAATAGCAAATTGCATACAGGAAGAAGAAAAGCACTATGAATATATCTCCAAAGAGCCTGTTTAATTCAGGGCTTCTGAATGCTTATCCATCCCTGGAAAGTTTTGTTAGTTCACATATAGAAGGTTGGACTCACAGTCAAACTGAGGCAGTGTGGTCTGGATGATAGGGGAGTGAGGTGGATTATGAACTGGCTGCAGGATAGAAGCCAGAGAGTAGTGGTCAGTGGGACAGAGTCTAGTTGGAGGCCTGGATCTAGTGGAGTGCCCCAAGGGTCAGTACTGGGACTGGTACTATTCAGGACTTGAACAGGCTGGAGAGCTGAGCAGGGAGAAATTTAATGAACTATAAGAAGTTCATTAAATCGAACTTTAGAGTCTTGCATCTGGGCGAGAACGACCCCAGGTACTAGTATGGGTTGGGGACTGACCTGCTGGAGAGCAGTGTAGGAGAAACAGACCTGGGGGACCTTGTGGATGACCATGAGCCAGGAAACTACAGTTTCAGAGAAGAGACTGGATGTTCTGCTCTGACAGCTGCATTGTGGCTCCCCACTCTCTGGGTTACTTCTGTATTTTATCCAACAATGGCACAGCCACCAGGAGAGAAGTAAGGGAACTGAGCACAGGGTCTCTTCCAGCTGCACGCCCATGCATGCACCCATAATAGCACTTTCAGACATTTCCAAATAGCAAGGAGGGGTTTGTCTGTCTTCCCTGGCACCTCACTATAGCAGGGGTGCCTCAGGATGTTTGGGCTTCTCTACACCAAGGCATTCCCTGGAAGAGCCAGGTGCTTCAGTGCCTGGAGATGTCTCTGTTCCCAAATCAGGGTCTCTACCAGTGTCTACTAGTTTGGGGCGTGCTGATGTGTCAGAGCACTTTTTTCTGCACTGTGGTCTCACCATTGGCTTTACAGGTTTGCATGGAGACTCATTTAGCTGATATGAATGTGGGCACATGTTTTGGTCTTGGTAAGAGTTCCAACCTTCTAAATCAGAGTATAATCCTTAGCAGGGTTGCTAACAGTGAATACACAGGACAAGGTTTCAGCTAATAAAAGACCTTAAACCACCACAGAAACAGCCAAATAGCTGTGATTCATAAAAGCAGTTCTGGTTTTCAGGCTAGTTACATGTTTCTGGAATCCAATACAGTCAATTCAGGATACTATCTTGATTATTTTAAACATGTGATTGACCAACCACCTCAAATGGATCTGTATCATCTAGACTCTCCCTTAAGATATGGGAGTATGTCAAAGCAGGAGTCTGTGCAAGACTGACTTTTTATATAGTACTGCAAATGATGACCACTAAGCTCAGTAGCAATTGACACTAGTTATCAACCTTATAGTATGGGATCTACACTGAGAAAACCTGATGAGTTCTCTTACAGAAATGCCAGCACAAGTACTTAGAAGTAATTTCAGAAAGCAGGTGAAAATTGTTTGAAAACAATATTGCACTTGTGATTTTATTTGTTCATTTGCTTAGCACAAAAGTAGAAAAAAACCTCTCACTGATTGTGAACAAGTTCTGAATAAGCAGGCTTAAAAGAAGATTTTGCCTTCTTCTTTGTAACGCCAGGATTTATTTCTATGCGTCTAAAATCTTTGACTGTTCACTGGAAATTCTGATCTGACATCAGCACAACTTCCATCCTTACCAGTGAAAAGTGTAGGTGTGATAAGCTGTCAAACCACTTTGCCCTGCTTCTGTTGCTCATCATATGGGCACAGCAAGTGTGAACAGTAACAACAGTGACCATAGATTAGGTTTTTCTAAACAACTGATGCTGGAAGGTGAGAGCAGTAGGCAGGTGGTTGTGACAGAAGGATGAGAAACATCACTGGTACTTCACCAACAATAGTCAGCAACTGACTTTCTGGACATCTGCCCTTCAGCAACACTAAGGGAAAACTGTTTTGACAGTCAGGAATTTTAAACAGGAAAGTATTTGTTTGGATAGCTTCCTTGGGGGAAAAAAAGTCATATAGGGTGCTCCTATGCTTGGGAGAGCTACAGGCAATATCCACAAATCCACTGCATTACTCTTCAAGCTTAATCGATAAAAATCCTCCTTCACAACAACAGTCATAAAAGAAGTCCCAAGACAACAATTAGTGTTTTGACAAGCTGTCAGTGCAGCTCTACTGCCCATGAGCTGAATGATTTCTTTTCATGTTCCTTCCAACTCCCCTACCTGCATCTACACATACGCTGTTTCTTCATCATGAGCTGTTAAATCCAAGTCCATGTTTATGCCTTATTGGCAATATGTTTGTGGTAAATAAGAAATAAAGATCAATCGTTCATTCCTTCTGCCATTACATATACTTACTAATCATAGAATCATTAGGGATTGGAAGGGACCTTGAAAGATCATCTAGTCCAATCCCCCTGCCATGGGCAGGGACATCCCACCCTAGGTAAGACTGGCCAGAGTCTCATCCAGCCTGGCCTTAAACACCTCCAGGGACTCAACCACCTCCCTGGGCACAAAACTTCCTATGGTTCTCTGCCTGGTTACCTTTAGAGAAAAGGCAACTGCCCAAACGACTGTGTTTTGAAAACTTCCATTGAGTATTAGATTACCTACGACACAATCTTTGATGGGTCAGTGGCACTGCCCCAGATTTTATATATGCTCTTTCACCTAACATGCAATGCAAGTTCACATCCAAAATTACCCACTGCCAGATGAAACAGAAAGGTATTGCATAGGATCATGAGAAGGCTGATGCACCATTTGAGACCCTCCTTAACAGCTCAACAGGGCTGGCAGGTGTCACCTGCAAAGTATGTGAGACCTGGGACAGCAGATAGCGGCCAGGTGGGATATCTTGGGGCTTCTAAAATGGTGCTAGAGTAAAAAATTTAGACAACCCATCGCAAGAAAAAGTGTCCTTAAGCAATAGTTATGCTGGTCTTATTACCTTGACCCATTAACTTGGTTTGGGTTACACTCCATCTTGATGGTGACTCTGGCTGGGGGCTGTGATAACCAGTCTTGCTGAGGAACACGTGGACTCATCTTTGATGTCTGCCCATATTCACTGGAGGAGGAGGCCGTCATCTCTGTCTTTGCAAGGTGAGGTGATCCGTAGGCACACTCAAACAAGGATTGGTCTTCACTCACCACTGATAATGCTTCCTGCAAATCAGAGAAGTCACCATGACCGTGTTTCAGAGCAGACATTACAATATCCCTCAAGGAAAATATGTCTTCTCCATTTCACAAGACAAACAGCAGGTCACTTGCTTAAATGCTCATGACTTTTTAGGCACATCACTGCTGTCAGTGAAGGTGAGAACTCATGGTGCCAGACATGCTGTCAACATATGGCAGGAGGACAACCTCTCTTCTGGGGTGACCCTTCACGCCAGAGGCTACGATGCACAGACATGCTCTACCAAATGTTTAGGAATATTGGTCAGGAGCTAGGATGAAGAAGAGGGCAAGAATGGCAGTGAAGCTTGGGTCACTGGCATCCCAGGTAGGGATGTGGAGGGACAGATTTGCTGCAGGTATAGGCAAGCTGTCATCATTGCTTTAACTGGCCCTGAAAGGAGCAACCAAAAACCAAGCCTTGCTGACTCAATGGGAGCTCCTCTTCCTTCCTCTGGGACCCAGGCCAAGTCCCTTCTGAACAGGGAGCTGAGACAGCTGAGTGCAACCTCTAGTCAAGAGACTGTGCTCTTTCTCCCAGCATCCGCTACCAGCTTTGGTGGAGATGCCTGCCACTAACCCTGAGAGGACACCATGCCCACCAGCCATATCTGTCTTTCTCACAGCAACTACCTGGCCAGGCATTCTGCTCTGGTGCTGTGATAAGGACTGTCCTGACCACCTTCCCTCACTGTGGCAGCACTGCAGTTATGGCCTTCTGAGGGTGGTAGTGTTCAGCAAGCCCCATGGCGGAAGGGCATCAGCCATCACATCTGGCTGGAGATTGAAGAGAAGGAGCAAAGTCCACTCTCTTTCCCCACTGCCACATACTCACACTGCACCACTCCTTCCCCACGTTATCTGGAGCCAAGTCACGGGAACGAGGTGGTGCCCAGGACAAGCTCACTAAGACAGCGTGCCCACTGGGACTATCAGAAAGCTGCAAGGAGGGCTGATGATGCCAAAGAGACCCATTCTGCCTGAGCTGAGAGCTTTTTGGACATGCAAGCTGGTCTGGACTTCCACTCTCCTGCTGACACCCAGCACTGCACAGACTCAGGGTCTGTCCCTCCAACAGCAGCCTTCCAAGGAAACCCCCTTCTCCAAGGGGTGACCCTTGGGATATAAATGTGAACATGGGACATAAGGTTGTAAATGAGCAGTAACCCAAAGCATGATTCCTTCCTCCCACCCTGGCACTACACCTCTGCCCTGAGGTGAAATGGAGCAGAGGTGTAGCCCAGCACCTCCCTCCACACCATCTGGCCCCAGCCAGAAGCCAAGGAGCCAGCCCCAGCAGTGGGCCCACAGAGGAGGCTCGGAATGCAGTGCACCAGATGACAGCAACCATGGAGGTGGCCAGCTGGCGATGGCTGAAGGCGCAGGGCCAAGGTGGGGTTGGAAGGGGATCCCAAGCCAGAACTGGGGCAGGGTGCTCTGTGTGCGGCCACACCCTCGCAAGGCAGCGTGTGTGGGCCCATGCTGCTGCCAGCCTGGCTGCTGGCCGCCAACAGGAGGACAATAAATCTGCATGGCCCTGTCAGCAGAGGAGGACGTGGTGGAGAGGGGAGAGAGAAAAGATGCAGAACGATGGGAGTCCTCTGGCTCTGGTAAGCCTGATGGCTGCCTGCAGGCTCTCACCTCCCCCAGCTGCTGGAAGATAACTTTGCACAAGCTCCAGCAGTCACATGCTACCCTAGAAATCAGCAGTTGTATTTGCTCATATTAAGGGTCTGTACATTTATCATTCTTTTTATACTCCTGGTTTGTGAGCCCTCAGCATGCACTTTATTAATATTCATAGTTTTCCCTGCAACTGCCAGGGCTGGGACATCACTTTCTTCTTATTTTACTTCTCATGAAAATGGAGATCACCCCTTAATCTCTTGGCTGTCGGGACTTAGGTATTGGGATCTCAAACAGTCCCCTAAATACCATGAGATTCATGACTGAAACACTAACGCTACCTCTTCTTGTCACAGGCAAAGGCGCAAAATTCAAACAGCCAGCTGCACCATTTCATCACTGCTTCTCAGAAGTTGTTTGAAATCAAAGGTCACAACCAGTTTACCATCATTAACTCCATCTTCTCTACTTTGCATGATCATCCACCAACCTCCAGCCAGCTAACAAACTGCTGCCTCCTGTGCTTCTGTGATACAGAAGGGATGCCAAAATAACACCTCTTCTTTATTGCTGTGCCTCTTAGAGCCCTTACCGATCTCTAGCCTGCTAAGAACTGCTGCACTTGGTGGTCTGAAGCTTTTCTCATGAGCCATTTCTGGGAAAACTTGCAGACAGATCTTTCTTTGCAAGAGCAGTTAGGGCTCTCTTAATCCCCAAAGATTGCTCCTTGGCTGAATTACACGGACAGGCAGCAAGGGGACTAGATGTGCTTGTATAGTAAAGTAGCAGGGATCATTTTGCAAGAGCTAAAGAAAGAAAATACTACGTTGGAAAGAAAATAAACATTACTTCTCTGTAAAAAACAATAATAATAATTATGTGTATATATATATATATACACACACACACACACACAAACACAGAGAGCTCAGCCAGGCGATATCAAGGTAGTCCATGCCTAATACTATCTACTGCACAATTCCCTCTTTTCTGTCCCACTGCAGAACTACAACACAAGCCGAAAACATGTAATGAAATGTTAATTTTGGAAGAGTTTACTTCAGTAAATACATGAAAATGCAGGAGAAAGCAAATACAACAGGCAGAATACTATTTCACTGTGTAAAACATTTCAAAACAGGCAGCAAGCACCGTATAGTGGATATATTTCTCATGGCCTCCAAGAGTGAAACCAAACAAATGTATTCTAGTTCCTGTTAAACTTTACTGCACCTAATTTAAGTTAATTCATGAATATATAGGGAAAGTATAAATGAGAACAAACAAACAATTATTTTCAATGTATTGGCATTACTAATGACAGTAAACATTGCTCGTGCTATGGATGCCTATCAAGGCACGAAGAGAGAAGGTGCACACATCTTGTCTTCCTGAGGAATACAGAAAATCCTGGAAATACAAGCCAAACTAATAAGGTTTTGTGAGTACCTGAGAGCCTATGGTAAAACCAAGAGAAACATAAATGAACCCAAGAGACAGGCACAGACTTCACTATTTCAGCAAAGAAACACAGTTCGTCATGGACAGAAATAAAGCTCGGTTTGCTAGCTAGTTTTGTTCTGATTTAATAGCAAACACTCATCTGTACTCCATCCTGCTAGTTATCAGTTGTTACACGCTGACAGGTCTGCAAAGGCTCTGTAGGAATAACTGAGTCCCTGCCAGTTTTGCATGCTGTTGGACTGGCTCTTATTTGGAAGGCGTATTAATGTGCAATATTTTACTGGGAGTTTTCAATGATCCTTGCTGGCCTGTCTTGAAGGACAGTAGGACATGTATCACTGCCCCTTGAACACATTACAGAAGCTGAACTGGCCATCTAAGCTTTTGCATTATTTTGATGAGTCAGCATAATTAAAAACATGGTCTGAACTAGAATTAACCTTACTTCCTCTTAGCCATCTTTTCTCTCTTCTCGCACACAAGTGAGATAGAGGTTTCAGTGAGGGAAACATGGAAATTATGTTTAGCATATGTTCTGCTGCTCCTGCTGTTGGCCAGGCCTCAGGCTCTCATACCAACTGACCTCTCCCTCAAATCCAGCCAGAGCCATCAATGTCAATTTACCAGCAAATACCATAGGTTCTTGCATGTCCTCACACACAGTGAATTGCTCTCTGCAACACACAGGTGGGAGTTGTATATCCAGGGTTAGCAACTGCTGCCTTCCTTCCTTTCATTGATCTTAAAAGGTGAAGATTTCTGGCCCCCAGTTTTCTGAATCCACTGACTTTGCAAGACACAGTAATGGACAATCAGAGCTCATACACACAGATATAACCTCATGGGAAATTTGTACTTTTGGAAATCATAGAAAGAAATAGTACCAAGCAATAAGAAGCTTTTCTCAGCTATGCAAGAACGCCTGATAACTGCCACATGGTCTGGCCATACATAAACGTACAGAAAACCATTCATACTGACAGTGTTTGGCATGAGTTTATGACATGTGAATGCCACTTCTATTTTTAGCAGAAACTTTTCATTACTAATGTACATGTTAATATTTTTTTCTCATCCATATTAATACTGTTTCTAGGACAGTTTGGCAACATCAAGAATTAAGTGGGATAAAGCAAGGTAAATATTAATAATTATTATAAAATTTATGCTTTATTAGACTTCCTTCAATCTTGCCAAATTTTGTACCTTTACAGTAGTAATTTTAGTAGTGGATGGGTCATCTTCCTAGATGAACTATAACAAGGGTAAGTGTAGAGTCTTGCATCTGGGCAAGAACAACCCCAGGTACCAGTATAGGTTGGGGACTGACCTGTTGGAGAGCAGTGTAGGAGAAAGAGACCTGGGGATCCTGCTGGACAGCAGGATGACCATGAGCCAGCAATATGCCCTTGTGGCAAAAAGGGCTAACAGCATCCTGGGGTGGATCAGAAGTGGGGTGGTTAGCAGATCGAAAGAGGTTCTTCTCCCCCTCTACTCTGCACTAGTGAGACCACATCTGGAGTACTGTGTCCAGTTCTGGGCTCCTCAGTTCAAGAAGGACACGGAGCTGCTGGAGGGTGTCCAGCATAGAGCAGCAAAGATGATGAAGGAAGTGGAGCACCTCTCTTATGGGGAAAGGCTGAGGGAGAGATGTTTAAAACCCCTTGGGCAGCCTGTTCCAATGCTCCATCACCCTCACT
Source organism: Phoeniculus purpureus (assembly GCA_028565055.1). Taxonomy (NCBI): domain Eukaryota; kingdom Metazoa; phylum Chordata; class Aves; order Bucerotiformes; family Phoeniculidae; genus Phoeniculus; species Phoeniculus purpureus. Next base: position 69,204,624 of record JAOXOE010000001.1, read on the forward strand.
GTGAAGAAGTTCCTTCTCACATTCATATGGAACCTCCTATGTTCCAGGAGCAAAATCTTTGAAGTCCTCTAACATGGAACGCATAGCCTAGTCCATTCGCACGGAAAAGGAAGACTGCCAAAATGAAGCCACTTACATCTTTGTTGCCATCCTTGTTCCTGTCATAATGTTTGTGGCAGTAGCTAGAACAGAGAAGAATCAAGTGAAATGTAGGGGCAGTTTTGGAACCCAGAGAATCAGTCCACAGAAATTCAAGTTTAAATGCTTTGATTACTGAAGCCATCCCAGTTAGGTGAGTGTACGTCCAATTCTGATCAACCCATCAGGCTGCACAACAAAAATACACGATTTACTCTGCGTTACGATACTGAGAACAGTGAGCTTTTGTGTAAGTCTCCCATTTCCAAGCAACTTCAGAAGCTTTAATGCAGAAGCTAAATTTAATTCAGCTTGGTATAAAAGGGGAAGAAAGATGCTTCAAATCAACACACCTTAGCATCATAATATATGTCGAGATACATTTAATTACTGGATCTGGTCAGATACGTCTCCTAGTACCAGTTAATTCTATTTTCACCTCTGTACTTTGGATTCATTTAAAAGTTCCCTGGCATGATATAGCTAGCAAAACGCCGTATCCTGACTACAGAGGCTTCTGCTAACTGAAGTACCTGAACTTTGCATCTGGGCCACTGAATGCTCCTTCAAAGGAGAGGAAACAAAACAATATGCAGAAGTGCACAAGCTAAGAAAAGCTGGAAACAAAGAACTCTTGATGACAGTCATAATGCTCAAAAGTGCAATGATGAGAGAGCACGAAAAGGAAAACCTCAAGGGGACACTACCAATATCTGTAATTAACAGATACCTAGAGGAGCCTATAAGTCACGAAAACATGGGAATTCAGATGCTGAAGATTTACAACACTCACACTCCACATACAGAGGCATTTCACTACTTATCATATGCACAGGGCAGAGAGCAATTCAAGTCATGCAAAACATAGAAAATAAGTAATCCTTACTTTTCAGCCATGTTTGTGTCCTTCAAAATATGAACATAAATAAACAGAGCTTGCTCATGCTTCCCCATACGGCCCAAGAGCAGAGCACGTTCTTCTAAGAGACCTAGGGGTAGCATGAAGAATTAGTCAATAGCTACACTAAGGAACACCAATGTAAGTTCTATCACTGACCACATTAACAGAAGGAACTACAAACACAGCTTAGTCACATTGAGACTGTCAATTCTACTTCACAGTAGTCTCAGTAACATTTTACAAATTCTTAAGTAACAACAAACTTCAGAACTGTTGAGCAATGCAGACTCATCAATAAGTTGGGCCTAGAGAAGAGAAGACTCTGCTGAGGACCTTACAGCTGCCTTCCAATACCTGAAGGAAACCTTCAGGAAGGCTGGACAGGGACTTTTCACAAGGAGACCTAGCAACAGGACAAGGGGAAATGGTTTGAAACTGAAGGAGAGGAGGGTTAGACTATTTCTCAGGAAAACATTCTTCAGTGCAACAGTGGAGAGACTCTGGAATCGACTGCCCAGAGAGGCTGTGGCTGCCCCCTCCCAACAGCTGTTCAAGGCCAGGTTGGAGAAGGCCTTGAGCAACCAAGTCTGGTTGAGAGGCGCAGCTGCCCATGGCAGGGAGGCTGCAGCACACAATCTCGAAAGGTCCCTTCCAGCCTGAGCTAGTCCGTGATTCTCAATCTTTTAAATGACAGCAGTTGGCATAATACCTTAGGGTAACAGTTAGAGGAATCCAGCAGGGACTGGTAAAGCCAACTCTGCCGGCCAGTTAGTGTGCACTAGTTCGTGCACACCAGTTAGTACACATCAGTGGTCTGCAACTACGGCGAAAGCCATCCTCTGGGTTTCCAGTCACCACAATTAAGTAAGGAGGTTTTGCTGTACAATGCAATAAGCCATGGTTTAATTAATCAACGTGAACTGAACTCACCATCAAAGGGAAAGTCACTAATGAGTCGACTAGGTTCATACCAGCTAGACTTCTCCAGAAAAAGCAGCAGCTTTTTCCGGTAATCCCCCAAATCTCCTCCTTCCTCCCCAGCAGGCACTGTAGCTTTGTCTGTAAGGAAGACAACAACAAACTATGGTATTACAGCTATTTTACTGTACTACCAAACCGAACAAACCATCATGAGGAGGAACCAAATGCTGATGAAACTGTTAGATGGGCTGGCATTCTGCTGCCCTTAATGAGCAGAATTCAGGGAGCAACAGCTGCCATTCCACTGAATCACCAATGAAGTGTCACTTGGTCCCTTAAGATCTCTAGGGAGGCAATGAACTAAATCTCCCTACAAACCCAGAGCTTTTGTTGTTCCCGTTTGCTTTTATCACTCAGGATATCCTCTTCTGAACGTGAACAGGGAAGGCTTATGGTGGTACATCGTGAGGTCTTCTCTGTGCTGCCCCACACCCCTTCCCACCACAAAAGGCTAAACATACCTGCAGGGAAGGAACTGAGATACTCTTTCATTAAGCCCTGCACTTTCTCACAGTACAGCTGGATCAGACAGTTGTGAAAGTCTGCTCCAGTTTCTTCCCAAACGTGAATGATGTGTTCCTGTAAATAAACGTTCAGGTTCAGTCACAGGCAGTTCCTCTGGCAAACAGTTCGGAACAAGCAAGCAAGATTTCCATGCTTGCCTTCACCAAGCTTGCCTTCAGCACTTCACAGATTTTAATTCTTATTTGCACACCGTACAACAAAGCTGCCATCATCTAAGACAGCATCAAGCTGCAAAACCTGAAGAACTAAAGCCTCAAACATAACATATTGTACTGAATATAATGCACTAGTGGAGGCTGAGCTCTTACCAGATAAGGAATAGTCAGGCTCTTAAAATTTTCTATCAAGAAACTGAGCACTTTGTCTCGTGGCAATGCTTCCACTTCAGGGAGGTCTTCTGTAAATATCTGTTAAACAAGAATTTAGTCACAAAGTGGTGATTTTTTTTCAGCTTGTTTAAATTTTACGTGCCACTGAAGCCCAATGTGCCTCCACACATGTCCAACGAGTAAGCACAAGAAGTATATTAAAACAAAGTTGAGCAATTTATTGGGGCACTCAGAAGCTATCTTACATCGAAAGGATCAACAAACACCCCCATTTCTGCCTTGATTAGCTCTCCTTTTAGAGCGTCCAACACTTCCCAGATACAGGGAGTCAGTTCTGTATCAAAAAGGGGAAATGAGAAAGGGCAAACTGAAATTTGAAATGTAAATAATCAGGCTCTTGTGTAAAAAGCATGGCATTAGCGAGATCAAATGCTGCCTCAAACATTCGCAGCTACTTATTACAAGGTGAAGTATTCCAAGAATGGAAAAGCATTTAACAAACTGCATGGCTGTCCTGCTCTCTCTGCTGCAAATCCTGCCACAGTACTGAACCCTGGAAACATAAATTACGGATTTAACAGGATTTGACATCAGCATTGGCTTCTTGAGCTCTCCCAATTCCACAGGCTGCGTTAAGGATCTCAGTGGCAACACATCTGTTTCGAGCACACTCACCTTCAGTCCATCTTCAGGAAAATCTCTTAGCACCCAGACAGAGTAGGAAAACAACAAGTGCAAGTTCTCTGTGCCTGGAATACAAAAAGCAGCTGAGCTTAACATTAAATTCCTCAAGATCCACCCATTCACAACACAAGCAGATGCTTCCAGAGCCAGCCAAGGTTAATTCACAGGAAGCAGCTGGTTTGGTGTTGACCTCACTCCAGTCAGGTAAATCACACACAGAGGCTAAAGCAAAAATTTCATTTCTTTGCAAAAATTATTTCAAACAGAACTAAAGCACTACCAAAAGTAAAAACTTCAGACCAAAAGCAAGCTCAGTTGTCTTCATCACACTCCAAACGTTCCCAGAGGATTTGTTTCTGTTAGGGTACAAAAAGCACTGTGTTTTCTGTCGTGTAACTTCCACCAGTGGATGACGTCCCTGCTCATGGCAGGAGGTCCCTTCCAGCCCAAACCATCCTCACTCCATTATTTCCAGCCTGCCAGTTTAACGGCTTCTACAGCAAGTTGTCAAATACTTCATAACAAGCAGTAAAGTGAAGTGACTGGCACAGAGAGCACACGACAGGCCAGAACTTTTCAGCTTCTAAGAAACGTTAGGCCTTGCCTTGTCAGAAGAACACTTTCACTTGGACAGTAAGGTTCACACAATGTATAAAACACCAGGTACACATGACTTTCCTTGTCTTCCTGATCAGAAGCACCAAGGCATTCACTGCTCAAGCAGTGCAACAACACAAGAAACAGGAAACTCTCCCAATCCTTTCAAAAGGCTTTTCTTCATCCCACAAGAACAAGTTATTTTTAAGTATTTAAGCAAGAGGCATCTTTGCAATGGTTGTATTTTAAAACCCTGAAGATGAGTGCTATGATGCAAAACAAATGCAACAGACTCCAAAAGAAATACAGTCTCAGAAATAAAAATAGCAAACAGCACTAAGGTTTAGGTTGGAAGGAACTCTAGAGATCATCCAGTCCCGATCCTCCTGCCATGAGCAGCGATACCTCTCACCAGACCAGGTTGCCCAGAGCCCCATCCAACCTGGCCTTGAACACTTCAGGGACGGAGCAGCCACAGCTTCCCTGGGCAACCTGCTCCAGTTCCTCAGCACTCTCACAGGGAGGAATTTCTTCCTAAGATCCCATCTAAATCTCTCCTCTTTCAGTTTGAAACCATCCCCCTTGTCGTACCACTAGAGTCCCTCATAAAAAGTTCCTTCCCAACTCTCCTGTAGGCCCCCTTCAAGCACTGCTTACAGCAGTAACTGATCTCCACTCGGACACAGGGCCATCGATCACAACTCTCAGAGAGTGACCATCCAGCCAATACCTTATCCACCGACTGGTCCACTCATCAAATCTGTGTCTCTCTATTTTAGAGACAAGGATGTCATGAGGGATGGTGTCAAATCCCCTGCACAAGTCCAGGTAGATGACATCAGCTGCTCTACCCTTATGCACCAGTGCTGTAACCCTGTTGTAGAATGCCACCAGTTTGTCAAGCATGATCTGCCCTTAGCGAAGCTGGTGTTGGGTGTCACCAGTCACTTCCTTGTTTTCCATGTGCCTCAGCATAATTTCCAGGAGGATCTGCTCCATGGTCTTGCCAGGCACGGAGGTGACACTGACTGGCCTGTAGCTCCCCCAGTCATGTTATTTCCCTTTTTAAAAATGAGATTATACTTCCCCTTTTCGAGCTGGACTGCCATGATTTCTCACATGTGATGGACACTGGTCTAGCAACTTCATCCACCAGTCTACTCAGGACCCACAGGTGTATTCCACTAGGTTCTATGGACTTGTGAACCTTCAGGTTGTTCATATGGTCATGCACCTGATCTACTTGTGGGGTTTAGCCACCTTCACTCTGAGTCCCATTCACAGTGAGTCAACAAGATGTTTGTTAACTAATCCCTGAAGTGTACATCAAGCAAGAAACCAGTTAAGATGATGTGGATGCTCCTGAGCTTGACAGTCTCTGGAAAGCTGCAGAACAGGAGCACTAAGGCCTTCACAAAAACAATGTTCTCCGTCACACTCACCCAAATGCTGCAGATACTGCACCGTCCTCTCATGACCCTTCAAAGGTGAGTTGGCTTTCTTTGACTGATCCACCAGGACCTGTAATGCTTTCAGAACCACAAAAAGGTTCATTTCTTTGTAGTAACAACTAGAATTTCAACTTGAACCACAACAACGTGTGTTCTCCTTTTCTGCTATCAAAGAATCACAGAATCACAGAACTATTGAGGCTGTTGAGATCATCAAGTCCAGCCTATGACCTGACACCAGGACATCAGCCAGACTAGGGCACTAAGTGCCACGTCCAATTTTTCTTAAACGCCCCCAAGGATAGTGACTCCACCACCAAAGGAAGTTTTGTTTCAAACACAGACCAAACAAATAACAGGAAGAGACACTGAATTACGAGCCAGACTCAGAAACAAAGTCTCTTCAGAATATTGCCTGCTCACTGAAGACAAGTGAAAACTCAACCCTAGGAATACCCACCTTTCTCTCTTATACTCTCCCCACCCCAGTCTCAGACCTACCTTTCTCATGCAGACCTTTCTTCTCGTACAGTATTATCAGCTCACTGTATTTATGTGCTTTCTTTAGTACATGTTCACTCTCCTCAATATGACAGTGATTGTTCTCCAGGCGTAGCAATGGTGCCACCAGTGCCACATTTGTCTGCAAACAAAAAGGGAGCACGTAAAAGTCTTTTCTGCAATTTGTCTGAACAGAAAGAAAACAATACATCAGGTTAACTTTGAAAAACACTGCTGACAGTAAAGATCATGCTGTCCTGCATTTATCAGTACAAGGAAACACAGTATTGACTAGAACCTCAACACACACAGGCGTGGCCATATTCTTTTGATAGAGGCTGCGACCAGAAACAAACCCAGATGCTTTATTTTGTGAAGCCACTTCTTGACCACTGGGCAAAGTAGCTGACACCAAAGTTTCGCATCACATTTTTAAACCAAACAGATGGTTGTGTGAGAATTTCTAAAGTCATTCCTTTTCCTCCTTAAACATTTAAGCCAGAATCTCCAACACAGCTTGCAGGGTGAAGGAAAGACCTCTAAGTCAGGAGGAAACTCACATGAAGGTAACACTTTAACAGGGTAGTATCAATAATTTGTAGCAGCTTCTTTTTGGATTTGATAGTGGGTGTTCCTTCCATGAGGGGTGAAGTGCTGGACTGATGATCAGAGTCATTCAGCTTCTTCACCAGCTGACTTCTTTTCTACAGGATGTAAGGAAAGTTGTTAACAGGAAAAGGCCACAGATCTCTCCACCCAACCTCAGCAAATATAACCCACCAAGTAAAAAGATTAAATTCAACCAATTTAATAACTTGATTTAATAGTTTCCTAAATTTTTATCATTACTATCTATTCAAACACATCACCTTTCCAAACACACACTCTGGTTTGCAAATGTACAGTTTTGCAAGATGCCCAGTCTTGAGAAAACAGCCAAATGGAAACTCTGTTAACCTGAACAGAGACATTTTAGACAAGTCAGGAGACTCGTAAAACATCTGGAAAACAATTTTGCTTTTGAACTAGGCACTTAAAATGATCCTCTTTCAGTCACAGGCTTCCGTTATAGGCTGGTGATGGCAACGGAACAGTCCCAATTACAGTTAAAATAAACAGTACATGAAGTTACATTACCTGCTTCTTCCACCTTTAATTCACGTTTTAAACCTGTCTCTTGGACAAAGTGCCCTCCATAATAGTCACCAAACCCAAAAGACCAAGAGCCTAAGTCCTCTTCAGATGGTTACTAGGAAGAGAATAATGGACTCCTACTCAGGTCTCTAGTTCGTAAGTGAATTCTGCCCAGTTCTCAGAGACATCACATATGTTGTCTCCCACCTATGTGTGGTGCACCTCACATTCTCCAGTTCTCCTCCCTTCTCAGGAGCTGCTGCCATAGTTTCCAACCATGAAGACAGCCTGTTAAGGCTGGCATGAGAGAGCTGGAGTAGGCCTACTGCTTCCTGCACAAAGTTAATCAACAAAGCATGCTAGAACTGAGTAACTCTGCTCTGGAAATGGACATAGGAGCACTTACTTGAGTTAGGTAGTCTATCAGAGCTAAGTGTGCCTTCTCAAGTTCTGCCCCAGAGAGCCCTGGCAGGGGGTTGGGATACTGTAGCTGTTTCCTATAATCTGTGGGCAGGAGGTCAGGATACAGACCCATCACGTGAGTGGGATCTAAGCAAAAAATAACTACCATTAGTAACCATTCACAACATTATTTTTGAAAACTCTTAAATGTATGTAACTGTTGAGCAAGCTTAGCTTTACAACATAGCTGTCTGTACTTAACTTCAGTTGTTAAAAAAGCTAAAACAAAGCAAAATAAGCAAGCAAAATATTGTTTTCAAGTCCAAGCACAAGTCCCAACACACAAGCTTGGCACACCAGGAGGACAAGCTATTATTACAATCCTTAGTGCTCTTGCAGAATTCCAGCATGAGCAGCTCTGATGGTAGGACAGGGTTTCTAGGAACAATATTATAAGATTTACTGTGCTTTTGAAACAAGAACCACTGAGAACTAATAAGCACCTCTTTTCATGGAATTCAAGCAAATTCACAATTCCTGCTGTCTAAGTTCAAAGTACTTTGAGTTTTTGGTCCTCTATTTTCACTGTAGTTTTCCAAAGCAAATATGACGTTAAAACAACTGAAAGCTTTAGGTTTAAATGCACAAGGGATGTGCTGCCACCAACAAAAGGATCTCAGTCTGTTCTATTCTATCATACGGTCCAGTCTCTTTGTGTTTTTCCAACAATCCCAGTACAAACGAGAGGAACAGCGGGGACTATTTTGACTTCCCAAAGCACAGGGAAGACTCCTAGCCTCAGCAGCTTGGTCCACTAACCAGGAAGCAGGGTTAAGGGTTCTCAGTTTGGTGCTCAAGCATTCAGCAAGCGTGAAGATGCTCCTTATTTTTCAATCCAAGCTACAAGTGGGTTTCTAGCAGCTGCTGAAACCCTCAACTTCAAGGGTCTGTGTACACGCTGTGCACACGTAGAACAGCCTATCATACGTATATATATTCTGCACAAAGTGCAGATTCATGATTTAACTCACTGATTTAAGTACTACAGCCAGTTTTATAAAAATAGCTGCCTAAGCTGTTTGCCATCCACATGGGACTGGTCCGCACAGGACACCACTGTGCTAAAACAAAAGCAACACAAAAAACCAACAAAAAACCTGCGAAACAACCTCACAATAGTCTGTGAGCTTCATTTCATTCCTCCTAACCCAAGTATCTCAATACCAACCCAAGCATTTACCTGTACCAAGCTTGGCAAACACTTGCATCGATTCATCAAAACGCTTCTGGCAGAAGAGGTTGAAAGCAAAGAGGTTCTTTATGTGGTGAATTTGTTGCCGTTTCTCACTATCTGAATCATCTTTCATTTCCTACACACATAAAAATTAATGAACATCAAAAATTCCTGGGCCTCACAAACAAGGAGGAAATATTCTACAGGAGTAACAAGAGTATTATCCTTTGGACAGCACAAGAAACAAAAAGGTAGTCTGAAGTGAACACCTCTGAGGGTGGTTCTCAGATGCTGTGTTTATTGTGGAACCTGGAGTTTCAAAGCCACCTCTGTTTATCTGTGCACTTGCTGTCTGTCACAACAACCACCTCTTCACTCATTTGCCTTTTGCATTTTTTTCAAGTTAGCAATGCAAAATGCAATTAATTAAGTTTAACGTGATTCCAGGGATTTTTTTGAGAAACCAGAAAATCCTAAAACATAGGATATCCAGTAAGATATCTCTTATACAGTAAGAGCTATATAATTAAACACAGTGCTTCACTATTTTGATGAAATTACGTTTCAGGAGCAATATGGATGGCCATTACATTAAAAAAAAAGGTCATAAGGCAAAACAAAACCACAACTCTGGGCCAAACTGTCTGTAAGTCTAAAATAAGATACCAAATTAAACAGCTAAGGAAGATAATCTTTCAGATACAAGATGGTATCTCCAAATCTAAATCACAATAGATCAGAACGAAGAAATGGCAGCACAAAACTCAAGTTTAACTCAAAAAAGGCTAGAATTTGCCAGTATGTGCAAAGTGGACAGTAGGCATGTTGAACTCCAGACCAGCTACAGTCAAGCAGAAAGCAAACATCCTCTGGTATACAAGTGCACCCAGTGCTCCAAAGTTTTTTGGGGACTTACTGCCAACTGCAAAGCCAGCTCAAACTGCTTGTCCTGCAGAAGCTGCTGGATCTGTGTGGCTATGGACACTGGAATGAGCCGCCAAACAAAGTGATTACTTGCTACGTAAATAATATTTGTCCTGCAATCAAGACAAAAAGGTCAGTTACTAAGTTGCAGCACGGAGAAAGCAGCAATAACTTAACAGAAATAAGCAATAAGCCTTGTTTATACACACAGGGATCAACCAGATAGGAGAGGGTAACATAGACTGAAAAAAGTAACCAAACCCAAAACAAACAAGAGCAATACTGCAAAGCAGAAAGGAGAATGTATCACCAGTGATTAGAAACTCCCAAAGACATTCAGCTCTCATTCACTCTTCAAGGTGTGGCCTCCATCCGTTTATAGAAAACCTGAACCACTTCAGTGCTACCGTTTTAAGCTGAAAGTTAGAAAAGCACTCCCTCTCCCAGTTTTTCAGAGCTCTACCACGTAGCCAGACAGCCCAACAAAAGGAATAATCAGTTACACTCAGTACCCTCCAGAGGTGATGAAGCGTGGTCTCTGCAGCTCAATACTCTGCACGAGTAGCCGGGGTTCAAAAGTGCGTATCTCCACATATCTTGGCAGAACAGCGATGATGTAGGGAGGCTGATGTTCTATCAATGAAACAAGAGAAAAAGGAGTTGAATGTTCTCAAGTATTCCCTGAAACAAGTCATGACCCAAAGCAAGTCTTCTCTTCAATTTTTTTTCAGCCTTTGAAATGTGTCCCTTTCTGGCTTATTAAAATAGAACTCAAAGCCCAACTCTGACAACAATGTGTTAATGCAGTAGCAACTTGGACTGTGTTCACAGGATCACAGAATAGTTTCTGCCAGAAGAGACCTTCAAGGTCATCAAGTCCAACCTTTTCCCAGCCCTATCAGCACCACTAAACTCAGTCGCCCAAGACAACATCTACCCTTCTTTTCAATTCCTCCAGGGATGGGAACACAAAGCCCTCCCTGGTCAGGCTGTTCCAGGGAACCCTTTCAGGAAGGAAAATTTCTCCTGACATCCAACCTGAACCTCTCCTGGTGCAACTTAAGGCCATTTTCCCTCATTCTATCACTGCAATAAGATCTCCTCTCAATCTCCTCTTTTCTAGGCTGAATAGCCTCAGACCTCTCAGCTGTTCCTCATATAATACCTGTTCCAAATCCTTTACCAGCTTGGTAGCTGCCTCTGTCACCTCTCCAGCCCTTCAGTGTCCCTCCCGTAGTGAGGAGCCCAAAATATCTTTCAATACAAGAAGTTTCTGTGGCTCTAAGCTGCCCTGAACAACTACTGTTCTTAAAACACCCTGCCTTCCATTTCAAATCTTGTCCCTTAATAGACGATACACAGTGAAGACAAGGCATATGGACTCCAAGCAAATAAGGGAAAGAAACAAAAATAACTACATGAAACCTTCCACAGACTGCAACTTGAAATACTTTAGAAAGTGTTAGACTCCAAACCCAGCTAGTTTCTAAATACCAGGAATGTGACAAATCTGTCATGCACAGAGAGATACAGAGAGATGCAAAAGTTAAGAACACTACTGCTGATTCTCACCCATGGCTATAGGGATATCTGTCCAATTCAGGGCGCATTTCTGAGTACAGACCCCTTCTTCATTGAGCACAACCGTTAGATCATCTTGGCCAACTGCAACTTTTCCATCTGCTACAGGAGCTACCAACGGTTCCAGCTGCTTCCCTGTGGGAAACAGTTCTTTTATGGACCCTTTTCCATCCACCTAGGACAACAAAGTAAAAACAAAGGTTTTCAAAATGACATTTACTGCAAGGTGCAAAAGACCCAAGCCTAAAACCCTCTAAAGGGATTTAGAACCCAGACTTAACAAGACAAGTGCAATTTTAAAGAGCAGCAATAAAATACTCTCCACATCATCATTTATCTTGCTTATACATAATTTGGAAATGAACAATTAATACTTTAGTGTCTGAGATGACGTATTCCTGGTGCTATAACAACAGCTGAGTGCATAGTCCATACAGGTTCATAAGACACATAGCAGCCACATCAGTTAGTGTCCAAACACTTCTTGGTGTAACCAGAGGATTTCAGTTACACCAAAACTTTAGCATGGTTTTGTACTGTCATGAGTGAGAGTTACCACAGAAAAAACAAACAAAAGGCCTACCAACCCAACTAGCCTTTTTTCCCCTGCCCTAGCCATTTTTTCTGGTGCCCATGAGCTGCCCAAGGAACTGAACACACCCAAAACAAACCAACAGAAACACAAACAAAAATGGCAAATCCAAAGAGCTGGTTCATGAGCACATCTAAAAACTCACTGCCACCAAAACAGAGAATCCTTCTCCTTCAACTCCAGCTATGTGTTCCTCTTGCCTCCCTTGCATTATAGCTCAAGTATTCTTGCAAATAAAGAGCTAGGCAGCAGAATACAATACCATCAAAATGTACTTTCTTATGCCTATTTAGTGGAACTAAGCCATTCGAAGATGGGTAAGCCAAACAAAAGTAGCTACTTGAACAGCAAGTTTCCATTCTCATCGCTGGAGCAGCTGTACAACTACTTAGTATAATGGTGGAGAGACTCTGGAATCGATTGCCCAGAGAGGCTGTGGCTGCCTCTTCCCTGGAGGTGTTCAAGGCCAGGTAGGATGGGGCTCTGGGCAATCTGGTCTAGTTGAGAGGTGTCACTGTCCATGGCAGAGACTTGGAGTAGATGATCTCCAAGGTCCTTTCCAAACTGAGCCAGTTTATGATACTCAAGTCACTAGAATGACAGGAACCAACAACTAGGAGAACGGCTGCCGAAAGCCATCACTTCTTTCGTGAGCAGTGTCAGGTCAGTTTGAAGTGTCTACATTAATTAACCCACAGCTTTCCTGTGGACTGTGTTGCTGCCATGTATGCAAACATACATATCTGTGGTGCACCTCATCTGCATTTCATTTTCTGACAGTATGAGAAACAAAGGCAGTAAAGAGAATAAAACATAGCTGTCAAATAAAGCATAAGTAGAAACTGTAATACTAAATTGACAATAGTAAGTTTAGAGACTAAATGTAAGTTTAGTAAGACTAATAGTAGGTTTAGAGAACCAAAATGACTAGAGTTCAGCAACAGAATAAACAAAAAACAGACAGAAAACCCAGGTTGAACTCCACTGTCTGCCAGGTAAGATACTCTTGGTCTTTTTCCCCTCTCAGAACTACTGTCTGTCTTAATACATTAAGCACAATTTGCATTCTATTTACAGAGACTGCTGCCGAAACAAAAGATATCTTTTCCAATGCCTTTTGTCTGCAAGAGCTTCAAACACTGGTTTCAACAGCAATAAATAGATGATCACTTCCTCACAAAAGGATCAGTTTAAAAAGAACAGACTAATGACTTTCCAAAGCCACATACAGCAAGAGTATCAGATGCTGCTTTCCTTAGTGTCTGTTAGTTAAATCCCCGTGCACAGGAGTCCCCTCCATAGCATTTACTGCTATCCACATCTTCTTAAAGACTGTATTTATCCCAAGCCTCAGCCTTACCCGTATCAGGTAATAGTCTCTCTTGAAGCCTACACAGATGGAGTTTTCACACCAGGCCATAGACTTGGGTACATCTGGTACACTGAAGTCCCCCTGAGGAAAACAGGTTGAAATGGCTGTTAGAACACAAAAGCTGAAGTGAAAGGCTCAGTAGAAAGTTAGCTGGTACCTTCCTAGAAGAGCAGCATACCTGAAAAATACTGGACCCATTCCCAGGGGTTATTTTTACCACTCAGGTACTCACAAGGTTGGTTCTCTAAGCTTGTTGTCAGTAACCACTTTCTGACTCAATGACATGCCTAGAAAAATCTGAGAAGTGGCCTTACTCTGCAATTAGTGAAGCATATCAGCATGCAACCTCTGTAACTTATGACTGTAAAACAAGCAGAATTTTAAAATACAGAACACAGCCTTTGATTTATGAGACCCTATTAACACCTTTAATAGTGATTACAAACATCCATTTTGACTTGTATTTACTGCTTCATTGTTATGTCACTACAAGCCTGGAGAAGAGGAGATTGAGGGGAGACCTTCTTGCTCTCTACAACTACAATTGGTCAGTGATAGGACAAAGGGAAATGGCCTCAACCTGTGCCAGGAGAGGTTCAGGTTGGATGTTATTTCTTTCCTGAAAGGGTTGTCAGGCACTGGACCTCCCTGCCCAGGGAGGGGGTTGAATTCCCATCCCTGAAGGCATTTAACAGGAGGGTAGATGCTGCATTGTGAAACAGGGTTTAGTGGTGCTGACAAGGCTGGGAATAGGTTTGACTTTATGACCCTGAAGGTCTCTTCCAGCAGACACTGTTCTACGATTCTGATTCTATGAACAAACCAGAGTCAATGGTCTGAAAGTTACCAGTGCTTCAGATTACCAAGGACTACCAGGGGTTGTGTAACAAGCAGTAAAGAGCAGCTGCACTCCCTGTTGAGGCATGCTAGACTACAGAAACAACCCAACCCACCTGTAGTTCATGGAACTCTCTGTCCTTCCAAAAATAAAGTTGTAACTTCTTCCGCACTGCCACGCACATTCTCAGCACCTCTTCCCCTGTATCTGACTGCTGTGAAAACAGACAGGCCTAACTCACAGGCACTCGTAAACTAACAGGCAAGTAAGATAATGTAAGGCCAATGGAATCCTCAGCCTGAAGCAAAGCCATCAGCTGAAGAGCAGCTTTGTTCATCCATGCCAGAAGGGCATTCCCTAAATGAGGAAGCACAGAGAGAAGGCAGGGTGGGATCATTCAAAAAAATGAACTTTGGCAGGGATTGTGACACCAAGGAAATTACAAACCAGTAAACAGACAAACAAACAAACACACACAAGATCAAAAACACACAGAGACACAAACAGAAGATAAGCAGATTGCTTCAGAGTCCAGCCCTGAAGACCAGGATAAACAGCTTGAACTCTATGCAGTACAGGAGAGCAAGAAATAGAACAACGCAGAGATGCATTCTGCTGACAGCAAAAAAACCACCACACCCCAAACAACTGTTTAACCTTCTGGCCTATTGGAAATGTTTCCTGACTATGAAATATTAGCAAAGCTAAGAAAAAAAATATCACTAGTTTCAACAGCTACTAAACTTATTAGAAAATGTTTAACACTGAGCACCCGTGGAGCAAAGAGATAAACAATGAAAAGCACCGAGCCGCTCTTCTGGTCACTACTAAGGTTTCCAAATAATATGGGTAGACTGAGAAACGCACTTGCATATAAAGTAATCGCTTAATACAGCGCAGCATATGAACAGAGAATTGCTACACCTTATGGAACCATTTTATAACCTGATTCTGTCACAACTGCCCTAGGATTCCCATGGCCAGTACAGTTTAACAAACAAAAATGTAACCAAGACAGCACTGGAGATACTTGTCGCAAGGAACCACCATGAGGTACCAGACTGGCAATTTAAGAGAAGGGATCAGTGTTTATACACCCTTTCAAAAAAAGAAGACTAAGTTACTACAGCACAAAAATGCCTTGATACTTTGCATCAGGAAGCTAAAGGCTACAATCACAACCGGTACAGGGAGATCTCTTCTGAAGCACAGGAAGAAAATCAGAGTGATGACATTAAAAATTGTTGCCTAAGTGCAGCTTCAACATCCTCTAAGTTGCAATTTTAAAAAGCAATAGTACCCAAATAACTGGCATGTTACACACAATTAACCAACCTAATCTACACAGCAACACGTCTTCTGTTCTTCCTCTTACCTGAAGATCACAAGTGAAGAGAGACGCACCTTTTGCCTTGGACACAGTGGTGATTTGTTGAAATGTCAACAGGTCATGGACATAAATGTTATTTTCTGGTTTAAACAAAATTTACATTATTATTCACTACATAATACTTATAGAGCTCACTGCTAATTAAATATATTTACACAAAAAAAAGAACTTGTGAAACTAAGCGCTGCAAGAGAAGAAAACGAATGTTTTCCCAAAAGCTGAAAAAGAAGGTGCTAAAGCACACAGAAGTGAAACACAATAAATGCAGAAAAGCCAACTGACACCAGCACTGGAGCTGAGAACAAGTGCTCATCCAACAACAGCAGTTGTGGAAGGGACAGCAGGCAGGCCAGAGAGCAAGGTCATACCGAAACACTGAATGAATAAAGACCATTTGAACTGCCTCCTGAAATTAATGGAAAGGGAGCAGTTGCAAATGGAAGGTACTGTGATGGAGGTTTGGTACACACATGCACGCAGGCAGCAGAAATCTACGCATGCTGGAGTCAGAACAGCCGGGACTTGCAGATCACAAAGAACAGGGTAGCAACATCAGCAAAAAAAGTCATAGGAAGATCAGAAGGTTAAAGAAATACAGCCAAAGACAATCTCAGATCTTTCACAAGACAGTAAACGATCATCATCTGCCTATAACTGGATGTGGTGTACCACGTCAACAGCACATCTCATACATCAGGTTTGGAGGGAAGTTTCAGCTCCTATCATACAGCACACACACAATCACATACAGATATGCACATACGGGTGTACGTATGTGCTGACACAACCACACAGCTGTATTAAAAAAAATATATATATACAGTTACATAGAGAAAACACACATTTAGCATGTGCATTTTTAATCACAAACTTTGCATTACTACTTAGTTCACCAAACTGGTTTATTTACAGCAAGCAAAGCTGCTTCTCCATTTGTGCTGCATAATGCTTCCTCTGCGAAGTTAAAAAGCCTAAACCCTACAAAATGACCTTTCAACAACTAGTCTGCTACGCAGGTGTGAGGAAGGGGTGCCGCGGTCAACCAACAACTGTGTTGAGAAGAGCTTATCAAATATTGATATTTCACTTACCTAACAGACTGACCAGAATTTTAAACTGCGAAACAACATGAATCTGAAAGAAAGAATCCTGTTAGTGACTCCACCCATAAACTAAAGCCCTGAACAAGCCTTGGTTATAAGGAATCTATGCTCTCAAAATAACAAAACCAGCAAGGCAGCTATCTGTGCAGTCTTCCTCCAGCTAATGCAAGCCTTGTTACTTTGACTCAATTTTCACAAAGCACATAGAGCTTACAACCCAGGCTGGTAAAAAATGCGTTAATCGGTAAATTTCTAGTACAAAAGTACTTCTAATGGAAGTTGCCAAAATATACTGCATAATCTTTGAGCTGAAGGCATTCCCAAGTACCAATGAGAGAAAGCCTTAAAAAACACAACATCAAAACCCAGCACTAAGACTGTCAACAGACAGCCAATTACTATAGTTCTACACTGCAAAAGCAAGAAATATGTTCCTGTAACACTTGAACCACATTCCTCTAATACTTTATCCAAGAGTCAAACTATGTATTGCATAGATTCACTTTTTCATAAATATTCTTGGTCAGAGCAGCTGAAGATTTACTGCAACAGCAGTATTCCCATAAAGGCAAAAATAACCTGTAAGATCCAATTCATTGTTTTCTCCTTTAGCAACTGGTGAAAGTTTACTCCTGTTATGGAAAACGTGTGCTGTCTCCACACAGAGAAATCTCTATGTTGGAGGAAGTTTTTTGTTACATTTAGCAGAAGTACATTTGATATTTCATTTCTTGGCTGAAAACACTGCAAAACTGTTCCCATGTCAAGAAGAATCCTACCTGCTGAATCTTTTTGGAGAAGTTCTTGTTGGATTTCTCTAGTGTCACTTCAAACCTATTGCAACCTACCAGAAAGATTTGAGAGAGCATGTAAACAGAAGTTTCCCTTAAGTTTATGACTGAATATCTTACACTAAATATATCACAAAGAATTATGAAAGCAAACTTGGCCACCTAGCACTAGAAGAATGACTGATCCAACAAACATGTGCTAGCTTTTGCTTAATAGGTAAATGCATTGGAAGGTGTTCTCACAGTCAGGTGAAAATGTAATTTACAACTCCTGTACCCATCCAAGGGCCTCATCGATAGTTATATTTTTATCTAGACAGAATTTTAGATAACAATAACTACATTTAAGTGCTTTGAAACCCAGAGATACAGAGATACGCATAGACTTTATGGAAGACAATCAGTTATCAGCAATTTAAATTGCTAGGGAGCACATCACTGCAAAGTAGACAAGGAATAAATACTACACCACAAGGGTTTAAAAGGAGTTTTAGGGATAAAGACTTACAGACACTTTCTGATGACATAACTTCTCCTGGCATTGATGCAAAAAAGGGGGAGAAATTTACCACATGAGATAAGGCACTACCAACTCAAGACTAGCATGTCCTGATTGGAACAGACGGTTTCAGAAAAATCAAGTTGAATTTAGCCTCCAGTATCCAAGTAGCTATAAATTAACATCAAGGCAAGTGCTAATGATCTTAGAAACAGATGTTTAGGTTTTTCTTTCTTGTTCTATACTATGTTCAATAGCATCAGCATCTACATGTCAGCAGAGAATGCGAAATAGAAACCCATTTAGTGAAAATCTGTTTTAAATCAAAACCAGAACAGTTCTACTAGTGGCATCTCTAGAATAAGCTATGAGAGCACTTATGACTGTCAAAGAGGCAGGAACAAAACACATGATACAACTAGACAGGATTCCTCTTCCCCATCCCTTGATACTCACAAGCCCACAGAATAAAGTCGCTGTTTCACTAAACCAGTCCTTCAATAACAGAAGGCAAACATCAAACCTCTGCCACCTACCATGCTGCACTGCTTTACCAAGTCTGTGTACCATATCTAGAATATTACCCTAATTTACTATGAATTCAAACATGAGGACTTGATACAAACCATACTTCAAAATGGACAAAAAAAAGGCTGATGCCATTTGCTACCTTTCTTGCACATCTGATACACAGTTCGTGCACTTTTTCCAAAGGTCATGCGCAAAATTCATTAAACTCTACATTATAATCAGCAAACATACTTATGTTACCACTACAATCTCTCACAAGTGCAGGAAATAAGAACAACGTAATCAACTTTAGGTGCCATTTTCAAAATCAGCTTACCTATGTCTTTCTTGATCCTGTAAAGCAGGAGATGTCCTTGTTTGGTACCAACAAGGAGCCATTCCTCTACAAAGATGGGGAGAAAAAGCATCTAATTAGTTTCGGCAAAGACTTCCCAGCTAAGTAGCATTTATAGGAAGACTTGGAAACTTGCTTCAAAGAGGATTTTCTGTGGCAATTCCACACATGTCTCCTATTACCTCTCCACTGGAAATGCTCAGAAATAGTTTTCATTCTCAGGAGAGAAAGGCCAAAGATCAATCAGTAAAACAGCACAGCCTAGGCATCACATCCCACCTGTTTACACAAAGGTAAAACAGCAAACCACTGCACTCAAGAGACAATAAACTATTCTTCAGTCATGACTATCATCCCGACAAAACAGTGCTTCCTAATGGAAAGAATGAGGTTCACTTGGGTTTTTTTTTAAAGCAAGTGTTTAGAACTCTCTAAAACAGTCAGCTGTGCTTGGAAGGGCAGCAGTTGCTTTGCTCAAGCAGTACTTGAATCAGCTGGATAATGAATACTCAACACAGATTTAAAAAGAACAACTGTTTTACATACAAACTTTGCAGCAGAGTTTCAGGCTCTTCCTAATTACAGCGCACAAAAGGCACAGAATCTTTACTGGGTCACAAAATACAGCTGCAATTTTTCCTCCTTGCTGAAGATCACATAGAAAAGCAGCACAAACATTTTTGCTGTATCTAGCACTTTCTCATGAACACACAGAATTGCATTTCAATAAAACCTTGTTTGGCGCAAGTCCTCTCCTTCCCCTATTCAGCAGAAGAGTTGCAGAGGCAAAACTACATCTTTTCCCACATCCATGCTGTCACTTTTTGCTACTTCAGCGAAATGCTCTTGGTGAGATAAAAGATAAAAACCTCAATGTAGGAATAAATTATCATCGTATCTTCTCTACATTGAAACTTGAACGAGAGCCACCTATAAACAGGCTATAACTCTGTTCTTAAGACAAATCACAGGGACCATCGCAATTCCAGCGCCCAGCTTCCAATTCCCCATGCTGTGCAAGGGCAGGACGCCTAGCAGACGCTGCTCAGCCTGAGCAGCCTGACCGAGCCTCATCCTTGACAGTACCCAAAAACACCACCCGCGCGTGGGTATCCCTGACCCCAGCGATCAGATCACAAACCAAGGGCCCGTCCAGGACCGTCGTTAGTGACAGCACAGCAGCGAGAGACCAGGGAGCGCTGAGGGACCGCGATTCACGGCAGCTGCCCCCCGCACCGCAGCGCTTCCGGGCCGCTAGGCCCTGCAGATTGCCCCCAGCACGGGGACCGGGACCCGGCATGAGACACCGCTCAGGCCTCAGGGACCCGGGTTACACTGGCAGGGGACCAGCGCAACTACCCGGGCCAGAGGCGAGCGCAACGGCGGCGGCGCGGCCCTCCAGCTCACCCCAAGCCGCCAGACAGTCGATCTGCAGCGGCAGCTTCTCCAGGATGGGCACATGCTCGAAGGCGTCGTGCATGGCGGCAGCGGCTCCGCGGGCCCAACGCTGCAGGACCCCCCCGCCCTAGGGGGACGCCCCGAGGAGCGCTCCCCACGGAAGCCACAGGCCCAGCCTCCCCACGCCCTTCCCAGCGGCCTGTGCGCCCGCCCCGCCTCTTCCGCTCCGAGCACCGCCCCGGCGAGGGGGGCGCGGAAAGCTTCGCTGCGCCTGCACAGAGCGGCCCGCCCCGGCCTGCGGGGCTGGGCCAGGGAGGGGGCGGTGTCGGCGCCTTTAGACACGCGGCTTGTTTCCCACCAGGGTTAGCGTCATCCCCTGCAGGCAGCGAGAAAACTGGACGAGTGTCACCTCGGGAAACGCTGGGGACCAGCGGCATCCTGGGCTGCCTCAACAGAAGTGTGGCCAGCAGATCGAGACAGAGGATTCTGCCTCCCCTGGGGCCTTGCGTCCACTTCTGGAACTCCCAACACAAGAACGACATGGAGCTGTTGGAGCGGGTCCAGAAGAGGCCACGAAGACGCTCAGAGGGCTGGAGCCCCTCTCTGGCGGAAACAGGCTGAGAGAGTCGGGGCTGTTCAGCCTGAAGAGAAGACTCCAGGGGGACCTTAGAGTGAACCTATTAGAATCCCTGAAAGGGGCTGTCACAAGGCTGTGGAAGATTGCTGACAAGGTCAGGATTCCCTGATAGGACAAGGGGTCATGGTTTAAAGCTGGAAAAGGGCAGATTGAGGCTGGAGAGGAGGAAAAAGTTGTTGAATCTGAGGGTGGGGGATCCCTGGAACTGACTGCCTGGAGAGGTGGTAGAGGTGAAGCCATTCAAGGTCAGGCTGGATGGGGCTCTGAGCAATCGGTTCTAGTTAGAGATGTCCCTGCTTGGTGTAGGGGGGTTGGACTAGATAACTTTGGAGGTCCCCTCCAACCCAGCACATTATGAAAACAAATGAGAACAGCAAAACAGCTCTTGCAAGTAATTGTGCATTTTTGGAGGTCCCAAATTTTACATAAATTAACTTATCCTTTGGAACTGTCCAGTGAAGGTTTGATTTCCCCAGAAGAAACACATGCTTGTTACCCTGCTCCTTCTAGAACAGGCTGTGATGGCATTTACTTTGGCTGTGGAAAGGCACAACATAATCTTCCAGGTCAGTGGTGCAGTAACTAAAACAAACTTTTAAAAAATCACACATTCCTAAGTTCTGTGAGCACCTTCAACAGAGACTGTCTTAGAAAACAGGGACTGAGGACTCTTGCATCCAACGTCACAAGCCAGAAACCATGCAAAGCCACATCCACTTCAGAAACAGCTGCAGAGTGCCAAGAGAGTTACAGCTCAGACACTTCTGCTCTCTGGTCTCCTTGACCTAAGATGCCTACAAAAAGAAGAGGTACATAGCACCAACTTAGTGACAGGATAGGTCATTTCTCCAAACACCAGGACATAATGACTTCACATGCAAATGGCTGTAATCCATTTGTATCCAGGATGCAAATGATGTGTGAGGCACTGGCCTCATCAGGTTTTAAAAAGTAGAATGCTTAGCCTTTTGTGTACAACATAAAATTCGTAAAAGTATGAACGAGACAATAAAAAAAGCTGCCCACAAACCCCTATCTCTAAGGCAAACATATCAACCCCTACCCTGGTCTTGCAATCCTGACTCACCCTTGCTTGTCAAGCCTGTTGTAGTTACCATGTTGTGTGATTTCTTACTACTCACTTCCTCCTGTGGAACTCCTGGTAGCAATATCTTGTCACCTTAATGGAAAGCTGGTCAACATAATCTTCTTGACTCTTATTTTGTTTTCAGATTTCCACATGGCATGCTTGTGCTAGAACAGTAATGTACCAGCTGCTTCTCACAAATAAACCAATCCACACACACTGAACTATTTGGGCACTCTAAGAAAACTCCCTTCTTCATCTGAATTCTTGGCAGATGTTTATAATCTCACTTAGAAACAGCTTCTTGAAGATATCTAAGTCAACAGCCAAGCTTCAGAATGAAAATTCAGCTTCTCCACACCACTCAAGTCCTGCAGGTCTCAGACTGAGTAAATGTGTTTGCTCCTCCTGCTCACCAAGTCTTCACAGTAGCCTGTAGGATTTGTTTTAAAATTGCAACACCTGTTTTGGAAGAGAGGGTATCCATCTGAATGGTCTTCCCTGTCTACATAAAATTAACAAGCCTGCAAGATCTGTGGTTTCACACATCCAGAACCAAAAATTAGTAGAACCCACACATCTGACCAAACAGGCTGGAGATGAGAGATGGCACTCTTACAACTCCCTCATACACATACTCATCACTCCTCACACACACACCAACTACTGCTTTTAGCCATCTCTTCTGAAATTCTAAGTGCAACAGCACTCTCGTTGTCGGAGCCGCGGGCTGCGGGTGTACGTGGCTGCGTGCGCGCTGACGTAAGGGGGCGGAGACTG
>JAOXOE010000001.1:69227457-69250074 GCA_028565055.1 Phoeniculus purpureus
ATCCTGCCTTGAACAGCTCCAGGGACGGCGACTCCACCACCTCCCCGGGCAGGCCATTCCAGTGGCCAATGACCCTCCCAGTCAGGGCTATGTGATGTGCATGGGAAGAGGTTGTAGATGTGTCACCACCCTGAAGGTCTTACCCTGAGTGTAAAGCTGTGGGCTTTGAACAAACAAGCATGCTGCACCATGCTTTATGCTTTGCAAAGAGCTCTGCTCCCAGGCTGGGCAATGAACCCCAAACTTCCTCCCAGCTCTGCTGCCTCTGCCCCAGCATCGCCCTGTCACTTAGCTCTGATTCCAGCACTACACCAGCACCCTGCCCAAGGAACTGTTGAACTGATGCCCATGGCTCACATCACCTTGAAATCCCTCAGCTCTGACCAGGGAGCTGGTAAAGGGGCTGGGATCTAGTATGGGATCAGCTACACCCAAGGGGAGCAGCTCGTATTTAGCGCTGTCAGGTAATTTGAGTTCCCCCTGGTACAGAAATGCTGCAGATAGGAGCTGTGCTTTTATTCCCACTTGAAAATGATGAACGTGCTTTAAATTCATCCTGGGTTGGAGATGGCTGTTGGATTGCATGAGCTCATCAGCAGCTCGAGTGATTCCCCTTGCTGCGGTCTGTCACGCAAACGCAGTGGGATGTGCTGGCATGGGAAGATGCTGGAGAAGCAAAAACTGCTGGCGGTGGGAGGAGGTGAGGCAGCAGAGCTGCTGCAGCCAGCGGTGCCGAGGTAGCCCTGGGGCTACATGTCCCCATGTGCCCACCACAGTTCTGGGCTGTGGCTCGTGGGGTCAGCAAAGCTCATGGGCTTCCCACCATTTGGCATCTTGCATGAGCACCAGCCCTGTGGCTGAGAAAACCAGCTGCAGCGGTCCGTCTGATGGAAACACGACGCTCCGGCACCGCTTCTGAGGAGGGCAATTCGTTGTTCGCATGGTGCCAGCGACACCACGTACAAAAAACCAAACAAAACGAAAAGACTCCATTTGGAAAAGATCCAGCTAGGATTTGTGCCCAATAATCTACAGCTTTACTGTACTTGTCCGTTGGCATCCCTACGTGACACGCTGCGTGAGCGAGGGCAAACGTAGGCGAATGCTCTTCTGGAAGCCCAAAGTGGAACAACCGGGACCCAAACTGTCCCGAGGGCTAATGTGGAGACAAGACTGATTAAATATGAAAGCTGTGAGATCCTCCAAGCTCCTGCTTGCATGGTGGAGACCTGGATCTTTGTTTCTTTTCAGAGCTGCAGATGGCTTTGACCACAACGCTCCAGCCAGCCAAAGACTGCTCCTTAGCTGAGTGGGCAAGAACACACCCATCTTGGCTGCAACACCATAGCCTGTCCTAAAAAAGGTACAACAAACCCCCAAGAAGTGTCATACCAACTTATCTACCCAACCTTTCTGCCCCTCCAGACATTCCAACCCCACCAGCCACTGACCACAGCAAAGCAAACCTCTTC
Organism: Phoeniculus purpureus; assembly: GCA_028565055.1. Classification (NCBI taxonomy): domain Eukaryota; kingdom Metazoa; phylum Chordata; class Aves; order Bucerotiformes; family Phoeniculidae; genus Phoeniculus; species Phoeniculus purpureus. The sequence goes on from JAOXOE010000001.1 coordinate 69,228,930, forward strand.
TGCCGTCAAGACGTTTCCCAACTTTGAGCCTCAGGGCTCCCAGAGGCCAGAGATGCTGGTGAACATCACAGGTGTCACCACGAAAACGTAGCACTGGCTTGGCCAGTAGTGCTGAGAACAGGGTTTTTGTCCCAGCAGCCACCCAGATCCCCTCCAAGCGGCAGCAGAAGATGCTTCACCTCACCATGGCTGTCTGTGGCATCAACAACCTGAATAGCTAAGGCTGGACTGTCAAAAGTGGTTGTGAGTCATTTCACACTGCCACTGACTGACTGCAAGCCACGGGCCATACCCGTACGAACCCCTGGTGCTGTCTGCAGAGCCACACAAAATCCTCCCATCGCTCTTCATTTTAGCTGCCAGTGGGCCCCAGGCATAAACCCAGGAGAAGACCCCAGAGCCTCGAGGGAATCTTCCAAGTGTTTTCGAAGAGCTGAAAGAACACCCTGCATCATAAGGGAAGGAGAAAGAGAGAAGGAAGGCTGCAACAGACCTTCAGCATCGGGGCCAGAAAGAACAAGCTAATGGAAACAGCTCTGGAACAGAGGGTGAGAAGGTCCAGGAGTGCAGACCCGGCAGGTGAGGACGCGTGTGCACGTTTTGGATGACCCCTGACAGCTCTTGACTTTCATCCTTGGGAAATCCAAAGCAAGTGAAGCCTTCCCATCCTTGGAAATCTGTCCACCGCTTCCTGTCCTGGGTTTTACACTCTTTAATGCAGTGTTGTACAGAACCCAAGCCCAGGAATACCCAGCACCTCGGATAACAGCCTCACGTAAATTAAAGCCATGTTCTTCCTGGACATGAGTCTGTGGAGTGGGACAGAACAAGCTCTGGTAGCCTAAAATCTTCATGAGAACTGATGAAACACTGTGCAAACTGCTGCGGAGCCCCAGCAATAAATTCAAAGCCCAAGCTGGAGCTCTGCCTGCTGCACCCACCCTGGCTCGGTTTTGTGGCCAAGAACCAAAGCTCCTGGTGACTGAAGTCACTGGGGCTGGAAAGTAACAGGAGCAAAGTCAGAGAAAGGACATCACCATGTAGGTCACCCTCTGCCCCAGAGAGTGGATTTTCTGTTACGTCAGACTCTAAAACGCCTGGTCAGAAGTCTCTGTGCAGCAGACTGACCCCTCTTCAAAGAGGAAGTTTTCTCAGCTGTGTTAGCCACCAGTTCAGAACTGCTTTACATTTCGTTCTGGATGCACCTTGCTGCCATTGTAGCATCCTCTAGCAAAGATGCATCTTGCTGCCCAGAGAAAATCCTTTCTGGGCTGAGCTGACCAGCCTGCACACTCCAACACGTGGCGAAGCCCAAGTGAGAAGCACTTTATTGTTAATGACAATTAAATGGGGTTCTGAAAAGCACAGTGTGAAAGAATCCATTAACTAGGCAGATGGCTTGAGTTTCTCTCCTGCACTTGCTTTACACCACCAGTGTCACCTCAAACGCTGTCCAGCAGGAGGAAACCAGGACCCCTGTGGCACAGACCACATCTGAACAGCCTAAGCTGGTTTTTAGTGTTTTTAAGCAGTGCATGAAACTCTCTTCCCTGAATGGTGACAATATTAAACCACAGCAAAAGCCCACAGATAAAAGACAGATTTAAGGAAAACATGCTCCTGCCCCACCCTGGTGGCACCTGAGCCACCCTCTCCCCCATGCTGAAGCTCACCTCAGCACCACAGCCCCTCACGCCCTGCCCCAGCGCTCACATCTGCTTTTGGAGAAAGCCCTTCGTGATGGCAGTCGTCGGGCTGCTCTAATACCATAACCATTCGGTTGCCATCTGGCATCACGGTGCCTCACACCCAACACATCAAGTTGTGCTGTGCCTTACGGCAGTCCTGAGCTGCCCCAGACCCCACGGGCTGGAACCAGTGACAGCAAAAGCCACCTTACTAAAAAGCTGCCTCCCTCTCAGTCCTGGCACTGCTCCGACACTGCCGTGGCTGAAAGAAACCCTTCAGCGAAGACCAGCAGGGACAGTCTCCCATTTAGTGCCTCAGCACTGGGACTCTAGAACACTGGGAGATCCCTGGGCTGCATTGTGTCTGTGCCCCAGATCCAGTGCCAGACTGCTCTGCCATTTCAGCCCAACGGTGGGACTAGAGATCATGTTTAGGATTTCCAGATGCTGCTGACTCTAACAGCCCAGGGTGAAGCAATTTCACAGGAATATCTGGAACAAGTAATGTTTTAGGGGAAAACCCCCCCAGCCTTCACTTATTCAGAGGCATGAAAATACTTCCAAAGAGTGGTGGCTTGGGTTTTCTCATCCTGTGCCTCTCCCCCTCTTTTCAAAAACAGCTCAGCACCTCGACCAGGATCAGAAGCACAGCCCAAGACACTCGAACACTGCTGCCACCCTAATGCAGCCCTGGCAGAAGCGGAAAAGAAGAAGAAAGCACATCTGCAGAGCTCCATGGTCTCTGGAAGTCTGTCTGGAAAACAATTTGATCCTGTTCCTACAACAAAGCCGGGTGTTTTGGATGCAGTCCCTGCGAATGACGGAGCCTTGGCACGCGGCTCCTCTCGCCCATATGGAAATCTGGTCTGTCAAACTTTGCTTGCCTCGCTCGCTGCCTGCTAACACGGTCCTGAGGCTGCCTCAGCAGCCGCTACGGCTTCGATACCCACCGCGAGCCAAAGGGACACAGACCCCCCTTTTCCATCCAGCTGCTCCAAACCCCAACCGGGCTCTCACATGCTGTGCTTGGGGCGCTGAGTGAACACTCAGCTTGTCGCCCTCCAGCGCCTGGGGACGGGGGGTACTCACTTGAAAGAATCCCAGACTAAAGGAAACTTCGCTGTACTGGCAGTAGAACCCTGAGCTCCCTATGCACAGGGGAGAAGCAGCCAGTCTCATGACACAGCAACGACCAGGAAAACTCCCAGGTGAGTTTTCTCAGCCCTTTACTCATTGGTGCAATGACAGATGACACAGCATTAACCTGGTGGTGGGCTGCAGACACAGGGCTGTTGCAGGGATCACCTGAGGATGTAGCCAAAGACTGTGCTTAGCTGAGAAGGGGGATGGAATTTGTAGAGCTGGCCAAAACCCAAGGGACATGGGGTGAACCTGTCTGGAGTTGCCTGGGAATAAGCAAAATACTGACGTGTCAGCGCTGTCTCCTCGCCGCCAGCCCCCCTGCTCCGGCAGGGGGTTGGACTCAATGATCTCTTTGGGTCCCTTCCAACTCCTAACGTCCTGTGATCCTATGACCAGCTTTTTTTTTGGTGGAATCTGCCAGGAAGAACCACAAAACCCTTCCCTCTCCAAAGGCCTTTCAGAAGTCCTAAGGCTGCCTGAAGAGCGGCATTGTGAGCATCTGCACGAGCGATGCATCAGGCTGGTGGCCCCAAACACCACGCTTGCCCCTGCTGGTGCAATCAGAACTGTGGAGTGGGTGCTGCAACCCTTTGGGCTTGTTTGAAAACAGAAGGGACAAGAGAAGAGCCGCCCATCAGAATTCCCCTCTTTGCTTAGAAACTACTCCAGCAGAAGCCCCCCAGGGCTCAGAGATTGACACAGCTGGAGAGAGGAACATGGGCATCTTTTGCAGGAACATCCTCATGCAAAGCAGTGGTGGATGTGCCGTCCCAGGCACACAGAGCCCAGCCCATCACCTTGGATCTGGCCACCGAATTCAGGAAGGATCACACTCTGGGCAACCTGACCATGGAAGAAGTGGCCATCACCCCACCCTGGGGCACAGAGCAGCGCTGGAGGGCTGCACAGGGGCTGTGGTGCTGCTGGCTTCCATGTACTGCTCTGCCAATTTGTATGTGTGTCCCCGAGAAACGAGGCTGCTCAGAGCTTGGGCAAATGCTGCTGTTGGCTAATACAACTCCTCTGTAACCCATCTGTACCCCGTGGCCATGCACAGTGTGCATCTGGCAATCCAGATGGCTACAGCGGCTCAGAGATGCAACTGCAAACTGTGACACTAACAGCACCTCACTGGCCACGGAGCAGTGGAGCACCATCCAGCGCTAACTGCCAGGAGGCAGCAGGCAGGAGAACTTAGCTCACTGTCATCATTTATCTCCCTTTCCCCCTGATCTGGTCACACCACTGAAGGTACCGGTTCACCCCCCCATGGAGAGGCAACACGTGAAAGTCCCGGTGCAGCATTTTCAGGAGGATGTGGTGAACGAAGCAGCCAGAACACAAGTTCCCACCCCAGAGAACCCCACGGGACATGAGCCCCGAAGCATCGTCTGCCGTGCTCCTACCTCGCAGGTCCTGTTGCGTGCGGGCGCCAGCCATGCTCTGCCGCGGCATTCGGAGCGAGGTCCGCAGAGGAGTGTGTCTCTGCTCATCCAGGTAAGCGAGATCTTCTAAGTGGGCTGAGCTGGTGGCTGCCATGAGAAAGCAAATGACTAGTCACACCAGGCTCCCAGATCCCAGGCTCTGGTTACTGCATTTTTGTTTGTAACAGCACACACAGAACTGCAACTAGAGTCAACAGAGCAAAGACAAACCAAGTCTGAATTCCCTACTGAAGAGTAAGGAAAGGTTTTGGTAACCTTCTCTCATGCCTCATTGGTACTTGCTCTGGCTTCATCTCCTGCTGATGTTCACAAACAGAAGAGACACACTGCAACACGGAGACACAGAGTCTCTTCTGTCAGCTCTCACACTCACACAACTCACTTGTGTGTGGTGCGTGCAAAACCCAGCAGAGACCGTCAGCACCTCCCGCTGTGTGTAAAACAACGCGGCAGTTCGGTTTATGGTGAAGCCACAACCGCCTCTGCCGTTATTTCAGGGCCATTTGGTCGGGACACTACCATTTACCTGTTGATAAAGCCAGGAGCAGCGGCAGGAAAGTTAAACTTCCAACAGACCAGCAAAAGCAGATGAACAAAGGATAAAACGTGGTATCGGAACTGAAAAGCGCACGGCACGAAATGACCTTTCCAGTTATACAGAGAAAACTCAAAGCCAGTCTTTGCAGATCACCAGCTCTGCTCTTGTTCTGACAACAAAAACTCACAGTACTCACTCACCAGTGGAAATCACACTGCTGCTCAGTACTGGGCTACTCTGTCCTCTGCATCTTGTCTTTAGACTTTGGTCCATCACCAGAGCAAGGTCAGTATTTTAAACTGACCTAATGCATTACATGGTTCCTTCAAAGACTGCCTGCAAAGCTGGCATCAGATCTTCACTGTGAACCGGGTGAATAATTCGATAGGGCTCTTCTGAGCAGCTGTCAGAGCGGGATTTGAACCCTTCCTCCTTGCCACCCAGCGCAAGACGTCACCCAACGCAAGGAAAGGAGTCAAGGAAGGGAGCCAGAAGACCTGTGTGGTTGAACAGGGAGCTGCTGGGCAAACTGAACGATTTGTCCTAGATGCTGTCTCCAGGCACATCAAGGACAGGAGGATCATTAGGGGCAGTGTCCTGGGAGTATGAAAAGGACAAACGTGAGATGATCAATATGATCAAGCGAGCGCCGTTTATTAAGGGTCAGCTTAGCCCTTCTACACACAGCCGGGCGGTCCATGCGGTACAAGTGCACTGCTGATGGGTACGACACATCTGTCCATGCATCTTAAAAGCTGCTGCTGTTGGTTAAGCACATCTGTCCACACACTGTTTGTGTGATAGTTTTCATTCCACAAGTTGTTTCTCTTCTACGTGCCAGCTCTCTCACAAACCTGCACATCGCTACCTCGAGAAACAATCTGAGCAGGTTTCAAAGCCCTTGGCTCTGACTCCAGGTTCACACAGCTGGGATTGCTCACATGTCCATTCTCTATAAAATATATCCCTACAACAGCCAGCATGGCTTCACCAAGGGGAAGTCCTGCTTGACCAACCTGACAGCCTTTGATGAGGGCATAACCAGGTGGAGAGATGATGGCAGAGAGGTGGATGTGGTCTGTCTTGACTACAGTAAGGTGTTTGACACAGTCTCACACAGCATCTTTGCAGCCAGACTGAGGCAGTGTGGACTGGATGACTGGACCATGAACTGGCTACAGGATAGAAGCCAGAGAGTGGTGGCCAATGGGACAGAGTCTAGTTGGAAGTCTGGATCTAGTGGAGTACCCCAAGGGTCAGTACTAGGACCAGTCCTATTCAGTCTATTCATTAATGACTTGGATGAGGGATTAGAGAGCTCTGTCAACAGGTTTTCTGATGACACAAAGCTGGGTGGTGTCGCCAACACCCCAGCAGGCTGTGCTGTCATTCAGCAAGACCTGGACAGGCTGGAGAGCTGGGCAGGGATAAATTTAATGAAGTATAACAAGGATAAGTGTGGAGTCTTGCATCTGGGCAAGAACAACCCCAGGTACCAGTATAGGTTGGGGACTGACCTGATGGAGAGCAGATGGGAAGAAAGGGACCTGGGTGTCTTGGTGGACAGCAGCATGACCATGAGCCAGCAGTGTGCACTTGTGGCCAAGAGGGCCAACAGCATCCTGGGGTGGATCAGAATGGGGGTGGTTTGCAGATCAAGAGAGGTTCTCCCCCTCTACTCTGCACTAGTGAGACCACATCTGGAGTACTGTGTCCAGTTCTGGGCTCCTCAGTTCAAGAGGAACACAGAGCTGCTCTACACGGAGGGAGTCCAGTGTAGAGCAACGAAGATGATGAAGGAAGTTGAACACCTCCCTTATGAGGAAAGGCAGAGGGAGCTGGGTCTCTTGAGCCTGGGGAAGAAGAGATTGAGGGGTGACCTCATTAATGTGAGGGGTGGGTGTCAGGAGGATGGATCCAGGCTCTTCTCAATGTCATCTGGTGATAGGAGAAGGGGCTATGGGTGCAAGCTGGAACATAGGAGGTTCCATATAAATATTAGAAGGAACTTGTTCACAGTGAGGGTGACGGAGCACTGGAACAGGCTGCCCGGGAGGCTTGTGGACTCTCCTTCTCTGGAGACATTTAAAACCTGCCTGGATATGTTCCTGTGTGACTTAGTGTGGGTGATCCTTCTCTGGCAGGGGGATTGGACTAGATGATCTTTCAAGGTCCCTTCCAATCCCTAACGATTCTATGATTCTAGATTTTATGATTTCACATGACAATAATATATTCTTCTGACATCTCAGAAACGAAGCCTTTAGCTTCTAGTGACAAGTGTCTGGGGTATTGTAATACGAAGAAAGCAACATACAATGTTTACAGTGGCAGGTGGGAGAGGTCCTTCGTGCAAGTCTGTGAAGAAGAATCATTTGCAGTATAATCTGAGATCAACACTGGATCTGGATTTTCTTTATTTCTTCTTCCTTTTTTCGCATGGTTCCTCTCATGGCATCACCAGCAAAACATAAATATCATTCATTCATTCATTAAGATTGTTTTCTATTTGTAGTTGCTTGTACTAAGCAAAACCTGGCTTCTCACTTGAACTTTCTGTATTAACTTTAAAGAACAAAATATCTCCTCCATTTGGTTTTCATTTTACTGATAAGTTATAAGAAAAGAGAACAGCTTACTGACAAATTTGTAGAACAATAGGTACAGCAATGCCTTTAAACTAGGCACAAAATCATTAGGACAAAGGTGTTTACTTAATCAAATGCAAGATTACTTGGCCTAGAAACATGAAGTGACAGGAAATGTGACTGAGGTAGTTCCCATCATGAGACGTACATGTGAGCTGGCCTATCCTTTATATGCAATGTAGGGAACTAAGGACAAAGATTATTTTTTTCCTAAAGCTTGATCAAACTTCAGAAGTGGTTGTAGAAGACAATAAAGTGTGCAGTTGTCTAGCGTACTTTACTTGTGCTGAGGGCTCTTGGGGGAAAAATGCTGCAGCAGGATTTTAGAAGACTCTGGAGGCCATTCTAACCTGGAGCTGCTTTTTCTCAAGTTAATTCTTATTAGGGAACATGCTGAGTTGTGTGTGAAATACATTTGTGCACCATCCCTCCATGTCATCAAGGCAGTTTCCACTTTAGACATGACACCATTTCCATTCATCAGTACAGCAATTAAATTGAATCATGTCTCGAGGTAGTGCCTTCGTTATATTTGTGTGCACCACAAAATATTCAGCTGGTTTTTTTCATTTCTTTAATATTTCTATGGTTTATTTCTTAATCCCTATGACAGGAAAGGTTAAGTGACTCTTTCTTACCTCCATTTGCTCTCCAGAATTTATCAATTGACTTACTGGCCAGCCTGGTCAAAATCCTAGCAGGCAACTGCTATTTCACTAGTATGATGAAAGACACTGGCTACAAACCAGTAGGATACCAGCAAGAACTACATATAAAGAGGAGGATGTGTGAGGAGACACAAGTACAACAGTAACCCTTGTTGTATGTTAAGAGATGCTGCAGGCACTACAATGCCTTTACTGCTCATGGAGGCATTCGTAGAATTAGCTCTCACGCACTCCAAAACAGACCTGTTATCGTTGAACATGAGGGACTTGCAATAACACTGCAATTGAAAACCTGTGATTAGCATTGCCATGTGTCCTTACTGAGAAGAACAAGTGTTTTTCAGATGTTAAAACTTCCTAATAAACAGATTTGGAAAGGACTCGCATTTTCTGAGGGAAGGTTGTTTTGATTAAGGCTGTGCAATTAGCTCTGCTAAGTGTTTCCCCATGCTTTCTTGCACTTAGTATCTCTTGTATACTTCATAACATTTGGCATTGAAAGTGTTTGCAATTGAATTATATACAAATGTAACTGAAAGAAAGAACATGTGAAAGTGTGCAAAAGAGAACACAGCATACACTTGGTACAGACACTCCAGACTTCATCAGGTTGCTCAACTTGCTTGTTGCTTTTCCTTCTGTTCTTCACATCTCTTGATGCACTCCCAATCTGCTTACCAGGAGTGAAAGCCTAACTTCAAAGAGGCCAAGAATGCCATTTCCATGCTGGAACAAAAAGCATACGCTAGGCTGGTCACCAGACCCTTTCAGAGCAATGGGCAGTCTTCCAGCCCGAAACTCTGGCCTGCTCACATCTGCAACAGGCACCACTGCACCATAAAGCAAGCTGTGCTTGAACTGCTTAAAGAGCTTCTAGCCTAAATTTGCAGTTCTGCTTTAAAGGCAAGTCTGAGCTTTGGACTCATTGCATCCAGCAGTAACCATTGAAACGAACAAAAACTAATCGATGTTTTAGCCTTGTTGTAACTTATTAATCATGATGCTCTTACAATTGTTTTCTGACCATTAATATAAGAAGCAGTTTCACAAGATATTCACTATGGTGTGTAGAACATACTGGAAAAGGCTGCTACTTAAGTTGCAGTCACCTGGGTCAAGGATTGCAGCACACATCTGGAATATTTTTTCCTTCTAAATCTCTGAGCCTTGGATTCATTAGACCAGACAAAAATTCACATATTATATTCATGAGCGAGTTCAGGAACCACAAAAGCCTTGGCAAGTACAAGACAGAAAAGACAGATGTTGTCCTCACCTTCACCCATGACAATCTCATTGCCAGCTCAGCTAACATCCTCCACCTATTTGCAAAGAGCGCTTGGATAATCCTTGTTAATCCAAACACAGGTTCTCTGCTGCCACTTATCTGATATCTTCACCTCTTGCTGAGAAAAACACAAAGGAAGTTTGGAAGTAAAGGAAAGCCACTGCCCCAGTCCCACTTGAAAAAAGGAATAATCAAGCATCCATCAAAGTGATGTTATGAAATTTCAGGGTAGATTCATTTCTGGGAAACAATAGCAGATGTTTAAGGACTGATCCTGCAGACCTCTTTGTGTACATCTTTCTCCTGGCTTCACTAGTAATGTGAATGGAAACCTCATAGCAAAGCCCAAAGGTTTAACATTTTGCATCTCAACGAACAAATTCTGGAACATTAGACATTCAAATGTAGACTACGGTGCTTTATCACTAACGACTGTCATACCTGAAACGTCAGCAGAATCTATTCTCTTCCCAAGCTATTTTTGGCACCTCCTTTCATCATAGGGTAATATTTGTATCACAAGTCATTACACTCCAAGTCCCCAAGTGCTTCATACAATTAAAAAAAAAAAAAAAATCACCGTTCCACTATTGCAGATGGTGAAACTTTGGTTAGAATGGCTAGAAATGGCTCTTGGCTTAGAAAACATACCACCTTCATGTGAAACTGTGTGCAGTATTTGGGACTACCCTGCATCTCACACACTAAAGTTGTTACACCAAGCAGAGCATGTAATATTAAGGTGGTCTACCCTACAACAAGAACTTGATAAACTGCTAAGGAAGGAAGTGTCCATGGTCACCTGATTTAAAGAGCTGCCATTTCACAATCGATTCCTTCACCTGCAGTCTTTATACGACAGTAAAATGCCATTGAATAGTTTAACCCCAAATCAAGAGTTAATAAATGGAAACAGAACAGTCCTTCATACATGCCCTGGACACCATCAAAGCAACGCAGCAGGCTTGTTCAAATGCAGTGATGCTGAAAGCCTCCATCCTTCATCTGCTTTAGGGCATTTTCAGTGCCAAAGTAGCTTCAAGAGTGGTATGTGGGGAAGCAGCTCTACCTAGACAAAACCACCAAAGAAATGCACTAGGCTTCTGAATGAAAGTGGACCTCAAAATTAACAAGACTGTATCAAAAAGCCTAGGGAATAAAGCAGATCTACCACCATACAGTGATGATTCTCATTCTGGTTTTCCTTCTTCATGAGCAGGGTGCTGGTAAACTACTTGAAGTTGGAGGCAACACCAGGTCTTATCTACTGCACTAGCAGCTGAATGAACAGGGTTAGATTGCTGCAAAGCTGCAGCAGCCCGGTGTTCAGTTGGACTCAGAATTCCTGAACGATTATGTCAACCTTAATTCAGAAGTGCTAGAAACAATACAATTGTATCCTGCAGATTGTATATTGTATATTCATTTTAAAAGAAACAGTAGCTTTGGATGCTTATTTTAGCACTTCCATTCATATAAAGAGCTGTAACACTGAAGTTTGAATGACCATTTTTTCAGTCAATACAATAGACTTCTTCCTTTTCTTCTTGATAGTATTGTCAACTATTAATTTTGAAAGCTTCAAGTTTTTTCTTCCTTCATGCTTGGCTTTTAACTTCTAAGACTTCAAAATGCCTAGAAAACTGGAAAAACGTGAATTAAATACTCCTTCTCATTTCTGCCTCAGCCAAGGCATGAGAGCTACCCTGTGGCTTCTACTTTGCTTTTCTACTCTAGGACTTTATTTGACTGAAAGAGCAGCCAACCTTCTACTTTGTTGAAAAATATAAATATTCTGGTTCTTTTTCAGAAATCTTTCAAGTAAAGACTTGTTTGGCAAGATAGGTGGCAGGTTTGCAGTGTGGTCCACAGACCAATTGGAAGTGAATGGAAGCTGCTTGCCACACCTGATATGAACTTTTGCTAATAGTTCAAAATTATATTGAGAAAGACTCTTAGGACAGAAAAGTTGCCCAAAGCAAGACACTGATCCCATTCTAGGCAGGCAATCCTAACCTTTCCTTGTTTCCTCTTACAGTCTTTGCCATCATGGATAGCCTCAGCAGTTCAACTGGGACTCTTCAAGAATTGTTGTGTATTTATTTGCATTAGTCACTTGTCCAAAAATACAAGCTTTCCATAAACACATGAACTGCCTTGGTACTCTGGTTTTGGAAAATGTATTAAGAAAATTCTTAACATACAGGTGCCAGATGATTTGTTTTCTGCCTTATTCAAAATATTTATCCAGTAGCATTCACATCTTTTTTTTGCCCTGCCATTTAGCCAAAACTACAGGATTATGCATGACATTTATATCAAGTTTAATATTTGCTAACTGTGGTGGGTTGACCCTTCACATGTATATTTGTGTGTGTAATTATCTATGCCTGTTACATGTATATACACAGTTATATGTACAGACACATGTTCAGATAATCCTATCCTCAATCAGTGAACAAATTTTTTTAAAAAAAACTAAATATAAATATGTTTAAAAATAATTCAGAAGTAAAAATGCTTTAAGGCATGCTATGTACCAAAGACAAACTCAACAGCAAAGTGATAAGGAATGTAGAGGAAGGAATGAAGAGACATCTATAGACATTGCTTCAATGAAATAATGTAGCATTAGGGATAAAACAGAAAAGACCATCCAGGTTAGTTTCTTTCCCAATGAATGTTTGTTTTTTATGAATGCCTAACAGCATGGAGGAAATAACACTTGGAGGATGGCCATGAACTGAACTTCTAGGTGAACCATCACTTCCCTGTAGTTTCTTTGTGCGTGGTGTTTGTGCACGTGCACACACAAGTGGGCATGCATGTGCCTGTGAATGCGATGAGTGGGTCACTCACTTTCTGGTTGGAAAGACTGATGTTACAGGGGTTCTTTGCTCCAAATGTAATATTAGCTAGCCCAAACAAACTGTAGGAAAACAAAAGGATGTTCACTGGGTGTGTTACCTTTTAAATCTGGCTGTTAGTCACAAACCAGCAGCCAGGAACAGCAATCAGCATAGGGAGAAGAAGGGGGAACTTTCCTGAGCAGCTGCAGAGCTGCAGAGCTGCTTTCCTCCATTCTCAGGGACCCCCAGCAGCTGAAGATCCTCTTGCATGCTGCGTTAGTCTAGCAAGGTCTCAGATGCTTCCTTATGTTCACCTTTATACACATTTAAAATTCTAAAGAGCACATCACATCTAACATATGTTATTTTCTTGCTTGATAGCTTTTCAAGTACCTCTTGTTATCTTGTGCAGATATTTTTATTTACTTCTAAAAGAATGTCTTGATATTTCTTACCGGCTTCTCTGCATTAAGTAACTAGAAAGAAAATGCAAATTGCTTTTGCTTTTTAAAATTTCGCTGCCTTAAGAATGCTCTCCACTTTCACACAACAGTGTAAGAGAGTCCTCTGTTTACACATTCTCCCTTCCTTCCCCTCAGCCCCTTCCATGTACATATTAAATATGCACCTACCCAGTATTATAGGCTTCTCCTCGTGTTGCCCATTTTGCAAGCATACAGAATATTGCTCAGATGGGTAATCGCTCTAACTTCAGAATGAACTTTCCAAATATACCCACTGTGTACGTAAAATATGACTTCCTGTCATGATAACCTTTACAGTATATGGCCTAACATACCTTCCTATAATTGTTCATAGTGAGTATCTTGATTCATACTGCTGCTCATGTTATTTTTGCCATTTGCCACCAAATATGACTAATGACATTAATATGGAGTTAATGTCACAGTATTAAGCCATGATTGTGGGTTCAAAGATTAACACAGAGCAGTGCTTAGTAAAATACCAATAAAGTTAAGTGCATGCTTATGTTTAAGCATATTTAACCTGCTCTGCTGAACCTATATAAAATAAAGGTATTTTTGTTTTAGTTCAGCCATTGAGATCAGTCAAAAAGACTAGTATGGCTTTTGATTTATTGCAATTAAAGAGGTAGTCAAACAAATGGATCCGAAGAAACATGTGTTTTGTCCCCCAAAAAAACTTAGGACAACCACAAGAAACACACAGACAAAAACATCTGCCTTGTGCCAGTCAGTAAAAATTCAATCCTGATTACGCCCATGGGTTTGCTTTTATACCAAGTTCTTACTACTTTATTTAACCAATGTGTTTCTAAACAAAATTGCCAGTCTAAAAATCACAAAAGATGAACGATTGCTTCAAAAAATTTTTGACATTTTTCATTCTTTTCCCCTTTTTTAAAGAGAACTACCTCACAAATTGAACCTTTGTATCTATTATGCAACTTGTGATTCTGCGAACAAGCTTTCTGCGGGATCACTGATCGTGGCAGAAAGAGGTTGCAGCCCATATTTAATTGTACATGTGAAGAAGAAAAGAAAAATGCACGTGGCGACACCTTTGATGTGGTGACAAGAAAAATCCTGCAATTTGTCCCTGTAGCAGTATCTATTCTGAACTAGCAATTACCAGCATAACCTCTCTGAATAAAACCATATTGTGCAGCTCTGATACTGACTGCATATTTGAGTGACAGCAACAGTAGCTCTGGAAGGACAAAAAAGACCACCTGCTGCCATCGATGGAAGGTGAGCTGAGAAAGTCAATGGAAATGAAGACAATCTCAAGTCCAGAACCCTGAGATATGCATTTACTAAAGCTACAGAACCCAATGAGATGCTAAGACAACCAGATGTCTAGTAAGCATTGCAGTATGAAATGAAGCTGTGTGGGTGGAAATCTTAAGATTTAAAAAAAGACTTTTTTTTAAACTTTTCTCTGGATTGTAATGAAAATGAGATGTCTTTATATACTGTAAGATATGCCCTCAAGCATAGAGGACTGGTACGCAGGCTGTTTCTCTTTTATTGTTTCCCCAAACAAACTCATTTTCTCAAGCAGCTCTCATATCTTTTGTGATAGATCCAGTTTCCCAGGAATACAGCAGGAAAACGGTGTGAACTCAAACCAACTTACTTCTGCAAAACAATGTGCCATGCCAAGGAGAGAAAGAGCGAGAGCTAGAGGAGGGAGGGCTGGGTCAGAGGAGAGAGACAGAGAAGCTGTTTTGAAGGGCCTTAAAGAAAAAAGGAAGGATGAACTTTTTTTAAAGTCACAGAGAGGAAGAGTTGTGTAACTGTAAATATTCAACAGGCACGCTGCCAACTATTTCAAAGGATTTGAGGTTTCAAAATCATCGAGAAAGGTAACTGATTTGCACTCTGGGTTTTGAGCTTCCAGGAACACCTTCCCTCTCTGCCTGAGAAAAAGAAAATACCGTGTCTTTTTATAGACTGCTCAAGCCATACTTGGTCATAGTTCCATGTTGAATGGGTAAGGAATGTAAACAGACACCATTTATGCTTTTCTGCAATGTAATAAAATGGAAGCATGGACCAAATAAAGCTAAATGATTCGTGTCATTCTGCAAGAAGGAAAGATGAGAAGATCATACTGATTTATTTCCTGGCTGACCTGAGCAATTTCCAAAGTTCCTGACATTCACTAAACCAAAAAGACCTGTGCATTAAACTCCCACCAGTATAATGCACACCGCTCGCCGAGGCATGTGTATTGGGCCCAGTTCTATTCAACATCTTTATTGACGGATGAGAGGATCAAATCTACCCTTAGTAAATTTGCAGATGACACCAAGCTGCAGGGGAGTGTTGATCTGCTGAAGGGTAGGATGGTGCTGCAGAGAGGCCTGCACAGGCTGGGTCAATGGGCAGAGGTCAGTGGGATGAGGTTTAACAAGGTCAGGTGCAGGGTCCTACTTTTTGGCCACAATAACCCCCTGCAGCTACAGACTGGGGATGAGTGGCTGGAGAGTGGCCTGGCAGAACACAGCCGGGGAGTACTGGTTGACAACTGGCTGAACGTGAGCCAGTAGTGTGCCCAGGTGGCATGAAAGGCCAATAGCATCCTGGCTTGTATCAGGAATAGTGTGGCCAGCAGGACTAGGGACATAATTCTCCCCTTGTACTGGGCACTAGTGAGATCTCCTCTCCAGTTCCTGGGGGCAGTTCTGGGTCCTTCACTTCAAGAAAGGTGTTCACGTGCTGGAGCGCATCCAGAGGAGAGCAACAAGACTGGGGAAGGGACTGGAGGGGAAGTCTGATGAGGAAAGGCTGAGGAAGCTGAAGTTGTTTAGCCTGGAGAAGAGGAGGCTTGGGAGACTCTCTATAACTACCTGAAGGGAAGTTGTGGCTGTTCTTCCAGGCAACTAGTGGTAGGGTGAGAGGGGAGAGCCTGAAGCTGTGCCAGGGGAGGTCAAGTCACACTGCAGGTCTGTGGGTATATCAGAAAACTATCCCTTTCGGTCCTCTGCCTAGGTCATTAGCCATTAGATAAGGCATGTACAGAACTTGCTGTGATTCACTAGTACTACACAGTTCCCTGTTCCCACTTACAACACGGGAACTTAAAGAGCGAAAATGTCCTATACCTACCCAGGAAAAACAGAAGCAATTAGGAAAGTATTTATTATACAAATAGGAAGGTTTGGGACTGTTTTCCCTCTCTATTTTCATTATTCAGAGGGAAAGATCTTTCCATATGAGTAAACTACCTAAACTGCAAAGTCAGGTGAACTGTGTTTCTGGATGAAATGGGTGCAAGATGTTTGTGTGAAGATGCAGGATTCAGCCTGACTCTACCTGCCCTCTTTATAAATGTGTCTAAAAGTTCATGGCAACTGAGAATTACATAAAGTAGAGAAACTGTAATCAGAGTGAGAAAGGAAAGAAAGAAAGGTATTAATCAGTCCTAAAGAAATCTAGACGAAGAAAGACTATCAATGATTAAAAATTGAAGTCTGTGAGGCTGAAGGATGTTGCCGGTTGCTGTAGCACTGGGAAGATACAGAGTACAACAAAATCAACGAGAGAATCAGAAAGTCAGAGTCAGTAGAGGCAATGTCCATGAGTGTGCTAAAGATATTCACAGTGGTCACAATTTATATTGGCAGACTATGCACTGCTTAGTATTGCAAGACTTCTATGTGTGGAGACAAATGAGGTCGGGGGTTTTTTTGGATCAGCAAAAAAAATATTCACTTTCGTTCAGAGACAGGTTTTGACATTTGTTCAGCAAACCCACAGGCTCTAGGAAGCTTAGAAATTGAATCAGAAAAGAGAAAGGAGAAATAATGTATTGAAGGTCAGAGAATTGAACACATCTATTGTAAGATTCAGCATTAAATTTCCTCTGTCACCTCAAAGCAGATATAGTCAGCTTTCGGTATCTAATGAACACATAAGGTAACAGACAGGAGTAGAATTGACAGATACTGCAGCAAACACAAAAGATACAGTTCAGGGAAACAGTAGCTGGTTGGACACATTTTTCACATCAGATCTGTTGGGCTTTTTAGTAGTAGGACAAACTAGGGAATCACAGTCTGGTTTTGAGCCAGTAGTGTTTACAAGTAATCTTACATGAATCTCTGATAGGTTATGTAAGACTTTTGCTAGATGACCTGTCCTGCAGGTCACACGAATGATGTCTGTGATAAGGAGGATGCATTCACAAGTATGAACAGGAGACTCATCCTTGTACGTTACTTCCATAATTGTGCTGAAATCACTGCAGATGTCACATCCCCTAGAATAGAAAACACTCATTCTGCCATTTGCTAAGTACAAGGCAGGTAGGGAGGTGCTTGTCTTTGTCCTGACACAACTTGCCAGGAATGTAAGGCAGTTCCTCCCTGGGGAGAGGCAGCACATCAACTATGGCAGTGGTGATGTCCCAAAGGATGGTGGTGGCCACTGAACGACATCTGCTAGGCTGCAGCTGCTGGGTGCAATAGAATCAGAGACTCACAGGATCACAGAATGTTAGGGTTTGGTAGGGACCTCTGGAGACCGTCCAGTCCAAATCCTATGCCAAAGCAGGATCACTTAGGGCAAGTCATACAGGAACGCATCCAGGTGAGTTTTGAAAGTCTCCAAAGGAGACTGCACAATCTCTCTGCCTGTTCCTGTGCTCCTTACAGTAAAGACGTTACCCTGTTATTGAGGTGGAACCTCCTGTTCTCTAACCTGTAATTGTTCCCCCTCATCCTATCACACAGTACCACTGAAAAGAGACTCACCATTCTTCAGATACTTATAATCACTAATCAGATCTCTCAGCCTTCTCTGTGCCATACTAAACAGCCCCAGTGCTCTGAGCCTTTCCTCATAGGAGAGAAATTCAAGCCCCTTAATCATCCTTGCAGCCCTTTCCAGCAATTCTTTGTCTCTTTTGAACCGGGGAGCCCAGAACTGGATACAGTACTCCAGGTGTGGCCACACCAGGGCAGAGTAGAGAGGAAGGAGAACCTCCCTTGACCTGCTCAACACCCTTGCCTTGGTGCATCCCAAGATACCATTGGCCGCCTTAGCCACAAGGGCACAGTGCTGTCCCATGGATAACTTACTGCCCACCAGGACTCCAAAGTCTTTTTCCATGGGGTGCTTTCCAGCAGGACAGGCCCTAAACTCTGTTGGTGCATGGTGTTGTTCCTCCACAGGTGCAGGCCTCCACATGGACCCTGCATCACCAATCACAATTCTCTGAGCTCTGTTGTTTAGCCAGTTCTCATAGTCCAGTCATCTAACCCAATTTTCCTGAGTTATCCTACGAGGACATTATGAAAGGGTCATAAACCTTGCTGAAGTCTTTTATAACTGCCTTCTGTTTTGTAAAAGCAAATTAAATTTTTAGCTTGTACTTTGGGCTTTGGATTCAAGAGATCTCTGTGTTTGCCTAATTCACACGAAATATCAGGACATTTTGGCAGTGTTTTGCATAAGTCTTCTTCACTGTGAAGGCTAGATGTTTTTTTCTTTACTATGCTTGGCCGCATTCTCGTTTATTTACAGACCTTTGTAAAAGGTCTGTAAAAGGTCTCTGAGGTACTGGAGTTTACAGATTATACTTACTGTCATGGTCAGAGTATAAGACTCCGCTTTTCCTTATCCTACTGTTCCTTGTATATGAAGCTTAGAGTTTCAAATTCTAAAACTCTGTCCTCCTTAGGATACTTCAAGAATCAAAAGACTTCCCTGACAGATTTTGTTTTCTTACCTTTCCCTGTGTTTTTTTTCAGTACTGACTCTTGCTGATTATTATTGCTTTAGTTACTTATGTAGTAGTCTGCAATTATTTTTTTATCACATTGCTTTTCCTGCTTCTGCTCAGCATTTGGTTCATTTTCAAACTTGTAAGTTTTATTTTCAGCATCATCCCAAACTTATTTACTTTATCTTGCCTAAGATTTTAAAAGAGTTAATTTTGATAATTTATCAAGCTTCCTTTTTAACAGAAGTAGTTACAAATTTCTGTGATCCTACTGAACCTTAGGTTCCTTTGGACCTAAATTCTAGGGTCAGTTGAAAATCGAAGACTGTTAATTTTCATTTCAGTTAAAAACTGTCAAGGTTCAAAAGGCAGGTAAGATGAGCAATATGACATATGCTATTCCTTGAAATGCATGATTTTTAAGCTCATGTTGTGGTGGCATGACTCTCCTCTTTCATGGGCCACTTGGTGTAGGTGCAACTTCGTTCTCAGAGTCATGCAACAATCCATGGGAAAATTCAGAGCTAATGTACCAGAGCATTAAGGCACCCCCTTACTTAATGCTCCTGCCAGACCTATTTTCTAGGGATAACATCGACAATTCCTTCCTGCAGTGGACCAGAGCACTGATGCATCTTGTTAACACAAGTGGCTCCTACTCCTCTCCTTACTGTCTTGGATCATCTGTCAACCTTCTTGAGACGTGTTACACATGTACTTGGTCATAGCCCAGACAGGAGATACCAGACTTCCAAGATCTAGTTAGCTCTGGATATGCACAAACCAAAATGTTGCATCACTCAATTTAGGCCAAAATGGAGAATTATCTGACAAAAGCCAGTTTTCTTGGACCCTATAAATAACAATCCAAAAGTGAGATTGTTTGAGCTCTTCTGGATTGAAGTGGACTGCATCCAGGATTTCCCCCAAGCTGGGATGCCTCTCAGGACCATCAGACAGCAAAGCAAACACAAGACCTGGGTGAGAACTAATTCCTCGATTCTTAACTCCCACCTGTTGAGAAATGCCAATGCAATGTGCGTGCCTACTCTAAACTCAAAGAGGGACACTTTACCCATTCCTCTTCTACCCACCTCTCTACCTGTTTAGCTGCTCGATTTCATGCATTTAGTTTTGAGTGTGGGCATATACGTGTATTTCACTTGATCCAAGTATTTCAGTGTGTCTCTATGTTTTATATTACACATATATACACATATTTTGATTTAAAGTTCTTCACAGTAAGTTAGTGAGGATCTTGTCATTCTCTAATCTGTAATTAGGTTGCTGCTTTGCCTTGAGTGATTTACTCAAATAATCATACATAATCATACATAATGATTTATTATGTGCTGCTAAAATTCAAGCTTTTGATTTACCTTATATTATCAATGGCTCTTGAATTGCTCCTAAACCAAACCACATCAAATCTGTGACACGCCACCATCTTGTGAATACTGAATTCTGAGCATTTTTACTGGCAAAAACATCATTCCTAATTGTCACCTTAATCCCAATATTGCATCCCACTGCTTTCTACCTCCACCTCAAAATTTCCATGTAGAATCTTTTGAAACATTTTTATCTAGACTTCTTATTGAGGCTTGTGAATTGCTCTGAGTCCTCCTTTTTTTACTAATGAAAGGATGAGAAGAGCAGCTTCTGCTCTTCAATTCAAACAATGACTTTGGGCTCATAGACACCCCACTTAGTGCTGACCTTTCTCAAGCAACCTAACGTCCCCATTAGGTGATCCTGTCCAGTGTCATAAATGCATTCAAGTCCCCCTAAATTGCAGTATTTGCAGACCTGTATTTCTTTACAACACCAGGAGTGAGACTTACTATTGGACAACGAACGGATCACAAGAATCCTTCTTGTGATCCACCTTACAAACTAGCAATATGATCAGAAACATGTTTGATTCATTAGTTTATTCACTAAAAATCACCTTAAAATCCCAAGTTATTGAGTGTTCATCTGCATCAGACCCTCAGACAAGACATTAGTTTTGTGTAAGATATACCTCTGCACACAGTATGAAGTCAAAACCCAGGCATTAATAACAACACATGTAGCCCTTCATGGAGTGGTAAGCAATGTTCAGGGAGTGTGTGTAGTTCTGTTGTACAGTCTTTGCCCTGTCCTGAGTTCAGTTTTGTTACAAGAAGTGTTCAAATTTGTCAAGTCAGGCTCAGAAATAGACAGTACTTCGGGTCTGCCTCCTGGCTTTTAAGCCTTTAGGGTAAATTTTGTTAGTACTAAAAAGCCTTTTGTCAATTAAAATTGACTTCAAGTCAAAGACAAACCTGTAGGTTTCCTTTAACCAAAGGAAAACTTATTTTTAGTTAAATGAAAATGAAAAGGAAAATTAAGAAATTGTCAGAAGCTTGTAGACAGCCTTTTTCTAACAAAAAATATTTTTATGGAATTTGTTTCATTAAATGTTTATAAACCATAAATTAAAAATAAACAGTTTCCATAAAGACTGTCACTGGTAGATTTTCAGAAGAATAACTGTCACGCCAGTCTTCAAAAAGGGCAAGAAAGAAGTTCCAGGAAACTATAGACCAGTCAGCCTCACCTCTATCCCTGGAAAAATGATGGAGCAGCTCCTGCTAGAGGGCATCTCAAGGCACTTGGAAGAGAAGAAGGTTATCAGGAG
>JAOXOE010000001.1:69255495-69269556 GCA_028565055.1 Phoeniculus purpureus
CCTAATGCTCTTAGGAACCCTTCTCAACCTCACAAATCCTGCTAAGAGGCAAAAGTAGCCCTTAGTGAGGACGCTCTATATCCTTTAAGGAAGGCATTGATACCTTTTTCACATAAGCACTTTGACATGTTTGTATCACTGTCAGTGTTCTAAACACAAGAATTCTTCTACAATATGCAAATACATAGTAAGTACAACAAGAGGACTAGCAGAACACATCCCATTTTGTCCAACCATTTGCAATGTGAACAGCTGCCAGCATTTCCCTATTGCATAATTGTCTGTCAAAAGAAATTAATTGTTAACGCTTAATAATGAACCTGATAGAAACCACATTGCAGTCAATGAAAAGATTTTTGTTAACTTAACATGGTTTGTCCCTGCATGTGATATTTCCCATTGTATCACCTTTACTTTGTTAATATTGGTAATACAAGTGATACAAAGCAAATTTTCCTTTTTCTTTTCTGCACTTTGCTGATTTTCAAAGTAGTTCTTTGGGCTTGAATACAGAAACTTGCATTAGGAAGCCTATTTCTTCTTGAGTGAACAGCATTATGTATTTTCACTGGATTATAAAGTCTCACTTGGAGAATAAATCTCTTTTGGCATTCTCATTTCTCAAAACTACTTCGGTGTTTCTCGTTCAGCAAGTCATTCCCCATGAACACCTGATCCTTTTGACGTTACTTCTGAAAGCCCTTTTTTTTTACTCATGGAAAGTACTGAAAAACGTTTTGTCCGGGGGGAATATAGTTATTGTTAGGAAAAACAAGCAAAAAACCAAACTGTGTCAGACATACACAGCTTCCAGCTTTTTTTCCTTGCCTGGGGACTTAGTTCTAGAAAGCAAAAACTTTATGTTTCACTTCAGTTTGGAGTATGTAGCCACAAACCAGACTGAGTTAAACGACTGCTGATTAAAAACAAAGGAAAACAACGTAAAAATCCCCAAAATATCATCTTCTGTTCTTATATGAGAATTTCTCCCCTGAAACTGTGCATTGGTATTTGATTTACCTGGAAATAGTTATATATCTGATTCTACCAACTTTATTGGACAAAATCTTCATGAAATTGGTGAAAACTTTGAATTAAGGCGTGCAAGACTAGGTTAAGTGGTTTACGTCACGTTTGCTGTTCTTCCTTCTGATTCACCAGCGCACTCAGGTATGTGCTCGGCTTTAAGAGGGTCGTGTCAAATCACCAAAGCAAATAGAAGCATTCACTGGCTTAAAGATAGATATACTTTTGGATCACTTACTAACTAAGATAAGAACAAAATGAGAATAGTATAAATACTAACTTTATTTTTATTGCAAGGAACAGAAGTACGAATTACTGTTAGCCCTGTTGGATTCAGCGCAGAGGCAGTCCTCTAAACAAAGATTTAAGCACTTCCATGTGCCAAGAACAGATTTTAACTTTTTCCAGCTTGCCTTTATTTGAATGAGTACTTAGATTTTGTACAAGAAAAAGAAAAGAGTAACAAGCAATAAGAGAACCACAGACTAAGATTCCTTGTTTAAAAAAATCATTTCAAAATCTTGCCAATATACATTGCTTTAATCAGTGTATCCGGACTCTTTCAAGCCTTAGAAACCAGAAAGTCTCCTACCCTTTATCAAATAGACCTTTTCCTCCCAGAAATTCTAACTTACATGTTAAAAACAAGTCAGAAATCAATACTAAGGAGCAGACACGCCATATCTGGGAGTAAATGACGGTACAATAAATATTCACAAGTGTAATTAATGCAATTGCAAAGTCAAGATAATGATCTGAAAAGCTTTCTAGGAACAAGAAATAACTCAAGGTGTGCTTCATGGCAAGGAAGTAGAATTCTAGTTCTATTTTTCTATTTAATATTCTTTTCTCCACTATAGGATAATGTAAAAAAACCCTTAAAACTAAAATTACCTTCTGGATACTATTTTTACTTCATTCCAGGGTAACTCATATTTTTGCTCCATTCTAATAAAAAAAAAAAAAACACAACCACCAAAAATAGTCAGATGCCCAACTCGGAAGCCTTTTATATTTTCTAAAATTGTATTTACCATAACTAGTGAGACGTTTATAATTAGAAGTGCTGTACTGACTGGCTAAGTCTTCTCCTTCAGCACATCTATCAGGTACCACTTGTGCTAGAGGGAAACCTGTCACCTTAGCCCTGAAATTTTTACTATTAGAGGACTTTGTCCAGTTGAATAAAATGTCTTTTTCTTCAGATGCAAAAAACACAACAGTGAGTTTAGCCGCATGTGCACCAGGTACAGGGAAACAAATGCATTAGAAACAGCAGCCTCTGATTTCGTGCTGAAACCTGGCTGTGATGCTGCACACCTTGCCCCCACTACTCTCCTCTGCACAGTTTCTTATGCAGCCCTCCATGGGCACCAGACCTGCTGCCACTCAGAGGGAGAGGTCCCCCTGCCCAGCCTGAGTGAGTGTGGACACTCGTGCAGTTGTAAAACTTAGAATTAAAGGAAGCTAATGTCCTAGGAAAAAGGCACCACTGTATTCTCCTTCTTAGGGAAACCTTCTGCCATGGCACTTTCCCCATCATAGGGCAGAAATGGAAGGGGGCAGAAGAAAGAGGAGAGGGGAGAAGAAGAGACATATCTCCTGGAAAAGACACTTGCGACATCAAACCCAGTGCCAGAAAATTTACACAAATTTACACAAATGCTCGTCTTTGAAGACACCACTTAGACCCAGCTAAGCCAGCCTGACTTCTCACCAGCCCTGTGTGTCCATGGGCCTGTCTGCAGGTTTGTCATAGGAAAAGGATAAATCAAGCAGTCTTACTGGAAGGCCACCTCTGCATGCGATTCTCTTTAGAGCAATTTCTTCCCGGTTATGAACAAATACAATGGCATTCGTGACACAATTGAGACGCTTAATCACTCCACATCTTCCCTAAAGAAGAGAGTGAATTCCCAGCACAGAAATCACAGAGAAGTCTCTCCACTTTCCTTAATCTCAGTCTCTTGTCAACTTTGTTGGGATAGCTGGACTACCCTTTGCCATCAGATAACACAAGCTCCTACACTGAAATTTTAAGAAACATTTGCTAGATGTAGCTGCTTAGCAAGAGCACAATTTGGTCTTCGAATGGACTTTATTTCAGAAATGTCTTAGTTAAATGACTTATGCACTCAGTATAGAAGAGGAGTTTAACCTCTTTGGACTAGATTACCTTCATATTGAATCACAAAATCATCAAGGTTGGAGTACATTTCCTGCATCTAGAGTACAAAGCACCTGACATCTCTTTCTAGTCATTTTGCACTTTTTTACTTGCAGAAATAAAACCCCTTCTTCAGCATATAGGGCCTTCCCTGGATCATGGGCACCAAACTCTTCAATCTTTTGGGGTGTCTATTTCCCTTTAAAAGTTTCCCAGATGAAGAGAAAAAAACTGACATATTTCCCCCCACCTTGAGAGCTTTTGCTGATTGCATTGCTCTACCAGATTGTAGAACATGCATCTCACACGGTCTGCTCTCACTTTCGTAAGTGTAAAGTGGGATTAAAATAATAATGATGTGATATTCTTTACAATCATTTAACTTATTATAATTCAGCCAATGCAAACCATAAGAAAATTAATAGTAAGAGCTCCTCAAAATGCATTCAACATCTAATTTCACTGTATCACCAGTTTGGAAAAAACCTCCCATCCACATCCATAGCTCATTCTGATTAATGGACACAAAACCCAGCACTACTATCTGGGTGCACAGCCCCTCTTTTAGTAATGCATGACGCCCTGAACCTCAGGATTTTCATAGAGTGCCTGTAGTGTCCCCTGTGCACTGTGTGGTAAAACCTACAGGAATTCAGCTCTTTTGGGAGCTACTTAGCGCATAATAGACACTAGCCAGCAATGCAGAGGAGATTCAGATCTTTGTAATGGATCTCTGTAATAGCCTATTGAAAGCATCAGTGATTACAAAAAGAGAAGCCTTTTTAACTACAGTGTCTTCAGGCAAGACTTTCAGATTTCAAAAACCATGACAAAAGCATCAAACTGTCTTTAAAATGTAAACAGCTAAGTAGAAGTTATTGAGAAGTCAAACTACAGTGCCGCTTTCCTAATGACTGGGCACCGCTGCTATTTGCTATCTCTCTCTAAATCTCTAGGCATAATTAAAAAATACAGAAATACACAATACCACAAAGAAAACAAATACCTTGATCCCAAATCTGATAACGCAATGCTGCAGTGTCCTCACTGTACGTGCTGTCTTGCTCTATACATACAATTAGTTTCACTATCACAAAGTGTTTAGTTAGTTATAATTCTGTAATTAATCAGGGCTACCGCTGTAACTGCTATCCATCACAACATACAGAGAAGCAAAAACTACAGAGAAAGACATGTAGATTTATTCAGCTCTCTACGCAACACAACCTGAAAAACTCAGCAAAGACATTCGTAGAAAAACAAATCATGCACTGAGATCCATTCAGAAGCCAATAAGAGAATTTTATTGTCAAAAAAAGTTAAAGCAAAAAAAGAACACACCCATGCAATCTTGCCACCACCGTTAAAATAACATTCAGAAAGATCTCGAGCATCAGAGTTTCTACAAAAGAAGCAGATAATTGCACCTGCACGATACCGAAACAAGAGTTGGTGCCTCTTATTCCCACTGGCTAATATGCATGTCCCCATCAACAAGAGCAGCATTTAAAAGTATCCATAAGGTTAGCGCGTTTAGGAACCCTCTTTTTCCTTCCAGTGCACACCCTCTCCCCTTATGGCAGTCCACAAACACATCCAAGTTATCAGAAAGATACCTACAAGAAATTTCAGAAGCTCTCATAAAAGGGCTTTGCATATGCAATCCACAGCACTGAACAGTGAATTTAAAAAACCCAATTTTTTTTCCGAGTTTGAAGTTTTTAAGCCTTGCGGATGGTTGGAGTAGGAAAAAGGAAATTTACTAGGCAGTACAAAGGAAATCTTGTTGTCCTCTATTGTGGCAGTGGGGGTGTTGCCCAATTCTAACTTATCTAGGTTGATAAAGGAAACCAAAGAACACACCACTGAAAAAAAATTCCAACAAAAAAGGTACCCCTTTCTTACCTTAATAGTGCTTGCCATAATGTGATCAAGATTATTGATT
The DNA here is from genome assembly GCA_028565055.1 of Phoeniculus purpureus. Classification (NCBI taxonomy): domain Eukaryota; kingdom Metazoa; phylum Chordata; class Aves; order Bucerotiformes; family Phoeniculidae; genus Phoeniculus; species Phoeniculus purpureus. The sequence goes on from JAOXOE010000001.1 coordinate 69,260,634, forward strand.
GCTAATAATTGCTAATAATAATTATTGCTTCGCTCTGACCAGAAAGAAGTTTTGATGAGGTTGTTTAGAGCGGATGAGATTGTGCTAACTCTGGGAAATGAAGTAAGCCAATGGCAGGAAGAGGTTTCTATTGGTCCTGGCCACTGCAGCTCGAAGAAACAGGATATTTGGGAGTGAAGAGATAAGACTCCTAAAACAATGTTGTTTTTCTTGATGATATGCGACTAAATTTTTTTAATTTTTTTTCTTTTAACAAAAAAGTCAATTGCCTGTGACAGTCTGGGCAGGTGTGATCTGATGTGCACCGCGTGTGACATGCCACTTTGAGGCAGGATGCAGATGTCAGGCTAAATGGGTCAAATTCGGCACTAGCTGCATGCAGCTTTTTCACTGGGGAGTTGATGATTCAGGGCCTAAGTCAGACTGGGTATAAGCGGGTGTAACTCCAAATATGTAAATGAAGTCTCGCTTACACCACATCTATATTTGTCCCTTAACCTTACTCCTGGATTCTTGAGCTATTGGTATTTTGCAGCCTATAGGATTTTGAAGCCCATTGGTACTTTTCAAGTAGACAGGAGCAAAAAACTTCTTTTTGATGCCTCTTTCTTATTGAGGAAAGAAAGTCACAAATACACCTACATTTCAAGAGCAAACGCCTGAATGCCATAAACAGCTTTAAGTTTTCCACACACTTCCTTTACCGCAGAGCTCTAGTCAAGCATGGAAATGAGACGGTTTCACTGGTGATTCCCTTCCTGGTTAGAGTGTGATAGTAATTTTTTATCAGTGTTGTATTTTTATTCGTCCTTTTGTAGTACTTGGCAATCCTAAGGCACCCCAAAACTACCAGCTGTGCAAACAAAAATACTATTCCTTCCCAGATACTTGTTTAGGAGCACTGAACTAAACAATGAAAATAAGAACTGGAAAGAAATAACAACGGCAAAGTGTTGCCACAGTACCAGCCCGTGTAAAAGTCCACATGTAAAGAACCATTGCTGGCACACCGCTTATGCTGTTAGGATTCTCACAACAAGTTTTTGTGGAAGAGATTCCTGGTGTCAAGAGATTCTGAGCTTTCAGCTAGAACAGAAAGGTTTGAAAATAGGACCCTCAAAACCTGAAGGAAAAAATAAAATCGGAATACATTACATTTATAATAACCTTGTAATATTAAAAAGCCATTTCTAGTATAAGTGTTGTACAATTTCTGAATGCTTCCTATGACATCAAACCATGGGCATGTTGCATGAAAGCACTTCAGCACTGGGTAGGTAATTTCTGCTGTAAGAAGGTTCTGCCCTCTGACCAGGGACTCTGGTATGATAAAAAGAACAAGAAATGGCGATCGCTTGTTGTAGCGTTATTTAGTGGAAGCAGATGACCTTGCCCTCTCCCGATGCCTTCCTCTCATACTTCTTAGGAAAAGAAAAATCAGAATGTTGTTCTTTAAGTGGTGGTGACTGCCAGCATTCAGTAGGCATTTTTTCTAAATGGTACAGTGTGAAGGTGGTAAGTCCCAGTTTACTCTCCCCATTGTACAGTGACATAAACGAGGTGAAATGCCACCATGCTCTTTTCCAGAAACATACCCAGAGGACATGAAGAGCTACCTGCTTGGCCCTTAAGCACTTGTTCTGCAGGCACTGCTCCATCTCACCCAAGAAAAAGGCTCATCCACCCACCACTGCTCACATGAATGGCTCTCACCCACTAGGAGATCCCCATTTCCTGGTGTCTCAGAGAGACTGGGAAAGCTGGAAATCCCTGGACACAAAGGAGTGATGCAAGACCAGTGTAACTGCAAATCTGTCAGAGATGCCCTGGGAAGTCTGTTCCAAACTTGGTGACCCAACTGAGTGTGTATTCCAACTCATCTCTAGCTGCCTCACAAGCCTTGGAGTCCTGTCAGTTCTGCAAAGGGGATGATCAAACCTCCACCTGACTCCAGATTCCACTGAAGAGTGGGAAGGGGAGGGCAAACACTCTGCTTTTCCTCCCCACTCTGGATCCTGATATGCAACAGGATCGACTTCCAGCACAAGTTTAATCTGATTTTATATTTCACTTTGCAGAGTTCTATTCCTTTGCACTTTAAAGGTGCCTTCTTTAGGGCACTGGAGAGCAATCCAGAGTCAGCACCGCCTTGTGATAGTCTATATTCCCCATTAGCTGGTTCATACAGAAATTCGGCATTGTGTTGTTGAATGTCTTATTGCAGTCTACCTCTACTGAATTAGTGTGCTTTTGCAGAATAGGTAACTTCTGGTAACTTTCCTATTTTCATTACAAACAGTATGAAAAGAAAGCAATTTACAGTTAATTGTATTTCATGGAGATGTTGATTTCCCCCCTTTTCATCTCTGAACAATGAACAAGACAGCCAAAAGAGCAGAGACTTTTTCAAAGCGTGTATAATGTTTCAGTTGGGTGACTTCCACTCCAGTAAACTCATGATATTTTGGGCTTTTTCTCAAATATATTGAGAGGCTTGAAGTATCAGTTCCAGCTCTCCAGTGGATGTGATCTAACAAATTCATTCACAAGCAGGCTTTAGGAATGGCTATTCTGCAGCCTATCTCCCTATAGACAAACTTGGTTTATACAGAGCTTTTGGAAGCATAAGACAAGCAGTATTAGACTCTGCTGAGCTCTATTATTATTATATAAGTTTTGCAGAACCCACAGCCCAGTAAGGATTTTGCCATTTTAAACTGGCACATATTCTGTGCCAAAGAATTCAGTGAAGTTTATTTGACTTCCAAACTGATACCTGCAGGTAGATTTCTAAGGCTTATGCCTATGTCAATGCAATTGCAAGACAGAGCCTTGGTACCTTAAGGAAAGGAAAATATCGGATTCTCAAGTCACCATCATTCAGCTGCAAAACACAAGCAGTACAAACACTTCTTATGCTTTTCTCTTTTCTGCATTTTGTTAAGGTTACACAGAAAGAAACACATCTTTATTATGATAGGCAAGTACATGCTGTGGTCTGAAATAATGCTACATGAGTTCCAGAAAGTGGGACTTGGTCAACAAACAATGAAAACCCAAAAAAGTATTTGAAATCTGCACAAGTCACCTAACACTCTCTTTCCCATTAATTTATCTCTCAAGATTGTCACCCTAATTTGTCTGGGCTCCTTTCTGTTCGAATTTTCTTCTCCATTCAAGCCTGCATCTACAAACCATGGAGCAACAAAACACTACCGAATGTGCACACATTACACATGCGCTTAAGTTTATTGATCAAAACAGGGGTTTTGCACATGCTTTACAATCACTGTGTGCTTAAGTTCTTTCCCTTGCAGACAGGATTAAATACAGCTTCACGTACCTTCTACCTTTAGGACTGAAGAGCTTTTTCTTTAGAGAACAGCTTTGTAAAATGGAGATGAAGGATTCAATTTGTGCTGATCTAACTCTGATTAAACCAACAAGGCTGTTGTTGATTAAAACAACCCTAAAGATTTGTTCTGACTGTATAAAAAAACCGATTAAATAGATCCTAAACAAGGCAGAGTAATTTACGAACAAAAAAGGAGTACTGCTTGTCACATTCTTTCTAGGATGTACTAGAAATATATCCAATCAGCATGTACTCACCTGAACACATAGGATCATAGGATCATGTACAATTATTTCCAAGGAGACCATTTCTCCTGCATTTTGAAACATCATTACTAATGAAAAAATAGTCCTGTCCTCAGATTTTTTTCATATAATATCTGCTAAAGTTTCAGGATGTAGGAAATATATTGCAGTAGTCCCTATGTAGACAGATGTGCTATCCATTTTGCTGGCTGGGTGCTAAACCAAGAATGCTGCTCTCATGCCAGGCTGACCAAAAAACTAGAGACGTGCTTTGCTAACCTCGCGAGTGCCACTGTTTCTTTTACTTTGACACCCCTTGTTCAGCAGTCTGACCAAATAGCTTTTATTCCTTTTTATATTCAAAATGTTGTTACTACTGATAATAGCGTGATCTTCATCCCTTTAACTGTACAGATACCTTTACTATAAGAGTAACCATGGGCAAATAATTGGGCAAGCTAGAGACACATTCACCTTGTCTGTTGTACTCACTATGTGCACTTGCAGCATTTGCAGATTTGGGTATTAAAAAAAGAATAAAAAGGAGATTGTCCTTTATGCAGAACCAGGTAGAAGTAAAAAAACTTGAGTACAATAAAAGAATTTGCATTACAGTTTTCAGAAGCAGATTTTTTTAAATTCCAGTAAATTAATGCTACTTCATGGCACATGTAGATACATCTGTAAAGATCTTATTCCTCAAAAAGATGTAGCATTTTGCTTAAATGTAATTTGCTTCAAGCATCAGTTTGGTCATACTCAGCTCGGTGCGTGAGGGCAAAATACTTACCAAGCTGTCAGCAAGCCCTTCAGCAGGACTTCCTCCCTTTAATTCACAGCTTTCAGCTGGCTCTGAAAAAAATGTCAGGAAATCTGCTTACAGAGGTCAAAACTCCCCCCTTACCACAAAGAAAGCTCTCACAAATAGGCTTTTAGCAGGGGAACGAACAGTCCTGCTTAGGAGAATAGAGTTTCACAATCTACCCCAAAGGACTGTAATGCCAGCAGCTCAGGCACTGATGAAGGACTCTTGTCTCCCATCACCAGGGCTGTTGTGCCTTCAGAGCTGCTAAAGGAACCTCTTCCTGAGCAGGTTTGATGCAGCAGCAGGTCTGGGGGGACAAGACAAACTCCATCCTGGGAAAAATGAGATCTAGTTCTGAGGTGGGCTTCTGCTCATTGCTACGGCTAGAAACATGGAGGTCAACTCTGGGTGGAAGTGGGCATTTGCTTTTGTCAAGCTCTAATCACTATGCCAAAGAAAGCAGCCCACGTAAAGCTGCATATTTAATACTAATTATCACTACCTGGCTATTGAAGCACCACAGCATGCCACCCACGAACCCCTTTCCTACAGCAGTGTTTCTAAGCTTTTGTCCTTCTTCGTCTTTCCACCAAGTCTTGCACTACAGTGGAGGGAGAACATGCCCTTACTCCTCTTACGTTCCTCCAGCTGCGGGGAGGGCCGGGAGCAGCGGGCAGCTCGGTATCGATGGTCACTAGAGGGTGCTCCGTGCCCCTTCTAGGAGAGCGGTTGGCTCGCCCGGCTGCATTTCTTCCTTCAACACGGCGCTAAGAACAGCTCTTTCCAAAGCCAGAAATGCCTTCTTTTAATATAAAAAGAGTACTTTAACAGAGGCAGACAAAAGAGGCATTTTCCTGATGCAGTGGTATCACAGACTCACAGACTAGTAGGGGTTGGAAGGGACCTCTGGTGATCATCTAGTCCAAGTCTTCTGTTAGAGCAGGAACACCTAAAGAGCATGCTAGAACATGCTCAGGCAGGTTTTGAGCGTCTCCGGAGGAGACTCCACAACCTCTCTGGGCAACCTGTGCCAGTGCTCTGTCCTCCTCACTGTGAAAAAAACTACTGACCGTTTTGCCCTCAAAGCTGATTACAGCTTAACATCTCCCCATTTGCCCTCAAAGCTGGTTACAGCTTAACATCTCCCCATTCTTTTGTTCGTTTCCTATTACCCTTCTTCATCTGCTCCAACGTGTTTAGCCAATTAGTCCCTTCACATGTTCTCTCCATCCCCACCTTCCTTCTTTTTATGGCAATGAATTCATTTGTTGGCAAAGCTGAGAGTTGGGAAAGTGTGATTGGAAGGCGACATGACTGGGTTTTTTACTTTACTACATGGTACAACAGCAAACAAGAATTTATTGCTTTTCAGTGGACTATGCTTTACAGAAATTAAACTTAATGTTCTGACTCTGCATCCCTAATTATGACTCAAGCTGTTTAAGCATCTATCAGCCAAAATGTTTTTGGTGGCTTCACCACTGCTTGTTCACCTTTTCTGTTCTGATCATTTTTGAAAACTAGCTACAGTCTCTTCATAAAAAAACTCCAAACAACCCAAACCACACAAATGGGAAATTAAATGAGAGCTATGTTTACATGAATTATATTGAGACAGTTGCTATGATATTGACACTGGAGTTCTTTGCAGTAGTCAGGACCTGTACTTCACAGCAGGGAAATGCTGACACACTCATCTGCTGATAAGGAATTGAATCACTATCTGCTGAAGTGGGATTCACTTCATCAGGCTTCAACGAATTTAAATGCAGGTGTCAGGACTAAGTGAGTTCTCCAGGACTTCTGCAGCCCCCCATACAACTATCTTCATCATTTAATTCAATCTCATCTACAGCAGCTGCTTAAAAGAAGTGAGATGAATTGCACCTTTAAAGTACTTCTCTCTCCATTAACTACAAAGACAAAATGTACAATACCCCAGACACCCAACTTTTGGACAACTTTGCCTATGTGAGATGAATCTTGCTTAAAATTTTATTATGTAGTGGTTTGTATGTGGTGTTTCTTGGCCTGAAGAAATGGGGAATTACTATGATAAGCTGTGATAAAGGAGTTTGGAATTCCAAGCTTTCTCTTTGTTTCAGCATTGACCAGTAGGTTAGGATGCAAACTGATAAAACTGGTTTGGAGCAACCAGTTTCTGGTTTCCAGCTTCTGCATTTCTTCAGTTCTTTCTTCTCTTTGTCCAGTGACAGACCCATGGTACTGGAGTAAGCACAGCAGCCATCTTGCCCTGAGAATGTGGTGAATGGAGAAAGAGAGTAGAACCTCAGAGATCAACAGATGGAAGGTTGCACCTGTAATCCACTGTTCACTGAAAACAGAGATGTATTTTTTTTTGCTCATTCTTGAACATAGGAGGTGAGCTGGAAATGGAAGACTAGCTTGGAAACACGTGGAATAGGCTACTGGAACTGTGCTGAGGAACGTATGCACGGACTGAATGGACTCCAGATTTTCTCAACAAAAAGAACTGTTGGAAATGTCTTCCCTTTGAAGGGATGGAGACAGCAGCTTGGCCCAGTTATGTAAGAACATGTGACTAATGTCTGTATGTCTTTGTGTTTGAGTTTTTATGTGGGGTGAATGAAATGTGTCTTGTTGGCTTTTCCCTAATTGAGTTAGGGGGTTTTTTAGTTTTGCCTGCAATCTGTAAGTGGTTTGTGAACTCTCTTTGTTTTGTTTTACTTTGCCCCGTTAGCACATTAACTAAATTAATTGGTTAATTTTGTCTTGGATCTGATCAACTGATTAACCAAAGACATATACGGCAAGCAAGGCAGGAGCTAAGATAAGCCTTTGATATATTTTTCCTTAATTATTCTATCTCCACAATGTTAACCATTGTACCACTAAGTGCCAGAGGAGTGGACTATGGCTTAATAACTAAAGCGTGCTGCAACATTCTGCTGAAAGTTGCCACTGATATGAAACCTGTTTGCTTTATGTTTGATGCTAATTTAAAGCTGGCTAAGTGACAACGTTACCACAGACCACACAAAAAACCCTAAACAAAAACAGTTCCAAAAACCAACTTCTCTACAAGAAAAAAGTAAAAGGACTGGAAGGATAAAGGCCAAAATTTTTCATCACTTTCTTCCAAACATTTTAGATAATTTTAACTAAGTACCAATAGTTTGAACTGGTTATTACAGAAGAGGTTCATCCCTAGATTGATGGGCTTCACACAAAGCAAATATGTCTGACATATTTGGTTTCTGCACCGTATTAGTGAAGCTGTTTAAAGATTTGCTTCTAGAATGGAACCTCTTAAAATGTCTCTCACACTCTTTTGGCTTTTATAGAATGCTCTTTTTTCACTCCGTGACCAGGAAATCCATGGAAAATGCTTTCAACTGTTTTGTTTGACCTCTCACCTCTGAGCTTTTGCCTAATCTGCAAATTTGAATAGGAGATATAGCTGTACTTTTCCCTCACACAGACTCTCTAAGTAACTAGCAGAATTTATTAAAGGACCAGACATGCATCTAAAATTTGGACTCTTTTAGTGGTGTACTTCTTTGTTAGTGGCTGAAAACAAGAAACAGATGTGAAATATCTGTGTTTGAAACTTAATGACCCACAAAGACCAGGGCTAATCCAGATCCTTCTTAATAACTGAAATCTGCCACCCTTTGACCACCTTGAGATACATGTACTCACCTAGGAATATCCTCATCCCCACCCAGCAGGCAGACAGACACCTTTTATACATCTTTATGCTAATTATGAACTCAAAATAGTTCAAGACTTTAACAGCAAAAAAATTTTTCCACTGATGTCCATTGATATTTTCCCCCAGAGTTGATCACTCTCCTTCCGTTTAGATACCTGTCTTCCACTAAGTGAATTCTTCAGCAATGGGGAAGAGAAGAAATGTAAACAGAAACAATAGACTTGGACATACCGAAAAAACCTCTTGGTCTACTTATTTTGTCTCATTCCATGACAGGTATTTCGCAGTACCTTATGTTCGAACTGAAGTAATTGCCCTTCCTGCACTGGGGACCACTTTCCTGCTACCACCCTCGACTCTATGTGACAGGCACGGTTAAAAGAGCAATGGTGTGTAGGCTGATGGAACAATGCAGTCACTAGAGCCCTCCATGAATGCTCTTGTCAAAACTGTGAGAGGTGGAGATGTCTTATTGCTCTCTACAACAGAAGAATACAGTTAGCTGTCCTCTTCAAATTCTGAAAACATTGAAACGATAACCATAGAAATATTGTTTCACAATAACTTTTAAAAAATGAATAGAAGATAAGCACTTGGAAAATGTAATAGTTTATCTTCTAGGAATCACACATCCCAAGGCTAGATTGTGTGTTCCATATGGCATGGTACCATATGCCTTGTGAGAAAAAAGTCACTGTTAACCAACACTGGTCTATCTGGACTCTTAGCAATACAATGCTGATTTGGGGGTGCTGATTGACACCCGCCTAAACATGAGCCAGCAGTGTGCCCAGGTGGCCAAGAGGGCCAATGGCATCCTG
>JAOXOE010000001.1:69269656-69339091 GCA_028565055.1 Phoeniculus purpureus
GAGCTGTGTGGTAGGGGTTGGACTTGATGATCTATTAGGTCCCTTCCAACCCTGGTAATACTATGATACTATGATACAATGATATTAAAATATTTATCACCTTTTTGAAGATCAGAGCAAGTATGTGAGAGGAAATAATAACCAAAAATGCCTTCAGAGACTTCAGTTTTCTTGTGGTTTTCTGAAGAGCAGGGAGGATAGGTCTCAAATCACGTCAAGATGATGTGCTACAAATAGCTTGCTCATTTTTCTAGCAATGAAACGCTCATTCCTCTGCTGCTAGACCCATGTCCAGGAACTTTAATCCACAGCTGCAGTGGGGGCCATGCAGGATCATCTGGGTAGGACAAAAGCCTTTTCTTTGCAAAATGAGTGATCCCAGGAGTTCTCTGATGACAACTCTCTACCCTTGGAATTATTCAAAGAGTTTAAAAAATAAATTTTTACTACCAGAATGAAACACTCCTGTGAACTCATCTTCAAAAGACTTACAGAGTAGCTTAGATCTGTAAAGCTTGTTGACAAAGACCAAGTATTTCCAGTGATAAACCAAACTACTTTCTTGAGGGCTAAATACATCAGGAAGACAGAGCAAAGGAGTTCTCATTTACTTTAGTGAATAAAAACTGTGAGCATAAAAATGCTTATCACTTTGGAAAAAAGCATTGAGTATAGTTAATTGCCAAGATAATTCTAACTTGGAGTTTTTACAGACCTGGCAATTTTCATCATCACCAAGATCTTTCTACCTAGATCACTTCATCTTAAGAAAAATAAAGACAATGTCTTGCTTCCATCTAAATGAATGGCAAAACCCCTTTTACTTCAATGGAACTAAAGTTTCAACCCACCTAGAATTATATAAAATTACACATCACTATCACAGTTTCACGCAAACTGTGCTTCAAAGGACTCTAAGTAGGTTGTCTTACAAGACAGAAGAAAATATTGTGCAGTAACAAAAAAATTGAGTAGAAATGGAAACAGGGAGGGAACCAATAACTGATAAGATTTAATGCATGATTTAAGGACCAGGAAAGAATCCCCACAGCCTTCTCCTACTTGCCAGACATGTGTGGAAAACTTGCTCTAACATGTGCATTGAATTACCTTGGTGGCCTGTGACTTTCCCCACACCCATTCACAATTAGCCGGGAACCAGTAAAAGAGAAATTAAGTTTTGTATGTTGCATTTACCCATAGAAAGGGGCACTTACTCTAAGAGGATCTGTGTTTTGGGCCAAGCCCTAGAAGGTGCCAAACTTTTTAGTTTTGTAACACTCACCTCCATGGGGTGTCTACTTCATCTCTATCGTTTCAAAAGACTGTATCAATGGAAATAGAAAACATTTCTGTTGGGCTGGATCTGATCTTGAATCACTTGATCCTACTCACTTTAGGATTAGCCCAGTATTTCCCACAATGTACTGTGACTGGCGTGCAGACAAAGTTCCTTGTTAAAACATTTCTATCTAAAGTGCTACTGCATTTATCAAAAGGAAATGTGGCATTAAGACAGTTTGGTTTCCTTTGAATCTTTGCTTCCTAAACCTTTTTCCCCACTGCCAAAGGCTCCCCCAGTTCATCCTGTTACCCACAAACAATGTGCAAGAGTCAGGGTGTTATAGCTAGCCTGGGTCTGTGCAGGTGCTCCTGTGACAGGCAGGTGTGGCCAAATGCAATGCACAATGCATCATGTCAAACGTGTACTCTACACTGAATGGCTGTCTTGATGGAGGTTGATCCTCCTTTTACCCATGAAGTTGTAACCAGTACCCCACATATAGTTCTAACAATCATGAGAATCAAGATGAAAATGTCTTTGGCTTGTAAATGGCAAACAAGTTATAAAAAGAAGAGAGAAAAAAAGTTATTCACGTCAGTGCCATTTTTTTTTAATGATCTGGAAGTAAAAAGAAAAGGGAAAAGAAACGGCAATGGAAAAGAAAAACTAGAAAAAAAACCTTAAACTTCAAACTAGCAAACATTTATATTTTCCTTACGTGTTAATATTTCATAGCTTTTCAGTCTCAGGTTCAACAAAGAACACTACTGGTACCTGTGTTGTTTTCACTTAGCAACTGTAGCTGTTGGGTTTCTTGTTAATGGTCTCATTTGGTTTTGAAAAGAACAGCACAGATGTCAACATCAGCCCTCCAAAGACTTAGGTATGGACTTATCTTATTGAACACTGCATCGTAATTAACTTTATGGAAGCTATATACAATGAAAGAAAAAAAAAAATAGATGTGGTTTAGCAGGTTTGGGACTTAATTTTTTAGATTTTTACTTTTTCTGAGAATATTCATACTAATGGTAACTACTCGTCTATTGATGTCTTTACATGCCACAGGCAGAAGTGCTTGAAGCCACTGGTTTGCATGTCCAGTGTAGGTCAGTCAACTGCAAAACTTAGCCGTTTAATCAGATATTCAGTGAAAATATGCTTTAAGATACCTAAAGAAGTGAAAAAAATGCAGGCAGTTCTCAGAAAACCTAGACTTTACTGTCTGATGTGGAAAACAGTCTTCAACAGACCTTTTTCAGGTGTGATACTGATAAAGGACTTACCAAAAATGTAGGAAAATTCCACTTGAAAAACAGTCCTGTATAGGTTAATTGACCTTGCCACCCTATGCTACTGACACTACTATTAATGCCAGTACTTCATAAGGAATTATTCAGCATATCAACCTACTTCACCAACTGGGTACAGGTATTTAAGACAGTCAGGTTGTTTAGCATTGTAACACTCAAGCACAGTGTTTGCTCCCCTCCCAGGACAAACTGCAGCTCCAGTCTTGCAAACACCATACGCATCATTTCCATCACAGTTCAGTGAAACTCTATTTCTTATGCAGTTATTTGCCAAAGAATGTGGTCTGAGGACAGCTGAAGCCATTTGCTAGTTCAGGACAAACTTGCTGAGTAGTTTTGGCCTGAACAAAAACAGCAGCAGACTTTGAAACTATTGGATATTTCCATGAACAGTAACTTTAAGTGGTTTCAACACTTTGTTTTCAGAGCACTTGTCATGAAAGAAAAGGAAAGAAAGAGCATGACTCTCAGAATTTTCGAGGAGGGAAAATCCACCCTCCCTTCTTTCGTCACAGCAGCCCAGCATGTGTCCAGGCACTCAGATCACCCTCATCCCCCAGACGGCAACTTCATCATTCAGTCACTCACTACCTAGCTCAGCCTCTCATTTGCTCTTTAATTGGCCTGTGCAAAGTGTGACAGAAGCAATTGCAAGCAACTAAACTACCATACAGCACTTGGTCAGTTATTTCCAGGATCAGGATCTTAAATCTTAAACTTCTCCTGGGTCTTACACAACGGCAGCATAAAAACTCAGGGTTCGGGAAGCTCTGTTTGCCACTGGCATACCAACAACACACAAGAATAATGTTATAAAGGAATGCATTTCTTGGGATATTATGTTTGTGCAGGTTTTGTTCAAGCCAAGCATATGCAGAACCAAGGCTGTGTGTCTGCCAATATCACACGTATGATCGAAACAAGTCCACTGAGGTATTGCCAGCCACACAGCTCTCTCCATGAGGAAAGAATTTGGAATGTATTATCTGACAAAGAACCGTATAATTGCAGCATCAAAAATTACAGTAAATGGTTTTAAACAACTGCCAAGAAGTGGGGTATTTTTCTGGCTTGAGAAAAATAAAAAGCACAAAAGTTACAGCAAGTCTGATATTACGAAGCTGCCATTCTAGAAATTGTCCTTTGAAACAAAATCAGAGTGGATATCAAATAAAACGATACATGTTAGTTCAAGTAGATTGCTTTTGCAAGCTTCCCATATAGCAAACAACAGGACTTTGTGCACTATGAATAGCCAGATTCATATATGGTAAATTATGTTATTCATTTTAAAGACTGTACAAAAGAAGTTAAAAGCGTTAACTCTCCAATTACAATGATGATTTTTAGTGTGTTCAGCTCTTAACAAAAACATTCAGCTGCTATGAGTGTAGTTTCAGTTGAAGGATTTTTCTCCCTCAGGCTGATTCTTATTGTGGGGTTTCTCTGCTACTTTTATTCATTTTAAGTTACCCTGCCATTTTCAAGGTGGAACACCTACAGATGAAAATAAATCTTATGAATTAAAGTACCTTCTGGAAACTGTACACATACATTCATGCTCTAAACACCATGCTACTTTGGCCTTCAATTTCATTAATTGCATGGTAAGTCTCTTGGGTAAGACAAGGAAAAAGCTCCCTTCCCCAAATACATGTGGTGGAAATGCAAAGGATACAGTAAGGTGACAAACAGGCTTATACACTGGATGAATTAGGCTAAGTAAAGAAGATCATTACGAAGCAGGCCATTATTGGGAGAGTGTTATTTTGAGGAGAACTATAAAAGTATCATAATGAGGACATTGCTCCCACGTATTGAGGAGAAGTGACTAATGTAAACCTTACAAAATACAACTCTGAGCCACCTGAAGTATTTGCAAATTTCAGTTTAATTCCATGAGTGGCTTTGGAATTTTAGAAATAATTGAGAACATTAAAAATGTCAAAACATTGTATAACACTCCTAACCAGAATGTTTCCACCTACTCAGAGAACCATGTCCCATTTACAACAATGTAGTGCAAGCAGGAATAATGGTGCATATCTCCCGTATTACATTTATATGGCAGTGTGCTGTCTATTGACACTGCATGTCTTCCTAAGTTTTCAATGTGTTCCCTCTCCAAGGAAGAGTAGTCATAAAAATTGATGTGCTCCTTGCACTTCAAGTATACTCTGTTTTGCAGCACTTATCATCCTATGCTTCTTTCTGGGCTCTTGGAGATTTTGGTCTTTGTCTGACAATATCCACTTTCCAATAGTCAAGTACACAATAGTACACAAGCCCAGTTTGTATTCACATAGGTGGTTATCTGCATCGCATTCAGAAATAAGTCACACCAACCTCCATGTGACCAGGTAGGTAGACCTGTTACCTATAAAATCATAAGATTTACCATGCAAATACTCTTGCAGAAAAAGCAGCTGACCAACCAAATCAAAGCAACAGACTGAAAGTGAAGGAAACTTGTGGTTTCTTTATGATTCTGAGATGAATTCTTTACTCAGATTAACCACTCCTGAAAGCATCTGGCATGTCTAATATACTCAAGGGACAACCAGGATCTGTTCTAAGGCAATGCATGCACAGTATGACTCAGAACAACATCCTTATTCAGGAAGAACATTTAAATTCTGGTTTCACTTTAAACACATGCTTAGTTCCCATTAAAATTGGTGAGATTTAAGCCTATTTTCAAAGCTAAGCATGTACTCACCTCTCCTATAAGGACAGACTGAGAGAGTTGGGGCTGTTCAGTGTGGACAAGAGAAGGGTCTGAGTTGACCTTATTGTGGCCTTCCAGTATCTGAAGGGGGCCTACAAAAAAGCTGGGGAGGGACTTCTTAGGATATCAAGTAGCGACAGGACTAGGGGGAATGGAGCAAACCTGGAGCTGGGTAGATTTAGACTGATGTGAGGAGGAAGTTGTTGACAGTGAGATTGGTGAGAGCCTGGAATGGGTTGCCCAGGGAGGTGGTTGAGTCCCTGGAGGTGTTTAAGGCCAGGCTGGATGAGGCTCTGGCCAGCCTGATCTAGGGTGGGATGTCCCTACCCATGGCAGGGGGATTGGACTAGATGATCTTTCGAGGTCCCTTTCAGTCCCTAATGATTCTATGATTCTGTGATTCTACTCAGACAACTTCCTGAATCAAAGGTCTGTAGGGAAACACAGGTAGAAATATAGGTAGCTACTGATAAATGCAGAAACTAGTAGAACAAAAAAATGCTGAACTCTCAGATAAGGAGCTAATAGAAATTTCTAGAAAACTAGGAAGTGAGCAGAACTAGAAGGAAAGTGGTCTCTTACCCAAAGTCACAAACATCCCAACAAATAGCAGAACATACACACACCGGAACTGAGACACCACATGCTGCCACTTGGAGATTTGTAGGAGATATCTGATCGCAACCATCAATCATCTGTTGCTTACTGCCCCTTTCACCGCTGAGCAGAGATGAAAGGATCATCACAGTATAGGCTAAGATCCAAGCTGTGCTGAGACTGGTATCTCTGAAATCAGGGTGTGTACTGAGGCACCAGGCACCTCTCCAGGTCTGGCCCTGGGAGAGTTACAGCCGAGACCCTTGATAAAAAAAAATACATCTCTGTTTCATAAAAGCCAGGCTTATAAATGAGAACATTTTGCTGGAAAATACTGAAATCTGACACAGGCTTGGACATCCTCCAACACTTACAGAACAGTAAATCAGGTAATCAAATGCTTGTAAGTCAGAAGGACAACAGCTTTGCCAAACTCCAACCATACTGTGTCTGATAACCAATAGCAGAAACTCAGAGAAGCTGAGTTACTTACTTTAGGTAAGTGGAAAAATTATCTTCCATGACTCCAGGAGTGTGGCTGGAGGCCTTTGCAGTGAAGACCGAGGTAAAGAAGTCATTGAGAACCGCAGCCTTTTCCATGTCACTTGTGATCACATCACCTGTTTCCTTTCTTGAGGGGGTCCACACCTTCCCTAGTCTTCTTTTTACAGTTAATATATCTATAGACTTCAGAGAGTAGTGGTCAATGGGACAGAGTCTAGTTGGAGGCCTGTATCTAGTGGAGTGCCCCAGGGGTCAGTACTTGGACCAGTCCTGTTCAATCTATTCATTGATGACTTGGATGAGGGATTGGCATGCAATGTCAGCAAGTTTTCTGTGTTTAGTACCATGGGATGCAAAACCTGGTTTAATTGGTGGAACTTGCATTTTCATCTGGGCACAGGGCAAGCAAGTATGGACAGTAACCTGCCTCCAAGAGACTTCTGAAAACAAAGGAAGTAACTGAAAACAGTGTGAATCTGCACTGATATTAAGAAGTATGCAACTCTGTGCCTAAGACAGTGTATGCTCAGCCAGGCAGTGTTGTGCCTACACTCCCTTCATGCCCTGGGGTCGTGTGCTGCCACCAGAAGTGTGCTCCACAAGCAGCATTTCCATCCAGGCCTTCCTGGAGATGATGCAACTGATGCAACTTGGAAACCAAGACAAACCACTAAACTTTCTGTCCAAAACTATGTCTCTGCAGCTCACTGAAGGAGGATGTTGTCCCTTGATTCTGCTACAGTGATGCATGCCTATGAACTACAGAGGATGATTACGTAACGATTTCACACAAAGCATCAGAGGCTAAGACTGGAGAAGGGAACATGTAGCAGAAGACTTGGTGACTACTTTGTTTTTCAGAACAGCAGAGTTATCACAATGGAAATAGTTTAGCTAATATTTCCCATCTCAATTCTGATACCCTCTGTGAATAGAGGAGGAAACCTTGTAAAAGAAAGAAAATTGCTGTTTCCACCTGTGAGTGGCTCATAATTTCCCACCAACATTTTAGATTCTAAACAGAACATAAAATATGATGTCACAGGCAACCTTTCTCGGCTCTTAGAAAGTTTCCTTAACTGATTTTATCAGAGTTGCTTTAAATCACTTTTGTAACTTCAAAATTCTGGAAAGCATGTTGGGAAAAACAGTGGTGTTGTAAAAATGGAAAACAGGAGACTGTATTTCTAAGAAGTGTATGGCAAAGACGTTTTTTCTGTTCTAAAATAATATTTGCTTTATCAGTGTAGAATCTGGCTGGGAAATCCTGATCAATGCATTTATGGTATATCAGATATGCACAGTCACTCTTAAGATTTCTCTTGTTGTAGAAGACAACCTTGATTGTCTTCTGTCCACCTCGGCACAAGAAGAAATGCTAAGAGACCACTTCAACCTGTGTCAGGGTTGTCTGTAGGTTTCTACACAATCAAGTGAAAATGAGGCAAGCAAAGTGAGCAGGAAAGTGTTCTTTTTCCTCCAACAGTAATGTGAAGTAGTTCTTACTGAGCCTGTGCATTTTGGTGAAATGCATATGGCTTTGTAGCAGGTTTAATCTAATAATACACAGCCTAATATGCATGCTCTTGGTTTCCTTGTGGGACTCAACTTTCATCAACATCAACTGCTGTGGAGGATGTCACACATTCTTAGTTTCAGTGGGTTCCTAGAGCTTTGCTGCATGGAATAATAGCGAAGTGTAAAGATACTTGCCAGGGTATGTTGACCCCCTTTCTTAATCAAGTGAATCTATACAGAAAATAAAGAAATGATCAGACTTATTCACATCAGAAGGAAAATGTGTTCAGTTTGCCAAATGGGAATATTTACAATTAACTGAGGGACAGAAGTGCTGTCAGTATTTTAAGCAGCATAACGAAGCATAAGTTCATGAAAAAGCACCCAGCAGTCTTCTCTGGCAAAGAATGGAAATTGGTGTTTAGCAAGACAGATGGGGAAGTAATCATGGAAATCATTAAAATTTATTTTAAAGGATTTTCTAATGGGAAATATTTCTGTGCTGGTAAAAGGATATGAACATTTGTGAAAAAGTTAGGGCAAAGTTAACAGTGGAGAGCTTTGAGTAAATGTTCTGAAGAAAACACTGTTCGGAGGAGGTCACTTTTTGTATTACAATCTCCATTTCATTCAACCTCCAGAAAAGGTCATTGATTTAATCAAAAGCTTTTCTCCTTTGCTTATACTCCCAATTGTACATACCATCAAGATCTGGTGAACAGAAATAATTTGAAGCAAATCTTCTAAAAGAAGTTTTGAAGATGCTTGCCAGTAGAACATTGTGCCTCACAGCTATAATATCAGAAAAAGCCATTCAATTTAAATTAATATATTTGGCCAGACAGCTATATTAAAATTCTTGTTGTTTTTTCTGTTATAATGGTAGCCTGTGGTATGACTAGCCCTCTTCAGAAATCTGTATAGTTATTGCCTTTCTCTTGCCTAGGGTGCATCATATGTTTTTGATTTTGATGAGCTGCATTGCACTACCTCATTAAAACAAACACTTATGCAAAACAAAAGACTGTGTATCACAGCACAGCGTATGTAAGCCATCTTTGAAGACTGAAGCATTTCAAAAGCACTTTTCAAGGGAGAACTTCTGTCAACCCAGCTACACTTTGTTTAAAATTTGTGGATGATGTCAGACACATTCGGTACTTTCTTAGCCCTCACAAACATAAGCTTCAAAAGTGCCTAGCTGCAGCTGTAAAGCATGAAATGCAGGGCCTGCTTGCTGGTGAAAGAGGAAGGTGGGACTTAGTCCCCACGTAGACCTCTTTCAGCTAGAGCGAGCAACAGTCAGTGCAGGGTGCCGGCACTGCTGGACAGCTCCACTTCTCCTATGGGGACACCTGTCTAAGGACACCAGCCCTCTTCACAAAGGCCTCCCCACCTTCTGCAGAGGTCTCCTCTCACAGTGAGACATGATTTTCAGAACATATTTTGCAGGATTCCATAGCTTCAGATAAATAAATTAAATGTGATTTATTAACATTGCAGATGTCTCAAGTAAGGTGAGATGAAGCCCACCAAAAAAAAAAAGAGCTGAGATACGTGACTTTGCTGTGTGTACATTTTTTAGTGGCTTGTTTAAAAAACTCAAGTGCCAAGGTTGATATTTTTCATCCAAATCTCTCAAGCTGTTTACAAGGCAGATTACATCATTGCTACTACTAGCTTAACAAAGTTTACATCAGCTAGATTTTGGAAGGTCATCAAGATGTTATAGAATCTCAGCGCTAACCATGGTTTTGTATAATGTATTCCTCATGCTAATGCTTTTTCACTATGTGTCAAAATACTTAGATTAATGCAAGCACTGATGCAAATATTTGCATGCTTTAAAAATTGTTCACTTTTTGGCTATATTTTACACTCCACAAGCTCATTTTTAACCACTTTGAGATATGATATCACTGTTCATAAAAATTCAGTAGGATTTTCTTCAGATTTCCCTCACATGTAGCACCATTAGTCTTGTAAGCAAAAACAGAACAAGAATTACCATTCTACAGTGGTAAAAAATGTGCGTATTTTTAGTTTTCCATGTGGCACATTATGAAGTCACTGGCATGAAATGATGACAACACTGCGGTGCTTTGAAAGTGCAGGATACAAGTGTATTTCCATCATGTATTTATTCATAGTACATATTCAAGTACTGAAGGATGACTTCAGTGAAAGACAACTGAGCACTGCCAGATCTGTTTCTGGCACTGTACCCTATACAGTTTTGATTATCCAGTCAGAAAATGTACTACCACAGGAAACACAGGAAGCAGACTGGTCATAAGTTCAAGTTTTTAAATCAGCAGTAGTGAATTCACAGCTTGTGAGCAAGCCACAGCCCAAATGCATTCATGCAATGTGTTAATTACTTTGAAGGACATGAAAACATGTAGAAGATAATTAAATGTTCATTGACAACAGTATAAAAACTGGATAGTTTGTTAACATTTATTAAATGCTTGAGCATTTTTTATGAAGAGTCCTACTGGCTAGTTTATCATGTCATCTCCCTCTGGATGGCTCTACCATGTCTTGTATTTAATACCTTAATACAGCCTCTTTCTTTTTCTAGTGGACTACTTATGTTTTAAATTGAGTCTTTCATTTCCTTCCACAAAGCTAGCAACTTGACTCTAACAAAAATACATACTATTATCTAGCCTTGATGTCTGCCAAAATAAAATGACAAAAAGTTACATCAATACATTCATAATGAATAAAATATAAACACACAGTTAAAAAAAAAAAGATAGTGAGGGTTAAATCCTGTCTCCATCGGAGCCAAGGGAGTTTTGTCAATGTCTTCCTTAGAGCCTGCACTTCATCCTAGCTACTCATAACACTTTTTGTATTTGATGAGGAACAATTTAAAGTGATAAATAGCAGCCAAAATGAGTGTGTGTGTAAGAGGGGGAAGATTTAAAAATGGCCTTGGTGTTGAAAGTAAACTTCTGGCAGTTTTATAAAATTTTGGCCTACCAGGCTAAATCCGAGTTTAAGCAGGGGATACATTCCTGCTTACGCTAGCAATCTGAAAGCTCTAGGCTAGTCTGAATGACTCCCTCTGAAGACAGTGGATTCCCTCTGGAATCATCTTCTGAGATGTTAAATTCAGGCTGCTCAGATTTAAAAAAATTATGAGCCAACACGCATGCAGCCAGCCTTTAGTCAGAAAATGAAGTTATTTCTATTTATATGCCTATATATTGGGTTAAGATCTAGTTTCAGGTAGAAGAACAAACTTCATGTAACTCAAGAAAAATTTGCACCATGATATATGAACTGTTTCGTCATTTCCTATTGGTAGTAGCTTTACTGAAAAGTCATATGCTTAACGGCTGTGTATCTGTCTGTGTGGAACTATCTGCAAAATACCATCTTTGAGACTCAGTATCCATTGATGCTGATCTTTGCCACAAGGTGCATGAGGAATGGTTAAATCCATAAACTTCTGCCTCCATAAACCCAGCATGACAGGATGAATCAATCTCACTGGGGAGGAAAGTGTTTCCCCTACCACCCTGCCTTGCTCTCCATGACATCCTAAGCTTTCCTGTGATGCTGTCGTCTGAACAATGACCTGGGAAGGGTAAGGTAAGTATTTAAATCTCTTCATGTTAAACAAGAGTGAGCAAACCAGGCCTGCTGGGAGAGTATTTTTTCCATGCTGAAATGGTATGACAGAGTAGCAGTTAAAGTTAGATGACTTTCCCCAGAAGAAACATTTTTGCTCTAACGTCTCAGGGTCCTCTGCTCCAGAATGGAGCTGCCACTCCCAAGTGTCTTTGCTTCCCTGTTTCCTTGCCAAAGGGCTGTTACATGCCCAACTCTGCAACTTCATACCAGTTTTTTGCACTCAGGAGGACAGCCTTTGGAATTAAAAGTTTGTAGTTGGAGGCAGCCTTGGGGTGGTACCCTGGGGTGTGGCCACACAATGGACCTAGGGTAGGTGCAGGCTTGGCAGCCTTTCTAGGGCTGCATCTGTTCTGGTTTTTATCATTTTGTGGTTGCACCTCAAAATTGCAAGAAAGTAAACTGGAAATATTATGGTAGGTTGTATGCAACTGTCGTGAAAACAGTTACCATACTTAAGAACTGCAAATATATTTTACATCTATTTTATTTCCTTGATAGTCTTCTATAGTCAATTTTATCCCATTAAGAGAGCAGAACTCCTAAAGCAGGGAAGTGTAACGTTTTGTATTGCTTTACTGACAATGTATTGAGTGATAGATTCATACACTCATATACTCATTCACTTCTAAATGCTGTAGAATTCACTTCATTTTTTGCTGTAAAGGTATTTCTTACAGTGTTTTGTTTTCAAATGTAAATATGCAGGAACATTTGAATGCTTCGAAGTAATACAGACAACAAACTATCTGAAAATGGATCACTGATACGCTGTTACGCGACAATGAAAACAATGAAAAATTGATGTTGGCATAAATTAAGGTTATGTAATCACAGATTCCTTCCTTTCTTTTAAGCACCACTCCTAACAAAAGAAAAGGTTTTTATGCTCTTGTCAGTGAAATATTACATGAAATTTCATCACAATTTTTCTATGGAAGAAGGAAGATAATATTCAGTAAGTTATGCCTGTATGTATGAAGCCAATCTTTGTTTCATAGAGTCATAGGATCATTAGGGTTTGAAAGGGACCTCGAAAGATCATCTAGTCCAATCCCCCTGCCAGAGCTGGACCACCTAGACCAAGTCGCACAAGAACATATCCAGGTGGGTTTTAAACGTGTCCAGAGAAGGAGACTCCGCAACTCCCCTGGGCAGCCTGTTCCCACATCCAAATCAATTCTTACCCAAAATTGTTGGCCTCTCACAAAGGAAATGATAGTTTAAAGTTGCAGCCACGTGCAGACCAAGGCAGATAGAAGCAATGCTACTCTCTGTCAAGACTGTCAGATGTCTAGCTCTAGACAGACTTTTCCTGTATCTGCCAGGCCAAAACCAGTAACATTGACAGTGCTGCAATTAAGACCCAGCACTTCCAAAGCTGCCTTCTCATTATAGTCTATCTTACTCAATATCATATTCTATATGTAAGCCACACAAAACTATGTAAAAGTGAGTCTGGGTGTTATCTGAACCTCACCCAGCAGAAAGGCAGTATCTCATAAAGCAGTATCTAATAAAACATCTGAAATCACAAGCTCACTGCCCAGTTTCCTGGAAAAACTGCTGTCAGACACACACTCTCTTCCATAGAACTACACCCATAATGTCATAGCCCTCAATTTTAGCATATTTTTCAGAAAAGCCCATCTGATGCCATGGGAAGTTGTGCATTACCAGATGCTCACACTGAACTTGTCTCGAAGAGCCTCTAACTAAGGTATGTGCTTACAAGACCATGAGCATTTGCACATCTTAAAGACAAAACCCATTATTTTAAAGCTGCTGTTCCATTTCTTCAGTGTGAGATTTCCTGCTGACAAGGAGCATTGCCATTGCAAGTGCAATGCATGCCAGGCCAGATCCCATGGCTCTGACTCAAGCAAACACACCACAGATTTTAAGACAGGCTTTTGATTGCATGAGGAAAGTTTGCTTTCAAAAACTTTCACAGGAATAATCTCTAATTTTATTTGCCTGAAATGATAGCAGAAAGCTATGATAACTCATCTTGAGAGTTCAAGATGACCTTGTATTGTTTACCCCAGGAATTTTAACTGGTGTTTATATGTTTTCAACTTATGCATCCACCTTGCCTGTGTTATTTGATTATTTTTTTCTCTTGTAACAGCCATGAAGTGGGAAAATACTGCTGTGTGCTTTGTTGCTGGTGAGATGCTATCACCCCACTACACAGCAAGACACTGAAGCATAGGAAGACTTCATACCATGCTCAGGATTGTGCAGGCAACTGGTAGAGCTGTCAGATTTATCTGAAAATCAACAGAGCCCTTCTGGGTCATTATCTTGTATTGGCTGCAAGGAAAAGCCAAGAATAAGGCAGTGCTGGTGTCCTCTTTAGACAACTTCTTTAGACACTTTCTCTGACAGCTGCATCAAGATTTAGAAAGTGGTAAAACAGGAAAAAGTGGGTTTTGTTGTATCAAGGCTTCAGAGTGTGAAAAGTAGTAAGACAGGGTCAGTTTTGCCACATGCAGAAATCATGGCATTAGCTCAGCCAAAACATGTATTTATTTATACTGAGGACCTGGCCTCCCATGACCTGCACAATTCTGCAGAATGGTCCCAGCTTGTCAGAAGTGCTGCAGACACTGACCTACTGGACGGTTGCCGTGTTTTATACCACCATTGGCTTCACTTCAGCGATGAGTGAAGTGACTCTTATAAAAGTAATTTTAAAAACACCCAGAGATTCCTTCATGATAAAAGCTGCAGTTATGTACCACATGATGCAAATATTTGGGAGTGCTTTGCTTCCTTGTCAGCAAAAGCTAAAACGTACATGAGGCAGAGGCATTCTAGCTAGGAGTGATAACCATCAACTTGAATAATAAGGTTGTGTGTCCAAACCTATTTTAAAAAAAAAACCTCATTCTGGGACAGGGTAAAAATGAAAATAAGTGTATTTTTACTTTTTAGGCAAAGCTAAGCAGACACAGAGAACTAAAGCAAAATATTTCACCAAATTCCTAAAAAGACAGGACTACATACACCCTACAAGTGTTGGTAGAAAGGAAAACTAAACTAACAAAAGTAAAACAAATGTGAGTTATGAAAATAAATGTCAGTCTCATAACACCATGAACCACTTTTTCTCTCCACACCCCCACTCTGAAACCATAAAACAATTGGTTCAGTATTCTGTAGATCTGCTAATCTCTGTAGCTCTGACACCTTTGTTACCTTTGGCTGGGTATTAAAACTAACCAAGATAGCAACTTGAAACATAATTTGGTAGAACTTATTTCCACCTGATCTGCTATAAAGTTGGCATGTGATTTTTATTTTAAAAGTTTAACAAGACTCTTCAAGCCTGTGAATGTAGCCTTCCACCATAGAATCAAGAAGCAGCAATGTATGCAAATCCTTTAGCGAGATCATCTTTACTTTAGCTGTCTAAGAGTGTGACGTCTAGGCTAAGAGTTGCTAGGCTCCTTTAAAATCTATTTTCAAATGAGATTAAATACCAGTTAGATATGCCTCAATTCCCATTAGCTCTTATTACTGGCTAATCAGTTGATCAGGTCCAAGATTAAATTAACCCATTGATTTAGTTAATGTGCTAATGAGCCAAAAAAACCCAAGGCAAATCAGAAGGGCTCAAAACCATTTATACATTGCAGCAAAACAAAAAACTGACTCAATTTTGGGAAAAAGAGCCCCCCAAATAAAAGGTTTAACTCACTTCACATAAAAACCCCAACTCAAAGACATACAGAGATTAATCACACATTCTTACATAACTAGGTCGAGCTGCTGTCTCCATCCCCTCAAAGGGAAGATGGTAAGGCAGAAAACACTTCCTACAAAGTGCATGATCCTGGGCAGCTAGTGCTGGCCACACCAGCTCTCTGATCTGAGGGAACTCAGAGCACTGGGATCTCACTGACATAACAGAGAACTGGACTTTTCACGCTTCCTCTGTATGAAATGACACTAATGGAAACTCTGAAAGAAGTATGTGGCAATTGCTTTATGTAGTTTCCCAAGAAAAGATATTATCTGGGAGGATGGGATTGCTAAGGGAACTGTAAATAGGAATTGAGTCATCTGCATTGCCATTTCAAATCCAACTCAGCTCAGGGACAGCCAGAAGTCATCACCAGCAGACAGGTAGTTATTTAGTGGTGGCTTTAACCCAAGTCCCAAAAAACAAGACATTGACCACACCTCAATTTACACCTATGCATGGCTACTAGCCTTGGCAGTCTCCTCTGGAAAGAAGAAAGCTTCCTAGAGAGACAGAGACCAAACAATTCTCTCATCTTACAAGTGAATGATCAAGGCCATGCCTGAAGACACTGACATGTGATAGATGAAGGACATTCACAAGGTTTTATCCTGCTTCAGGCTTTCCTGGGCAAACAGGTTTGCCTGTCATCAAGGCCCTACAATCCCAGTGCCCAGTTCTCATGCAAATACAGATGTGATGCCTGAATATGAATGTCACAGAATAATATAGGATCTTGCAGAGGCCACAAGTAAACTTAAGGATCACTAGAAGTATTTTTTGAAGGTTGCAGCTTGACACTATGACCAGGGATCTTTTGTGTTAAGAGTCTCAGAACAAGTGAGCTTTCCTTGTCCAGGGGAGATTTATATGGTGAGTTTCTAACACAACATTGAGCACCAACTCTTCTGTATTTCTTCTCACTACTCAATTTCTCTGTTCCTGAAATAATTGAATTTCTCCCACTTCTTTTAATACAGGTTGAAAAATGAGTATTTTTATACTGCAAGAGACAGCAAATGTAAGCCAGCTTAAAAAATTTTATATGGGTGTCTCCAAAAAAATACACTGATAACCAAACTCCACACCAAATCCAACAGCAGCAGCACTAAGAATGATTCTGTAGAGAAACAGTGTCCCAATCACCACACTCAATCACAAGGGCAGGCACCCATCATAGTAGATACCATCACTGCTATTTGTCAGTCACTGCAGAACATGGACCACTGGTCGGTCCAGACAGAGCACAAATATACCAGAAGCACAAGGCTTTCTGCAGTATAACTTTAGGAAAGCTATCAAAGAGAAACTGTTGTCATAGGATACAGACTCAGATTTCACCAGAAATTAGTAAATCATAAGCAAAGAGTTTCCAGCAGTTTCCAGCATGGTAGAAGATTTTTTCAGTGTGTCTCCCCAGTGGTATTCAGAATACTTAATTGCTGTCATAGTTATTCGATGGCACCATTTTTTTCCTACCTACACTACTTTTTCATATTTGTTTTCATATTGACTTGTCATAGCACAGCGCTTTCTACTTGGCTTGGTGAAACATTCCATTTCCTTCAGCTTGTCTTGAATAACCTAAAAAATATATGAACATGCATATCACCTCCAATCTTATTTGGGACCTCACTTCCTGCTTTCCAGCTCATTACTAAATGTAGTAACACCAGATTTAGTTTGCAGTGTAAAACACACTATTGCCAGGCTTAAGGCTGAATGTTAGCTATTCCTCTTTTCTCTTTCCCATGCATTTTTAATGGGCAGCTGAAGGTCACTTTTTCCCCTGATAAGAATCTCCCTTGACCTTTTTTTTTTAAAAGAAATTAACCTGTTCTTTTAAATCCAACTGTTTGTGCGTTGTAAACATTTTGACACAACAAAGAATTCCAATTTTTCTTTGGAAAATACATCCCACTTCATCTCTTTCATAACATTGGTGTTGGAGATGTATTTATAACTTTTCCATTGTTTATTATTGTGACTAGTTAGATGTTATTTTTGCCCTACAGTAAGGCTTGGAGGTGCTTCTCAGCACTGCTCTCATATTTGTTTTTAAAACTAAATACAAAGACTGTCACTCTGCTTCCCCTGACTCCTTACATTTCTGTAGTGAGCAGCTCAGGCACTTAATTCCTCAGCCCTTTCACAACTCCTGGATTAATACCATCAGGTCTGGATAACATGTTGCTATTTAATTCATCAGTTTGTTCCAGCACCTTGTCTGTTGATTCTGGCAATGGAGTCAAAATGCTTTAAGGGCGCCTCTAGAGCAGATATCTAAAGCAAGTCATACACATCCTTAAAAGAATTCCTCACTTCAGCAGCCAGAATTAGAGATTACAGCCTGGTCCAAGGATGCAAACCACACCAAACAAAACAGGGAATTCAAATAATGCAAGTCTTTCTGCTGATGGATATATGGTACCATGTCAAACCTCTTTACAATTAGCACAATCTATAACACTTGATAACATGACCATGGAAGCACATGGAGGAAAAGAAGGTTATCAGGAGTAGCCAGCATGGATTTACTAAAGGGAAATCTTGTTTGAACTAATGTGATAGTCTACTATGATGGCATCACTAAATGGGTAGATGAAGGGAGAGCAGTGGATAATGTGTACCGTGACTTAAGCAAGGTTTTGACCCTGTCTTCCACAACGTCCTTGTAGGTAAAATCAGGAAAAGTGGGTTAGATGACTGGACTGTGAGGTGGATTGAGAATGGGATAAGCAACAGAGCTCAGAGGTTTGTGATTAGCAGCACAGAGTCTAAGTGGAGGCCTTTAGCCAGTGGTGTTTGCCGGTGGTCAGTACTCGACCCAGCCCAGTTCAGCATCTTCATCAAAAACACAGATAAGGGGACAGAATGTACTCTCAGCAAGTTTGCTGATGATACAGAACTGGGAGGACTGGCTGATTCACCAGAAGGCTCTGCTGCCATTCAGCAAGATCTGGACAGACTGGAGAGCTG
The DNA here is from genome assembly GCA_028565055.1 of Phoeniculus purpureus. Taxonomy (NCBI): domain Eukaryota; kingdom Metazoa; phylum Chordata; class Aves; order Bucerotiformes; family Phoeniculidae; genus Phoeniculus; species Phoeniculus purpureus. Next base: position 69,287,977 of record JAOXOE010000001.1, read on the forward strand.
GGCGAAGGGGAACATGCCACCACATTGCCCAAAACATGTAGTAGCCAGAGAAATGGTAGAATCAGCCATGCTTAAGTTCTTCTGTTTACATGCAGTTCAAGAGTAGCCTGGAGACAGATGAACTTTGGAGGCTGACCCACCCCCTCACCCTTCTCTTCTCACCTCAGCATTTTTTGGGTGGCAATGGGATCCATGTTTGATTGCCAGCCTGGCCACATGTGAGCTGTGCAGTCCTGCTGCGGCTGAGGTTTTCAACAACCGTATTACATTTATGTATCTGCTGCCAGAGGCCCACAAAGGCTTTGCTAATTCTGGACACCTGCAAGATGCATGAAGCAGGCAGCCAGCCGGCACCAGGGCAAGCAGCTTCTCCAGGGACAAAAAGCCTTGGGAGGAGGGAAGACCAGTGAGAGCTCCCAGGATATGAACGCTGAGAGCAAGGGGAGCTGCTCTCTTCATTTGGTTTGGAAAAGAACCTGACATTTTTCAAGACCAGGCCTAAACTTCATTAAATTGGAGGTTTATTGAGTTAGCCACAGCTGTGTGAACAGGTCCTCACTCCTGCTGTGGCAAACTGCAAGTCAGTGGGTTTAAGGAGCAGAGCCCAGACACAACCCAGTGACCAGGTGACCCAGTCTGCACAAAACCTCTGCTTTTCAGCTCCCTTCCACCTTGAGCACATTAAACCCAACACAGTCAAACAAAGTGTAGGGGAGAATCAAATTCATGCTGAAGGAAACAAACAAAAAAACACTTTCTCCAAAGCCTGCCTGATAAATTTAATATTACTAGGTTTTAGAGGCTAGCTATCCATTTTGTTTGACATTAACATAAATCACATAATCCTTTGATCCCAAGAAGGCACTGAGGAGACTCAGTCCAGCCTCCAAAAGACATGTGCTTCTTAACTTGGAAAGTTGGCGGATGATATAATTTTGTTAGCAAATTTGACACTGCCATAGGAATTTTCCAAAATCAAAGAGTCCTTTCATAGGCTTCTCTACCCAATACTCAATCCAGTATCTAAGAATAACATTCAGCCTTCATTAATTAATGATATCAGTCCGAATAATGTCAGATTGCCTCAGAGACCTTGCTGGGATGGATGAATCACACCCTGCTGGTTCCAAGGCTCTCACTCTGACAAACTGCAGTGTGTGATGACGGGCTGCTTCGCCTGGAAAGCTCTCACCCACAGAGCTCCAGCAGCTCTCAGCACAGCCCCTTCTGAGGTATGCATTGAACACTGGGGCAGACTGTGAGGTTAATGGCTGGCTGAGATAATGCTCAGCTTCTCAAGGCTCAGCAAGGCAGGCGCAGGAAGACATGGACCCCTTCTTTCCCTTTCCAGGGGCAAAAAGGAATGTTGAATCCAAACAGTGTGGCTCCCAAGCAGGGTGAGCTAGCGAGCCATCAGCATCACGCCAGTATGCCTCTGCTACAGGCAGCACCAAAGCCAGCCAGTCCTTGGCTAGCTTGGTTATCTCTGACAGGCACTCACAGCTACACTCTGGCTGGATTAGGATGGAAAATATTTTTTCACCCCAGTTACATAGTGCTGCACCTCCCCATATACTCTGCATCACATAAGTAAGAATGAACGTTAGGAGTTCACTAACTTTTGAGATTCACATCAGAGTCAGTATCTTATTCAATGGTAAACTGTCACAAAGAAGTCTACATCTGAGAGTCCAGCTTTTACCAAAACTACAAACTGAGATTTCTCACAGGATCTACTCAGCTGATACTATTCCAACATGGGAAAAGATATACCAACTGTCTATACAAATTCACACTTTCACTGAAGCCATAATTACAAATGAAAACATCCTCACTGCTTCCAAAGTGCACTGTACTAATATTGATATAAAATTGCCTTGTTTGTATTTGAAGCATAATCATAAATCCACTCCTTGCACATATCCATTCCTTATCAGTCATGAATATGAGGTTTAGGAACATTTGCATATCACTATCTTTTTACAGAAATGTTGCATTCCTGAGGTCTCATGAAAAATGTAGAGGCAAGAACAACCACATTGTTCAACATGTTCAAATAAATGTTTGTTCACAAATGCTCTCCCTTTCCCCTTACAATGACTATGGATGAGACATGCATATCATATCCTGTTACTACACCTCAGTTTCACAGAATTGCAGAAGCACAGAGCATTAGGGATTGGAAGGGACCTCCAAAGATCATCCAGCTCAATCCCCCTGCCACAGCAGGATCACCTAGACCGAGTCTCACAGGAACATATCCAGGCAGGTTTTAAACGTCTCCAGAGAAGGAGACTCAACAACCCCCCTGGGCAGCCTGTTCCAATGCTCCGTCACACTCACTGGAAACAAGTTCCTTCTGATATTTATATGGAACCTCCTATATTCCAGTTTACACCCATTGCCTCTTGTCCTATTACTAGATGACATTGAGAAGAGCCTGGCTCCATCCTCCTGACACCCACCCTTCACATATATATAGACATTAATGAGGTCACTCCTCAGTCTTCTTTTCTCTAAGTTAGAGACCCAGTTCCCTCTGCCTTTCCTCATAAGGGAGGTGTTCTACTTCCTTCATCATTTTTTCCCATTGGATGCCCTGATCCTGCCATGTGTGGGCAAGATCAGCACAGGGCTGAGCCAAACTCAACGTAAACACAAGCTCAGCAGAAATACACATGTGGTGCTCATTGTGGGATCCTAGTCACAGAGGCAAAGTGTCAGAGAGACAAAGCTGGGATTTGTCTTTTTGTGCAGTGTTTGTTTATACACACGTTATGGCCAGTAATGTGAAGCCATCAGTTTCAGGTTACAAATATACCATAAATGCCATAAGTCATTTATTCTGCTGCGCTTGGGAAAGTAAATTTGGGATTTAAAAAAACCCACCAACTTATTTGATGCTAATGTATTCTGATTGCCACTGCGAATATATATGTTTTTATTACACATAAGCACTGTTTTGATGCAATGGCCAAACCTCTCAGTTTGGTGCAGAGGGGTACGGCCTTGAGAATGGCCCATCACACTTCCAAACCCGTTCCATAAACAATTTTTAGTCCAGTAAGGACTTGTTTGAAAACAATTCTAACCTGCCATTTGCTCTAAAAAAAAAAAGTGATTGACAAGTTTTACACACAGGCTTGTGTTTGGAAGAGGCACTGCTAGATAAGACTGTAAAAAGCAGTCTCATTTAAATAAGACTTGTAGAGCTTGTTATTTTACTGAAGCATTCTGAGAAATTACAGTGGTGATTGTATTTGAAAAATCTGATCATTTGATTTCACCACTGAAATATGATTTCTTTTAAAAGCCTTTTCCTTCATGGTGCCTGCCATAGGATCCACCCCAACATCTGGATAACAGAATCCAGGCTGACAGACTAATGCACATGTGGAGGAGTGTGTCTGCTGCTTTGCTGCTTCTCAGGACAGACACATTGTCTCCCTCTCCTTCTCCCTGTCCCCTGTTTTTTTTCCTCTTCCTTTAATAAGACTGCACATGTCTTCCAGCTCTCTGCTGCGAATGTGACCAGTATGCGATATTGCTTTGCATAGACACAGTGCGTCTGGCTTAGGTGATACCAAGTGGTTACTGCCCTGGCTTTGAATGCTTTCTAGGTTATTAACCGGCACATCTGGCTCTCTCCCTAGGAGGGTGAGTTCTGCAGTGCCCCAGGAATTTCTTTCATACACCACTTTTATTAGCTTTTCAAAAGGATACAGAATACCACTGGAAAGGAAGACATAGTCATTTGCAAGCGTATTAGTCCCCAACCTGTTTATCATGTATAAAGAGCACGAGTAACTCAAATTCATGATTTGATTTTCAGAATTAATCTCTCCTCATTTACAGCACAGTCCTGTTGTTCCTGTATCAGAAAGGCCTGCTTTACTGAACAACTGGCTGGTTGGTTGTGATCAACAGAATTAAAGAAATCATTTCAGAAAACCACAAAGATAACAGTTTAGAAATAAAGCTCTCAAAACATTAATTTCTAATCCTACTTTTCCTGTGGATCTCACTCCACCATCACATGAAGGAAAAGTGTTTCAGGCTTAATAATAATAAAAAAAAAAGGCACGTGTAGCTCCAGAGAGCAAGTTTGAATGCAAGAGTTATATTATTATAATTCCTCATCTGGGCACCCCTATTTCCATAATGTCGGAGTGGCCTTTTCTGTCTTTGTTTATGTCACTTCCAAAGAAGTTTAAGACAATTGGGAAAAAATTACTTTTGTTTTCTTACTGAAAAAAGATTCATGTGGGTGAGTTAGAGGTAGCTCTCCATGCCTTTCCTTCTACTTGCCTAGCAAAGTGCAACACTCCAGATCAACTCTCCGTAAGCAAAAACTGTCTGCCCACCTACCTGCCTGCCTACCAACCCACGTGGAATTCCACCTTCCCAGAAGGAATCTGCCTCTTAGTGCATCATCTGCAACTGCTGAGCACTCTTCAAGCACAGCTCATATTCCCTACACAGAGCTAATCGAGTACAGAAGAAAGCAGTTTGCTGGACATGCTAATCAATCTCCTTTGAAGCTGTACGAGGCCAGATTTTCGGAAACTGCCAGCACTCACCAGCTTCCATTTTTCCAAGAGGGAGTTGTTTGGCAGTCACAGCTTCTGAAGGGCCATTATTTCATGTAGGTGTCTAAATAGGAGCTCTGCTCTCCTCCAACCTTTTTCAAATGCTTTTGGCTAGACTGATCATCCAGAAATATCACATTGCGAACACGTAAGCGCTCACACAAAGCATATTTTAAAATCATGCATAAATAGCTCATACTCCTCCAGCCAGGAGAAAGAAACAGCATTCTGTGATTTCCCCAACCAAGGCGGACAGCCAGGCAAAAAGTTCACAAACTTCAGTAATTTCATACAACGAAAACAAAAACAAAACAAAAATTCCTAATTATGTAAATGAAAACAGTGAACGTTTTCAAGAATGTCACAATCTGACTTGGAGACTTCTGCCAAGCAGAACACAAAATTAAGTCCATCAGATAAAATCTCAATTTATTTAGATCACTATCAAAACAAAAGGGATGTCTAGACAAAACTCTAAGCCAATGATTCTAGTATCCATTAAATTACAGCTGACAGAATGTAAAGATCTTCTCACCTCCTCAGGTCTGAGTCTTGTGAAAAGCCCATGTTGGCAGCATTAGACTTGGCGTTATTCAGTCTGCTTCAGTCTTAGAAACACAACCCATTTGGTCCCCTACAGTTCATAGAAATCCTTACAGGGTTTTCTCTGGTGCTTGCCTATAAACTGCATTGTCTTCTAAAGTCTTCCTGTCCTGCAAACAGAGGCACCAGCACAGAGATTCAACTGCAATTGTTTTCCCCCTCTTCTGCAGCTTTTATTTAACGCACACCAAAAAAAAAAAAAAAAAAAGAAAGAAAAAAAGGAGAGAGAACTGGTAGAAGTTGCTTACAGGAGTTTGGAGAGGACATCTGCAGGCAATTTAACATGAGGGTTTGTTTCTGTGTCAGCTGGCAACCCCTGGATAACTCTGTCATGTAACTTACATGTTAAAACATGATGTAGGACAACCAGTGAGATGGGTAAATACGGCGGCACATCAGTTTTATTTGATTTATACTTTGTCAGAGGAAGCAGCCCTGTCATAAACTCTGAAAACAAATACAAGCCCACAGCCTAGAGAACATCCTACCCTGCTGCATCCCAACAGCACTGATCTTCACAAAACCCACCTTCCACTGAAGCCCACAATAATCTCTCCTTTCTTTCCAATGCAATTCAAAGAGAATTCAACAGAAAACATTTTTCAGATGAGGAGGGAAATTTGACAATTCCTTTTGTGGGGAGCCATCCTTCACAGCAGCCTTCTCATGATTCAGTAAAGATCTAGCTTCTCCTTTGCAGATGGTGGCAGCAGAATATGGAAGAACTCATACAAGCAGGAGACTAAGCCTGAAATTTGTGCCTCAGTTCACTCTTTCCTGCCAGTTTTGAAAGGCTGCTTGGGAATGCAGACTGGTATCTAGAAAGAGCTCTGGAGATAATCCAGCTTCTATAGTCCACCCCCCCCACTCCATGAGTTTAACTTCCTCCTAATTAGAGGAATCTGGTCAAGTGAGGAAGTGGGGAATGCTCATCCATTCTAGTTCCACTCAGTCTTTGTGTTAGTTCTTATGTATTTTGGCATTTACAGCCACACGTTGGAACTGAGCCACTGATTAGACTCAACTATTAACACTACCTCCCTCTCCCTTTCTCTCTGTGTGCATGCTTTGGTTTGTATTATTAGCAATTTAAAAATCAATCTTGTAGTTAAATGTTTGATGATATAATTACTACTGTTGCCTAAATTTGTTTAGTTTGTGCTTTATTAATGTGTAATAACTGAAAGTGTATTTTCCTCTGTCTGAGTTAATAATCTCTTTGTGATGGCTCATACGCCATTAGCTGACTGGCTGCAGTTCTGGGATAACTTTGAGGGAACTGGAAAGATTTTCTAAAACTGTAAATAAGGAGTAGGTGGCTTCCCTTAGTTTTTCTAACTGAATGAATTGTAATTCTCAGTTGGCCTCCACTTCTAAGTTTTAAACATATTTTTTGCTCACTCTGAGCTTGTTTTGAGGGCCTCTTATTGTAAATATTAGGCAGTTCCAGACCTAGACATGTGTGCCAGCTGGGTCCATACCACATAGCATGCTGTGCTCTGAAGCCCTTGTTCCCATCTCCTCTGTGTGAAGAGATCCTACAGGAGGATCCTCACCTACAGAGGTCTATTACAAGGAACCTTGGAGGCTGGGATGAAGGTGGGTTAGCTTGTCACTTGATAACAAGGCAGCAAGAATTCTGTTTCAAATGTCTTCAGATATTACCTGCAGTCCTGCTGTGTAAATCTCCATCCTGCCCTAATATCCAGACTCAGATCTGGGACTTGGCTGCCCCTGTGCAGCCTGCCATCTACTCCCTGCTTTCCAAAGGATTACTACACTTGTGTAAAATGTTATGTTGTTGTGATTATATTGCTTTTGGAATTTGAGCTAGCTTCTTTGGAAAAGGCTTGGGTGTATCCCAAGTTCTATGTTACATATTGAGGATATGCCATGTACAACTGGATTCAGTCCATCTAATGTACAGCCACCTGCAAGTTCCCCTGTGCTTAATGTAACTACTCTAGAGCCTCCACGTAAACAGTGGAAAGACACAGACCAATTCACCCCTTCTTAATTTAGGTCCCTCCTCATTCTCTAAAAAAGACAACCCAGAAACTACTTGAACTAAATACAAACCAAAAGCAGCTAAGCTTGGGTGAGTGTCTCATCCAGCACGTCCTCAGGTTCTCCCTGATCATTTGCCTTTTTAAAGTTATCCCATCTTACTCTATTTTTCCTCCCTGAAGGGCACGGAGCGAGTGTTGCCATTCACAATGCCAGGCCCTGTGATAGAGCAAAAATGTAAAACACGGAGGTAAAAAAAGATTACAAGTTTGGGAACAAAGCTCCCTTTCCTATTGCCAGCTGTTCCCTTAGTACCAACAACAGTTGGTGCATGTTCAGATTGCTGATGCAGTGAGATTACCACTGATTTAAGCCAGTGTACCACCGCATGCTTCCTTGGACACCTATCTGAGAAGGTCAAGCAATGCTCAGTGCTGTCCTGCACACAGGATTTCTCATGTTTGCAGGATTCCTCCATTACGCACTGCCCTGACATCTGCCAGGTTTCTGGGTTGCTGGAAAACCTCTACATATGACCAAAGCAGTATGGACAAATAATTATACCATCTCATCCTAGAACACCCGCAGCACACTATAAAGTTATCTGCCTCCTTTTGAGTACAGCTTTACTGGATTTGAAAAAGGACGTCACAGTGTCTTACTAAACTTCTACTGCTCTGCAGTGAGGTGATAATGACAGTCAATAAGCTTATCTTTGATCAAAGTTAATTACAGACAATATGACATACATAATGCGCAAGCCAAACACTCTTCTCAGGCCTCAACAGATCTCTTCTGTGTCACAAAGACCACCAAAGCAAAACCGGAAGCAACAGAAGTACAGGCTTAGGGATGTACTGCAGTAAAACAGTAAAACTCAGCCACGTTAGTTAAGAGTGTTGTAAGTCTGGAGTGTAACATTCAGGTCTTGTAAGTTATTTGGGAGGAAAAAGCTGTGTTTCTGAGCAGGACCTGGTAGTCAGGGAAACACAGTGCAGAGCCTGTTGGCAAGACAGGTGTGGGAATTTAAGAGAACAGCAGTGATCCTCTCATCCTTTCTGTTCTGCTAGGGCAAAAAGGACAGGATCGGTGTTTTCAGTTAAAAAAATGAAACTATACCAAGAATACAACTATGATGTAAAATCAATTTCTCTTTCTAATGAAACATGCCTGGAAATACCCAAATACTGTCTACTGGCCTGAGCCAAAGAAGAAGTATTTTTTACAGCAAACATTTGAATAATCTTGGGAAAGAACACTAAGAGTCTCAAAATGTCCCACACACTTAACGGGCAAATTGGTGAAAGGTATCTAATCAAATGCCCATAACTGTTTATGAGGTAATATCTGTATTAATAAACTTAAGAAGGGGATTAAACAGCACATGGGGAAAAGGCATTACACCCTGAAGTCAACTTTGGAACACCAACAGGACTACTACTGAAATAGTCTAAAACAGTCTCAAGGGTATTAGAACATAGGTAGGGAAATAGTGAAGTAAGATTCCAGACTGAAGAACTCGAGTATGCAATATGAGATCTAAATAAATTGGGGAAGGGAAGAGAGAGAGAAGAGGGAGAGATCAAATTTGTAGTCTCACATGCAGAGGAAACACATCACCAGTTCCAAAAGAAGTATCATGCTGTGTCTGTGGACTCCAGGATCAACAGCCCTTGGAATATGCCTTCCAGCTTGAGGAAGTGTTACCAGAAGGATAATAATGTGGTGATTGGTGACTAAGAAACAAATATAGTTGATAGCAGGGATGCATGCAGCTGCAGTGGTGGCAGAGGAGAAGGTTGCTGGGCGCCCTCCATCACCTGAAACAGACTGTGACCAGAACTAATGTGGACAGGCTGTGGGATGCTTGGCAACCTCCCTTGAGCTATGCCCATAAATCTCCCCCTTTAAGAAGGTGAAGAGGAGCAAAAGAAGTGTGAAATTAAAGGGGTTTGGATCTGTAGAGAACAGATACACAAACACTGGTCACAGAGAGGAGCTTCATGATAATGAGTCATGGAGAATAATCTCTCAGACAAGGTTAAAGATGACACATTGTTTGGGATATTTGTGGCCAGATCAAGGTAAAATGAAAACCCAATGTACATTAAGCAGCAACCTCTGACTCTCTGGGAGATAATCTCTACACATTGTTAACATTTGCACTGTATATTTCTGTGAGGGTAGTCCTGAGCAGGTGGTTTCTGCAACCACTTGTCAAGGAAGGAGACTGCCACTACAGCTTCTCATGGTTCCAAGCCATGCTGGCAGAGCCTGCCAAGGCCAACACTCTTGCATACCCTCCCTTCACTGCTCCCATGCAGCCACACGCAAAAGGCATGTCCTTGGAGGCATGAAACACAGCACAGCTAACTGGGCTAATGGAGCTGCTAGCACAGCCTGTTAGGAGGGCCAGGACCCAAGAAGGAAGAGACACCTAGTTTGGCAGTGGTCTTGAGAGAGATTCAGAAGCAGCAAAACATGCCTGCTCTTTGGGAGCCCTCCGTCCCACTCCAGGCTCAGAAGAGGAGGAGCAGGAAGGGGAGGAATCTTTTTTTCCAATTTCCCCAAAGCATGTTTGTCCCCTTTTTGACATTGTCCCAGCTGTCTTGTTTGTCCTTCCCAGCTTCTTCTTTTAACTTCTCTGCACTCAGCTTGCCAGCCTAGCTCTGTTTTCCAGAACCATCCATTTCATAATTTCTACTCAGCAGCAGCAGCAATGTCCAGACTTTTAACTGTCTGGCAGACTGCAGAAATGAGATTTGAACACATCTGACTCCACATAACAAAGGGTTAGTGTAAAGCATATATATCTGCCAGACCATTGAGAATGCATTTGGTGCTCTTTAGTTTGCTCTTTCCTGCTTATGAAAAAGATAATTTTTGTTTAAAAATGGCCTCACTTCAGGAATTATCCATGCCATTAGTTCCCAGAACAATAGAGTAATCTCTAGACCATCCCCTATCAAAATAACTTACTTTTCTTTGAACATGTCATTAACACTGTTTTCCATCTGGCTGTTGGCAGCAGTCTTGAATTTGCTCTAAATTGCTGAAAGTTCATCAATTATAGTACACAGAAGCCATTATCTTTCTTTCCTTTAACAAGGAGGTATTTGCTCAGGCAGAGAGAAGGAGGTAGAGTTCAAGGGAAAATTTTTTTAAAAAAGAAAAAAAGAAGAACTAACTCATGCAGACTGCATGGCAATTGTTTGGTTGCAATCCAAACTTCAAAACTTCTGAGAACTAAATCACCATTTCTGCATATGGGGAGACTCTAGTTCTCACATACAGTAGTGATTCTGGCATTATTACAGCTAACTGATGTATGCTGTCAGAGGATGGAAATACTGCACCAGATTTTAAGCCACGCACTTTGGGGGGCTCAGTGAATGAGTGTTGTTGTGGAGGAGTGTCACCCACATTCACAGTAAACTCAGTTCCTTTATTTTATGAGAGCCCAGAGTAAACCATGGCTATTGTTCAAATAAGATTTACCAACTGTGATCCAAAAGTATAATTAGTATGGAGCACAGTGAAGCCGAAACAGTGGTGTTATCCTGTCAGTACAAAAGAAAGGCAAGAGCTTTTAAAGTTGTGCCAGACTAATGAATGACATACACAGGGAGTGGTAAGCAAAGGGCACAAGACTTACAGCTACTTAGCAACAGCAGCTTTGGGAACTGCTGATAGTGATGCTTTTTCACATCTGTCACCAAGGGACATTTGTAACCCGTGAGATGAGAGCCTGCATGCAGCAGTTATCCTGGAACAGCTGTCAGGCAGCAAGTTTGCAGCCCAGATAATGCACAGTAGCTTGTACACCTCTGTGCATTGGGGCTAAAGGCACTGTGTAGAGACTGTTGCAGGCAATGCATCCTTGAGGTCATCACCGATTCATACCTGTGGGAGGTTTGGCTCATTAGCAAACAGCTATCAGGAAGAGTCAATCCATGTTTTCTGAAGGCGATGGGAGTATGTTATCAAATTGACTCCAGTGGTGACATACTGTGATACAGTAGGATTACATACTCCATATGGATCGCCTACTTGGTTATGCTGTAATGCGTCTGCCATTAGCTTACTTCACATGTGACTTTGGGCAAAGCTCTTTGTATCTTTGGCTCAGATTTCCATGCTCTCACTCTTAGCTGAGCTGCCCAAATATCGTTTTATAAGCAATGAAAGAAGTGCTTTAGCAATGCAAAGAATCCACAAAGACTAGGCTCCTAACTTAGTCAAGACCTTAAAAAGAGGTGGGAGGAAAAACCAGGCTTTATCCTCCTTATTCTGGAGGATAATAGCAATTCTATCCTCCTTTCTTTCTTGATCCTTTTGCCCATTCAGGTAGAGACTGAATTGTTCATACAAAACTCCCAGAGAAATTAAGTCTTGGATCCTATTTAGAGACGCTACAATGCCAGGAAAAATAACAGATTATATCAGACACAGAATATGCTCCTTAATGAATAATACCAGTTAAAAAAATCCGATTTAACCGCAACACAACAGGGTAAGTACAACAAGCAGCATCTCCACACTGGCACATTTTGAAATCCAATGAATTCTTTGGCCAGTAAAAGAGCTCTGGGATCAGGTTTTTCAATACTTCCAAAGAACATACAGGGTGTTGTACATGGAAATGTGTGGCTGTCACCCAGACACATAAATGCAAAATACAGGAGTAATTTTCAGAAACATCTATGAAGCAATTTTTCTATTTCTTCTGAGGTACCAGCTTTTCCTTCATTGTATTAGGCACAGCTTTCAGATTTGGTAACTTCAGTTAGACACATTCAGAGGCAACAAGCTCTAGTTAGATCCACAGAACAAATGAGGTTATATGGACACAGAACAGCTGAATCTGGCTCAGTGCCTTTTGAGAATTTTTATTTTGATTGTCCTCTTAGGTTGTCTGTAAAGTGCCTCCATTTTTCAAATTCTACTAGGCAAAAAGCAGCCATGCATTCCACAAGCATCTCTGTTCAGCTGCTGCCATTCACCTGTCTCTTCAGGCATCTCAGATCTCAAAATCTTCACCAAGGAACAGAAAAAATGGACCACCTAAGTACACAGAGAAGAAATCTTCCACTGGCATAAATCAGTCCTGATTCAATCAAAACTAAACACATTTACATCAAACTATATTTTGTTCTCCAAAAATGCAATAATTTCTGTATCTGCCAACTGTACCCTGGACTTTTCCTCTCCCGGTGAAAACCAAAGGAACAGCGGTAACTCATTTTTTCTCATAAGAAATGGTTCCAGAAAATCTCTTTACAGAGATTGCACAAGCTAACTAAAGCATTTGATCTTTGCAAATGAGGCTGCTGAAAGCAGAGTTTAGCCCTTTAAAAAAAAATAAGGATCTTACTGAATGGTCAGTATTCACTAACCACACACCACTAACCACTAAAACAGAACATGCAAGTCTCAGGTAGAATTTGCACATTGTTTCAGTGAGTCCCGTTTTAATAAGAGTTTAATTAATAACAGAATAAACAAAAGAAAAAAATCACATTTTATCATTTGTGAACAAGAGTCTTGCCAATAAAAAGCAGCAAGCTAGCCGTGACTTCTTAAATACACTTCTACCTTTTTTTGTGTGTTTGATGAGCTGTAACTCTTCCTCAGTTGTTTGATTTAATACCAGCATAAGCAAGCAGATCTTTTTGTATCTCCAAATCATACAATCGTTAAGGTTGGAAAAGACCTTCAAGATCATGAGAACAATTATTTAACTCTACTAAGGCTGCCACTAAACCATGTCCTTGAGCACCATATCTGCATGACTTTTAAACACATTCACAGATGGGGATTCAATAACCTTCATGGTGACAAATTGCCCAGAGGAGTCCAAGCTGACAAACCAAAGATAGGTTCCTGGTGACAACAGTATTCAGTACCTTCATGAAACACCTAGTTTAGAAACATAGTGAAAACGGTGCATTTTCTAGAAGTGACTCCTAGTGTATACAGAATAAGAGACCCACTTCCATTGCATTTGAGAGCTTCTGTTGGTGACAAGACGACCTTGATTCCCTGACACCATAGACAAAAAAATCTTGCTTAAAAATATTCAAAAATTTTGTAACACCTAGTTAAAATGACCGTCCCTTTCAGTGGGATGGGCAGGGTGAGAAGTGAGGACAGAGTTGGTTGCAGCGTCCTGTCTACAAACTCCAGCGTGCTGACTCATTACAGAAAACCTGTTCCGGAAGAGTGAAGAAATACACAAACCTCGGCGTAACTGTGACTGTTGTGTACCCAAGCTCTTTCAACTGTCAAAAACTGCACAAATGACTGTCTAAAAATAGTGGCTTTATTCTAATTAGTGACACTGAATAGTAAGAAATGTGCCTTGCTATAAATCAATTAAACATATGTCTTCTTAACAGCCCACCACTAATCCAAACAAATGGTACTATTTTAAGCCTTTAGCAATAGCAAAGTCCCACAAGCACTGGACACACACTCAACTTTGTCTAGGCAGTCTTACTTATTCCAGTGCCCGCACTGCCACTAAGTGTGTGTGGAACTGCCCAAAGATCAGGGACAACATTCCTTATCTTCTACAGAACTGGAACTAAGGTCTGAACATACACATCCTTTTCTTGCCCACATCAAATGTGTCCTTCCTTTATGCTTGGACAAAACACAAGGCTCTGATTCCGGTGAAATTAGGCATCAGAGAGCCACAGGAACACAGGTTCACCATATGGATGCTATATTCAAGCTGAAAAATGTGAAGTTTAATCTTTAATAGCTGTGGAATTAAACTGCCCAAACAAAATGAGAACACAAACGTTGAAGCTTTTGAAACATTCCCAAAATTAGTTAGCACTGGAATCTGGTTCTCACTATTTCTCGTTCAGCACAAATCTGTCAAATCTTAGTAATTCAGACACTTCCTAGAAAGTTGCACTTCAAAATTACTCTAAATGTGCATGAATGAGGCTGTGTCTGCTTATTCAAGAAGACAAAAAACAATACTGTGTGACCAACCTGGCAGAGCACAGTTAACTAAACAAAATCATATTAAAGATGACTATAATGAATGACAGTTGTCCCTTCTACCTCACCACATCAATGATAGACAGAATAAACACCAGTCTTTCCCACATCACATGTGCTATATTTTCTTATAGTTTACTTTTAAGAATTTAGTTACATCCAATTTAAAGTCTACATGAACAGTGCATCCCTGGCAACTTCCTGAAGAATGTGTTTAGACCAAAGCAGACTCTAATGACAAAAACAGAATTGTGAAAGATTTGATGTCTAGTTGGCTAGCTTTCCTATCCCAAGCACAGTATTAAAATAATTGCCTTCCTTGCACCCTTTTCCAACATAACAGAGATCTGTACTGCTGAAAATAGGCTCCTACAGGTTCCTTCGGACACATAATTACAGTTTTCTATGCAGCTCTATTTTACTTGCTGTAATGACATGCAAGCACACCCAGCCATGCCCTCTCTAACTCCCTTGGTTTAAAAAAAACCTGCTTCAGATACTGGTTTGGGCAGAAAGCATGAAACTGAGTTCTTTTTAATGTGGGTTTTTTTTTTCTAGAGCTGCACTTAAAGAGCATGAAGAGGTGCTAAATCCACTTTAAATTTTTGAAGTTTTACTGGTTGAAATCTAGTTGGCAAGGCATGTTGAGATGACAGTGCTTACCGTGGGGGTGGTTTTCTACACTTTGAATAAAAATTACTGAGGACCATAAGACTGTGAAAGTGATGATTTTTGGAAAACTTGGAGGAAGGGATTGGACAAGCTCTCACACTACTGCCAGTCATTCTAGTATTGAAACACAAACCAAAAGTGCTGTAGCAGGCTCAATAGAGAGCTTCTTTCATTCACTGCCGCGTAACAGGAAGAGTGAGTTGTTTAAAATAATACTTTGTTTCTCTTCAGTTGAAATGCAGTTGAAAAATGAAGTTTTTCTACAGAGAGCTGCTGACTGGTAGGCTGAAAAGACAGAAGTTGTAGAAAATGTAACTTCAAGGAAAGACAGAAATGCAGCCTGCTTAGCACGGCTGACCTATTCATTTGGTTACAGCAATCTTATTACACCAGCAGCATTTTCAGATAACAAAATCTACATGTGTAATAAGCATGCAAAGTCATCACAGTACTTGAATACAAAGATTATCAGGCTTTTCTCACTTATGACAGTGCTATGTAAGTGTCTTTCTGTTTTATGAAAGAGAAATCTGTTCTTCTGTGATGATGAAATAGTGAGGCAGACAGAGTATCCTCAAAACCAGTCAAATTGTGAGGCTTAGATTCTGTTGTTTCTGTGCAATGCCCCAAAATATCTTGATCTCAGCAACACATCATCAGCCATGGCTGATAAGTCTAGCAAGCTCCCAGCTTTCAGTGAAGAAGGGTAAGAAAAACACAGTAACTATAGTAATAGTAACAGTCACAATAAAGTAAAAAAAATGCAACAGCTTTTGAAATGTGGCAAAACAATGTTGGTTTTAAAACTAGAGCACAGCTCAGTGTCTACACACTTAGGACTTACACAAAATCATTCACTGACTCTTTTCAGTGGGATGTTTCTTTCACTTTGAACTTTTGCATTATGCTATTCTCTCATTGAACTTAATGGTTGCCACTAGCTTTCATTAGGCAGAGCTGGGGACATGAGTTCAGTCTTCTTCACATGGGTGTATTTTATCAAGCATACCAAGTAATACAGGGTGATTAGTGAGTTTTAATCATAGAAAATGTTATCCTCAAAATATCCACATACCTCAGAGCACATCAACACAGGTGTCAGCAACAAAGACTGCAGAACTGATTCGTACAATAGCATATAAATATTACAGAATAAAAGAGACGGTGTTATGCAGTAGCACAATCTTTGAACAGGTGAGAAAATCTGCAGTATGTATACATATTCTTTAATTTTGTCACTCTAAAAACATCTGAGGACTCACAATAAACAGGAAACTAACCTTGATATGAGCTGTTGGATCTGGGACAGTCTGAATCATGTCCTTCAATAGGCCAATGTGTTTACCAGGAGCTCAGATCCCAAGACAGCTGCATAACCAAAGAAACAAAAGTAATGTGATGATATTTATTTTCAGTAGAAATCTCTTATCTTTTTATAGACAGATAAGCACATTTCCTTCCCCAGACCTCCTAGAGAACCAGTACAATCAAAGCTGTAGGACATTTCTGTTTCCATACAGTCTGTTTAGGAGATACTTCATACAGGAGAAAACAGTCAGTCCCAAAATTCCCATGGAAAATCAGCCTTTTTCTGCAATGGATAATTTTCCCAAAATAACAAATCTGGGATGTACTCTACACTGCATAGATCCTTTATTCCCCCAAGATACCAAGGACTTCCCAACTCAGAAAAATACAGATCTGGAGCTGATATAAATCAGTATAGTTTCACTGAAGTTGTGCCCATTTACAAGAGCTGCAAATCTGGTCCAGCCGCTCAATTAACAGCACTTCAGAGCACGGATCTTCTGGGATCCCTTATCCGTGTCCGGTAATAAAATACAGAGGAGTCGGGGCAGGCGGAGTGCATTTGTCTGCATGTGCAGGGGGTGAGGGACCATTAAAACTATTTAAAATAATAACAATATATAATGTAAATATTGCAAAGTCCTGCTCAGTAACAAGAACATCAAATAACTGCTAATAAATTGGGATCAGTAAGTCAAGAAACCAGAAAACATGTGAAAAAATGTAGGAATGTGTTTGTCATTTAAAGTAATCCTGGTTTTTTTCTCCACTCTCCCTAAAAGCCTGGAAATGTCCATTTCTCATGCAAAAGGTTTCCTTGAATGTGTCCATGACCTTGAAGTTCTTTTAAAGCAGCAAGGCACTATTGAAAATAAATAAACCCTTCCTCAGCATTAGCTTTTTTAATTTCATTATCTGTTCTCATTAACTTTCAAATTGAATTGCAGATAGCCTTCACTTATTTGTTCAGGAGAAGTGTTGACAGACATCTGAGACACACTGAGTGGCAGCTTGCCCCAGAAGCAGTCCTCATGATGTAAGGGAACCATTTATAAACTGTGGTACTAACAGTGCAAGTAAAGGCATTGCAGATCTTGGTACATTTTCCCCTTATTATTTAAAGGAGCCAACTTTGTTTTTGTGGATGTTTTGAAGAGGAACAATGTGCTTAATTCTAATGTCTTACTAGAGAAACCTCTAAACAAGCCAGATTTCCACTTTGTACACTTTCCTCAGTGATCTGTGGATGACCAAATGGCATGCCAATGTCATGGTTTTAAGTGAAGATTTTTCTTTCCAAAGAACTTAAATATCTTCAAAAGCTACAGATGCATGGTTTAGTAGAAACAAACTTTCAACAGTAATGTGGTTCAGAGTTAAGTCAATTCCATTCCTCCTTTCCCTAGCAAATTCACACCCACCAAGTTATTAATTGGATTTATGAGATTCATGTTTTAAGCTTTTGAAACTTCATACACAGAATCTGGAAGCTACTAAATTTTATTTAAACTGAGAAGAAAATTAATTTCAAGCCAACGTTAGATCATATTTTCACAGTTTGCATATTTTCATCACTGTGTGGCCATTACAGTACCTCATTCCCAGGGAAGAATCCTACCCAGGAAAGAGGAGAGTTGTGCATCAGTCTTTGTTTCTGTCCCTCTAATGCCTTTGCTCAGTGCACAAGTAGCACAGTGTCTGTCCTCCCTATGCACATGTTTTACTTGGTTAACCAGTTCAGAAGAAAGGTGGGTTTAGATACAATTTGGAAGCAATTCCCAACACCTAGACAAAAGAGAAGGGTCTCCAATAATCCTTACAGAGCTGAGTACCTCTACTCCCCTCTGTTCCCCAGAAATATTGCTTGTCTCCTACCCGGGACCCTGTCCTCTACCCAAGACCAGCTGTGTCCCTCACATTGTGGTAGAGACAGAGCAGGTAGGATCCCCATCTCAACCAGCCTGCTACAGCTCAGAGAGTCACCAAGTTGCAGACACCTGACAGCGGTGCAGGGATTTCTGCACCCCTTGCTGCCTGGGTGGCTTGCCCAACAAAAGCAGAATTTTATACTTGAGGAGCATGTGTTGACCTCAGAGGTGTGGACTCCCTTCCAAAAACGTCCTGTGTCACTCTGGGGTGAGAAACAGAATTTTCTTTCAGAGCTCAGACTTTTAAGTTATTGGAGTTTAAGAGAATTGCTTGAAATACGCCAGGCCCATTCACATCTCTTCCCCAAAAAGACAGATTCTTTAGAGAAGAGAAGATGACCAAGAACACTTGCAAACCAGTTGCCAACTCTACACCACATGTTATGGGAATCAAAGACAAGCAAATGCAAGCCAGTATGAATTGAAAAGATGCATATGCAACTGTTTTGGCCATCTGACTCTTCTCTCATACTGCTGTGTAGTGGTGTTCCTGAAAGGAGGAATTCTGCTTTGAACTCAACCTTTGGCAATGTATCCGTCGTTTTCACCTGGATATTCTTTGACAGAGCTATACTAAAGTGGGGCATGTCCTATTTTCCAAAAGGCACAACTCTCGTAGTTTTGCTTCTGCAAATCATTGTTTAAAAAGCTGTAGCTGTGACAGTATTCCTGGCTTTTCCAACAGAAATATAATTTTAATTATTTCAACTCCACCTTTAGTGGCTGGAATTGTAAGCTTCCAGACATCTGGCACTAACTTGCTGAACCAGATGGTATTTATTGCCAGAAACTCCTCCACCCCCACCCCAAAATTCATGCTGGTCATGTTTGTACTTGACAGTCTGTCATAAGGTCGGTCTGCACATGGCAATAGATTTTGCCCTATATCCCCTAGCTCTAATTTAACGCCATTATGACACTAAAACCTGGTTTAGAGAGACATCTCTGTTCAGAAAACCAAAGGAAGGAAATTGTAACACAAACTGAAAGTTAAGCACTTGCTTAAGTGCCATCCTGATTTAGAGTTTAACCTCAGAAGGATGTATTTTTAGCAACAGAGCAGATTTTCATATAGTTTCTGGTGTCCTGAGTCAAGACTGACTTTTATTAATCCTGCTTTAGTGGTACAGGTGCCCATGGAAGTCCACTTTGCAGGTCATCAGAGCATGGAGAGACAAGCAGAAGTTGTTCTGGCAGCATCCAAAGGATGGGCCCTACAGCTTCTGCCAAGATGTGGCCAGAGGCAAGTCCATCATGTGATCAAAATGGAAAAAAGCCCTGCCGCATAACAGGAAGCCTTCCTGCCAGATGAAACAAATAATCATTCATCTGTTCAGCATAACCTATGGGACTATGCGCTTCTGGTTGCCCAGCCAGAGCTGATGTTGGGATGGAGTGCAGCATAGATAGAGAAGCAATGGCTTCCTCAGTGGAGCTGGACTACACTCCCACTCCACAACCAACATGCACCCAACAAACGAAAAGAAGCTGTATTTTAGTTACATATGGCAGAGCATGTACTGTACATGTCCGAAGACAGGACATGCACAGTAGGAGAGAAGGCACCAGAGGACTTGTAGATGGCTGGAAGAGTAAACTAGGTTCATATGCCCTGCCCATGTCCCCAAGGAAAGAGGATAGCTAGCACCAGGCTGTAGGCAGCATTAAATATGACAGGTACTGGTTTTCATTCCCCTGACACATCCAAAGCATCACAGAGCCACAGCAACTGTGAAAAGCAGCAAAAGAGTGAAAAGCCTGGGATGGGAAACAAGTTGTCCTATGATGCTCAGGACATTTTAAAATACCAAGATAAAACCACATTATTGTACAAAACCAGCCAGACCTGTCTGTGCTTGTACTACCCTACACAAGCAGGGTAGACAAGCTATGGAGTCTGCTGCCTTTCTCTGAATGCACGCATGCATGCAATCCATACGTTTAGAGTTATGTAAATACATCAAAGGGTCACAGAATTCTGTACAGCTCTAGAGTTCACCAGGTGTAACTACATTGTTTTTCACTTTATAGTTGTATTGAAAAGTCTAGACTTTTTAATATACACATGCACTGGCAAATTACTGTGAGGCGGGACATCCTCTCAACGCAGGACACTGTACACACCACTATCATATGTTTTTGCACTTACATTATCTTGCAGACAGGAATGTGCAAGTTCATTTTCTGTAAGTTGGCATACTGTGCTCACCCAAAAAGCCCAGCAGGTTCCTCACAGTGTGTTCTACATCCCTCACTAAGAAGCAGCATGACTGATGGAAGACAGTTCTGAGCCAAACTCCCAGCAAACCCATGCCCATGCAGAGCAGAGCTTGGCTGCAGCAAATAGCCAAATGTGGTCTGTGCTGCTGTTCCACAAGGGATGAATGTGGCACACAGTACTATGTGCAAAGGGAATAATATTCAAAATGAAGATACAGTATCTAATACTGGATAATGCCCTTAATCAAGGGCAAAAGACATGTCAGAACTGCTGATGCAGTAAAAGCGAGGACAATATTAAAGAGTTACCCAAGTGCAGGCTGCATGAAAGAGACCAGTGCAAAATCTCTGTTTGCAGGACAAAGTATCATGAAATATTTGGATGTCAAACTGCATGAAAAGAAATGAATGGCACAAAGCACTGGAGACCTGTACGCGCACCAAGACAGAAACACATGCTACTGTACAATGAATAATACTGAGTGGCATTGCACTGAATTTCTACCAGCATAACTTTAGGATGCTTAGTGTTACTCACAGGAGGTGAATCCCTGAACAGTTATGCAGACTATCCCAAGCGAGTGCCAGCACTACTTTCAGACCCCCTCACACTGTCTTGCAATTGTACTTGTCACATACTTTTATAGTAAATGATGTTTTCCAGTTGTTGAACTTTTGAGACATCCATTTTTGGACTGTGCTTTCAAGATAAATCTTTCTGTGCATCTGGGTCCTACCAGCACTGGTGAGACAGTGTGTAAAAGAAAGTCAGTCTAAAAAAAAACACTAAACCTGCTCTCAGTACACTTCTCTCTTGTATGTGTAAGCACATTGAGTGAAATTCTAAGTTCTTTGGGATGGATTTTAATAGAAGAATAACTAATTGATAATTTTCCAATTGTATCTCTTTAATAGTTTGGGTTGGTTTTGGCTTGTTTTGTTTTTTATAATATAGCATTGTTTGTTTAAAAAATACATGAGAAAAAAAAATGCTAAGCAGGCTACTTGGTCGGTAAGTTTCAATTCTGGCAGCTAAAAACTGTAGATTTTTCACTATCAAGAAAGGCCTGAAGAAGCTAATTTAAGAATGAGTACTAAATCTCTTTTCTCTAGTAATAAAGAAAATGTCCCAGCCCAGCCTTCCTCCTGAAAAGCCTCCCAAGGGTTTGGCTTTATGAATGGCTCATGCTGATAAGTTATCTTCCTCTCACAACATTAACACTATTTCTGTCTGTCGGATCAGAATTCTGGTCTAACTGAAAGCAAATCACCTTTCTGATGGGACAATCTTCTAGTAGCACCAGTTGTTTAATGTACCAGAGCTCCAAGGTAACACACAGCAGAAGGGAACTCATATCAGCCTAGGGGGCTGTGGGTAAATGATACTTGGCCCTGTCAGCAGTGGATGTGGGCTTGGCATGGTTCAAGATGATCATGAAACCACAACTTGAATACTACCATGAGGAAGTCAGTAACTGAAGAATAAGGCATGTGTCACCAGTTTCTGAGGGCACAGATGGCCAGAGTTTACCCTTAGGCCTCTAGCAATACTCAAGATCCTTAAGGTCTAAGGTGGCACATGGGTGTACCTATCCGAAGACATGTCTACACAGTCTGTGTCTGTCTCTTCTGGAGTCCCCAGAAACTGAAGACGGAAGGTTGATTTTCTTTTGAGATAGCAAGCTGATCTGTATGCATTTTTCTTCAGGGGTCAATCCTCCTACAGGGAAAAGACAGCAAATGTTCCCCCTCTCCTTCCCTTTGAATGTGAAGCCAGTGGAGAAGGGACATTTCTACACTACCACCCAAAAGTATCTGTGCAGCTACTGCTTATCTCATGTTCCAGCCTATGGCCTCAGGGGAGGATACAGCCCTAAATTAGCTCATTTACAGTAGGAACTTTAGACTACAGCCAAAAATATTTGTTTTTATTAGTACTCCCTATATAGTATGCCTCTGACCAATAACTTGTTTTATTTATTTTTTTTAGCAAATTACTATGTCTTTATTCAAAGCCATAATGAGGATTATATGTCATTGTGGAATGCAGAGCAGCTATTCCTGAAACTCTCAACTGCATATAAAAGAGTTTGGAATTCCCCAAAGACTATGTCTTCAGTCCAGGCCACTTACAAATGTGGTTACTATGAATGAAGTAATATCTTCGGAAAGGAAGGAGACTTTTGAGTCACGTCTGACACATTTAATACACCAACCACTTTCCATAGCTCAAGGTTTTGACTGTCTATCTTAATACCATGCAAGGGTGTTTGATAATGATTACTCCCTGATGCTTATCCTGTTACAGGATACTTACACACATGTACAGGATACCAAGGGGAGAGTTAACGAATGAATTCAAGACTTTGTGCTCCCCAAGTACAAAACCACAAAGGTCACCAGAAAAGTTCTCAGATCAAGTCAAATTCCTGCTTAGTGCACTTTGCTGCCTTTCTGTTTCATGCTACAGCTGCCCCGTCAAATTTCTGAGTTTAACTATTCAAATACTTAGCCGAAATTGTCCACTAGTCAGCTCCACAAGATATGTGGCCATGAAGTTACACCGTTTCTCTCTGTAGATTATAATTACATACCTTAGTGTTCTACAGAAACATTACTTTCAAAAGGAAAAACCAGCACATTGTACAAAAGTAGGATGGTATCAGTAGAGATATATACTGACAAATAGCAGCTTAATTTACACTCATTCTACTGTTAAAGCAAAGCCTGTTTCTAACATTTTAACTGACATTCCACTTAGAATAACATCTGCAGAAAGATATACCTACTGTCACCAAACAATTAATAACAAGTTATTTTTACACTGAAGGCATAACATAAAGAAAACCATCATCTCTTTTGAAAGATAAAAGCAAATTAAACTGTTCTATGAAGTGATGCAAAAAGATCCAATTAAATAATAACAAATCTGCAGTGAATTATAGCAGCTCCTTCAATTCTTCCTTGACTAGTGCTTTCTGGACTTTAAGGTCGTTTCTTGAGAAAGATTTTGTGGATTAGCAAGCGCTTACATTCTGCACCCAGTCCTGCTCCCTGAATTTTCCAGAGCAGAGGTAACTGTGAAGCTGAAGGACAGATGATGAACTAGGAGGCTGGACTAGATGCTCTAGCTGCCCTCTAGCTGTCAGATACCTATGACTATTTTTAATTTGGTTCACAAGAGATCTGTTTCTAATAAGCTCATGGAACCTACTAGGCAAGAATCAGTGTTTTGCACCACAGGTAGCATTCAGTGATACATGCGTATTTTCAACCAGGTATAAGTATCTAGTACCAACTGGAATGTCTATTATGTAATAAACAGAAAGCAGTGTAATTTTTTTAACCCATAAATGTGTGAACACCCCACAAACTTTTCAAGTTTACTTGATTAAATTTGCATTATCAGAAATTCCACACTTCATGCACTTTCAATAGTTACTGTGTACATTATTTACTGCAGATTATCCAGCAGCCCTGCCAAACCTAGAAAATTCCTGAATTGTTACAGTTTAAAACAATATGGGAAATCTCTAGAATCTTAAATTAGATTTATAGAACTAAAGTGTAATGACTTTTAGCTTAGAACTACATGAGCAAGAAATAAAAAATAGTTAACGTTTTCTCCTCTTTCAATAAATTTCCTTGATTGTCATATACAAGAAACATATATGCTGTTCAGGAACAGAATGTACTGGCACCAAATCTGTTGCAAGCAAGCACTCACTTTGAGGACACTGCAAATGTTTCTGTAATCTCAATGGGAAGGTTGTCCTCATTTTTCTCCCTCCCGTTTTCTGGGGGATGCTGCTTCTTCTAATGAAGAAAACCTTTGTTTTAATGGCAGTATAAATCGTTGGGTTTTTAATGCATGGACTTATTCTTGTTGGTCTAGGGTGCTGTACATAAGAAAAACAGCTATGTCTTCTAGAAAACTAACAACACAGCTCAATGGAAACTTTGGAGCAGTCTCAGTATCAATGGGAAGGAACAGTTGTAGATGCCCAGCCTCTACCTGTACACCACAATCATGACCTATCAGCCCTTTTCTTCTGCCGTGGCACCTCACTGCAAGGCTCTCTATGGTGAATTTACTCAGCTGCCCCCTTTGTGGATGGTAACAGTAGGTGAACATCACCTGAGGAATTCCTCTGGTGAGTGGTAGGCCTGGAGGGAGAGCAAAGATTGTATTAAGCTCTAAATTTGGCCTGACAGAAACTTTTCTGAAGCAAATTGAAGCAAAAGTACAGTGTGTGAATGTAAACTACATCCCACAGCCACTCACTGAAGCATACACTGACAATACCTGTCAGAGAAAATGCCCACAGAAATCTGGGCACATCCAAACAATCAGGTTTGTGAACATAACATGTTCGAAGGAGTGTGAAAAATGGTGTCATACATGGAAACTTTCCAGAAGGAGGCCTGACCTAGCCATGGACACTCACTCAAAGTGAAATAACGTTAGTCCAAATAGTCAGCTGAGATATCCAGAGCATGATTCCCTTGCAAGGATAAGCAAAACATGATAGAGAGGACAACAGAGAAGCATGGACAACTATTCACAATCCCCTGCAAGATTTCTGTTGCTTTGAAACTTGACCCTGAGAATGACAAAAGGGCTTCGCGACCCTACCAAAGCAACTGTCAGCACTGGTTTTTTCCTAAAATATTCTTAAGACAAAGGGTAAACACATATGGTAATGCTTATTCAATATATCATAGAATCATTAAGCTTGGAAGAGACCTCCAAGGCCATCAAGTCCAACTGTCACTATGCCCATTGAAACATTTGTCCAAGTGCTAGGTCAACATGATTTTTGAATGCCTCCAAGCATGGCAATTTCAATACCTCCCTAGACAGCCTGTTCCAATACTTGATCACTCTTCAGTGAAGAAATTTTTCCCACTGTCCAATTTAAACCTCCCCTGGTACAACTTGAGGCCATTTCTTCCTGTCCTATCACTAGTGACCTGGGAGGAGAGATCGACCCCTACCTTTCCACAACCTCCTTTCAGGTAGTTCTTATGAGCAATAAAGCCTCTCTTCATCTTCCTTTTCTCCAGACTAAACAAATCCAGTTCCCTTAGCCGCCTCTCATAAGACTTGCCTTCCAGGCCCTTTACTAGCCTTGATGCCCTTCTGTGGAAGGATGTCAACGTCTTTCTTATTGTGAAGTACTCAAAACTGAACACAAGTTCAGAGGCAAGGCCTCAGTAGTGTTGAGTACAGGAGAACAATCACTGCTCTAGCCCTGCTGGCCACGCTATTTCTCATGTAGACCAGGATGCCATTGGTCGTCTTGGCCACCCGGGCACACTGCTGGTTCTCGTTCAGACAGCTGTCAATCAGCACCCTCAGGTCCTTTTCCACTGAGCAGTTCTCCAGTCACTCTTCCCTAAGCCTATAGAATTGCATGGGGTTTTGACCAAAGAGTAGGGCCCACCACTTGACCTCGCTAAACTTCACACAATTGATCTCAGTCCATCAGTATCAGTAAACTAAATCAGCTTCCAGTAGAAATGATTGTTTGACTACAGAGCCAAACTGAGCAGAGTCTTTAAAGGTCTTCAGAGCAATTTTTCTTACTGTTATGAAATGTTTTTACTCCTTTTGTGTGTCCCTTGCATAAAATCCATTTTTCCTATTAGTTCAATTTCTCTTTTTACTCATGGAACGTTTATTTCAAATGACATAAAGTAAAAAAAAAAAAATCCAAACAGCTGTATCAAATGAGATTTTTAAGAAACAAATTACTTCCATTAAGAGTTGACTGTACTGCAAAAAGTGCTTCAAAAGGACCTATCAGAAATACTGGCGCATCCATTGTAACTTGAATCTCACTTTATCAATAAAAAAATGTTAATGCATTATAAAAATAGAAATATAACGTATCTGTAGCAAGAAAATACCTTGGAAGGATCTAAGCCGTCTTCAATAATGCTTTGATTTGTGACCTTCACAGTTTTGTTTTCATTTTTATTTGAAATGCATTTGAAGAATGTCTATAAATAGCTAATACTGGCTGAATGTATAATTTTAGGCTCATTTTTCAGCATCTGGATTTTACAGTTGTTTGCTAGATGACATACAGACCTATTGCTTGTGAAACTGTTAAGTCTAAAGTTAAATGTTAGGAAAATAATATTTTGTGGATTTAAATGTATTTCCTAATAGCGAGTGTAAAGCTAAAACATAAAATTTGCAACACAGTATTAAATCTGGGCTAAACAAAGATGCAAATTGGACTTAGGAATGTGAAAAAACAAACCTCTTACGGAAAAGACATTCATTAAAGTGAAACAAAAACTCCCAGCATGCTTACTCTGTACTACGAAGGAAATGTTTGTATCCCTTCTCACACACTATTTAAAAACAGAGGGAAGAGAAGTGCATGTAGCTGACCGAACCTGATTTCAGAGCAGACAAAAAGTGCAGCAAAAGCAGCACATGGAGTTTTCCGTGTGGACAAGTGAAGAAGAAATTAATAATTTTAATTTTTAACAATTTTAATATTAACAATTATGATGTGTTTTACTTTCAGTTGGAAAAGAGAAGCAGTTGCAGGGTTGAGGCAGGTTTTGTTCACCCTGAGTGCTCTTCCAGCAGAACACTGAAGGCCCTGGAGTGGCAAAGAGTTACAGATGTAACCCCCTGTACACTTTGGAAGAAGATCCCCCAAAGCAAAGGGGACCAGTTTTAACGACATGAATGGACCTTCACAAGCATAAGGCTGCAGTTACCTTCCTGGTTAGCTTCAATTCAAAATCAGTACTCGACGGCAAATACAGCTCATGGCCCACACATTCCACAGATATAATAGGAAGTTTGGTGATGGGATACAGGAGGGTTTTCTTAAGCAGTGGGGCCCTTTATATTTAGTTATTCTGTAATTAGCTATTTTTATTGACATACGGCATACAGATGGGCTTATACATTGCTACAGAAATACGGCCAAAGTTTATTATCTTACTACATTTATTGCTGCTCCTTCCATCATGACAGTTCACAAAAGCACACAATAGCATAGGACCCAATCTCATGTATATTAAAGTAAATAGCAAAACTATCACAGATTTCAGTTATGCAGGATCAGACTCCATACACATGTGTTTCACCCACTTCTGAAGGGGTTTGTGCCTGGAAGGAAGCAGCAATTCCTCTAGCAGAGAAAGCTGCTGCAGAAAATAGCTAATTCCAAGAACTGGTGGGAAGATACAGCAACTTTAGACACAAAAAATTCCTACTGGTTCTTTCACAAGGGAACCCCAAATAACGTCTTGGTCCCATGAAACTGGTGTGTTCTGGATGGCATTTGAGGACTGGTGCCCTTGTATGGGAATTCTGTTACAGGAATTTAACACATGTTGCTTGCACCACACTGGCTGCTCACGCTTTCTTTTGGTTTAGACATATACAGGACACCTTGTCAGAAAAGACCTAATCTGAAATTCTTTAGCTCTGCAGAAAAGGTTCTTCCTAAATTTTTATAAATATTTCCCTTTGTTCTCTCTCTCCAAAGCAACAGATTCCATGTCAAACTGTCCTGCTTAAAAATACTGAGACAGACGTCACAAATTTGATATTTTTATAGTGGTTCAAAATCTGACTGGAGAGTCCAAATTTAGAATATATTTTTTACATACCTCTACATATTTGTTTGTATTTCAGCTACTCTTCTCCAAAGAAACCTCAAATAAAAACTCATCAGTACGTTTTAATAGAACAAATTATTCCCTCTTTTTTCCTCCTGCCCTTGTCTCTATTCTACACATTTCCCTAGCTCCCACTACACCTAGGAACTTCTCACATTTTTTGAAGCATTTATGTCTAAAATACTATTAGTTTTCAGATCCTATTCAACCTTGTTTCTTCAAAAACACTTCTGACTCCTTTGTGTTCATTTTGACCGGTTCAAATAACAATCAACAGTACTGATGGTTATGTGAGCAGAAGGCTTTTGTGCCCACTACAGAGATGCTGTCAGTGAATGCAGCATGTGCAGGAAGACTCCACATACAGTGCTGCCCTGAGGTCTTCCATATGGTGAACTCCAGATCCACTATGGAGATCTATCAAAGGAGAACCAATCTGCACAGCAGAGGACTACCAAAACAACTGTGGTCTTCAACAGTGCCAACAAATGCACAAGATAACAAACAGCACCAATTTTATCTCCACCTACTAGAGCACAGGAGGAAATTTCACCTCATGTTGAGAGAAGCCACTGTCACCACTGCACATCGACATGGGAAACCAAATAGAGGTCTCCCGGAAAGATGAGGATGTGCTGGTGATAGGCTGCAGTGGATGTCACAGCCTTTGAGTGTTCTCAGTCTCTGTATGGTGCGAGCAGGTAGATTATCTGCTTAACCGAGTGGCAAAGCTGCAAGACAAGGTTGAAAGGCTATAAGCAGAAGTAAAAAGGCTCAGGAGCATTAGAGAGGCTGAAATAGAGGTAGACTGGTGGAAGCAAGCAGGGTGCTGAAGTCAGGACATAAGGCCTACTTTATATTTGTGAAACAATTAATCATTAATTAGGCTAGTTTCACATTTGGAAAAGGGGAATAGCTTTAACTGGAGTAGAACTGTATCCCTCTGACAGACTTCAGAGGCAACTCTAATGGCAGGATGCAAACTATAAAGTCTGCCAGGCTTTTACAGAATTTAATAGCTTATGGAGCATATTGTAGTATACAGTCCTTTCAGTGTGTGCAACAACCATCTGCCACAAAACCCTAAGTCTCTGCCAGGATCAGAGTTACAAAGTGGGAGGAAAAAAGGTTTTTAAAAAGTAACCAAACCTCCAGCTTGGATCAAACATCTCCATAACTACATTTAGGAAGCTTCTCTCCCTAATCTAGAAGCGTTTCTTTTCCCACAGAATTTTTGCCACAGAATGTAAAGAAAACATGAAGTGCCACTTACCGAGATATGTTTAATGTCCAGCTACAAAGTGTATTTTTTGCTCTCAGTCATACTTTTCGATTAACTAGAGGAAGGGTCTGCAACTAAATAAGTAAAACGAATTTAATTGATGCCTTCTGTTACGCATGCTGAGGCTGAAAATGGGCACTAATCTTAACATAAAAGTTTCTTCGGAGCTGCAAACATTTAATTTCCACTGCCTTAGCTTAAAAGCCCCTACACAGGGATAAACAGCAAATCTTCCATTGCAAACTGAGGGATCACACTTGTAGAGTCACAAAACAAGTGGCTTTCAGTATATAAGCATATTCCCACCCTCTGAAATCAAAATCAGAAAAGAAGGACAGGTGAAAAAACCCTGCAGAGCACAGAACAAGACAATGTGGCATTGGTGACAGGAATACTGCTGGTATTTTTATTTCTTGGTGGGAACAACTCTAAACAAAACATTTCTCTTCTGAATTTAGTGACAATGACTTCATGGAATTTTTTTTCAATTACAAAAATGCAGTTTTCAGCTATCCCTAACTACTGGAAGATTTGAATTAAATTTCCAGAACAGTTCTTCTTCCAACAGATATTCTGGGAATTAAGAAAAGCCTGGCTTTTCTCCCCAACTTCTCTCTGCTTTGGTGGCTCAGTGTCTACTGCATTCACTTGGCTGATGGAGGACACAGGTTCAGCTCCACCTTGTGCCTGAGACACAGCCCATCTTTCCCCACAGCATGCTCCGAGGGACATACAGTGGGATAACAATGGGCTTTTTAACGGCTCCTTTTGGCAATATTATGTTTTACATAAATAATTAGACCATCACTGTAGCAGGGACTAGCATAGATTTGTCCTACTTGCCATATGTTTCAACCATGGCTACAATCTTTTTCACCCTGTGACTAAACACTTTACTCAGAATTAGTCTTTTTCCTACAGAGGTGAGAGAGGAAGACTGAACTGACAGCACCCTGCAATACTGTAATGAGGATATCCCAAGCAGGAGAGATTCCACTTTACATTTGCACTGAAACCACAATAAGGATTTGAATTGTGGTCTGAGTATTCAGAGAACCCTGCAAAATACATTTCCATGGGCCACTAAGGGAAGCACGTTTGTGAAGTTCTACAGATGAAACAGGAAGAGTTTGAGGACAACACTTCCAACAGTCAGATTCACAACAGTGCTAAAGAAGCATACAGAAGAGAAAAATGAATGTTTTAAAACGTGGATGTGGACACTGGCCCAACGTTGTTGAATTGTGTGAAATAATGAAAAGGATTTGAAAATAATGATTTGGGGTTAAGAACAAGAACTCCCTAGAGAGTGTTTCCTGCCCCTACAAATGTTACTCTTCTCATCTCAACTGTGGAAAGATGTGAGACTTCTGGTAACTGAATCTCAAATTACTCAGGCCTACAGATTTAAATTTACACCAGTTACAAGCTTGTTGTAACCTAACACAGGTGATGTCCCCCCTAGCCAGCATGGTCTCCCTGTATGCACTCACAGGAATTAACAGGTAAACAGTGCACCCACAGTGAAAGTTGTTATTTGCCATAACTGCTGGAAAAAACTCACTCTGGGAATAATTTCATAGGTAGTAGCATGCTCAAGTAACACGTCCTCAGGATACAGGCTTTCTAACAGTCATCAGGTGAAAGGCAAGTAAAGGAAAAGACCATAACATGTATGAGGTAAGGTAGAGGCAAGATTTGTTTGCAAAAAAAAAGGCGTTGCTTTCTACAAGAGCTAATGTCAAAGTAGAATAATACACTAGCCATGTCTCACACACTGTTCTGTATGTCCAGGTTGCCTGAGAGTTATTAACACCACTATGACCTTTTAAATCCTCTTACCTTGGAAAACACCATTTACTTAATGACAGACCCACACAAAGTGAGCAAGGAAGGGGGCATGATGGAAGTCACCATGGAGTTCAACACAGTAGAAAAACAGCTCTGTACTGCCTGCACATGGGAAGAAGTTCCCTTTCTCATTAAAATGGGGCAGAAAGTCAGCTTTGGCCATGAAGACCTTCTGAAATGAAACACCAAGTTGCCTCATATTTACCTACAGACAGGCATGTATTCAGGCTGTTCTGTCATTTTAACTCCAAACAAACATTTTTTAGATTTTTTTTTTAATATTATAAACGTATTTTGTGCTTTTAGGTACAGTAGTTGCCTTTATCACCATTACCCGCATGTCTTGATGCATCACCTCCATTTGCTTGTGGAAAATGACATCGTAATGCACCACTTTGTTAAAAACACTCATATTACTGTCACTGTATTATTCAAAAATACAGTTCTTAATACTCTCCTTTTTTTCAAGTTATAGTTGTAAGAAATGAGATAGGGTCATTCCCTCACCACAAAAAGATTGTATCTCATTTCACTTCAGTAGTGGCAAGATAGCAAGAAAGGATAAAGACAACATTAGTACAAATATTTTCTCAGTATTCTGTTTCTTCCCATGGCAGCAGGAGGTACAGACAACTGTTTTCCAAATAGACTAGCAATTTTGTCAGTCCAGTCAAGACAAGAAAAAGATCAGATTTTCAAATGCTGCTCAACACCCATCTGCTAAAAGTAAGGCTCAAATGAAAACAAGGAACACCCAGAGTCATTCATTGCCCTGAATAGCTTAATTAGGCTTCCTTAAAGAAAAAAACAGCCTAACCCACATCACTATCTATGATCTATGTAACATTTATACACTCGTTTTACAATCTTTTGTTCTAATGTAGCTGTACTTGTCATGTACTTGGCACAGAACAAATCACGGAATAAAATGATTTAGCAGAAAAGCACACAAACTCAGGCTACCACGTACAAGCTTACACATGCTTACAGACTTCCTACACTACAGTAAACAAAAACAACCGGAAGAAGCTGAAAGATTGACAGGACAGTGAACACCACCTAGTCCTAATTTCTTTCTTAATACATGCTACAAACTTATTCCTCTTCTTCTGGCCAGTACCTTGATATAAAAAAGGAGTTCTCAATGTCATCAGTAAACATGGCATTCCTTCTGAGTCCCTTCTTTTTAAAGGCTCTGCTGTCACTCAGTTTTTGAGGCTTCCTCTAGTGATTTAGAGCACCAGACATCCAAAGTCAGAGGAAGAAGTTGAGAACAGTGGGCTCTGGCAGCAAAGTCTAATTGTGACACAACAAATCTCTGGAAAATACCCATCAAACAACTGTAATGTTAAGGAAAACATCTTGGTTAGTGACCACCAAAAGCTACCTTTGGAGTTAGCAGCATGTCTGGAGGATTGGCAGCAGCAAATACACTCAGCATTTCACTGAGCTGATGGCATCCTTTTGCTTAATATTTATCAGCATGGAAGCTCTCCATGTGTTATTGTCTATAGCTGGTTACCTTGTATACTGTACAAGGTAACATTGCATTGCTGAGATCTGACTGAACAACTTCATGGTACAAATCCAAAATGTTGTCATAAACTTTTGTTGTGAGGAGGAATTCCCTCCCTCAAAATTC
This sequence comes from Phoeniculus purpureus, assembly GCA_028565055.1. Taxonomy (NCBI): domain Eukaryota; kingdom Metazoa; phylum Chordata; class Aves; order Bucerotiformes; family Phoeniculidae; genus Phoeniculus; species Phoeniculus purpureus. The sequence goes on from JAOXOE010000001.1 coordinate 69,320,749, forward strand.
CTTTTCTCACATTTCCCTCTTCCTGAGACTTTATCTCTTCTGCTTGTCTTGAAGAAGACACAGAAATGTATAGAACAGACTTTGTCAAGAGCAGGACTGGACTGTTAATCAGCAAAATAATGAACCCATAAAACTTACATAACCTTGCAGTACATAAAGTAAACTTGCCCTGGTGGTGACAGTTTAATTTTAACTACTCTGTGCCAAAGTTTCATTCTGGATATGAATACACAGGTTGTCCAAAGGAGTAGCATATGAGACTTATTCCCTAATTCTGAGTTGACTCTTTCAATGCCCATAGTTCAAGGTGCATCAGGCATAAAAGGAGATATTTATGATCTCCAGAACTCAATAAGCCTCATTTACACTTACAGTACCTTGGGTCTTTCTGAGCTGAAAAGACCATAAGACCTCATGTATAGTTGTATAAATAAATGAGTATATGAAATTTAGTAACAGGAGCTCTTGTGACTCATAGGAGTCTTTGGAAAAATCCCTACTAATCTATTAATAATAAAGAACCTGTAATACTAAAATTGCAAACCTCAGCCTGTCCCCCCACTTCTTAGCATTCCAGAGAAACCTTTTTTTCTGGTAACAGTAGCATATTCAAGAGCACAGACTTGAGACAAGGCTAGTTCAAATTCTGAGTCCAGATACCTAGAATTAAGAGCATTCCCATGTAAGATACTGGATATTCAACAAAACTCTCAGCTCACTGTAAAAAGCTAATATTTTTACAGGAGGTGAGTATGAAAGTGACCGGTACAATCAATCAGTGTGGCATTCCTAGTGTTAATTCCTAGTGACTGGGTATCAAATGGTCTTAATTTCTTGCTACTTCTAAATTAGAAATTCAGAGTACAACAACACTTCAACTGCATTGAAGTGCAGGTAGAAAGAGGAGCTGGAACCACCAGCATTGATGAAGGTGTTGCTGGTAGTTTGATATCAAGCATTCAACTAGGACTTAATTTATGGTATTAACATATTTATGGTAGATATTTTACACTCCATGAAGAGGTTTCTGAATTATACTTCACAGATAAATCAAGTACTCTGCTTCAGAGGATATGCTTCCCATGCTATCTACAGGTATACAGATGTGACTGAGTCATTTGGATTGCTTTTCAAGGTTTCCTTTAAAGACACTGGGTCTAGGGACCTAAAGTTTTGATTATGCAGCACAATTCTGCTACAATGGGGGACTTCTGAGGCCAGTTGTATACCAAAGAAATTCAGCAGCAATTCACAGAGCTCTGTATCCTGAAGGGCACTGTCTGTCTCTCTTGCACTTCATTTCAGTACAGAAATCTCATAGACTGTTTTCTACTTTCTGTTTATTCATCGTTTCTGAGATCAGACGTCACTATTCCTTCTCATATTTCTGGGTTCCTAAATTGGACAAAAGACTGGAAAAAATACATATAATAATTCATCCAGATTCAATGACAGGTGCTGTGGCTGGGAGGCCTGAATTCCTTTCTTCCTTCCTCTGTTATTTGTGTATGTTTTATTTTTTTTATACAATGCTTCAGGCATCACTCAGCAAATTATAATCTCTCCACAGAGTCACAGTACAACAAACAAAGCTAGATGGAGGGATCCACTTAGCAAGGAGACCTCGGTGGTCCCATTTTTAGCCTAGTTCTCCAAGCAACGAGACTTGAGATCCCCCACTGTGTGTATACATGAATGTTTCTTGACTTTTTCTTCCCTCGGCTGAGGAACTGCTCCCCAATTGCCCTCAGATTTAAGAGGGGGTTAATAGACTTAAAAATACTATGTTGCATAAAGAATGAGGGAAGCAAGCAGCTGTGTAAAGCAGGGAAATGCTATCAATGCCAATTTGTTAGGGGGAGGCTAACAAATTGCACCCTTAATTAGATAGATATCAGACAACCCACACAGGGCAGTACTGGCAAAGTGGGCTGATGCGTTTCACAGCTCAGAGATTGCTGGTATCTCTAGAACATGATCACTGAAATAACGAATTTGCTTGTCTAAACAGAACCACCCCTTTCTGTGCCCACATTCCTGACTGTAAGGATGGGTGCTTCTGAAGTGACAGTTCATGCCATCATCAGAGCACTACCACCATATGCTATGGTTGACATGTTCAACAGTTGACAGGTTCAACTGAAAGCTACTTATGCAAGAGAGATGATGGATCACCAAAGCTGGATCTTGGAGAAAATTCCCAGTATTACGCTAGCACATGTATTATGCTAGTCTAAAAGCAATCAATGTTTGCTCCTTCAACATGAAGTCTCTTAGTAGTAATTTTTCCTTTTGCAAATATCCATAAAGTTATAGATATGCTGTATCTTGAATTAAACATTCTGCCACTGCATGCTGGAGATGAAGCAGTCCCTTACTGACTACTACTTACCTTCCTGGTTTGACACATGGTTGTTAAAACATTACCAATGTGTTCAGGCAGGAAATGTATTCAAAAGACAGTGCTTTGTGGAGGTTCAGGATAGACTGTTACCACTACGATAACCAAATCAGGAATTTTATGGCGTTAACAACAAACATATCAAAGAGCCAAAGAAAGGTGATAATTTCTCACAGTATTTTAGACTCCAGTTTTCCTCACATACAGATTCTAGAGTCCTACTTAAATCTCAATGACAAAAGTGTTCCATGTTGAATGTAAATATACTTTTGTCCGAAGATCAAGGCACTTAATGCAGCTTAAACCTCAGCTGCATTATAAGTCCACTATTTGAGACAGCTTTATTTATACAATAAAGCTTATGAATAAAAATACCAAGCTAGAGTTGGTAGAATAAATCAGTAGACTAAAACAGTAATCTTTGTAGTGACACCGTATGTGAAATAAACGCTCTTCTGTGAGAATATTGTCAGCAGAAGCTGCCATCAAGAAAATTAGAACGGTTTGCAGCTAGATAACATAATTACACTTGAACAATCAAGGAAATAATGCATTTATATTCAAATAACCTGAAATATTTTCAGCTTACACATAAATGTATTAGATCTATTAATGCAGGGGTTTTCTTTTAAGCAGGAATTACATAAAGCCCAACTTTAAACTATTAATGTTTTAGTGGTGGCAGGCAGGTTAACATTCTTCCTAATCCAAAGGGTAACAAAATTTTCTCCCACAAAAATTTTGTCATAAAAATAGATTACAGATGTCTACTTCTCAGCCTGAACAAAAAAAAGACTGAGCAGCTACAACTAAAAAATAGCCAGAGAGAATTATGACCAACTGGCACACATTAAAAAGTTCCCCACATGTGGCACAGAAAGAAACAGTCAATTCACTGCAATTGTCTGCTTAACAGGTTGAGCCTCCATCCAACTGGTAGCAATCAGGCAGGACACTAGAGTGGGCAGGAAATCTAAAATTAGGTTTTACTACCTATAATGGAGGATTTATGGGATAATTTAATTGGCAGTCTTGGGACTGAAACCTAAGGTGAAGGAACAAAAACATCTTTCTGGTTATACTCTATGAACCCTTCCTGCAGTGGGCTGAAAAATAAAAGTACTGGGGAAATAACCTAGAGATGTAATATCCCCTTTCTAGTGCTAAGTAGGTGATGCATAAACACGTTTCTGTGTATGTGGGGGAGTGGGGGTTAACCAGAAATAGTAGGAAGTCACACACTGATATAAACTGATTTTTCCTATTTTTTTTTTTAGGAGAGTGTCCTGTGAGTTGTTTATTGTAGTGAAACTTGTCTCAAACTACACAAGGGATGACAAAGACTCCCAGAGTAAACAGAAGGTTGTAATTCACTCCAATGCTCTTCTGACACTGCAGCACAGCACAGCAAGCTGAACTCAGACTTGTATTCAGTCACCTCAGGACAGCCACTGCCACCTGCAATATTTGATGAGCCACCTGTACTTTTGTTTCCCATGGCACTTCTATGCTTATACAGACCCTTTACATTCCAACCCTAGTAAACGAAGAAGCAGTATATTGTGCCTTCTCTCTATACACTGGGAGAGTTTTGAAAGGGTTAATACTTAGTTCTTTGCTGGCTGAAAGGCCATGCAGCTGAACAGGGGGTAACAGGATCTCCTTCTCCATCCCTATGTGTGTTCCACCCATGTCAGCACATGCTACCAATGCATTTTCCACGGCTTATTGCATTTATTAGATGGGCTGCATGCCACCTTGGGAGGATCAGAGAGAGCAGAAAGGGCACTGCCCACTGTCATCTATCAGGATGGTATGTGCTTGCATATGTTGCTGGCAAGTGATTCCGTTACCTTACTATACCTCCTTACTTTAAAGTTCTCAAGTGACATGGATGCCCAACTCCATAACCAACTGGGATGCAGGGAGCAGACTATATGAGTATGAGGGAGCAATGGTACACCTTACAGAGCACATCTCTTTTAATTGCCATGACCAAACCTGCTCACAGTTTCACAGTCTCCTGCTGAGATTCCATTTTATATTTTCATTCTGGAAAATCTAATATTGTTTAAAAATTGCAGTCACTCATCTCCACTCTCAAGTACAAGAACCACTACCTAACCTAAATTCTTCTGTAACAGGATCACTCTTGCATGAAGGCATTATAGCATTTGACAAATTCCTTTGTCTCTAAAACCCACGCACAGTCGTATTCTACTTGTTGGTGACAAGTTTTGAGAATATGACAGAACAATATATCTCTAGCTTCTCAAAGGCAGTGTCAAAAGGAAATGTAAACAATCAAGTTAGTATAATGATCCTTGATTATTATTCTTAGAACAGCCATGACATCAAGCTATAAGCTACTGTAATTATTTTTTAAAATTTATTTCCATTTATTTCAGAAATTGGCATAGAGAATAGGCTGAAAAATTTCAGATCTGTATCAAGAATTTCTCTCTCAGCACATTTCAAACTTGATTGCTATGACATTAAAACCTCCCAGAAAACACATTCTAAAAATCAACCTTTGCAAGATCTCTGCTGATAGCCAGTAAGTCTACAGGAGAATGAGTCAGGACATTTGGAAAACGGCCCATTAAGAAGGTTACAACATTTCCAAAAGAGGTGTTTAAGTGGATTTAAGCGTGGCAGTTTCAAGTATGGGCTGATGGGTTTACCATTTTGTATTTTTTCCCCTGTTTTTTGAACTCTAACACAAATCATCCTGTATTTCTTGCTTTTTATACTGTTCTGTAATCTCGTTTCTACTAATACAAATAAGAAAAATTCCACTGCTTCAAGAAGGAAAATTTGCTGCCATTTTTAAGTCACCAATGGTCCTCCGCTAAAAGGACCACCACACAGCCTGACACAGACAGACTTGCAAGTTAAACCAATAACCAGGATGTTGTTGAAAGGCCAGGTCAGTATCTTCACATGACACTGAAAATTTGATAGACTGGTTTATTTTATATTTCAAGGTTACTTTACATTTAAAACATTTCTTCCATAGATTTCTTTTTCTGTTTTCCCCTGGCTTACATTTTCTACCTTTGGGGATAACATAATTGCACTGAAGTAAAGAAGAAAACCTTTGTGTCTTACACATGGCCTCTTTGCTGCTTAAACTTAAAATACATTAAAAATTTATAGACCTTGACAGATTTAGGGTGTGGTGCATCACACTCTCCTTCATGCAAACACAGCTTATATCTTCAATGAAGTTGCCTTTTCATAGAAATAATATTCAGAGATAATTTCCATAAAAATTCACCCTGGCACTGTTCTGTTTCTCTTGTCATTCAGCCAGCTGTGTTCCTTCCTTGATTGTTTTTCATTTTGAATAAGGAACAAGTGTCGTTTTCATGGGAAGGAGGTGGGTAAACTTTCCATTTTTATGTTAGAGTAAATGCTTTAGTCAATATAATAGAGCCCCATGAAGCATCACTCAAACCCAGTGTAGCTGTATTTGCAATCAGAGTCTGAGAAAATACTCCAACCTCTATCTGCCCTTGATAAATATAAGACTAGAGTGCAGTGCCCTCAATCCCAAATGTAGCTTTCCCAGTAAGAAACACTAGGTCTTCTCAAGGGTCTGAGTCGGTCCTGGCTGAGGTCAATGCCAGTCTATCCATTAACCTAAGCAGGAGATAGGAGCCAGCCTAGTTTGCCCAGAGGAAAAAGAGATGCAGAAGAAGGGGATGGGGCCATCCTCATAAGAAAAAAAAGCAGCTGGCCCAGATGGGTAAATTAAATGAGGTCGTACTGCTGCCACTGATGCTGCTCCTCAGCCAGCAAGCCCCAGTGATGCCCTGAGCACCTCCCAGACCCAGTATTATTTATTTCATCTATCAGCACATTGAGCTGGGCATGAAATGTAACCATTCCTAAAAAACTGAACTATTCTTGCAGCACGCAATACTTGAGCCAATGCAGAACTGATCCGGGGATGTCCTGTTGAGCACAGCACCATTACCAGGCAAGCTGGAAGGCAGAGGCTGTGCCTGCACGACTCCGAGAGGCGGGATAGGCCAGCACCCCACTGCAGTGCCCAGGCAAGGAGAGCCAGTGCTGGGCTGCCCACACCATACCAGAGCAAGCCACAGTGCTCCCCCTCAGCTGCAGTCACCAAGTCCCATATTGCCATGATTCTGTGTGTTCAAAGGGCATTTTGACCATGCTTCCCCAAACACAAATAATAAACTACTATTTTAAATGATGGGTTTCACCTTTTCTGAAGCTTTTGCCCTATACTGAGGTTGAAAATGAACAGTTCTGTGGTCTCTCTTATGAAATGGTTTTTATCCTTTCAGAAACAAAGTGGTAAACCACTGATGGTTTGAGCATGTTCCTCATTATCAGTTACAATGTTAATGACTTTTCTTTAAGCAAGCAGTATTTTAAAAATTTTCAGGCTTCTATGTTCAGTTATTAGACATCAGATTGTTTATTGCGTCTTCTCTTAAGAAAATTCTTTTCAGGCCATTTCAAGATCAGCAGCAATTTGCATCAGTAACTGCTTTTAGGAACTTGCTGCTCCAGTGTCTTAGAACAGAGGCATTTTCAAAATCCCTTTCTTGAAGGTGCAGCACACTCCAGTACTCAGATCTAATTGTAAATAGCTAAATGTTCAACTAAAATTGTGGACTAGTAGCTGAAGCAAAGGCAGACTTTAACACCGGTGCTGCATTGCTGCTCAACATCAAACTCTGCTTTGTAGTCTTGTGCAAATTACTCAGCCCAGTCTTAGAAAACATTAACCAAAATAGAGTTTCAAATTTGTTTGCCCTAACCCTTCAGCCACCACATAGTGTTAAGTCATGTCTCAATTGCCAGGAGTCCAGGGCCACCCAGACATAGACCAGCACAGGCTGTAGAGAGTTGTGTTCGTTTGTTGGTTGGGATTTTTTTAACAAGTTCATAAGGGACTTATTTTTTCTCCCTTTTTCCTCAAGGCCCATCCTGATGCTAGAATGAAGAACAGAGGCATATCACAGCTACCAAAAGGCACTAAAGGAGGTCCAGGATCAGAATAGGAATGGCAAGATTAGGAAGGGTAGAAAGCCAAGTATAGAGGCTCTGGCACCAGAAAATCAAATCGCATTCATAAAACAACAGCCCAGGATTTTGAAAAGTATTGAGCACGTATTACAAAGTGGTTGCCAAAGGGTTGCTGTCATCTCCAGGAAAAGCAAGCATGCCACAGATATTTCCTGTGCATGCTGATCCTGGGGGAAACAGTAAAAGTCGGTTACTGCACAGACCTACACTAAATGTTCTCACTTTCATAGTACACAAGTGTTTTCTCACTGCATCCATTTTTGCTTAAATCCATTGGTGGGCAGCATACCTAACTCAGCTTTTGTTTAAGTTCTTATGTTCTTCCAAGATAATTGGCCCTACGGGACTTTAATCTAAATGGAGTGTATCTTTGTAGGGACCTCGTAGACGTATTTCTAATGTTTAATGGTCTCCTGAATTACTACTTTCCTCCCACTGTGAAGGAAATGGGCTCGCCGCTGTCCGTTTCCCCATAGCATTCATTACTGCTAGCAACACAGATGTAGAAGCAGTAATCCTTAGCCCATTCTGTGCTTCAAACACACAAGAAAGAAGAGGCAAATTATTCATCCTTTTTAATAGAGGAAGACTTGCTTCACACATTGATCTGATCAAGCAGAGGTTCCCCTAATGTACAATTAGTCAAGGTCCATCCGTCTGGGCTCATGCCAAATTGGAGACTCAGGCCACTACACACTGGCACAGCTTGCCAAATCAGGGGAGCTTGCTGACATGGGCACATACCTGCAGCGATATGAGAATGTGAATCTGTCTACATGGGGTTATTTCTGCCTTTCTTGGGCAGCCATTTCTCAGACCACTTTCTAATGTCTTCCAGACCACCAGCAGTCCACAGACCATACGTGGAGTAACACCACCACAGCCTAACTGGTTAATGAGTTACTCTCACAGCCTGCCTTAAGGATCCCCTTAGGAGCTGGTAGACATCTCATTGCCTGCCAGCAGGCATAGTCAAGAACCAGCTCTCAAACGCTGTCAATACATAATTTTAAATGCCTGTAATTATAGCAATACAGCAGTTACATTTTGTTTACCTAAAAGCTAAGTTCCCCATTCATTGCCCTGCCCCTGGCAAGCAATTGCCAGATAAGCACACAAAAATATATAGGGGTATGGCAGCCAGTGCACAGTGGTTAGGAAACCCCAGTGCATGGCGTATCAAACCCTACTCCTAACCCTCTAGGGCAGGCTGTGCTTGGAGTAGTCAGTCTCTTAGCACCTGGGTGTCATGTTTGTGCTCAGTCTATGACAGCAAGTACATGAAGGTGCTTCATCACACGCTGTTTTGCTGTACTGCCTCTTTTGTGGGAGAGTTTGTTGTTTGGAACTGTTCAGCACTGGCATAAGAAAAAACACAGGCTTTCTGGACACAGAAGACTTCTAAACCAGCTAGTCTCAAAACTGGAGCTTAACGTTTCCCCATGGTGGTTTCAGCTTCCTCGTAGGCAACACAAGCAGGACTGAGGGAAAGACTGTTCACACCCATTCAGTATCAGGTTAGCAACAACCCTGTCTGTCCCCCAAGTCTGATGGGCTTTGCGTCCCTTCCCTGACCCGTTGAAATGCCCTGTCTCACAGCAAGAAAATGAGCTGATGTGTAAAAGGTGATGTGCTTTGGCTGAAAATGTCATCATATCCAAAACACCCTTCAAATTTAAAACAGAAAAATTAGGATTGCCTTGCAATAGGAAATTACCGGGCCCTGTGAGGAATTAGATAAGGAGACCCTGACAGCAAATCTTTATTGACTCCTTGTTACCAAGGGGCTGGGAAGAGGCCAGAGATGAAGCAGGAGGGAGTCAGAGGACCTGTAGGTGAATGACCCATGTCTCTTCTTCTATGAAAGATGAGCCCACACAAAGAAAGTGGAAAACCTCTGAGTTTCTACAGGGGAAATTTTATCGACAGAAAAAGCAATGCCCGCTTCCTGTGCTAAAAAGACAGTGTCTTTAAATGCTGTAGTAACTGGGGGAAATTAAGGCCTTTGGAAATCACCACAGTGAAAGCACTTTGAGGGCTTTCCAGGCCCAGCAAGAACATGAGGAAAAAACACTTCAACTGAAGAGCTCTGCCCCCTAAAAAGCCAACAGAGAAGCTTCAGCCACTTCTGCAAGGTCAAGATTTCTTGCACTGAAAAGAAATTCAGATTTCAAACTCTTTTATGGGTTATTCTGGAATGGAGGACAAAAAGGAATTTATGGGTTGTTGTTTTTTTCCAACTGAAAGTGGTAAATATGTTAAAATGGGCTTTTTGTTTTTCTTTTCAAGAGAGCAATGCTTTAAAGAAGAGCAGGACTGACAAACACCCATAAGTACACGTGGTGGAGACCACCACTGGTTTCAAATTTCTTTTTACCGGCCAGGTTCTAGACTTCTATCAAAAGAAAAAAAGAAAAAAAGCAAAAGAGACAAGAGTTTGAAAATTCAGCATCACCTACGTAGTTGTGAGTGACATGTGTGAAATGCTGAGATGAGAGTCAGCATGGACAGGTATCTGACTGGGGCACCTGGTGCAGAATTACCCAATTCCATCAAACTCACCAGGAGCTGGATGGGCACTCAGCCCACCAATGCGGGGGATATTTATATCTCATGTGAGCATCAACATTGCCATTTCAGGAACCTGGTTGCCAGTGATGATTTGTTTCCTCATAGGTCCATAAACACAGACTTTGTCATCGTGGTTTCAGGCTCAATTTTAGCTTAGGCCACTGGCTTCGCATGGTCCAAGAGGAACCCAGAGTCAATGGTCAAATGAAGCCTTGCTGTGCTTCAGATGAGTCTACTGATCTGAGGCGTACTTCTGCAATGACACAAGAATGCCAGAGCAGAGAGCTAGCTAGAAGTCATCCAACCATTAACAGGCAGGAACTAGGATTCTCACTTTTCAACTAGAAATGGTAAAACTATCCCAACCCAAATCCCCTCTCCACGAAATTAAAAAGCCTTCTTTCTGTTTTTCCTGGTGTTAAACGTGCGTTACAGATGCCTTAGAAAACTTGCGCACAATTTTCCAGTTTTGAAGCACAGGCTGAAGCACAGCAAACACCCCTGCTCTCACTCCCATTTCTGCTTTCCAAGAGAAGTGCCAGAGAAAGTATTCTATTTTTGTAAGGGTTTAAAGGGCATGGTCAGAAAAGTGACTGTGTAAAAATGGCACCTTTTCATCCAGCTAGATCTGTTCCCAGTGAGTATTCTGAGTCATGTCTGCTTACTTTAGTGACCAAAATAGATTTTTACTACTTTTCACTCATCTTCAGTCCCGTGGAACCAACACAGCAAAAAAGGAGTTATATAAATCCTATCCCGGACCAAAACCCATTGGGACTTGTTAACTAAGTATGAGAGGCAGAACCAAGGGCTAGATGTGCCCCTGTGGGTGGCTGAGGGGGTAGTGCTGTCCCTGGCCAATGCCAAGCACATAACATCACACAGGGTGGAGGAGAGTAGGGTATAGAATATCCCTTCACCCTGGTTCCTGCAGCCTACAGCAAACCTAACCCGCCGTCCCACATTAACACTCTGCTGACCAACCACAGAGTGAACTCCCCACGCTCACTTTTAGTTACAGTCGCCTGGCCTGTAAACTGTCATGGAAAACACAGCAAATAACAAATAGAATCTTGCCTTTCCCTCCTGTCAGCTCTCGCAGAGCTACTGTGCGAGACTGACTCAGCCTGAGAGGTAAGCTGCACTCTTTGCAAGCACAACTTCTGTGTTCAGACACTGATCAGGAGACAAAGTGGCTTTGGCCAGGGCAAGGCATAACGCTTATGGCTTCTCTAAAGCAAGTTTTTCATGGTCATGCCTTGAGAGATTTAAGCAGAGTAAAGACCTGAGGCTATCACCTGTATGATTGGTAAAATCCTTTTGCATAGGATGAGATATTGGACCAATTTAAAAAAAAACAAACAACAACTTAAGTGAATATTAATATCTCCTTCATGAGAGAAGCAGAATCTTAACAGAATGCCAGAAGTATTAATCTGTTTCTATCTCACTCTAATGGCAAAAAATCATGGTTAATGTCTTTATTTTTTTCAGTGAAGTTAAAGAAGAAAGCAATGCAGAAAGCATAAAAGGGGTTTCCATTGCTATTTCTAATGTTGTGATTGCTCGTGATAAAATTGGACAGCAAAAAGGTAGTTTGACAGTAAACAGGAAACTATTAGGTACTGGGTCAAATTCAAAATGAAATTAATAAATAAGCAATAAAATCCATTCCCACTCAGACTGTAAAACATTCATCTGGTGTCTCTGCTGTACTTTTACTTAGGGTTTTTTTTCCCTTCAGTCTTCCTAAGATCAGTTGCCAGGGCCTGGATCAGACCGTGGATCCAGAACTCAGTGCCCTCAATGCCAGCCATCTGAAAACCAAGGTACATCTTTCTGCAACTTCAATTTCTAGTCAGATTTATAATGGACAGAGGCTGCATCTTCAGCGACTTTCCCAAACCAACGTAATTATCTCAGACTGACAAAATTAACATGTCCTCTGAGTGGGGAAGGAACTTACATGCTTACTGACAACTAGATGCTTGATTTCCACGATGGCTACAGTTGGTGGCATGAATCCTACCCTCCTAAAACCGTTTTTCAGTCTCAACACATAGAACTGACTTCTACGCACAGAAGAACTAAGATGTCAGGTTTCAATTTGTCCATGCTCTTCATTTCAAGAGGGTGATGAATTGCTTCAGCTTTGTTTGTGCCTACCAAGAAGATACTTCTAGGTTTTTTGGAACGTTACCATTCATATTGGTGACAGATCATTTTATTTGCCATGACTGCAAGAGATCTAGAGCATGTTACAGACTGTTTGCTATAAATACATAAATATATCTGAGACCTTATAAATATAGCAAAAGAATAAAGAACACTAAAACAAATCCTTGACTTCACATATTAGAAAAACCTACTGAAATTCAAGAAAAGGCACAAGTTATCCAACAGGACCAAGCTAGGTCTTAATTTGATAAATCATCATCATTTCATATTAAACCCTTTAGTTTTTCTTTTTCAAACTTGCCTTTAGTGCCACAGCTGCCAGCCTGTTAAAGATACCAAATCTCTGTAAGAAACCTTTGAAGAACCAACCTACAGTCAGAACAATCAAGACAACAGCAGTTCTTTGGAGAAATGATGGAGAACTTTTACCACATCTGCTTTGCAAGATTCCGGCAAGTCTGCTGCTTTTTCAAGCAGATTTCTCAGCTTATTCTCGGTGCATGTTGTAATGCAACATATTAGTGTTACTTTAGTAGTTTACTATAAATACTTTGTGAATAATTTGTGAGCTGTCCATTTTATAAACAGAAACACCAGGTTTAAATTTATTGCAAAGTTTACTCAAAATGGACAAAGTCTTCTTAGAAAACTGAGTTTTGCTTTGACTTTTGTTCTGCATAACTACTAAACTTCTTTCTTTACACAGTCCTTTTTAATCACATGGAAAAATATAAGAAATTATAAAAATGCTATTTGTCTTAAATGATTTGTTTGATGGCCATATTTCATTTTTTGCTCATTTAATTAAGAGTAATTTACAGAAAAAGACACATTGTTCAATTTGCTAAATCCACGTAATTTTTACACATACATTTAAATGCACCAAAGCCAATTACACAGTAACTGCATGGAGTATAGCTACTGAATATCATAAAATTTGTGGCTTCTTGAAAGAGTCTGCCTCAGTCAAATCATGTCAAATATACTGTGTACTTCCATGCTTAAGCTAAAAATATAGTAAGAAACTCAATGCCAGGCCAGAAAGTATTATGAAAAGCTCAAAGTGATAAGCCTACATGACTTAGAAATTAGAAGTCAACCAGATTTCACAAAACATTTTGTCATAAGTAGTTTACAAGGCAGCAAGCTGCTACTCTTAGGCTATTGCACCTAGCACCAGAAAAAAGAAAAATACCTGAACAGCTAATAAATCAGTGCATATGTACTAGCAGCATAACATTAACAAAAAAATAACAATAATAAAGACCCTTAGTAAGCACATAGTATAAAGCAGAAAGAAAAGATGCTATTTCAGCTGGCTATATATTGGGGATGAGGGGAGACTAACAGGGGACGGAACTTACTCAGGATCCTCTCACATCTGCATAGCCTTAATCAGCCCTGAATCTGCCACCCCACTGCATCCCACCCAGCTGTTCAGCTGCTGTGGTAATGGCTGTGACCTCCTCTCCTCTCATTAGAGACACAGCTATTAGTCAAGACAGTATTCATGGACTTAGCAACTACTCTCTCAAACTCCTTTATGCTGCCCTGTCCAGGTTCAACACCAAACTGCTCTCCCACAGAGGCTGGCTATTCAGCTGGTACAAGCTCTATCAGTATTTTTCTCCTGTTGTCATGTTTTTTAGAAAGTGAAAAGAAAACAAGCCTGTTTCATTACAGACCTCCTGGAGAAAGTTGAAAACTTGGATGTCTAAACATTGTTGATTGAAACCACATTTAAGCTCATACTTGTTTAACTTGCCTCGTGCAGTCCTGGAAGCCTGCCAGAGCTCATCAATTCCTACAAGACAACATTTCTTTTTCAAATCAGCAGCTAATTAGGTGCATGTAGTTCAAAGCTAAAGACTACCTAACAGATTTAGAAGATCTGAAACACAACAGAAGTCAATATTCATTTTCAGGAGCAGTATCTAAAAGAGGCTACAGCTTTTTAATACCCTACCACTACTGCAAGGTGTCTAAGTGTTCAGGCAGCTACTGTTTTCTCACTGCTAAAAGGACAATCAAAAGCATGACACCTTTTAGCAGATACTGAGAAGCGTGAAAGTACTGTCCAGGCATTTTAATAAGCACCTGAGTATCATGTCACTTAGTGTCTGTATTAAAATGAATCAGAAGGCCTCACTGAGTTCAAAACCAAGTCTCCAGCTTTCCAGCCACTTGTGCACAACAACACCTCAGACATGAGTGAGCACCCAGAGTTCGGCTGAAAACCTTCTGTGACTACAAGTTGAGGTCATTAGTTTTAAACCATCCCCTATCAAGACCTGTTGTATCTCCAGCTAAAACGAAAACATATTTCTTGTCTTCTCTTTGGGCAAACAATTAATATTTATACGATGCATTATCAAACAAAAATAAATATGTATTTTGTTCCTGGAATAGGGGTTTTTTTCTTATTGGAATGAAGTTGTGCCAAGGAGGGATTTCATCTGATGCAAGCAGCACGCAAGAACAATCCACTTCCCATAGCAGCTATCTAAATCACAACACATCATTTCAGAATGGGCCACAGCAAAGGTGAATTGGTGAAAAAGAATTCCACAGTGAAGTCTCATGCTGCATGCAAGAAGTGCCGCTGAACTCAATGAGAGATATGCTTGCCACAGCAGTATGGGAAGCAGGCTTTTTGCAAAACCATACATGCTTACTTTAGGTCAAATATAATTTTCGCTCCCCGACATCATGAACTAAGTCTCACTGCATACATTTTAGTTTCGATATATACACTGATTAATACGGAGATGTACTGTGTCCACGGCAGAATAAACTCTTTGGTTTTTATTGTGGAATTACTGTTTCCTGAATTCTATCAAACCCTCCAGATTACATACGTACCACTAAATATAAATAGAAGACGTTAAAATGTAGTTTAAATATAACAGATATGTCCGCAACTCCGCATTTAGATATACCCTTTAATTTTTTCCTATTGCCTACTTTTTACTCACATTTAAATTTAGTAAAGTAATTTTAGACTGCCAGCTTTCTACCTACACTAGTTAACTATGTGTGAAGGAAATATATTAGATTTTCTCCACTTACATCATTACCTTCCAAAATGTCAAAGCGGTACAAATTCTCGTGAGCCAAACCTTCAATCAGAAGACAAAACGATGCTTGACTTTACTGGGAAACCTAACCTCTTGGAAAGCACGTGGCTAGAACTGAACTGGGAGATAAAAAATATACTAGTGGCTGTGAAAGTGGCCAGTTGTGGGTATAACAAAAAACAGGGTGGTGGTGTTGCAGAAAAGGTAACTCACTGAACCCAAGACAAACACCATCGCAACTCAGGCTGAAAATATCTTCCCAACATGAACATTTCTTTAACAAAAGCATGTTAGATCACAACTGTACACCAAAGCTGGTGTACAAGGCATAACCCAATCCCCGGCCTACCGTCCCAGCTACGGAGAAGCAGAAGAGCAGTGAGCAGCACTGGGCACTCCAGGCGAGGCCTGCACCACTGACCTTAGCCGACGTGGATCAGGCCCAAAGGGCCCCTTCTGGTCACGACCCCTGTCAACAACTTCCACCTTGAGTTCCGGGCACAGACATTCGCTGAGCGACTTTGCATGATTAAAAGAAGTACAATTTGCCCTTCTCCTGAATAAAAAAATGTAAAATATTTTCTTAAAAGAAAATTACAAGCTTCCTGATAGTGGCGGGAAAACATCCCGACGCGACGGGTATTTCAAGAGGAAGGGCTCACTTCAACACAAGTATTTTACATCACTTTGTTGTTGCCTGCTGATAATTCCTTGCTGATCATTTAGTATTGCAGGGGCAAGGAAAGGAAGGAAATCTAACATGCAACGTTTCAGGGCTACCAGGTGCCATCAGCACCACAAAAGCTTTTCATGTTTTTTCGATCCTCACTGAAAGAGTGATCCTCTCCAGAGGAGAGGATCCTCTGCTGTACATGGCAGCCTCACTAAAGTGATGAAAATCAAGTGCTCTGCAGAGGTACAACCAATGTAATGAACCTGACACACTGACAGCTGAGCATTGGTTTTTTGGGGAAAAAGCAATAGGAGAGGATCTGCCTCATCAGCATCCAGGTATTTTGCTCACGTGGCATTGTTCAAACCAGCTGGGTTGCAACAGCCATCCCAGGGTTCTGCATTTGTTTACACAACTCCTTCTTCACATAAAAAAATGAACTGCCCATGGAAAAGCTTGAGATGGCATCCACAGTCTTAAGAAGGTAGTAAAGACGCATCCATCCACAGTCTAAAGGTGAAGGCGTTGTTTTTAAGTGGAATCATCACTTGAACACTAAAAACTGCAAATCCTATCTGGTATTTCAGATACAAAAGGACTAACCTATTAACACACAAATGAGTGTACTTCCAATAAGAGCCACTACATTCAAGTTCATAACAATCTGTACTTTAAGCTCACGGTTCCTATGACTGTAAATCCACAATGGATTCATACACTCAAATTTCTTTGGTGCCTGACAAAGAGCTCAAACTTGCTTGAAAGAGAGAGCAGCCACTCAGTCCCTATCACTTCTAAACACTGGAAGGAAAAGATGCCTAATATCTATCTATTAGAATACATTAAGAACCAAATGTACAATACAAATTTGCAATACAAATGGAATAACAACTTAAGAGCAAAAAGTCCAGCTAATCACACCTAGGACTTATACTGACAGATCATTTATAAAATTCATGTAACTCTATCCAGTACTAAATGATTTGTTTAACTTTGGGACTAAGTTGTGGGAGGTGGGGACAGATGCTGCTCAAAGGTCTAAACCCTAAAATACTTTTGGAGGTAGTTATTTTGTTTTTGCAAAGGTTTTCAAAGAATTGCATGGCAGGTTTGCCACAGTTTGCCTATGTATATTTATGGAAGAGAAAGTAAGAACTAATACTAGTATCAAAGGCAGATCCTCTCCTATTGCTTTTCCCCCAAAACTCACCATATCTTAGTTTGTTCAAATGGCCTTTAAGAAATGGATAAGATAATCAACATAAAAAAGTATTTGTCCTATATGAAGTATGGCTTAGTTTATTTTTGACTTTACTTATTTCCTTTTAATTAGGAAGTTGTCAGACAGTAATTTTTCTTCCTTGATCGTCTTATCAGTTCAGATGCACTTGAAATCTCATACATGATACATATACATATATCCTGATGAAAATTTACATTTCATACCCCAGTGAGAATCTGTCTTTGTCTACTTCACGTTTCAGTGAAACCAGGGAAGTGGTTAAGGGGTTAAACCAAAGGAATGTGACATTTCTCCATGTGCAGTTCATAGACCTATCCTGGTTTTCTTAATAGATTCAAAATTGCATGGACACAATACAGTTTCCAAACTATTACTTGAGAACAGAAGCACAGTGTTAATTCAGAGAATGACACATCGAAAACAAACTAAAATTTCCTTTAAGAAAGAGCAGGTTTTCTTGTACCACCGCTTCTTAGCAAAGGCAGCAATGAATGGAAGTTTACGCTAGCCAGAAGTTGCAGCTTCAGCTTTTATAAATAACATTACGTATACTCCAAACTCTGCAGGAAAGTCATCCGGTCACCAAAATAGATCCCTGAGTACTGTACCACAGGACTTACTGTAGAGCACCATAACCAGCTCTGACTCTCCTCAGGTAACGGGGAGTTTTCCTAAGTGCAAGCAAGCGCTAGTCTGCTTGTGAAAACGTAGCAAAGACCTTAGTTAATTGAGCGGTGGACTGTTGGAAAAATTACAAAGACATCAACGCTGCTATTAGGAACCAGGGCGGGAAAAGGATGCCAGGGGTGGGGGGAGATAATATAATTCCAGAAGCTGATGTCCGATGAGACATCAGCCAGCCCGAAACCAAACAGCTCTAATGCTTTAAAACTAAAGTCTGTGACGGCCAGTTTGCGCAACCAGCGGCCACATTAGATGAGCGACTCCAGCTGCCGCCCCGCACCCTGGGGTTGTCCTGTTCCAGCCGCCGAAGAGCTGCAGCAGGAGGCTGCCCAACAGTCCCCCTCGCCCCGCTTTCCTCGCTGCTCCCGGCCCCGACGGCCACGCCGCTTCCCCTCCGCGCCCGGAGCAACGTTCCTCTCCACCCTGCTCCCGCCCCATCGCAGCCCTGG
>JAOXOE010000001.1:69339191-69354332 GCA_028565055.1 Phoeniculus purpureus
CGCAGCGAACCCCCCGCCCCCCCCTATTCCCCCTATTCCGATGTTGTCCCCCGGGCGCCCCCGCTCCGCACGAGGTGGGGACGGGAGGAGGAGGGAGGCGGGAGGGGCCAGGAGGAACTTGGAGGTGAGCGGGACCACCGATGGGGGGACACGGGGCTACCGGGGGCTCAGCGAGACTCAGTCCGGCGGGTGTCCGCTCCTCTCGGAGCTGCGAACAAGAGCGCGTTTTAGGGGACAGAACAAGCGTGCGGTTGTTGCGAGGACCCGACGTGAAATACGAGTCTGGCCTCTAACCAGGTGGCTGCGAGGCTCTGGAGAAAGCAGCGAGAGAAATAACGGGATGCATGGGAATAAAATGACGGGGAGGGACAGGGGAGCCCGCTCCGGCCGAAACGGGGCTGAGCGCCCCATGACCAGGCGATGCAGTGGGGGAATGGAGCATGGGAGATGCTGGTCCCGACCCTGGCAGAAGAACTCACCTCGCACCCGCTCTCACACTCACGTGGACCCGCGGAGAAGTCCACGCCGGTGAGAAGCGGACAGTGCGCCCTGTCCCATCCCGCCCGCCCGCGGGCATGGGGCTCCTTACCAGGGCGCCGGTGCTACCCGCCGCCGCCGCCCTGACCCGGCCTTCCCCGGGCACGCCTCGGCCCCCACCGCACCACCGGGCATCGCCCTCCACTCTGCCTGGAGCTTCTCAGCCAGCGGCGAACATCGAGAGCCAGTGGAGAAAGCAGAAAATCCCAGTACTCTTTTAATTAAAAATAATAATAATAATAAAATAAAAAATTTAAAAACCCCTGCAAGTGTCTCGGTTTTTTAAAGCAGAACTACATAATGTATTAATTGGTTGCTGTTAGCATGCAGTTTTATTGAGCATAGCACACAGAAGTCTGATTGTGACCGAGGAGTGTTTTCAATGAAAGTGGAGTTATTTTAGCTGCAGACATGTTTACATTTCTGTGGTTTAGTCTATAACTTTCTCTTTTCCTTGCTTCAGAATTCTGCTCCATGAAGCAAAGCCCTTAGCTCCCAGACATTCCAAAAAGTCTGCCAAAATAATAGGGGGAAAAAAAGAAAAGCAGAATAAAAAAAACACACACACACACACAGAGACCCCCAAGTCTGGGTCAGGCTGAGGGTTGGGTATGGGCAGAGTGAGGATCCCCCCTCCTCACTCTCCAGTTAAAAAGCCTTCAGGGCTCCATTTCCTGTTTTTAAGGAAAAAATAAAGCTGGTCTAGGACTGATTTTAGACATTGCCTAGACCAGAGCTGGTGGGTGCCGAGGACCTTTAACTCTCTCCATGCCAAAGGGTACCAAATAACTCTCTGGTCCAGCTAGTCACATGCCTCCCTCCCTCAGAATACAGCCATAGCATCAAGATAGCTTTTTACTCCTCTGTGCGTTTTTTCATTACTAAGAACCTGAAGGTGCCATGCAACAACCTGGTGCACGTCCACTATGAAGTAAACGAGCAAAGGGACAAATACCCTAAAAGTGGACCCAAATACCCTTTTGCTGTAGACCTACTGCAGCAGCACCCACCTATGGAGATCTCCTGATGAGCCTGGTGGTCCTTTCCCCACAGATTGCAATGTTGACCTGTGGACTGTGTTGCTGCTCACCCCACCTTGCCCAAAGTGGCTGCCAGCGCTGCTACGGACCCGCAGTGTTGCTCATGTAGCCCACATCGAGTGGGCGTAAAAACAACTCAAGCTTCTGGGCATTAAATCCACAGCTTAGGAAAATCAAAACAGAGCAGTTTGGTTAAAATTAGGAACACACACTAGTAAATGAAGCAAGAGCTTAGCGGACACCTCCCCACAAAACTACCAACTCCAGTTTTCCACTCTGAGGCTGAGTAGGAATAGAAACAGAGTGATCAGAATAAAACACTCCTGTAATGAAAGATTGCATATCCAGGGAGTTAGAGAAATGACAAGGAGAGGTGACACAAGAGAAGATGCTGCTGCAGCACAGAGAGCCGCAAGAACATGCACAGATCTGGCTGGGGCACCTGGCAAGGCTGGCTCCCACATCGTAATCCTGGATCTATACCCTGAGCAACCTGTCCCAGGGCAGAGGAACCCATGGATCCACAAGCAGCAGTTCCAAGCCTCAAGTGAGTCAGAGGAGAGAAAAACCATAATTTGGCTTCTTGACAACAGACATTTGTTCATAGCCCCCCAACATTCATCTCCCAACCTCATGCCAAGCATTTTCAGGTGTCCCACTCCCCTCTTTCTACCTCCTCCATTTTACTTTACATGCCAGATGACTCCTGTATATTTGGACCTTTCGCTTTTGAAGAAGCCAGAAAGCATTATGATTTCCTAATGCTTAAAAAAAGAAAACACCTTTCTCCCAAGATGTTTTATATTAATTTAAGTATCAGTTCCTGGTTCATGTCAGCCCCTTTAGCAATGAAATGTCCTGCGTGAGCTGTCACACCTGCTAAATATAATCCTCTCTTTCTTTTGATATTCTGCAAAGGGCCATTAAAGGTTCACATCCTCCAGTCTGGAGATTTAATTGCTTCATCTCAGATTTTAAAAAGCCTGGAAACTTCTGAATTTTGTCAATTTCAAAGCAGGAAGGGGGTGGGGGGATGTGACAGGGATGCAATGCCAAGCAACAGGCAATGATGAGTGCCCTGCGCCTGTGCTGCCAGGCCTCCTAAAAGCTCTGCCCCGCTGTCTCATCCCCACTGTTTCTGCTCTTTGAGGCAGACAACTGGAGCTGGGTTTATGACTTACCAATGGGTAATAGTAGCCTATTTCACTATGGTAAATGCTCACCAGGGAGGAAATCACAGATTCAGTTTTATAGAAGGTAATGGAGTGAGATTACCCACACTAATGTACTTAATTCTTTGGAGAACATAAATGTAACGGAGGATGGTCCCAAAACCAGTCGCTTCCTCCCCAGAACAAACTGAGGACAGGAACAGTTTGTCATGATGTGCTAGTGGCATCAGACATGCCTGATGGTGCTGTGGTTAGACACCTCCAGCCTGGTGGAGTATGGGACCAAGCCACCTGGGACCAGAAAATGCCTGGCAAGATGAGAGAAGACAGGACAGGTGAGGTGAGGTACAGGGTTTCTGTATCATTCAACAACTCACAATGGCATGCATGGAACAGCTCTCAGTAATACATGATGGCCACAAAATGCTCTTTGCAACTCTGGGAAGTATAATTCCTATTAACTTGACTAACACAGTGGAGAGCACACTGTCAGCTACTTGCTGCACCCTGGGAGATGTGGATGCAGGACCCATGGTGAGGCCTCCATGAGGTAATGATTCAAAGCCAGTGGGGGTCATGCCCAGCTATCAGTGTGCCCGTGCAGATACATCTCCCCTCTACCACCTTAAAATGCAAAGTCCTACATGATTGCTATCAGGCTGAGGGGACAGGTAGCCTTGCTGCAAACAAACCACCTCTGCAGAGGACAGGAGGTGAGCTGGTGGACTTCCTCATGGAAGTCTTCTCTGTATTGCCCTTTCAAGACCTGTAGTTGGAGATGGAGGTTTAAAGCCCTGCACAGTAAACCAACCTTCTTCTGATCCTTTAAGCCCTAAAAGTGTAATCTAAATTCTTCAGCCAATGTTTCTGCAGAAAGGAAGTTGTTCCTTCTGTGATGGAGAAAAAAGTAGGAAAGGGATGGAAGAAGGGGCCAGCCAGGTATGAGGCTGGAATATCCCTTGTTTTGCCACCAATTGACAGGGCTATGGCGGCATCAAGAAGCCATCTTCTGCATCCAGTCCCATCTCACATGTCCCAGCAGATGTTTACTCACAGCCAGTTGCTCTGTCATGGCGATTCTCCTCAGAGCTGTCGCTGGTGCTCTGTGTGGGGAAAGGATCCTTGTTGCACATTCCTTCCTAGAGCTTTATCTCGTGAGGAAAGAGGAAACTTGCAACTAGCAGTAGGTCAAAAGTAGGCCTTCCAGCACTGCCTTTTTCAGGAGTTCATATGGAAAGAAGAAAGTGTTCACATCATTTTCCATTTCCTTAAACACAGTTTTCAAAATACAAGTTTGAAACAAACATTCAAAAATAGCAAACTTTCAGATACCTTGCAGTCTCTTAATAGGAGAACGTACATCTCTTCACTGGGAACTGGACCACTTCAGGGGGGCAACATGTGCTGCTGTTTGAGCTATGGGAACTGCTGTGGGATGTCAAAATTGGATGAGAGATCCACCTAGACCTCATTTCTTACCAATAGGTCTCTGTTCCCATTCCTGTCAGGCAAGTATTGGTTAGTGCTTTGAGCTGCATTGAAGTTTTGAAGTTTCTGTTTTGAAAAAAAAACCAAACCAACAGGAAGGATTATCTTGGATACCTTGAATATATACAAAAAAATCCTGCTTTTTCCAGTAGTGCTTTCAGTCCTTAATGTCTGAGCTGCAGAACAGAAAATGTGAAGCCCAGAAACTGTGCTCTATACAGATCATAAACTCATCGTGCAGATTTAGACACATCAGTTGCCCTCTGTGGGCCACAGTTCTAACACCTATCTTAGAGATATTTCAACTGTAATTGATCAAACAGAACTTAATAACATTAGTTATCATAATTAATATCAGTGCAGTAGGATAGATTACTATTTACTGGTTTCGATATGAAACAAGATGAATATAGGACATTTTTTTCCTACTATATGATGTTTATGCTCAGCAAAACACAATTCCAGCACTTGATTTTCGTAGTAAAGTCATAATAGATTGACATTGTTCCTATGAAAATATCTTTTACGATTAATTAGTCTGGCCACAAGAAGGGGACACCTTTATAAATATAACCTTTCATAGGTGTGGATGGCATTCACTGATAAAGGTTCTCTTATGCAAAAATGACATTTAAAGCAACAGAGACAAGCAGTTATATAGACACATCCTATTTTCTACATAGGAACATGCAACTATTTTACAAGTACCAGGAAAGACTACTCTTTTGCAGCATTCAGGGATTTCTTTTGGTCTGAGACTAGACACAAATGGTATTTTTATAGTCTCCAATATCTTCTGAGGGGATCACTTTTAATTAGGGAAGGAAAAAGCATTTCTTCTTAAAAGGCAAAAGAAGGGGTTTGGAAAGGCACTGTCAGGTCAGGTAAGTATTTGGATGAATGGAATATTGGCTACCAGGATATTCGACACGAATGGTTATCCAGAACTGCTATATCAATTTAAAACTATTCACAGTTTTCCAAACAATTGATTAGAAGGAAAGGAACTAATTCTTCATTTGTTTTGGATTTTAATTGTAGGTTTGTATTTTTTTTCCTTTCTAAACTGATAGCTCAGATTAAAAAAAAAACAGTATGTTGTCAGGAAAGGTCCAGGGCACACTTGAGACTGCCGTGGATTTCAGCAGGGTTTTTATGAGGCCACAAGTAATGATGAAAGAAATTTTAAAATGTCAAAGGTCTGATCTGAGTGACAGGAAAGCTGAGATGCTTGTCTGAATCTGTGCTAAACATCCTGACTTTCCAAAATAAAGTGAAACTCTAAGCTATTTTCCCTCTATTTTTGCAAAGTCCCAAACTAGATAAAGCTGAAGATCAGCCTGCAAGGTAAACAGGGATAATGATGAAATAAATTATCCTGGGAGAATTTCCAAGACCAGATCTGGAGCTTGAGCTTCATTCTCAGCTTGGGCTGGAGGTCAGAACTGGTGCCATTTTATCCTAAGCTTTTCCCCTCCCCTCTCCAAACAGTCATTTCTCTGCATCACTGTCTAGATTCAAGGAATGATAACTCATCTGGGGAATCAATGCAGAAATGCTGAGCTGTGCATCTTTGAAAGAACTGCAAAATTCTTCAACCACATGGTGAAAATTAAAAGTAAGAAAGCTAAATGTTGAAGCATTTTCAGAAACAGAAAGACAAAGCCAGGGTAGGTGACAAAATGTCATAATTTATAAAATACGCATTTACTTACTGGTGAAGAATTCAACCAGATTATGAAAGGACCAGCCATACAAAATGACCCAAGTGGGAATGGGTAGTTGAATATAAAATGCTGCGGATAAATAACACATGAAGACACAAAAAATAAAAAGCTTACACTTTTCAATAGAGAACAATTAATTACTTGAAATACTACCAAGTTACTTGCTTGCTGTTTAATGTCCTCACATGTTTGCATTGGTTTTAACTACTTGGTATATAATGATCTTTGAGGAGGCCATAGCTTAATTACAAATATAAATGGAGAATCAATATCCAGATGAGTGGCATTTTTGTAGGATTTAAATTTGCAAAGTGACTTAATTGTGTCTCCTCTTTTGCATTAATCTGTTCCTCTGTTTTCTGCATTTGTCAGGGTACCCAGGAAAAAAAACAGTTTTGCTTTCAGTTCTATGGAATTGGTTCTATGTTCATATACAATTGCCTATACAGCTGTACACATGGCTTTGGCTAGCACACTTGCATAGGTACATGGCTCAAACAAACATGATTTTAACATACAGACTTAGGTCTCCCTCCGTACCTATCTCTTTGCAATTATCCTGATATATAGTTGCCTCATTTTACCACACTCTTATGTAGATAATTCACCATAAGCTTTTCCACAGCATTTCTTCATTGGTCAAGGAATAAAACAGACTAATATCTAAATTCACAGCCGGAGGCAGAAAAACAGCCTCTGCAGAACATGAAGCTGCAAAAGGCTCAGCAATATATAGAGAGGACATCCTTTATTTTTCACAGCCACAATTATACACCCACACACATACATGCATCCAGACACACACAGAGGTTTTTTTTCATGCCTACCCTGTGGCAGTAGTGTACTACTGCCAAGTTACATACACCTTAGAAATGACATCTTTGTAGGATACAGGCAGGTCAGAGCTCACTCTGCTAAATCGCCAGGCACCTCAGCAAATCACAGGTGCCTCAGCAAAGGCTCCTTCTCTGCTGGCTGGAAAGGAAAGGAGAGGCTGCTGCAGAAGGTGACTCAGCTCTGTATGTGACACTGAATCACCCTCTGGATGAGCCACAGTGAAAAGAGAGACCCACCCCTTACTTTCAGCTGCTAAAGATACATGTCTGAAGTAGATGATGGTAACTCTTGAGTTGCAGCCCTTGGTCAGGTAGATGACCCATCTGTGTGTGGGGACAGGCATGTCTTTGCAGATGCTTCTCAGAGGCATCCTTTACTGGCAGAGTTGTCCTTTCTGGCTGGTGGAACATTCCCTGCATGTCCCACCACCATATCTCAGTCTTGTTCAGCACAAGACATTTATGTTCCACATTTCTTTCAGATGTTATCTTCTGAAATACAAACAAAAAAAATTAAGAATCTGTTTAACTCAGAACAGCCATTTGTACTGGATTAAGTGAAATCTATTTGTTCTGTCACAGATGAAAAAACATGTCTCACATGTCTGTCACACATGCGCCATCATTTTTTTATTTACACCCTCAGAAAACTTTGGATTATCCCACAGAGGGACATACTTTCCTTGATGTTCTGTCTGAGCCCTTGAAGTAACTGGAGAACACTGAAAGACACTTGTAAGTCAAGAGGGAACCAGGCTCACATGCACTGTTTATTGTAAAAAAGCAAAGTACTCAAAAGCATATCTCGTTCCTGAAATATGCTTCTGACATTGCAGTTTTAGAGCAAAATATGAGAATAGGTTCTTCAGACCAAGAACCAATTTATTTTGTTAAAGTACACACGTAGCATAGGTGTGCAGGACATAACGATCTGTCACAACGTGGCTCCTGAAGGATGACAGCTTCCCAGGGCAATGATGGGTTTGCATGAAGGCTGAAGAAAGCCTTTGCTGCTTACTGTACACGCACATATATATATATATTGGGTGAAACTCATGAGTAGAATGAAGACCAGGACAAGGCCCTCTTCATTCTTGAGAATGCTAAGAGAAAAATCCATAGTTGTTCAACAGATGATATCAAGCCAGGAACACAAAACAACTGTAAAAAATTTTATGTTCTTTACTAATATTTATCAGAATAGATTATCACAATTGGTCCCATCTGGCCTTTAGATTTATGAAATCAATACAGTCTAGGATAGCTCCTCTGTAAAAAAGCTGTTATCGATGTGAAGCTTGCAAATTCTCACCTTAGAGAATAGAACTCTGATAAGATTTACAGCTCAGAAAATCCCTATTTTAGTGAAATGAGTCCTCATAGTGTGAACAACAGCAGCATCATAATGCTACCATGTCAAAATTAAAATTACAAAACTGAAAGAAGAGGGATAATAGGGAGCCAGGCAGCCCAATTCAGCAGCAGCAGCATGTAGCTGCCTGGGACGCCTCTGGCTTTGCATGTCATTCTGTTTCACTGTTCAGCAATATTGGCGGGGTGGTAAAGCAGTACCTATGGCACCCTCCTGCATCCTCAAGGAAGGAAGTCCACTGCTGAGCTTAATTTTTCCCTCTTCCCAGAAGCAGTAGCATTTCTTATTTGCAGCGTTAATTTCTGCAAAGAAGGATGACAACCACTGCCCCTGATCCTTTTAGATACCAGACACATGAGAAAAAATAATTCATTTGACATAAAATGCCATTTAAACAGCTTAAACCATCATACAATTATCATGCTGACCGCTGTCATCATTTGGAGTTTCATAGGGAGCTTCATTTTGAACAAATAGCTTTCGGGTTTAGTTTCTCTTTGCACAAGAGAAACATGAGAAAGTATTTGCACAATTATTTCAAACATGCCAAGCATTTAATATTTTACTGTAATAAAAAAAATGGGCCAACATATTGAAAAGTTTGCTAAAGTAAGTGGATGGTTTTTTAATGAAAAGAACAGTTGGTTCTGCAGAAGCACGGGAATTTTTAGCAAGCATGGCACACTGCCCTTCAGAAAGGAGTGAAAATGTTCCTGGTTTTCCAACCAATCTGCCATTTGGATGAAAAGCAGACAGAAGGACATGTTTTTAATGGGTCAAAAGGAAAACTCAAGGTGTGGTGTTACAGGAGTATGCATGAGAAGACAGTGTGTTAGTTGGGTTTTTTTTTTAAAAAAGCAATCTATTTAAAAAACAAAAGGAAAGGGAGAATTGGCACTACTCTGTTTCTTAACTAAAACAAGAGACTTCTTTGCTCTACACTGTATGCAAACTCCAGCAAATCACAGGGCAAGGCAGTAGAAAGGCGAGCCAGGGAAAGCCTAGTTTACATTGCACAAAAACATATTTCGATGGAAACAGTCCTTCTCTGATCTTTTTCATTTTCTTGGTGCAGAAGTAAAATAACTTAAGAGTCAAACAAAAAGCTGGTAACAGAATAACCAGTCTAAAATGATATCACACTAGATAAAATTCTCTGAAATTACCTGAGAATTCACTGAAACTGTGTTTTATTCTTTTGTTCAAGACAACTGCTTTTTTTGAGGAGGTAATGTATAGATTAAGACAGTACACTTAAACTCCAAAGTCCCCTTGGAGAGTCCTTTCTGGTATAAATCTGCTACCCTTTAATTTGGATTATAAACAATCTACATGATATGCACCTGGTTCTGGCAGAGTCTATATTGTTTCACTCCTGAAAGCAGCTTTATAAAGAGAACACACTGCATTTCAACAGCAATATAAATAATGTGGCAGTTGGGGATCTCTTGTGCAGCTTTCATTTTTCTTTCTTTCCTTTTCATCTGAACTGAACCACACCTCTCTAAAAATACTCACTTTCTTAATGAAAACCATATTTTTGGGCATCCCCCCCCCCAGCCCGTGTGTGCATGACCTGTTGAAATGCCTGCACAATCTTTAATGTCAGATTCAGACGACACGTGTCTTATGAAAGTCTGGGACCCAGCTCTCGGCAGGGCCTCCCAGATCTGTCCCACATCTTTATGAGAAAGAGGGACAAAACCTTCTGGTTTTGGCATTTTATATTGGAGTCTGCTTTAAGCTAGGCAAAAAAAAAAAAAAAAAGAGAAAAAAAAAGAAAAGAAGAAAAAAAGAAAAAAATAACAACGTAGAGTCTAGACAGAAGAGATTGGGTTGAAATCTGGAAGCTATTCAGTAAGACTACGGCACATGGCAGCTTGACTGCAGCAAGAGATCACATTACGCTGCCTAATTACACATGAAAAATGTACACATCACTTTTCTTAAACGCTTGGAAAAATAGATGTTCAGATGGCAATTGCGAGCCAGTAACTGAGCCAGTCATACATAGTTGGAACGCTTCACAAATGGCATTTCAAAAGGCTGCATTTTTTTTACAGTGTAATTATTTTTTTTGGTGTGTGCATTGGACAACTTCTAAAAAAGCTGTGCTAAATTTAGCAGGCGGTTGCACTGCAGGAGCACGGAAGGTGAAAATCCAGCATGTAAGTAGGAAGAATGAGGAACTAATCTTGATTCCTTGTGAGCCAAATAAGCCAAGTTCAACCAAGCCTCCTTGGAAGTGTCTCAGTCCACAGGCTCACCTGCTTGACTTCAGTAATGTGGCCCCCTAAAAACTATGTATTTGCTGCTGTGGTTTATGTCTTTAATGGGAACTGCTCACAGGAGTAAAGATACGCCTGAGCGTTTGCAGTATTTAAGGCCCTGAGATTGTGTGTTTATGTTCTTGTGCCTATGATATGTTGAGACCTTTCTCTGTGTGACAAGGAGGGGGCTGTCATGAGCATCAGCTCCTTGTGACTTCCTCTCCCCAGCTTCTATTAACGGGGTCCTCTTCTGCCCCACTCTTGTGATGCACTTGCCACTTTCAGTGATGGACTAGAACCATTCAGAGATAAGTCTGACGGTGTTATTCTTTTGTTTCAGTTGGCTTAAATAACACTTGCTCTTCTTTTTAGCTGAAACACAAATGTTCAAAGATGACTGGTCCAAGACAGAAAACAATTTTCCAATTTGTTTCCAAAAGTTTCCTATTTCAATCCTTTGGTGCTAGTAAGATATAGAAATAAGAGTAAATTTGCAGGGGAAAATGTTGTTGGTACTTCTGTGTGCTTCCTAGATTTTGCTTTTCCTAGAAGACTCCTCAGAGCAGGTTCCTCCAACAACAAAAGATCCCAGTCCTGCACTCTGGGCAGTAGCTTGTGTTGCTCTGGGTGAGCAAAGGGAAAAGTAATCCCCAAAGGCCACTCTGGGAATCAAGGTTCTCCATGTGACTGCTCCCTCTGAGTGTCTTAGAGTCCTTCACTTCTGGAGCCAGCGGCCGGTCAGACCTTGGCTGAACCACTAATCCTGCCAGACAAAGAGGAAAGAACATCTTGTAAAGTTTTGTTGCTGTTGTTATTATTAAAATGGACTAAGCACAGAGCAATTGGCCAAGCTATCTGGCAAAAATGACCCACAGAAATGTCTTTTAGAACAAAAATGATCATTTCTGAATGTGGGAGGAAACTTCAACCATTTAAGGAGATGAACCGCACCGAACCAGCCACTTTCAGTTGGAATATGGCTCATTGTGCTGATTGTTTTACCACCGAGCTCCGCGGGACCTTCTCAGCTTTTCCTTTTATGGCATGGCTGCAAAAAAAGGGTTCTTTGCTGTTTGCATGGCCTGTGCCCATTGGAATCCTGCATGAGAAATACTAGTCACACAAGAATTAAAAAGATGCCCAAATACTGCGGGCAGAACAAAAATTTGAAACCGCTCTACTCTTGCCAGGAGCAGCTTCCCTGCTTTCCCCAGCCAGAGGGATGGGTAGGAGATCTGCAGCACCTATCTGGGGTATCCAGGCAGGAAATTCTCCTGAGACAGTGCACTGGGGCTGCTGTGGAGAAGTGGGATATGCCAGTGAGAGCAGGAGTCACAACCACATTAAAGTACATGCTGTTCCCCTTTCGAGCAGGCAGGAACCATTGTGGGTAAGGGCTTCCTTCCTGGGTTAGCCTCTGCGGAGGTCTGGAGCAAGCTGACAGACCTGGGCTCGGGCATTGAGCAAGTGGCTTGGCCCTAACCTCCTCCGGGTATCTTTCCACCATATATTTTGTGTGCCACTGTGGTCAGAGGCGGCAGCATCAAACTTTGAAAGTCCTTCAGTAAAGTAAGGCTTCGTCTTCCAGAAGGGTCAGGCGTGCGTGTAATTTATAAGAGCTGTGGTAGCCCTGCTACGCTCTCACTGTTTGTGATGAATTTTAAATAAAGTGAGTATTTTCTCTTTTGCTCGCATTTGGAAAGGTCGCTAGTAGAGGAGGAGGAACGATCACGGGAAACAAATCACTTCCTTTGGTCATTCCTCTCACCACAGCCATGCTATTTTTAACAAATCTTATTAAAAATTATACAATCCTGTCTCTTCTGGAATCTATTTTATTGACCAAGTACGAAACAAACAAAGCCTGGAAAAAATGCACCATTTGGAGTAGCTTTTTTTGCTGCCACTGATTTAGCAAAACAAGCCACAGGGGAATGCAAATGGCTTTCTAAAACAACTTCTTGTGGCCATCTCTCTCTTTCCATGTGGAAGAGAGGAGTATTTTGAATTAACCAGCTGAATCACTTCATAAATTATTCTAAGTGTTCTGGTCACAAAATAATACACTGTCTCTGCGGTTATTCCATTATCAGTGCTATTTGTTTGGTATCTTGCTACAGCCAGCTTTAACCAGTGCCTTTTAGAAATGCTGTCAAACCCAAGGGTGTGTGTTTAGCATAAGGAGCTAAAACTGACCCCCCCACACTCCCCAGATCTGGGGACGATAGACCCCTTTCTGATGGGGTCAGCTGGGTCAAGGATTTGACAGAGGGAAATTCTTGGCACAATTCTTTTCAAGATTCCAGATCCCTTGGAAGTGTTTGTTACCTTACTTATCATCTATAAATAATTAATACATTTGTAAATCTTATGAGCAAGTGTGAAAAATATCTCTGCTTGCAGCTGTTTCTGTTGCAGTGGTGAAAGGTGAAGATAATGCTTAGACAGTCTTAACATGACTGTGAGCTTTCTGTTCACTCACGTATCTTTCACCATAACTACATTAGAACCATTCATTGTTAGCCACTAGTGACTTCACTAGTGACTAGAGAGAGAGACATTGAATTTTATATGAAGACTACATGTAAATGGAGAAGACACCAGAGTTGCAAATATACATCAGTTTCGGCCAACCAAAATTAGAAAGATTATTTTGAAACTTATATGAAATTATTTCAATGGGGATTAGGTGCCTAAATGCCTTGATAGAGAAATAATTCTGCATCAGAAACGAAACTGCAAAGTAGCATTATGACAGGCTGAGTGCTACAATTTACTGTGATCAAATGTCTTGCTAGAAGGAAGAGTGCTCTCTGAATCCACTAAATTTTTTTCTTCTTTTGCGAAAGCCCACTTCAGTGAGCAAACCTCTCCTAAGATCACAGCATCACAGAATATGAGGGATTGGAAGGGACCTCAAAAGTTCATCTAGTCTAATCTCCCTGCAACAGCAGGATCATCTAGACCAAGTCACACAGGAACGTATCCAGGAGGGTTTTAAACAACTCCAGAGAAGGACACTCAACAACACCCCTGTTCCAGTGTTCTGTCACCCTCACCATGAAGAAGTTCCTTCTGATATTCATATGGAACCTTCTATGTTCCAGCTTACACCCATTGCTCCTTGTCTCATAACTAGATGACATTGAGAAGAGCCTGGTTCTATCATCCTAACACCCATCCTTCATAAATTTATAGACATTAATGAGGTCACCCCTTAGTTTCCTCTTCTCCAAGCTAAAGAGACCAAGCTAAAGAGACTTTCCTCCTAAGGGAGGTGTTCTACTTCCTTGATCATCTTCATTGCTCTGCACTGGACTGCCTCCAGGAGTTCTGTGTCCTCCTTGAACTAAAGGGCCCAGAACTGGACACAATACTCCACATATGGCCTCACTAGGGCACAGCAAAGGGGGAGGAGAACCTCTCTCAATCTGCTAACCACCTCAGGATGCTGTTGGCCCTCTTGGCCACAAGGGCACATTTCTGGCTCGTGTTCATCCTGCTGGCCACCAGGACCCCCAGGTCCCTTTCTCCTGCACTGCTCTCCAACAGGTCAATCCCCAACCTATACTGGTACCTGGGGTTGTTCTTGCCCAGATGCAAGACTCTACACTGCCCTTGTTACAGTTCATTAAATTTCTCTCTGCCCAGATCTCCAGCCTGTCCAGGTCCCACTGAATAGCAGCAGTCTGCTGGGGTGTCGGCCACTCCTCCCACTTTTGTGTCATCAGCAAACTTGCTGACAGTGCACCCCAATCCCTCATCCAAGTCATTAATGAATAGATTGAATAGGACTGGCCTCAGTACTGACCCTTGGGGGACTCCACTAGATGCAGGCCTCCAACTAGACTCTGTCCCATTGACCACTACTCTCTGGCTTCTATCCTGCAGCCGCTTCATGATCTACTTCACTACCCAGTTGTCCAGAACACACTGCCTCAGTTTGACCGCAAGGATGCTATGTGAGACCATGTCAAATGCCTTACTGAAGTCAAGATAGACCATATCCACTGCTTCGCCATCAACTATCCACCTGGTTGTGTTCTCCTAAAAGGCTACCAGGTTGGTCAAGCATGACTTTCCCTTGGTGAACCCATGCTGACTGTCCCTAATGACCCTCTTGTCCTTGATGGGCCTGGAGACAGCATCAAAGATAAATTGTTCCGTTACCTTTGCTGGGATGGAGGTGAGGCTGACCGGTCTATAGTTACTTGTGTCCTCCTTCTTATGCTTTTTGAAGATTGGAGTGACATTTGCTATCCTCCAGTCCCCAGGTACCTCTCTTGATCCCCATAACTTAGCAAAGATGATGAGAGCGGCTTAGCAATGACTTCCACCATGTCTCTTAGCACACATGGGTGCATCCCATCAGGGCCCACGTATTTATGTCCATCCAGTTTGCTCAACTTATCCCTAACCTAGTCCTCATCAACCACAACAAACTCCTCTCTTGCCTCAACTTCCTCTGGAGCTTCAGCAGTCTGGAGCTTGATATCAGGACAGCCTCCAGAAGTATAGACAGAGGCAAAGAAGGTGTTCAGTATCTCTGCTGTCTCTGTAACCTCTGTCTTCAGGGCATCCACCTCTTTCAGCAGGGGGCCTACATTGCCTCTAGCTTTAGTTTTACCTGCAATGTATTTGCAGAAGCCCTTTGTGTTGCCCTTGACCTCTCTTGCAAGGTTTAATTCCAAGGAGGCCT
>JAOXOE010000001.1:69354432-69423336 GCA_028565055.1 Phoeniculus purpureus
TAATTCCAAGGAGGCCTTGGCTTTCCTAGTTGCATCCCTACATTCTCTCACCAGAGCCTTATAATCATCCCAAGTGGTCATCCCCTCCTCCCATGACCTACAGACTTTCTTCTTCAGTTTTCCCAGCAGCTCCCTGTTCATCCACACAGGCCTTCTGGCCCCTTGACTTCTTTCCTGTTGGGATGTTCTTGTGTTGTGCTTCAAAAAAGTGGTCTTTGAATATTAACCAGCTATATTGGGCCCCTTTACCTGCCAGTACCCTGTCCATGGGATTTCCCCTAGCAATTGCTTGAAAAGGCCAATGTTGGCCCTCCTGAAGTCCAGGGTTGTGATACTGCTAGGTATTTTGTTCCTACCACATGAGACCCTGAACTCCACCATCTCATGCACACTGCAGCCAAGGCTGTCCTCATCCTTCACTGCTTCGTCCAGATCCTCCTTGTTGGTGAATACAAGA
This sequence comes from Phoeniculus purpureus, assembly GCA_028565055.1. Lineage (NCBI taxonomy): Eukaryota > Metazoa > Chordata > Aves > Bucerotiformes > Phoeniculidae > Phoeniculus > Phoeniculus purpureus. The sequence continues at coordinate 69,354,890 of JAOXOE010000001.1, forward strand.
TCTAGCAACGCTACTCTCCTAGAGGGCTCCTCCACCGTTTGCATCAGGAAATTGTCACCAATGCACTGGAGGAACCTCCTGGACTGTGGGTGGCTGGCTGAGTATGACTTCCAGCAAGTATCAGGGTAGTTAAAATTCCCCATGAGAAGCAGGGTCTGTATCTGTGAGGCTGCTGTCAGCTGCCTGTGGAAGACCTCATCAACTTCCTCATTCCGATCTGGTGGCCTGTAATAGACACCCACAACACTGTCACCCATGCCAGTCTGCCCCTTAATTCGCACCCATAAACTCTCAACTCTCTCTTCATCCACCCCTGGACAGAACTCACCACATTCTAGTTGCTCTCTCACGTAAAGAGCAACTCCTCCAACTTGCCTTGCTGACCTGTCCCTCCTGAAAAGGACATGACTGTCCATGACTACATTCCAGTAATGTGAGCTGTCCCACCAGGTCTCTGTAATTGCCATCACATCATAATCACCTGACTGAACACAGATTTCTAACTCCTCCTGCTTGTTGCCCATGCTGCATGCTGCGTGCAGTGGTGTACAGGCAGTTCAGGGAGCAAGGTGAGCACCCTAGGGTGGTGGGAGGCCACCTGGTTTTTATCAAGATCAAAGCACTGCCCCGCTGATGCTCACCCAGCAACAATCCCACCCTCCTTCAAATCTAGTTTAAAGCCCTCTGAATGAGCCCTGCCAGTTCCTGCCGCAGAGCCCTCTTTCCCTTCTGAGTTAGACCTTTCCCATGTGTAACTGTCAGGTCTGGTGTCTTATAAAACCAGTCATTACCAAAGCCCTGCCTGTAGCACCAGTCTTGTAGACAGGCATTTATGGACTGAACCCTTCTATTCCAGTTCATGTCCTCACCCCAAAATGGAATTAATGAGAAGAGTATAGTTTGTGCCCCAGACTCTTTTACCAAACGCCCTAAGGCCTTCCCTCAGGCTACTCAATACAACTTCTTCCTCCGCTGTCTGGAAGATCAGCAGTGGGTAATGTTCAGCTGATCTTACCACAATAGGGAGCATCTGAGTGATAGCCCTGATTCGGGCTCCAGGCAGACTGCAGACCTCCCTATGATGAGAGTCAACTCTGCACATTGGACCCTCAGTTCCCTTCAGGAGCGAGTCTCCAATAACTATTATCCTTTTCTTATATGTGGAGGAGGTTTTCATATTACTGAAAGACCTCCCCGATTTATGTGACTGTGTTAGGACCTCTGGAATAGGTTGCCTATCCTCTATATCCTTATTAGACAGGCTGTCTTCCAGGAGGGGCTCATATCTATTTCTCAGTGGCACCTGGGGAGGTGAGGCAGGTAAGGGGTGTGCTCACCTTCTGCACTTGCCTCCACTCACCCCCTCTACTTGGGCTTCTGCCCTCCATCTGAGAGATGCAGGATACAGTTGTCCAGACTGGAGAACCTGGCTCCACCAGTCTACCTCTATTTCAGCCTACTTAATGCTCCTGAACCTTCCCACTTCCACTTGTAGCCTTTCAACCTTGTCTTGCAGCTGTGCCACTCGTCTAAACAGATTAACTACCTGTTTGCACCAGCTTGAGAATACTGAAAGTCTGTGACATTTGCTGCAGCCTGTCACCTGCACAGATTCATCTTGCTAGAAGGTGGGATGTGCAAGGATGTGCAAGATGTGCCAGGAAAACCTCTCTGGAGAATGAACTCAAGCACTGCTCCACCAAGGGTGTGCCAATATGTGAGATTAGCTTGGAGGAATCTTGTTAGACGTGTGGAGAAGGGGCAGGAAGTTTTACACTGACCCACAAGTCCAACATCTGAGAGAGTAACTAAGCTCCTTGCTCCTCAGATGCTACAGGATGCAGGTATCACTGGTGCATGTCTTCATGATCTCAGTGACCATGTAACAAGGATGTTGTTCTAGAGGCAAATGCCACTGAGCTTTGGGCTATAAGTGTCAAGCTTCAGAAAATAACTGCAAATTGTGTTATAATAGAGGTGTACTAGCACACTCCAGTTTCATCAACAAACCATTTATAGCTCTGAGGATAGCGCAAGGATGACCGCCTCCATGTTAACATCACTTGGTAAAGACTTCACCTCCTGGTTCTCTCTGTGATTTGGAAGATCTGTAAAGACAGATCTTGTGCTGGTGATCAGGATTTTCCTGGAATGGTCCCTACAGACCTCAGGTAAAGACAGTGGTTTGATTAATCCTGAAAGAAATCCTGTAGGTCTTGAAATAAAAGGCTCCTGTATGAAGACTTCCCTAATATCTGAGATGCATTTAGGAACTAATGGTAAGGAGCCCAGCATCTGTTGGGACAGTTCCATCCAAAAATAAGGAAATAGTCAAATCCAGATGATCTCAAGGTCATTTTGGGTTCAGAGTCTTATTCCATTTTTTTTCTTTTCAGATTAATAATAGCAACAAAAATCTCTTTTGAAAGATTAGGAGGAAGCAAGGAGGATTGAATGCCAGGGAGCAGAGAGAGTGAGGCTGCTCCATGCAGAGGGAATGATCCAGGTGCTGAGGGAAACCCCAGCACAGATTGTCTCCTCACAAATGGAGCACATTTGAACTTGTCAGACAGAGCCTCAGAAAAGTCTATCAACAATCTCAACAAGGCAAGTAACGAATGAATCATGGAGTTCATCTAAGAAGTCTGTTAGAAGCAGCAGAAGATGGAGGTGGACACCAGGCTGTATCTACACAGTAGCTCAGTCAAGGAGCAAGTGCCCAGGTGGACTTAAACAGAGCTTCTGGCCAAAGAGGAGAGGATGCATGAGTGGAGGCAACAGCAGTTTGGAGACTTGAGGCCTCGACAAGCCTCAAGTTAGCAGGCTTCGACACCAACTAAACACAGACTCAAGAGAAGGAAAAACACTGAAGAAATAACACCATGCAGAGTGTCAAGAATGAAGCAAGAGGGAAAGGCGGTGAGTGTTTCAACGGGAAAACTGCTGTAATCTCCAGCTAAGTGCTAGTTAAGGAGACCTGAGCATTGAGAAGGAAGCACTACCCTTTGTAAAGCACAAGCAGTGACAGCACACATGTTCAGACAGCCCAGACCAAAGAGGGACTGTACAGCATGTGGCACGCAGCCCACTAAAGCAAGTGAACAGAACATCAGTCAAAGAAAGAGCAGCAGCAGTTTAAGGACCTAAATCCACTTGGCTGGGAAAGCTGCCTGCTGCTAGCAAAGTCAGAAGAAAGTTCAGTGCTTGAAGTGACCAGTGTTTTTGAATGACAGAAAACCCCACTTAAATCTCTGCAAGATCTTGACACCAAAACTCCTCACAAGAACATCCCCTTTTTTCTAATGCCACCCCAGCAAGTGCTCTGCAATTTAGGCTAAAATTTCCTGTATAGCCCAGAGGAGCGCTGGCTGCACAGTGCCTGGTTGCTCAGATAGGCAAAGGAAACCTCCACTCAAATTCCTGTCCCCTTAGTCTTCCACCTCCAGAATGGGGAAAATATTTTTGGTAACATTTGCTGGGAGTGAAAGGAGTTTGCTACCTTTTTCTGTTTGGAATATTACACGAAGCCTCCACACCTCACAGAAGACCTAAGAGGATACAGCAAAGATAAAGAGGTAGAAAAGGAAGAATAACTTCTTTTGCTGACAGTGAAGAAAGACTGCAGATCAGGAGGAAGGAGCACACAAGCTGGAATACAGCCATGATGCCAAAGGCAGACCCTTGATATTCCAAAAGTAAAAATAAAAAGATAGAGTATCTTTATTGAAAGGAAGTATGAATGTACTGAATGCAAGCAGTGAGGAGTCATCGACACACTCAGCCTCTCTGTGTAGCCCTTTCTACTTCTCTTTTCTCCCTGCCCTCTTGGGTACCTCTTTGCACAACCTGTGAAATCTCCACAGCCAGAGAAAAGAAAGCGTGTGGACTTCTGGATCACCTTGGCACACTTCCTAAAACACACAGACACCTGCAGGATTACATTTGAGTGAGGGTTGAATGCAAGCGGGGTTTTTCTCATTAATCCTTTCCAAAAGCTTAAAATACACCCTGAAAGAATACACCATTTCACCCTGGCAGTAGCTACTTACGAAAGCCAGTGCATTTAATTCTGGAAGGAGGAGTCCTTGGGTTCAATAATATAAAGAAAACCAACCCACTTCAGAATCAAAGTGCTGTGATATGTATATAAAACTGTGGAAACCCTGTTAAAAAGTGTCACTGTATTAAGTTGTGCAGCTTGGTTTCCTTCTTATTTCTGTGTTCTTTTGTCACAGTTTAAAGTAAGGAAAACAGTGTTTCTCAAGCAGGTATTATGCTGACATTCATCCTCAGAGTTTTTACAAAGTGCAATTTTAAATATTATTTTTCCAAAATACTACCCAAAGGAACCATTCTGGCTGATCAAACAGCCCTTGTGACTGTTTCAAATGGTCACCCAGCATTTCTCCAACTAAGACCTTGTATGAAATGTGAAACACCACAGGGGCACCATGAAAACACGAGTTAGCACCTTTATAAAACTCCGCTTCTAAGATTAACCATGCTACAACTTGGACAGATCACAGAATTGTAAGTCTTGTACAAGCACAGAGTGGAACTGTGTTAATTTGTCTCAGAGGATGCGATCGCAATGGTCCTTTCTGTTCTTCAGAGAAATCCAGCTTGGAGAACCAAGATGCTGGATGCCGGGAGACATCCAAAGGGAACATACTTTTGTGGGGGAGTGCTTCATTCACATGACTTACCTTAAGCTCTTCCAATTGCACCAGCCTGTCTGAAGAGGAAAAGCAAAGGTCTATGCTGAGATCTTCTCTTTGAGTCCAAGCAATGCCTCATCCTTGTGTTGCATTTGGTCTTTAGCATTGTGGGATGTCTTTGCATCCCATTGTGGGATGTCTTTTCATCCCATTGTGAGATGAAGCAAACAGAAAAGAGCTGAAAAACAACCAGTGCTGCTTCCTTCCTTTCTTGTGTTTTCTTTTGCCAGCTACACAGTATTGTCTCAGAGAAATCTGCAAGCCATCAAGTGCATCAGATCCCAGGTTGTGTCTTCTGAGCCACGTGTTCAGCAGGAGCCCATTTCCCAGATGGGAGAATAACCCCATTTCAGTGCAACGCATACAGACAGCTACTGCTCTCACGCCTCACAGAGCAGGTTAACATAACGCTTGGACTAATCCAGAAGCTTGGGGCCATCTAACGGAGTGATCATCCTCCCAGACCTGTTCTGGGCTAAGGCTTCAACACCATTCCAAAGAGGATGCTTCTTTTTGTCTTAAAAGCAGGACAGGAAGATCTCCACGACAAGAATCTTTTTCTTAAAGATGAAACTCTTGACCTCACCCTATTATCTTCTTTTTAGCTTTATGGTTCTTCATATTTGCAGGCTTTGGGAATTTTTAATTTTAAAAGGAATTACAGAGTCATTGCTGCCGTCAGTAAATAACACAAAAACTGATAAACAGTTAAAAAAAAAAAGGAGACCTTGCCAAAAGACTTAGACAAGACATTTGTTTTTGGGAAACCCTCTGCACAGTACAGTTCACATGCACACTTAATCTTGCCGAGAAACATTTACTGTAGGATATATTTTTAGGCAATTTTTCAAGTGGCAAATTTCCACCGGGGTACAGCACTTGTCCTGTCATAATTAACTGTACAGAAAATATTAGTCTAGAGCTGGCCTGCCCAGTGATGGGGGAACATGTTACGCCCAAGTTCAAGAGAGGAGCAGGGTGTCTCACTGTGTGGGCTAGTGAAGACTAAGCACATTACACACATATTTGGCCACCACCACCAAGAAAGGCCATGAGCTTCCCTTGGAGTGTGTGCTTGGTTCTGGAGCTGAATAGCTTTCAGCTGCACAGGATGCTGTTTGACTGCCCTGAGAGACGAAAAAAATATGTAGGAGTCAATCACTGGAGAAGGGAGGCTGGATTTAAAAGGGGATTAATGTGACAGCCAGGGATCTGAAGGATGGTGGAAAACCCAGGCCCCACAGCTCCTGTCAAGTCAGCGTCTGCCAAGTCACACAACTCTGCAGCGTGACACATGTCTCCCATCTTGGATCTCATGGCCACACCAATAACTCATGTGCTAACACAGCTCTGTCTGACGGCCTTCCCCCGGCCCTCCGTGAAGGGCCAGCACCACACACTGCATCTTCCTGCATGGCCTTGGTCTTCTCCTTTTGCTTTAAGTGTTTGTAGGTTTAAAGAAAAGAAAACAAGGGGCAGGACTGATAGGAGCGTTGTTGAGGTGAGTGCTCTGGCACATAACCCCCTCTCCCAGCATCATGGCTGGGGTGTCTGAGTGCAGACAGTACTCGTCCCTGGCTTGAATGTAGGACAGCATTAAAGCACATGTTTTGAGTCATCAGGGATGAATCAAAGCATGTACTGTAGGGCTTTGCTGAGTGAGAGTTTTAAAGAACAGAATGACAAGTCATCCACAGTGAAGTTACTTGTGGTTTGTTGTGGAGGGTTTGTTTAATAGGGGAATGTTGCTGGCTTGGAATGATCATTTCCACGCATCTTCAAGACAGGGAACAGCTGAAGTAGGCATTTTAAAGGCAAGTCAAGTGGAACTTGTCTTTTAAAAGGCACAATTCCTTGAAGGCAGATACAGCTTTGGCACCTTGTGCAGGAGTCTTAGTAAGTCACTGGAGTGGTACAGTCCTACCTCATGTACCAAACCCCACCATTACAGCAGTCCTATAACACTGCTACACTACTGAGATACAGGGGACAATACATGTAATGCAACAGATGCTGAGAGTAGTTTCCAGGTCATGTCTTGACCAAACTGAATCCATTTACATAAGAAGTATTTGTGGGCTAGAGAACCACTGAAACTTCTACCTTGTCCTAGCCACATACATTCGCTTTGTCTAGGTTACTCGATAATATTTTGCATAAATTTATACTGTTGCTTGTTCATAATAATGTGAGCTAGACCACATGCAAGAAACTCAGTTGTGAAATGACAGCTCAGCTTTGACTCTTTTTCCAGCACTTTTCAGATCTGTGAGAATCCTCCTGCTAACCAATTGGCAAAGCCTGAGGTCTAAGAGGAACAAGAGTCAATGAAATCCTAGCAAAGTTCACAGTAACCCCCTAACAAATAGGCAATTATTTTTTTACAGGTGAACTCAGACACCCTCTGCTAATCCACAGAAATAGTAGAATAACACTGCGAACAGGCGTGTCAGATTCAGCTGATGCTAGTAGTAGTTGACTGGTGAGTGGGCTGTCTGTCCAGTAATGAACTCCACCGTTGTGCCCTAAGACAGAAACGTCACTTAGCTCTGAGCTCATTCAACCCGAACACCAAAACCTTGTATCGCAGGGTGATGCTGGGCTGTAACTCCACCTCACACAGCTAATGCAAATCTTATTGTGTCTTAGTTTCTGATCTTGAGCGGTCATTTTATCACCTTTTTTTGTGTTGAGTGTCACACTGTAGACTTCCTGCTAGCTTATGTCTGGCCACTAGCGTGTATCTGTCCTTACTGAAGCACGTAAGGCACTGACTCTCCTCCAGGAAATCCCTTAGAGGAGATCTGTGACGTGGGTTTATATACTGTATATTCTTTCTGTCCTCTGCAGTCTGATCACATGTATGCCTGGCTGAGGGTTCTTCTGTTTCTCGATCCTTCTTAAGCTTTCTTTCCCATGCTGATTCTCTGGTGTTTAACACAGAATAAGCCAATATTTAAGCCTCTATATTTCAGCAGCAGCAACAGCTCTCCCTCATCTATCTAAGCACTTATCTCAGCAAAATTTGCAACAAACTTTTGCAAACCTTTTTCAGCCTTCTACCTAGTGTCAAGTCTCACTGAAATAGTACTGCAATTTCAAAAATTAATAAGCAGTGAACTAAAAGGCAAGATCTCAAAGACAAATGCACAAGGACAAAAGTTGGACTCGATGACCCTGGAGGTCCTTTCCAGCCATGATGATTCTGTGAGTCTGTGAGTCTGTGTAAGTCCAGTGAGATCCTACAAGCTTTGTTGCCCTTAGAATTGAGAATAAAAGCCTATGAAACTTCTCCTTTCAGTAATCTTTAGCAAGATGTGTTAAATTATTTAATATTCTTTCAAACCATTAGTTGGGAGGTGCACACCGTTAAGAGTGGTTAATTAACATTTTTAAATACATTTAATAAATGAATGCATTTAATACATTACCCTGGTTTAGTTTAGTTTCCTATAGTCTGTATAAGATATAGTAATATATACTCCATATAAGAAACAATATATATTTAAAGTATTTATTTATAAAAGATATTTGATGAGGCATAAACATCTCCATATTCGATATTTTAGTCATGTTCATATATAAACACTCATTATTACTTATTTTATATTTCTCCTCCTCAGACAAGTATTGTTTGGCCTCTTCCTTCCTTCTTCTTTATAGAGTTTTGTTTGCTGATTCTTTTTTTTTTCTTTTCAGTAACTGAATCATTAACACATTTTACAAAGATGTTGTGAAGAATCTCAGAACTATATCATTTACTTCACTGTGCTCCAGTTTCATAAGTTGTGTCTGGAGAAGTTTAGGTTAAACGTTGGGAAATAGTTCTTTATTGAAGAAAAAAAAAAGTGGTAAAACACTATCCCACTGCAGACTATTTTCCTAAAATTATTTGTAGACATTAAAATAAAAATTAAATTCCCTGTGTAACAATTTTATCTGTAAAAAAAAAGGACACAAATAGAAAAGATCTGTGCTATTCTTCATTTATAACCCTGATGAAATAAAACGCAACACCCACAGTCCTGCGTACCAGACCAGCTGCTGTGAGAGGTCTCTATAGTAAAAAAGATACAACACACTGAGAAAAACAAAGAGGGCAAATCTCCATTTCCTGTTCTGCAGATCTACCCAATCACAATCTGCTAGAGAGAATGCAACCTAGAATAAACCTGAGGAATCTGCCTGTGTGCCCTACCTGAAAGAGTTTTTTGCCGCATTTCTGACTGCTAGAGAAATGCTGCATAACTCGTCACTGCCTGCACCCTCCTTCTCAGAAGAACTGCCATGCTGCATGTCTTTGGAATCCCTGAAGGATCCTTCCAGAGCTGCTACAGAGAAGATATACCCAGCATTTTGAGGGGAAATTCGTGGAAAACTATCTGTGCTGTTCTACAGCATCTGCCCTTCGTGTGCTACTTTACATAGTCACTGCACAGTCATTTATACAGCCACACTCACTTGGGTTGCATGACACGTAGTTCACATCTCATCTTGCCTAACTAGAAATCTTGGCAATAGCAGAAGGCTTCTAGCACTTCCAAGGTTAGACATTTATCTCATGCTGTTTCTTGTTTCAGTCTTTTTTTCTTTACTACTTCTTACACCATCAAACTGCTAAGAATTCCTTATCCCTTGCGTTATTTTATCTCCCATCACTTACTGACTGAATCCTTGGTACATCATGCACAACGTCAGCACTGATTCTATGTCTGAAGTGCTCCTCTGTCACATTATTAAGCACTTTATTGTGTGTAGTGTTTATAGTGAACCTATGATTTATTTTGCTTACATTTCTTCCTGATAAATTTTCTTCTCAGTTTATGATAAGGATAGGTAAGCTATACTTGTTCCACGGTTCCTCCTATGCTCTTCAGTCCTGTGTCACACCCAGTCTGGACCCCACCTGATTTATGTTAGTCTTCAGAAACAGCAGGACCTTTTGGGGCTGTGCTGAGATTAGATAAGCTCTTTTTGGGCAGAACCATGAACATTTACATACTAATTCAAGGCCAAAGCATTGGACTGTTAAGGCTAAGCATTCCAAAAGCAGTCATGACAAATAAAGTGGCCAAGAATATCTAAGAGGGCATTTAAAATAACAGTTCTGAGCTGTGTCACTGGAACAACTGTGTTTGAATGCTAAGAGATTTCATAAAAAAGATGCCTACAACCGCTGAGATATTTCAGAGTATTTAACTGAATCCATGTTCACAGAGGATTATGAATAGCAAAGGATTTAAAATTTACTTCAAACTTGATGGTTCTGTGCTTATCTTAAGTTATATACAAGGGTTTCCCCAAACTCAGCTTGGCTCTAAAAAAATTCACACTGTAAGAAATCAGAAGTCCCGCCTTTCCGTAGTAACCTCAATTATCAAATGAGATGGAAGAACAAAAAAAGATGCAGCTGTATTAAGCTCACAGAAAGTAATATCGTGTTGCAGCTCAGGCATGCAGGTCATGACAGTATAGAGCGAAGTATTGCTGCTTCCTCATTTGTGTTGAGATCTCATCTTCAGTATTGCAAACACTGCTGTACAACCGTGACTATAACAGTGATATCAAAATGAGAGTAGATGTGAGGAATGGCTGCTAGGGTGGCAAACAGAAAGACTGTTCACCCAAGGAAGCCAGTAGAGTGTGGTTCGTTCAGTGCAACAATTTTAGAGCCAAGGGGGAAAAGGCAGAAGTGCCTTCCACAAGCAAATTAGGGAGGTATTTGACTACAGAAAAGGGTAGACTTGACAAAAGAGAAAATAAATATGAGCTGGTCGCAAGTAAATTTAAAGGGGAACGAGATTGCTAACCATCAGAAGAGTAAAGTTCTTAAACAGCTTTTGGGTAGAAGAAAAGAGAGTAGTTGGGCTGGAAACTGAACTTCTAAAGGGCTCACAGTCTGCCTAGGAAAGCAATTGCCGGCAACATCAGGCAAACCCTGAGGACTATTCCATATGCTATTTCATAGAGCCCTAAATCAGGTAAATCATAAAGCCTTAAATCAAGTAAATAGAAGGAGAAATAAAGTTGCAGGACAGACTGGACACTTAACATTTTGAACAGATATTTTACTGAAGTCAAAATACAGCATCAAAAAAAGCAAAACACTGGTGAAGCGGGCTAAGGCTGCTACAGTCAAATGAGATGGGAAAAAATGGTTTTATTTACTGCAGTGAAATGATCTTGTACTCCAGTAAGTAACTTGGAAAGGAGATGGGCTCAGGGAACAGGACTGATTAGGACATGGTAAGTGTTCAGGCTCTGCCTTAATAGCAAAGTCTTTTAAGAATTCTCCTACACAAAATAAGATTTCTGCACAAAATATGCTGCATGCTTCAACAAACAGTCTCTTATTTTCTACATGTTTTTTTTTCCCTACTGCATCTTAAAATAAATACAGGGGGATGGGGGTGGTGGAATATAATCTGGATTGAATAAGAGTCTTGCATTAGGGAAAATACTGCATGTTCCTGTTCTTGAGACTGAAATTATTAACCAATGGAGGTGACAATAAAACCTGTGTTAGTTGCTTAATGTAGCTTCTCTAAGACTGGAAATTGTTGACCAGAAAAATACCAAACAGACAGAAATGTCCTGAAATTTAGCATAGAAGCAAAGGCTGGGATCACAAGTGGCTGAAGACTAGACTAGAGGGGAAAAGGAGGAGGCAAGGTCACTGACCCCCTAATATGTAGAACTGTGGCATCTAAGATATCACATGAACTAAAGCCTGAGGGAAAGACCATTAAAAAACAGGCTACATCTGTATGCACTAGGAGTGATGATCCCTGTCAGATATGGTTTCCTGCAGTTATGTTCACTGTGACAGGTAATAAGGGTTAGTGAAATTTTTGCCTGATGTTTAACGAAAGCACACAAAGTGCAAAGCATGTCACAGAATCACACAGAATCTCTTTAGTTGGGAGATAACCCTTGGGGGGAAGAAATTCTTCCTAATGTCCAATCTTAAACCTCCACTGGTGCAACTTGAGACCATTTCCTCTTGCCCTATTGCTTTCCACCAGGGAGAACAGTCTGTCTCCCTCCTAGCTCCAGCTTCCTTTCAGGTAGTTGTAGAGAGTGAAAAGTTCTTCCCTCATTTCCCTCTTCTGTAGGCTAACCAGCCCCAGTAGTCTCAACCACTCCTCGCAGAATTTGTGTTATAGACCCTTCACAAGCCTCATTGTCCTTCTGTGGACATGCTCCAGCACTTCTACAACCTTCTTGTATTGAGGGGCCCAGAACTGGGCTCAGTATTTGAGGTGTGTCCTCACCAGTTCTGAGTCCAGGGGGATGATCATTTACCTCCCTACTCCTGCTCTCCACATTATTTTTAATACAAGCCAGGATGCTACTTGCCTTCTTGGCCACCTGGGCACACTGCTGGTTCATATTCAGGTGACTGTCAATCAACACCCCCAGATCCTTTTCTGACATGCATTCTTTCAGCCACATATTCTCAAATCTGTAGCCTACCATGGGGTTGTTATAAAGAGTGACTTGGTGAGCACTTCCGTCAGCTCTCTCAGAGACACAATAGAATTATATCCTCTTAGATTATGGGGGCTGCTTTTTGCTCCCAACCCCGACTTTCAGTTCAGGAGGCTGGGCACTCAGAGAGCAACTGGGATTGCTGGAGAAGACTGAGGCAAAGTAGGAATTTTAGTAGCTCAGGCTTTTTCTTGTTCTTGGTCACTAGGGTCTACAATTAAGTTATATTAATAAACCTCTGCTAAATGTAGTTTAAATTAAAATTTAGTCAAATGTTGCTTTGATTCTTTGAAATTATTTGCAGTCATCACAGGGCTTGCAGTAAATATGCAATATTTTAAGGAAGAAATATGCTCATGTATTTGTGAATAGAGTACATGACAATTTCTGCCATCTGTGTGAGTGCATTTATATAACAGGAGTCAAAGACGGTATTCTTCGTATTTCCTGTGTAGTTTTGAAAATGTATAAGGCAATTAGCATGAAACAAAGTACAATGTTTCTGAGAGAGCAAAACCACCAGATTTAGAGGCAAACTATTGAAAACAGCAGTTGATGTCGTTCTTACACTTGCTGCATCTAACCACAGCAGTTAGAGATCAGTCAGTTAGTTTGAAAGAAAAAGATAGATTGCAAATCACATCCATATTGGATAATAAGCCTCAGATGGCATCATCTCAAACAACACCTTGCTTTTAGTGAGATTATAGCTGTCACCCGTTAACTGGCTGGTCAGGCCAGAGACTAACTGGTTTAATTAACAAAGGGCTAATAAACTGAAACAAAAGCAGACAGTGCCTAACTGGCCCCTCACCACTTTGCAGATGAAAAAGAACAAGAAACAGCACTTCAGGGACATTTACTTTTAACAACAAGCCCCATTTCAAACTACATTCCCCACTACATTCCTACTACAATACACAAAGAAAGTTGGTGGCCATACAAAAAACAGGCAGAGACAAAAAGCCCTTTCCAGAATCCCAGCTCTGTAATAGGGATAGGTCCAGGACACAGGCATTTCAAGCAGCAATGTCGGGTCTCCGTTGTATTCCCAATTATAACCCGGCAAAATTGTTTTCCCACGTATGTAAGGGACTTTCTTCATAATAGGTGGAAACTGTGACCTGAGTGCTCCACATATTTGTTCCACAGTGTATTTCATTCTACAATAAGCACATAGTGAACAATAAGGACTAAGCTACTGCTAATGCTGTAACTGATGTACAAAGACGGAAGCTCAATTTCCAGCCCACAGAAAGCTTATTAAATTAATTATAATTACAAACTCTGAGTGACTTTGTGGTGAAAGGTTAAACAATGAACAATTTTGAACATAGCCTGGCTTGATTTTTATTTCCCCCTTTTTTACTGCCACTCTGGTAACTTGAACAGGAATTACATATACTTAATTATTCTTGCTGCTTATCCAGAACGATTATATCTTATCTTAGTGCTTGCATCACTGTGCAACTGCATTCTCTGGCAGCCCTCTTAGTTCTGTTTCTTCTTATTCTGGAGGTAAAAGAAATTTGACATTTTCACAGCAATTACATAATTAATTATGAAGAGACATCCACATGGCCCCTTATGTTTTAGACTCCTTTATCCTCCAGTTCCTCTACCAGGAATTCCTGGAAGGAGCATTAAGAAGAAATATTCTGTCATGAATATGAAGTGGATATTGCCTCTTTCCATAAACACATGTTCTGCCTTTTTTGTTGCAGTACCCCCTTGTTTAATTTATTCAATATTTAACAAACATAGTTGGTTTTACTTCCTTTCTCTGGTTTGATCACAGAATATCTTCAAAGAATATTCCATGCGCACTATTCACACAAGTACCTTCATTTAGTTGCTCAGGTAGTTCACCACGTATGCTTACCATGCACGAGCTGGCAGTGCACGAGCTTTTTGGCATACGTGCTCCCATGTGAACGGAAAACAGGGAAGCGATGAACGAGGCATTTTCTGTTGGGATTGTACAATCATAGACACCATGGGTGCAACCAGAATCAGCAACGAAGCATGCAGCTTAGAAATCTGATTTCCACGGAATTATGTCAGGTCAGCACCAATCTTTCACTCAAAACTCTCCAAAAAAAGCACAAAAAAGAAAAGGACAAATGAATTCATTCAGAAACAGCAAAAGAACATGGGAAGTAATCGCTGCCTTCTGTTACACCTATTCCAACATGTGTTATTCTATTCAATTATTGCAGATGTTCAATACCAAAATGCCTCCAGGAATCATAGCATGCCATAATATGAGCACAGTTCGATGATCTTCATATGACGTTGGAAAGGAGCATACTACCATGTTTAACAACTGAGTTGCACTGGAGAGGTGACTTGAGTAGACTCCCCTCTGGAAGAGCCCAAAAATGGTTTCCAGTCTGCCCATGCTATTTAGATAACATTGTGACAGGCACTTTACAAATAACTCGGAATTTATGGGCCAGATCATGACACCATTACTCATGCTGAAAACCAGCACGTAACGGCAGTGGCCCCACTGAAGTCAGCAGACTACCAAACCTGAAGTCTCAAGCAAGGGTTTCACAGTCTAGCTCAGCTCTGTCCCTGGGCAGATACCTAGGGACCCACAGACATGTAGTCAGAGTTTACAGGGAAGGTACCTAACAAATCTGAAGAAATGTTTTCCAGCAATAAAATGTGGAAGGGGACGATGGGCAGGAAGAGAAGCTGCAGTTTCCTCTAATGCTTTGTTAGGCTTTCTGCCTCCAATCTTAAAAAAAAAATGCATCTCAAGGGATGCAGGATGTTTTTCCCCCTCCTTTTCTTAGTGCAAGATCAACTGTGCTTTTCTCATGCAGCAAAAAGACAGTGAAGCCAAAGGTAAGGCTATTGCCATATCAGTCAGCCACATACAAGAAAGAGAACAGTTGTCAAGATGGTGTTAAAGGTTTTGATGGTATGCCAACGCTCCTTTGGGAGAATACAGGCACTCTAAATCTTTTTTGAATGTGATACCAAGTTACAAATTACCCACATCTCATTCCTGTGTTCTCCTTTATCTCACCCTCTATGATTGCTTCAGTTTTTGCATTTTTATTTTCTTTGTGGAGTTAAGATCTAATCATACTTGATCCTAGCTATATTAGCTTCTTGTTTTATGAAAGGGAAAGGCTTTTATAACCACAGCAACAAATTTCTTTGTGACATGATTTATCTCATTCCTTTTTATGTTGGTGAGGCTTTTTCCCTCTTTGATTACCCAGAAACAGAAGCAAAGACTGTCATCCTTTCCTCATCTTTATGTACTTTGCTTTCAACCAGTTCCAGATGACAGCATGGAAGAAACTTTTCCTGCTCAGTACAGCCACCTCCTCTTACGTATTTGGGCTGACTGGCACTACAGAGAACAGGCTACAGAGTTTGTACTGACCACCCAGTAAAAGTGTCTTCTGCTCTAAGTGCTTCTTGTAGTAACACTCCTTTTCCCAATGTTACACTGTCCTCTTCACAGAGTCCATGAAGATCCCAGCCCTTCCAGGATTCAGCTGTGTGGTGAAGTCTTATTCTGTCAGATGCCATCTGTTTGTCCTCTGATTTTCTTGCATCCCCTTCACCATTTATGAGCTGACTCCTCTACTTTAGCTGTACACCACTTGGGATTGCTAAGCACTCTCCTCTTCTGCCTTTGACTCCCTTTATTCTGCGCCATGCCTTGTAACTCAGTCTAGCTGCAGGCTGTGGAGATACACTTCAATGAAGTGGCCAGAAGACATGCTCAGCCATTTGGTTTTCCTCCCCCTCAGCCCCATGTTCTGATGTTTATCACTGTTTCTGTCAGAATTGTCTTTCTCTGTTTAAGACCAAGATTGAATATTAAAGTTTTGGATGGGTTTGATTGATTTCAGAGTGATGACAAGATTTTCTTTCAAGGACTTTATTTTCATGAGTTCCAGGCAGTAGCCATCCTGAGGGCTACATTGGCACAAGAGACCAAACAGTTTGGTACACTCAACCACTTTTGCTGCCCTCTGTCTTCGCTTGCAGAAGCTTCTGCTGCTGCCTCAGCAACGTGTTGCCCTGCTGCTCCTCAGCACTGCTTCAGCATTGCAGTGGGAAACTCAGGCAGCTGCTCACCTTCTGCTGGGTCATGAAAACTCCGCTCCATTGGGACCAGCACAATGCCTGGGACAGGACTGTATCTGGAAGAGAAGATGCCTTGGTCTTGCACCAGAGTTGCATTTCCCTTTTATTTCCTGAAGAATCATGTCCAGGAATTCTGAGCACCCCAAAACATCTTCAAAAGCTCAAAATTCCAAGGCAGATCAAGTGTAACCCCTGTTGCTGTGAGATCATGAAGATTTTGAGTGCCGTGAGTGGCCCCTCTCCCTCAGCAGTTCTTGAATGAGGCAGGGGATGCCTGCACAGGCACAGGCAGCTCTACCAGGGGCCTGGGCAGGCGTTGGGAAAATATTACTGTAATGAGTAACTGACTGACATTTAGCAACGTGGAGCCTTTTGTGCAGCGAGGGAAATGTCATGATGCATTTGCTTTTCAAGGCATCGCGTGGGCCATGCTTTACAAATGGATGTTTGCAGAGGGGAGAGGGACACTGGGGAAAGGACCTTCACTTTGTTTGCAGCAAACAGAAGCAAACCTCCTCCACCTTTTTAGATTAAGGTAAATACGCCAAACCGCTGACATCAGAGGCAAAACTCTCTCCCTCCGTGCTGTCTTCACCTATTGCTTTAGCAAGGCCAAAGGCTGCTAAAAAACACATGGAATGAAAACCAAAATAGCCAATAACTCTGCAACAGTTGGAATGGAGTTTTACCTCATTATTCATCTCTTTCACATGCACTGTTGATATATGAGACCATGAAGGACGCCAGAAGACTTAAAAAGCCTATCATGAGGTAATGCAGCCCCAAGCCCCAAGAAAGGGAACACAATGATAGCAGTGTACTTGCTGTTTGCACAGAACTTGAAATATCAGAGCGCCACAGACCCTAAAATTCACAATTAAAAATCAAACAGCTCTTTGGGGTCTGGAGATTATCCACATATCCTCTGAAAATGTTTCACTCAAGTAGCCTATAAAATTGGTAATTGCTTGTGGCACCTGCACAATGTAGCTGTTGAGGAGAAACCCATAAAAGAATCAAGGTTACACACCCATATTTACCATTGTGTCCTCTGGTGGCCATCACGTGTGCCTGTACTTCTGGCAGAGGATGGAAGACCAAGCAGCAGTCAGCAGCATCTAAATGGCATTCCTAGGTTCGGGAGAGCCAGCGTGACATAGCCACCCTAGCCCATGGGAGGGTTCAAATTCTGCAGTAAGATCCTACAAAAGAATCATCCACAGAGGAAATGGGGTCAAAGAAACAGACCACATGGGATCCATGTGTTGAGCAAACAAAGATCTGCTTGAGGCTCACTGGTGATAAAGGCAGAGGCCATGAAAGCAGAAGGCAATGGTTTGCCACTTGGCCACGATGGCAAAGGTGGGCCTATGTCACTTTTTTGGCTACCACACCTTCCCTGAGCAACCAACCCCAGCTGCTGGAGGTGTTCTGGTCAGCTTTAGGTACTTAATGCTGCTGGAAGTGATACCAGTAGTCAGCCTGGGAAGAGGCAGTGAGGCAGTCTTCAAGTCCAGTGCAGAGACTGAAACCCAAGGGCAGCACACTATAAAAAACCACACTGGCAACGTGCAGATGGAAATAAAGGGCAGCACAGCAAGGACAGACCCCGTTTTTATCAGTTGCTGAGCGTCGTGCACAGATACCACTGTAGTACCCATGGGATGGCAAACATGCAGAAGGAATACGCACAGCTGCAAAAAAGCCCAGCCTGTGAGGACTCTTACTTGCCAGGACAGCAACCTGCCCCACAGGCATTTGATGCAGTACTTCCATGTGGAGTCAGATCCACCTGACCGAGGTGGGGAGGGTGTCACAAACACTGTGTGCTTATTTCGTGTGCTTGATCCCATAACCATTGCTAATGGGCATTTTAAACTGCAGGATCAGCTGCAGAAAACCAGAAAATTGAAAGGAAGAGATTATCTGTAGTAAGTTTTCACAGCCACCAGGCTCAGCTCAAACAATGAAGCAAAGAGAAAAGCAGCCCCTTTTTGGAAAGACTAAATACACAGCTGAAAATTTTACCTCGAATAAGCATAAAGACACATGCCAAATCTAAAACCCGATGGCTCTGGCTTAAGTGATAGCTTTAAAATATTAACACAGGTTAACACTCACTGTTTACAAAGTAGATGAATTTACTTATCCATATGCCTTGTAGATGATATAAGTCCCTGTCGAGTGCCAATCGTTTTAGCTGCTGTCTTTATTTTACTCCTCTTGACAGCTGAAAAACAAAAGAAACGGGTTTCAGCAATCTCACGAGGCTGGCTTGCATTTTCTTGTGCTAATAGTCAAGAGTTCACAGATAAAATCGGAGTGTGAGGACAGGAGCTGTCTCGACCAGATGGTGGCACTATAAGCACTTGCTAGCATAAAGTTATTAGAAACGGGGGGGGAATAACCACCAAAAAATAAACCAGGTTAAAAACTGCAGTGTCATTTAGCAGCGCTGCATCTTTTACTGGGTGAGAGACCTTCAGAGATGGCTAAACGTGCATGGCTAAACGTTCCCCGCTGCTTGGCACTGGTGACGCTGCACCTCAAATGCGCTGTTCAGTTTCGGGCATCTGAATACAACAAAGACATTGAGATGCTGGAGCAGACCCAAAGAAGGGAAACAAAGCTGGTGAAGTATCTAGAGCACAAGTCCTGTGACAAGTGGCTGAAGGAACTGGGGTTGTTTAGACTAGGGACAAGGAGGCTGATGAGAGACCTTAGTGCTCTCTACCATTACCTGAAAGGAGGGTGTATTAAGGTGGGGGTTGAGCTCTTCTCCTATTAGTGAGTGACAGGAAAAAATGAAATGGCCTCGAGTTGCACCAGGGGAGGTTTAGATTGGATATTAGGAAAAATTTCTTCACTGAAAGGATCATCAAACATTGGAATAGGCTGCCCATGGGGGTAGTGGAGAAATGATCCCTGGAGATGTTTAAAAGACTTGTATAAGTGGTTCTAAGGGACATGATTTAGTGGTGACCCGACATGTTAATGATTGGACTTGATCTTAAAAGTCTCTTCCAAGTGAAATGATTTGGTGACTCTGTGAGCTGCCTGTGCTGCTGAGCCCAAACCATTAGCTTAACGAACAGCATGCTGAAAAGAAACAGAGTAGTAGCATCTCATGACATTTTAAAAATCATTTTCAAAGGGAAAACAAAAACCTTCCTTTCTCCACTCCCCTTCTAGGGTAAGTTTTTCAAACCATTCTCAAATAGCAGGGAGGAATCCCAGTGGGCTGCCAGATGACCTCTCTCACCACACTGTTAACATCAGCACATGCCTATCAAGACATATCAAACACAGAAAGTATGGGGCACTGAACTCAAAACTGCTGCTTGAGCAGAATAAGTGGCAGGGCGTACGGGTAGCAATTTGGTATTTGATAGATCAGCAGCAAGTGTTTGTGAAACATACAGACTACATGTTTGCTATGGGGTATAGAGCAGCAACGTCAGAACCACAAAACTCTGGCAGGAAAGCCTGGGTCCTCCGGCACTTTAACCATTGGTTTCTGTGTGGCCAAGGTTTCCTCTTCAGGGGGCATCCAAATATACAGGGACTAAGCTTTTCACAGAGTGTGAGTCCATGTGTTCTGGAAGAACTGTGCCTGGTCTACTGGAGGAAGAGTGGCAGGAGATTTAATCAAAGTGTCTGAAAATATGGCAGATGCTTTACCTGTTGGAAGGAAAGAAGAGAAGCGTGTGGCCCTCTGAACATCTTACTAACCCAGTTCTCTTGCTAACAAAGTATTTAATGTTTTCCTCCTGCCTTAATTGCTTTCACCACTTTTTCTCTGGAGGCTTTTTTTGCCTTCCTTCACGCATTATTTCTGTGGGATTATTCCTTACGCGAAACATTTACTGCTTTCCCAGGTTAATTTGTCAACCATTCTACTTTATTATTCTTTCTTATGTATAATGGAAAAATACCCACTTCGATCAGTATTCCTTCCCCTCTCTGACACCAATAAATGACACTTTCATTTGCACAGCTTCAAGTGAATTTATTTCAAAGCACTTACCAAATAAAACCTGCAACATTGCTGGTTTACAGATGGGGAAACATGAGAGAACTCGGAACTGGAGCAATGACTTAGATATTGATCCTGCAAACACTTGTTCATAACTTTATAAGAGCATTTGATGTGGCTACTTAGATACATCAGCTTACTTAGCTGAAAAAGTGTTTGAAGACCAAGTCCTTATCCACTAACAGAAGCTGCTATTGACTTCTCTTTCTTCAACAGTCCTGAAAAAAATGTTAATTCTCTAGCAAAACACTGCTTATAGAGGGAGCCCTGCAGAACGGAAAAGGAGAGGAAAGTAGTAAAACCCAATGTTGTGGTAAAACAATAATAAAACAGTCCGGATTAAAAATAAAGGCTTTGTCATTTCTTTCTTTAACTATCAAAAAACACACAGTAAAAATTTCCCTGGTCTTTTTCATATTGAATAGTGGAAAAACTATATAACCAAACTACAGAAGCCCAACAGCCACACTGCCAGAGCAACAACCCCATTTTATAGGCAACATACATATGAAAAGGCTGAATTTGGCCTCTCATTCCTATTCTCCTGAAGAGAGTTTTCCAGCATATGAATTTATGCTGGAAAGGAAGATGACAAATGGGGAAGGCAGTAATTTGGCAAAGCCTGATCGACATGGAAAATGTCTGTCTTCTCCCAAGACTTCCTCCAGCCAAGTGTATTGCTCCATATCTTCTGGGACTCACATCTTCTGTGAGCAGTATAGCAAGTGACCCTTGCCAGCTGCCACAGAAAGTAATCGGTGCCACCTCAGAAGAGAGATTCCTTCAAACTGCTGACATTGTTATGCATAACCATGAGACTAAATCCTGCTCCTCAGAGGTGTCTTCCATTGTTTTGACAAGCTACCTGGTCCATCCTACCTTGCCTGATTTTTCCACACTTGGTCAAAGAATAGGTAACAACAGATGAGCCAGAGCTCTGGGGTTCTACAGAAGTAAAATGACTGGAAACCCTGAAGCACCATGTTCACATAATTAAACACACTGGGCAAACTGATTCAGAAATTAGAACAAATTTTCTCCATAATGCCTAAACCACTTCCAAAGGGTGTGACCTTTTTTTGTTTAGTTCTAGACTAATGAAGACATGGGAAGTTACCTTGCCTTAGATTTACAAGAAGTTAATTATTACTGTGATTGATTCCCTCACTGAAATGAAAATACTCTGTATCGAGATGAGGGAGGACCAGGCAGCAGTCCAGAAACTTAATCTAGAGGGGGAGAGAGAGAGAGCGATGTAGATAATGATACTGATACAGAGATGTAGATAGATGATACTGATATATAAATGAAAACTGTGTGTGTGAATACGTTTATTCACTTATTTTCAAAATTTTTCTTCCTAGAATGCAAAGAAAGCTAAGGACATGTCTCAGAGTGAGCAATCAGACTGACTAAGCATTTCCTTGAGGAAACAGAAAAGGAGGAAATAGCATCATCATTTGTTTCTGGTTTTACTCAGAAACAAACATCTTTTACTTCTGCTTCCCTAGTGAAAAAAAAACCACCAAAAAAATCACGTCTTTATGGGGACATGATCTTATTACTGCACACTCTGACACACTAGTCATTCCCACTTGGTTCCTCTTGCTCAATAGCTAATCCTTGCTCAACCAATAGAATATGAATGCGATGGGACTTCATCAGGCTACCCGAGCAGTAAAAAATTAGCTTACATCCCCCTGTGATACTCTACAGCTCTACTTGTCCAGGCCAAAGCATTCAACAGAAATTCATCAGCAGTTTTACAGGAGGTCTTCATTGACAGCACTAGGGGGGAAGTTGTAATGAGTTAACACACAGCTCCAAACTCAAACTCAAATGCTACAAGCCAACCTCTGCAAAGGTCTTCGAGCAGAAACGCGTCTTACAGAGGAACTTTGAGTCAACATTCTTGAAGCACTCCTTTAACCCACTCCTCAGCTTCTCTGCCAGACCTTTTATCTTTCCCATTGTTGATCACACAAAAAAAGAAGCCCATTAGGAAGACTCACACAAGGATCAGGGCCATCTGCAATGAGGATCACCCACTAGGGTAATTAAGCCATGGTTTGCTCTTGGAGTCTAGCCTGCTCACATGTGCATGCTTTCCTGAGGGCTCACCATGCTCTCGCTGCTGGTCAGGAGCAGGACCACCACTGCTGCAAGCAGAAGTAGTATCCACTCTTGGGTGAGATCACTAGTTTCACAGTGAGAGGCTGTTCCATATGGGAGTGCTGACAGGCAGAGCACCAAACCACTCTTCTAAAACTGCTTCTCCTGCTAATTTTGGTTTATCAGTAGTACAAAAGAAGTGATTTCTGCTCCTGGATTGGGTCATTGCCTCCCTCTTTTCTGTAATTTATAGTGCAAGACAATCCACATACTGTGATATAAACAGCAATAACAAACTCTACAATGCTTCAGTCCTGTTCCCTCTGACTTCAGTTTTCAGCTCTTCTCAGGCCAAGCTCTTTTCCCATGCAGAGTTCAGACCAGGGCAGATCATTGTCTGTTTATCTGCTTCATGATAGGTGACTCAGATAAGCAGCAAGTTTGTGAAGGGGTCACTCTCCAACATGCACTCTGCCAGGCAAGGAGTAGCACTCCTTCCGCAGAGAGCACTGGGGAGATGCTGGGACAGCTCAGGACAGCAGAGTGCTCCTGCCTGGAGCCAAAGAGAGCATGTGAGAGTCATCGGTGTTCTAGAAAACTGCTGCAATGCACAAACTCTGCAGGCCCACTTGCAAAGCAGAATGCCTGTAAAGCCTCAGAAAACATCCAGAGACAGACCCCAAATCCCTAGTGCTTCATTCCAGAGTGATGCAGGAGAACATGCCCAGCAGTTAGCTGCCTCAAAATCAGGCAGTCTGGGGGTTCCAGAAGCTCACAACGTTAGAAGCTCAAGACATGAATTTCTTCAGGCTCTATTTCACCACATCTGTCTGGAGTGCAGTCTTAACACTAAATCATATCACTAATTAGGGACAACTTTGTCTGTATGGTTCTTTAGAGAAGTGCTACAACGTAGAGAGACTCTGAGAAAAGTGCTCATTTTCTCAGCCTGAAGCACCATTTAACCTCTGGTTCAAAGTGTTTTCAGCAGCATCATGATTCCTGATTTGTCCTCCTTGGGGCCAGGAATCCTTCAAATTATGGGGCTCCCTGGCCACTGAGGAACAAGGACTCCTTGGTGCTTGATGGTTTCATGAAGTCCAGGCAATGCTGGGCAGCTTTGCCAAGATGACATCTTTGCCAAATTGCACCAGGGGCAAGAGCCATGCAGCTGCACGTGGCACCTTTTTCACAAACCCTTCAGAGACTTCAGAGAGAAAGAACAAAACTTCCTGCCCACTGTAGACACACACCCAATTTTAGAATTATATATTTCATGAATTGGGAAAGAAGACTGGGGAGGAGGGGGTCGCTAGCTTTGCACACAAGCACTAAAAACTCTCTAAGCAACAGCTCTAAAACAGATCTGGGATAATTCACCACAGTCATCAACACTCAGGAAATCATACACATCTTTTAGTGGCACCTCAGACACAAGAACCAATTCTCCCTGGTGCTGTAAACACGGGAACTGAATCTAGATGCTGCTGTTATGTGCTACCATTGCCAGGCTTCAGCAGAGCTAAATCACTTTTCTGCTAACAGAGAAAGAAACCTCAGCTAAAACCAACTAACAACTAAAGCAAAAATCAAAAGTAATGGTATAGAAGTGACAGCAGAGGCAAGATAAAAGCCACTGACAGAAACAAGCCGGGTTGTGACACAGCCTTTCACGAGCTGCTGCCTCACTATAGGAGAGCCTGTAAAACCCAGGCAGGCTCTCGGTGGTGATAAACTAGAAACAAAAATGGAAAGATAAAGGCTGCTATGAAGCCAAAGGGGAACAAGTACGTGGCTGTGATGAGGGAGCAGAGACTGCTCCAAAGATCTGCTTTCTGGCTGAATGCTGAAACTATGAAGGAGGCCAAGAGAGAATCATTTCTTCAAGATGCCTGGCAAAAAATGACAAGCCTTTAATTAAAAAGTTTGTGTGTGGTAAAGCTGTATGTGGTCCTGGGAACGGAGGAAGGTAGCTGACAAATTTCTTGCTAGATGGGCAGCCAAATGCCAAACAAAGAGTCAGGAACTGACAGGCAAAGGCAGAGGACGTAATCCCAATATGAATGGACACCTTGACAGCTAAAGCCCAGCAGCTACGTCAGGGATTCTGCTATTGGCAATAAATGCAGTACCAAAACAAGCTGAGTTTCTCTCATGGCATGGAGTGGATCTACACAGCCTGGGACCTGATGGTCCTGCCTCCACTGCAACCTCGACAGACTACCTTGACTCCTGAGGCTGAATGGCTTTTAATCTCTCCAGATGTAGGTCACTAACCCAACAGGATGGCTGATATGCAAGTCTATATTTTATATTCCTGTTCCTACTTGCATCTTCTCTCTGATGGATCTGCTGACGACAGGGACATAGGTCAGACATTTCCAAAATGTCCCTGTGACCGTGAGGTCTCCTTCAACCAGGCAAACTCTGTCCCACCATGAGAGAGAACGCTAAGGACTGGCACTGTGTTTGCCTTTGTCTTGGATCTGTGAAGGCAAGTTGGCACATTACATTGACAACTGAGGACATCCCAGGAAATGCAGGTAAAGGCTTACTGGAACCAATGGAGACAGAGGAAAGATCGAGGATGCTTTATTTTGAAAAATTAAATGGAATTATGACAATCCTTACTGTTTTTCAAAGGAAGCCTTTACTTTATTCTGCACTTTTCTACATGACTTTTGGACAGCTATGAAAAAAGAAATCATTTCAAAACTTCCCGAGGCAGGAACCACACCTTCCATAACAGATTAACTCTTCCAGGTAATCCCATCAAAGCCAAAGACTGCACAGCTTGTTTGCTATACAGAGATCCACTGATTCAAAATGCTCATTTCCCTCCTCAATTCATCACCTTCAGCAAGGAAATATTCATCTGAAATGCCACGTATTATTATTCCTAGACAAATCCGTTCCTATGGCATGCAAGTCCCGTAACCCACTCCCTACAGTTATCTATGACAGTGATTAAAACCTCATTTAACGTAATAGTAACATTGAATACTTGCAGTAAGTACCTGACAGTAGCCAACAGAAGCTCCAATCAAGGTTAGAAGCTGTGGTATGATTTACTGGCTGTCAGAAAGTTCTTGGTAGCTGAGTTAGAAAACTTTTGCATCATGTAGAGGAGGCACATACTAACAGGCAAAGGTTGGAGGTAGCTGGAGTTGCCTCCCCCACAGACTCGTAACTGCTCATATCAAGAGAGAGGAAGACAGTTGAGCAGAGCTGCTGGGAATAGCTCAAAGCTAAGGGACCTCTTCTGTAAGTATAATTCTCCCTAGATCCTTTCTAAGCCAAGAAGAAGAGTAAGACAGGAGGTAGAGGAGACAGAATTAACAGGTTTATTTTAAAGGAAAATATTGTGGGAATTGGACCATGTATCCACCTCTTAGGGGACACATACAAAAATATATGTCTGTATCACAACAACACGCACAGTGGTATGTTGGTGTCACACACGCTTTACTGAGCAGTAGAAACCCTGCAGAGGAAGCCATATTTTATAGGACACAGTTACTAGGAAAACTGATAGATATGGCTTGTCTAGAAGATAACATAGTAAGACATGAGACAAGCAAAGCACTTACACTTTGAGTACACCACATCAAAGCTTTGTTTATTTGACCTTACTACACATTTCCTGAATGGCTAACTTCCAAAACAAAGGCAGGGCTTTCATATGACCTACAGGTCATATGCCAACAGGTAAGACACCTGCACAGATAGCACGTCACTCTGGAATCCTTTCACAGCCAGTGGGGAGCTGCTAGCGGGAGGCAGTTGGACCATCTGACCTGATCCATATGTGTAGTAGGAGGAGATGAATCATTTTAATGCCTGAACCTCCCTACTGACTGCATGTGGAGCTTCTGACATCGATAAAGGATACCTACATTTTGGCCTAGTTAATCTTCTAAGCTCCACCCTTAGCCCCCAGTTCCCAAGCATCCACGTGCCTAAGTGCTAAAGGGATAGTTAGAGCTTTAACTACTTTTGAGAGTTACAATCACACTGGCCCCGTAGTCTGATACACAGGCTCACACAGAAGGACTTTTGTGTCTCTAAATGCATCAAGGCTTTCATTTGCCTTCACCTCCCAGAGGTTAGTGCTGTCTGGTCATCCCCTGTGACAAGAAGGCATGACTCATGTAAGTCAGAGCATCCTCCCTGCTCCTAGTATCGCTGCTCAGCCTTGGCGATGCTCTCTAACATGTAGCTCACTGAAGTGAAGGAGACCTTGAAGAAAGTTGCCCTTTCTAGGAGAGGGAATGGGTGTCCAAACAGGTAAGGTCAGTTCAAACAATAAAACAAACGTGTCCTACTTTAATGATTCAAACCTTTCTAAAACATCAGACAGGTCTTCAACCTCAGAGCCAGGTTCAGCAGAACAGAGGACACTTAGTTGCAGGTAGACATTGACTAAGGAAGGGCTTAAAGAAGGAATTTGCTCACACAAGACCTCCACCAGGCATCAGAGCCTCTGCATGGTGCTCCCACTATAAATACCTGCCTCTACTGAACTCAGCCACAAAGCTGCGTCTTCTTTGATTGATTGTGACCAGAACTTCACTCCAGTCATCTCTTTGGTTTTGCGCCTGACCAATGGGCAAATACTATAGTTTGAAGTCAGACAATTTATTATCCTGTAAACACATTTTGATAAGCTATCCCCTTGCCCTTCCCTGTTCTTGGTTGAAAAGCTAACTTTCTTTTACTGCGCAGTAAAAATAACCCTCCTCTATCAGGTTCAATTTCTTTCCTACGACTCCACCAGAGTGGTTTTTCCTTCTTTATCAGCAAGATCAATATTTATCCATGTGGGTGGAAACTGTTCTCTCTGCTCACCATGCTGTTATCATGTTAAAGTTTAACATCACTAAAGAGGTAGTAAATGACAACTAAGCCGACGTAACCAAAAAGGCTTTATTTAATTAATTAAATAACGCCTTTTACTGAGAAAGCTAACAGCATTGTTCCTAGGTATGATCCCAAACACATTTTTCACAGTAATGAGCCTCTCTGGACTGCCCTTCTTTTGATAGTGTAACTTCACCTCTCTAAGTGTTGGGCACAACGTGGTCTTATATTGGCTTCACACCACTGCGGTAGGCAACTTCATTGTATTGAAAGGGAATAAGACCTAACACCTCTCCACATTATTTTTTTCAGCTTCATATTCATCCATCAGTTTTTAAAATAAAAGACAATTAGGTTGAGTTTTTTCTAGGCTGTCTGCTGAGAGGCATGTCTGCTCCAAACTCCTTGGCGAGCTTCATTTAAATAATGACATTTAATTATGTCTTTTTGTGAGTTAATTCATTATTGAGATTACTTTCCAATTTTAATGAGCATTCTAGTAATCATTAGCTATGCTACGCAGACTCTGAACTGGCTTGGAGTTCGAGTTCAGTTCAGATAAACATACAGAAATTTAGATGCTTATCCGACTGCTTGTACTTCTTGAGTCTGCAGAACATGTCTGGAACATATCAGGTTCCCCATCTTTCTGTCCTCACATGCTGACTCATGCCGAGAATGCTCCAGTTGCATTGTTTCATGGTATATCTGCATTACTGGTTCTGGTGATGTGCAGAACCAAGAAATACAAAGGTTCATGACAGGGAATATAATGAGTAAGGCCTTGAAGGAAGTTCTCTTCCTTAGAAAATAGGCTGTTTCCAAAACTCTGATAGAAACTGTAAAGCGAGCAAACCCTTGGCAAAGGGCTGGCTTCAGAAAGAATTTAAGCTCACCCATAGCTTATGGTCCAATGATGCTTTTCTCCACACCTCCCTCCACTCCCCCAGA
Source organism: Phoeniculus purpureus (assembly GCA_028565055.1). Classification (NCBI taxonomy): domain Eukaryota; kingdom Metazoa; phylum Chordata; class Aves; order Bucerotiformes; family Phoeniculidae; genus Phoeniculus; species Phoeniculus purpureus. The sequence goes on from JAOXOE010000001.1 coordinate 69,383,177, forward strand.
TAAGATGCCAGTCCCTCAGATTGGTCTGAACTTCCAAGGCTCTCACTGCCCCAAGTGCAGCCCCTACTCTGGTGCATTTAGCCCCCTCTTCAACTCCACTGGTCTCCAGACAAAGAGAAGAACAAGGATTAGTTTGCAGCAGGTGCTTACCCACATTAAGACCGATCTCCCTCCTACCACACACAGAAGAGCACTGCCAACATCTGCAATTTCATTACAGCTATGCTGAAGTTTGCTGTCCCCCACCCCTCACAGAACATTAGGGATCGGAAGGGACCTCAAAAGATCATCTAGGCCAATCCCCCCACCACAGCAGGATCACCTAGATCAAGTCACACAGGAAACCAAGAAGCTGCTGAGTGAAATTTATTCTTTGATGAAAGTGACTTTAACAGTGAATAGCTAGCCACAACTCCATGTGGAAACATAAGAAAGTTACTTTCCTAGAGGCTTGTTCATGTAAGATGGTCTCTCCTTTACTCATGAGATGGAGAGAACAGGCTGTACGCTTTGATGCAGGTTTATCTTCTTTCCTTGTCAGAGGCAGGGAAGCTGGTACAAGACAGATCAGTCTGTACTCAAGCATACCCTTTGCACTGCATCGTGCTCAAGAGAATGACTCGTGCAGCCTTGCAGTTGAACCCAGCCATGTGGTTTCACTTGAGGCTGGACTACCCATCAGATGCCATCCAGATGAGGCCATCAGGCCAGAGCCCTGCCGCGGCCACAGACATCTGCACCAGGATGTGCCTTGATCCTACAAAATCTATCACCATGGTCTATTGTAACTGTGAGGAGCAAGACAATTAAAACCAGGAAAAGGGAGGTGGGGGAAAGTGGGAAAATTAATCCCATTGCATTACAATTTTTCTTATTTAGTGAGAAGGAAATACAATTAGGCTGAACATATTAAACACACCTACACAGATATCTAAACATCTCCCCAGTGCACTGAAATTTCTGCCTGCAGATGAAACAGTCAGGCGCCACTTCCTTAATCAAATTAGAAAACTAAACTTAAAATTATCCCCCTCTGGAGAGATATTTACACTTCCAAACATATTCAGCAAAACAGAATATGAAGCTGAAAGGAAATCACTGAATTATTTATTATGTTTTTCTAATGGTCCAGGCTTACAATTTCAGGACAGTAAAATGTACAGTGGAAAATGACTGATCACAGTGCACACCGGAAATTTTTGGGAATTAAAAGAAAACTGCTTTGCATAATAATTGCACACTTCCATTTCTGGTGGAAAATTAAAAAGCCATTGCTCCTCACTAAAGATTACTCCAATTGCAAATAAAGGAGTCTGGGGATGGGGGAGGGAAAGAGAAAGAACTGGAGGCAAAGATGCGTGATGAATTTGTACAGGTTAACATACTGAATTAGGTGATGAACAAAAATACAGCTGAGGGAAGAAAGAAAAACCCCACACCTCTCCAAACTGTGTCAGACAATGGACCACTTTCACTCAAGAAAGTGCGAATGTGCTTTGGTAAGTTCACATATGAGCAAGTACCTCCAAGGGAGTGGGTCTTTCTCTTTGCAGGCTCAAGTGCTGCATGGCATAGCGCCTGCATGGCAGAACGTAAACTGGGCATGGCAAGCAAGTGTGCATCCTGCATGGGGAGCATCACAGGGTGGCATTTCTTCTGGCATCCTCAGAAGGACTACCCAACAGAGAAATGTCATGTGCAGATCCACTTGGTCAAAGTGCTGATGAGGGCTAGGAAAACATGCTTCCACTGTGAGGAACCTGTGGTACAATGAGTGTGGAAGCTGGGGAGCAAGGAACTTTTAGCACTCCATGCAGGGATACATAAGCAACCTGTACTCATGAAGCAGAGGATTTGAGGACCAACTGCATGTTCTGCTGCACACACTGAGGACAAAATGTACCCCTTCTAAAACAGCAATGTTCACATGCAATCTAAGCAGTCACAGAAAATCTCTCTGGTCCTCTAACAGACCTTCATACCAGAAGCAAAAAGCAATCATGTTGTCAGTAACAATGCTCTATGGGGATTTATTTAAGTCTTGCAGATGCATTAAGCATTTTTTGATAGTAATGATTTCTAATATTTTATATACCAGATTTTTTAAATATGTAAATATATCAAAAGCATTTAGGCTTACATGTATATAAGCATATAATTAAAATAGCCTACTGGCTTCCAAATTCTGATCACTAAGGAAATGTGGTTTACACTTTTTGTTATATTATAATACTGGACACATTTATGTGCTGAAATATTTAACAAGACAGTGTACAGCTTGCACCTGAAGGCTTTATCACAGCCAATACTCCCAAGCAGCAGGTAACCAGTACAATTTATAGCCTGGGTATAGTCCCAACAATCATAGGAATTGCTCTACAAACCTTCTGTCATAATATATTTTGTCTTGCAGTTCTGTGGTAACTGATCACTTGCACAAACCAGAAGGTTTTAAGTCTGTACAAAACAAGCATAGTCTAGACTTTGGTGGACTTCTTGGGGGAGCACACTGAGGTGTTGTTAAGGACAGCTTATGAGCAGGCAAGTGAGTCCTGGATCTCATCACTTCTGAAGAGATTCTAGAAGAATACAGCTTATTTTGTCCATCCCACGTAGGCACAGTCACTGACCCATAGGCTGCTTCCAGACATGGCCAGAAGCTCATGAAGATGCTTGCACACTAGCAATTGACTACCCAGAAGATCAAGAAAATGGTACTCAACATGCATTCTGGAAAGTTGCTCAAGACTGTCAGTCATGAAAAAAATACAAGAAAACCCCAAAACCGACTAGTTCATACCCAGCAAAAACATTTTCTGGAAATCCCCCCCAAGCAGCCACTGCACATATGCAGAATAAGTCTGCCTGTCAGACTCCCTCCAGTTTTTGAAGCTGCCAACATCAGCAGGTCTAGGCTAGAGGGAGTTCACTGTTCCTGAAACATCACTTCTTTCTGGTTTGTATGAAGGCAGGAGAAACAACAGTACTGGGCTTGTACTGCCTAGACAACAAAGCATCAGAAACTTGCAGGGAGATCTGTCTGAACTGAGAGCCACCTGCCACCCTTGCAACTGTCCTACTGAGCCGCCTCTGGCACTCTGTCCCACTCAGGCGCAACAGCCAGATGGTGAAAAGCCACTCTTTGCAGAGCAAGGTGGAGGTAGAGACCGGTGTCATTGAGGAAAGAGCAACAGGTCTCTGTGGAACGCCGGGGAAAGGCGTTGAGGGACGTATTCCCAGACACTGGAGATCCATGACATTGATGCATTTTCTAAGAGGAATCCAAGAAAAACCCACGTAAAAAAATGAATGACGGTTACATAGCGATAATCTCAGTTTAAGGAGTCAGTACAAAACCAAATTACAGTGCAATGAGAGGTTTTAATTTTGGGACCAGATGGGAAATTACACATTTTCTTTCCCTTTCTTCTTCTACTTCCAACCGTCCAAAAGTATGCCAACCCAGCTTTCTGACCATGGAATATGTAAGTGACTTTCCTTGTCACTCAGCAAAAGATGTTTCTTAATGTGGGAAAGGGATAGCATAGACTTCTTCCCCTTTGGACAAAGCACTTTGCTTCCAGATCTTTCTTGCCTTGGCTAGCAGAGGAGTCAACTCGACACACAAAAGACTCCCATCAAGCCTGCCTTGCATTTTTCAAAGCTGTTATTCTAAAATGGAGCTTAAAGTAGTGAAGACAATTTCCGTTATCCGGGAAAATAATGCCATTGCCTGACACAAAGTACGGCACTGCTGAGGTGTAAGCACAAGACAGCCAGATCAGCCAAGACAATCAAAACAGGGTGTGTTAATATAAATGCACCCACATATTTAGTTGTCTAACAACATGAACAAGAACTGAAGAAGCCAACTGAATAAAAATAGCTACCAGTAGATGAGAAGCCTCTGGCTTTCACAAGAGACAACACGGCTAGTTTGAGCGAGAGAGCGCGACAGCCTGAGTGACTGGGAGGAGGCAGACATGGCACATTCCTCCTTTGTTTCTCACACTGCAAGATGTGGAAAGAAGAGGAAATAGGTGTAAAACACACGCACACGCGCGCACGCACCCACACATAGACACACTTTTTCACAAAGAGCACGGCTACACTGTGGGATTCATTACCATCGGATGTTATGGAAGCCAAAAATATAACTGGGGAGATTAGTCCAATTCATGGAAGTAAATTCCACCGTGAGCTATTAAACACAAAAATACTAATACAGCTTCTGAGCCAGGAAGTCCCTGTGCAGCCACGGCCGGGAGAGGGGAGGATGCACTGGAGGAAAAGTGAGTCTGTGCTTGCCCTCTTCTCATACCCTATTCTGGGTGTCTAACGTTCAGAGACAGAGCAGCCAACTTGCTGGTCTTTTGGCCTCTGGCACTGGGATTTTCTTCTACAGGGATCCAAGTGCTTAGGTCAAAACCTTCAGTTTCCTGTGAATTTCAGTTTTATTCAACACCCATTGGTCCCCTAAATGAAAGCTTTCTGCAAGCACTTAGGCAATTTATTTCCTTTTATATAACTTTTACCAAAAAGCTTGAGTATGAAGTTGTCAAATGCTGCCTAAAGTGAGTACAGCCTTCTAGGGAAGGTGGCCAGGCTGGAACTCTGACACCCCCACTTCCAGCCACCCGCCCTGTGAACACATCTGACCATTGCCAATGTTTTGAAATACCCACAGACACCCAGAAATGCAGAATCCGTGCACATTCGGTAGCTGAGTGGGTTTCCAGGTGGAACTCTCTCTAAAGCTACAGCACGGTCAGGTTAGTCTCAGCCTGGGGGAGAAAAGAATAGCATTTGCCCTTTCCCAGTTTTCTTCCTAGGGTAATGCTTTCTGCATTTACCTGCAGGTATGTAAATACCTGGAATTACCCATCATCTGATTAGGCAACTGAAACCAGTGTTTTAGCACACGACATGTAACCAGTGCCATTCCTGAAGAGGACATGGGAATTGACTTAGTAGATTTTATGGAATGTTTCAAACATAATTCGTTAAGTGGAAGCAGCCATTGCTTAAAATGGAAAGAGATATGTGCTTGTTATGCAACTTACTGGATCTCTTTTTCTCTTGTTTTTGCCAAGATCTTCTTGATAATGGTGTGAATTGTTTAGGCAGGCTCATGCAGCCTACAGACATATGTACATACAATCTTTAAAAGAACTTTCTGTTCCTTGTTCCCAGGTACACACCACACCATGCTGCATATTTTAAAAACCTGCTATAGCCTGTTAATGGAGTGTGGAAATAACCCTGGAGGATAAGGCACACAGAGTTTATTACATAACCTAAGACATTTTGGCCAGGAAAAAAATGTTGATCCTGTTAAATACATTTTAATGAAATCAAGACTTAGGTGACTTTTATAACAATATCTTCATTCCAGTTGACTTTTTGGCATGCCAAGTTCTGTGTCCCATTAGCCCCTTACCAAAGAACAAACTGTTGTTGGTGGAATTTATTTTTAATTTTTATTTTGAAAGGACAGGATGGGAGGTTGCTTATGTTGGCTTTTTCTCGGTACTGCTATTGCCCCAAATCTGATTATAAAGGGAATTCCAGTGAAGCTGTTAATAAATGAAACAAAAATAAGTAGTTCGGTAAGAAATACTTAGAGATTGTCCTCACTGCAAAACATACAGCCTGAGTGTTGCCTTTTGGTTGCAGTTTACTTAGATAAAAATATCTTTACTTGCACTTAGTACCTTTTAAAGCAACCTTAGCTTCCTCGCAGGAAGCACAGGCTAAGGCTTTAGCTAGCACACAGCTAGTACATAGCTAACGGGACAATTTTGGCAACGCTGTTCTTCCTCTATATAACTAGTCATTAATGACTTCTCCCATCTACCTTGTGTGCTGAGACAATACCATCATATATGGCATTAATGTAATCATTAAAATTCATAAAATGGGTCAAATTCCTGCAGAGACCCCCAGGATAAAGCCATCAGCAAGCTTAGAGTAACACATGCTTGAGTGCAGGAACAGCACGTACCAAACTGCCCACATAGCATTTCATGGAGGGTCTGCTTTTATCCACACTGAAGTAACTTGGAAGGAAGAATAACAAACCAAACCAGACTTCAGTTAATTACTGAATTTAAATCAGCAATGAAGTCATACCCATTCTTTGACAGCAAAACCCTTAAGCTAAGTCATCCATCAAAAGCTGCATTTTTGTCTTGGAGGGATTTTGTTGCTTCATAGAGCAAGTTCTTGACTACTTTGTGTCTGGGTTTGAAGAAGAACACCGGGATTTATGGTTTCTGCTGCAAATGACTTTGAGAAAATGTTAAAATGAAGTGCTAAATGCATTGCATTGAAAGCCCTGATTTTCCATTGAAAATAGTTCACTCTATACCATGGCTGAAAACTCATTATATTTATGTGTCATCTAACTGCTTCATCCTTTTCACAGAATTTGATGAGGTATTACTTCAGTCATGATGTTTATGCTATTTACTGAATATGCTTCACTATCACAAAAATGAAACCATGTCCCAGATTTCTGGAGCCATGTGGAGAAAATTTTCCTTCCTATAAATGCACCCACCCTAAACCGTGTACAACGGGCATTGTACTTTTCTGCTGTACATTTCACCCAGCTCGTGTGAGTTACGGTGTTCCATTTCATGCAGGTGTCCTGGCCACTGGGATGGGACCCACAGTATACCTAATAAATGAGCACCTAGACAGACCTCCCAGTCCTTCCACAGCACAGCCTCTCATGTGAAGTGAATTTCCACGGGGCACATTATCATGACCCTTGAAGTGAGAGGCTGAGCTACCTGGATGCTTTAAGTTTTTGATTTCTAAATTAACCAGCTGGTGAAAGCATCACTAGGAGGGAGGAAATACGTAAAAAAACTATGGAGTTCACCAAGTTCACAATGACAACACAGCCTGCAACTCTTTGCTAATATTTTTTTCCCCATACTTTTTCTCTCTCTTTGCTCTGGGATGCTCTGATCCCCATACTTGGTGAGGATGAAAAAACCCATAATGTGATGATCCGTACAACTAGAGAAAGCATATGGACATATGCATGGCATAGATGTCCTGAGATGTCCTGGGCAAGTACCACCAGTGTTTAAAAAAAGAGACATAATGAATAATGTAATAAAAATGGTCTGAGACTGAATAAGATCAATTAAACGCTCAGCACTAAAACTAATGTCACAGAACGTTTCAAGAGCTCCAGGTATACATCCCGAGCATTTTAGCTGAAAAAAGCAGGTAGACACAGTGTTTCAGGAGATGGTTTAGTGGTTCGGGGTTGTAGGGCGGATGGTTGGATTTGATGATATTGAAGGTCTTTTACCAGTCTTGATGATTTTATGATTCTCTGATCTCTAAGCTACATCAAAGGAGACAAAGCTGCACTGCAAATGAGCTGTCACATTACTGATCTGTCTGAGATTTACTTGCAGTTGCTAGTTCTGCTGATTTTTCTTACACTGGCAGTCAATCAAGGTCAGGTGCAACTACTGATCTCTCCAAGTCCATAGTTGTGCAAAATTTGCTTTAACAATAATCTTTCACTGGTGGCTTTCAAAAACCCATCCTTTCTCACGACGGCTAAGATTTCACCGTGTGGTAGTCACTTGCAAGCCTCAAAGCACCAAGTTTCTAGTGCGAGACTGGCTGTGTTCGGAGCGAAACTTCCTTCGACCGTCGCGACAACAAGTGTTTCAGGATATTGCTGCTACAACAACAAAGCCTCACGTCTTCTAATGTATAAAAAGAAACACTTCCTGACTACAAGCCATGTCCATTGTGTTTCCGATCTAAACTGTAAGTTGGACTGAGTATAGAGACGTGCAGCAGGCACCACTGCGTTGAATAGGAGGAACAATGGATGACTAAAGCCTCTGACAATAAGCCCTGACAAATCTTGCTGCTGTGGGTTTCTTATCAAACACATCTGGCTGGCCCACCCTTCTGCTGGAGATGGCCACCCCACCGTGGAGGTGCCAGGAGCCATGTTTCTGTGTGTGTGTCTCATAGTTTGTCTGCTTCAGGTCACAGCCTGCCAGTGTGAATGGGCTTGTTTCCTAGGAAAGCAGGGTTATAGGAAGGCTGTGAAGTTGAGCATGATCTCACACTCTCTTCTGCTGGCACCATTTGGGGAGCAGTAACCTTCAGTGGAGGGGTAGGAGAAAAACAGCTAGAAGGGCGAAAACCTCTTAAACCACCACAGATGTTTTCTCAAGGAGCAAGCATCAGTCTTTGGTGACTTGTCATTACACTTTGGTTTCACCCTGGTCCTAATGACAACCAGCAAAAGCTTAACAACTGAATTCAGAGGGAGCACAAGTTGGGTCATTGCTGTGGACTGCAGAAGAAAAGATGCTACTCAAGTTGTGCTGTTTTCCCTGCTCTTGATTCTGCAGCTAAACAGAAACATCCTTCATGCTTGCTTGTGATCCTCAAATGAGTAGCAGTTACCACAGAACCTCAAGCAAGTGAGCTCAGAAAGGCTTTATAGCCAGCTTTTGAGTGTCTGGTGAGCACGCAGTTCAGGGGAAACAGCGGCCAGCTGGTTCTGGGCTCTCCAAAAGTGGTATTTGCTGTGCTCCTTACTGTTAGATGACATTTGAGGCCTTGGATGGTTTCATTCCTTTTGCTTGATTTGGTTTCAAGTTTACATATAAACAGACACTACACGAGATGCCAACAAACTTTGACTCAATTCCTCATCGGAAAACAATTTCGTACTCCCACACCAATCCCACAAAAGCTTCTGGCGCTAATCAAGCAGCATTTAAAAAGTGCTCCCTGTCTAGAGATAGGGTCGGCACCAGAGGACCCCTTCTGAAATGACAGCAACCTGAACCATCACCGTTTAAATCAAGTGCTCACTGTCGCTGCTCTCTCTTCTTGGGACATCACGTTGCAGTAACCTTACGGGGCAGGTGAAACCTCAATGACATGGTGCTGTGAAACACCTGCCGTCCTGCCTTTTCCAACCCCACAAATTAATTATGACACTAAAGGACTAGTCAGAGACCTACAAGCATGACCACATACTTGATTGGTACAATTGTAATTGCAGCTGAGGTATTGTCGGTCTAAAAATAAAGCTCTGACTTGAAACTATAGGAGATTTGGAACCAGGAAATAACTGGCCCTGAGCACTGAGGACCTGAGCACTGGAAGGAGGTTCATTTCTCAGCTCTGTCAGTCAGACAGACAAGTTGTTTAGCCATTCTGCCTCAGTCTCCCATGTAGACACAGCGTAGTGCTGCCTTCATCTCACAACTCAAGTATTTATGGTAAAGGCAGATGTGGTGCTTAACACTGTCCACAATCTGAGCTGTCATACCACAGTGGCATAGCTGGGGATCTGTGACCTTTCTCTGGCTTCCTTTACAGCTCTTCTGGGCAGAGTCTGGTTCTCCTCATATATTTATGTGGCATATAGGATACAGGAACAAAAATTTCCACTGGAATTCTCCAGGTGACAATACCTTGTGGAAACAAATGTGTGCCCAAACAGGTCCAACAGGATGACCCTGTAGGGTGGTATTGGGACACTGAGGCACAGGGGTGCTCAGTATGTAAATTCACAGATGCTGCCTGATGCTGCCTGATGTGGTCAGAGGGTAGGAGGGACCAGCCGTTCTCCACATCTGTGAGTTACTTCAGCTGGAGAGAAGACTACGCAATCTGCCTTTCAGAGTTCAACCCTAAGAAAAGTTAAGGCATAGAAGTGTCACGTCACTGACATCGAGAAGAAACACGTTGAAGCTCGTGAAGAGCAGGACAGACCTTCCTTGAGTACTCAATGAATCCAGTTACCAAAGACTTTCTGTGTGAATCGTGAAAGGTAACCTGCCCACTTTGACTAAAATAAGTTATAGTTCTTCCTCTTCTGCTCAAGAAACAGGTCCACCAGGAGATGTGACCAGAGATAATTTTGAATGGGGAAAGCAGTGATGAGCTCCATTTGGTAGAGCTGCAGTCAGGAGAAGATGTGCATCCCTAGCCCAGGCTTCAGTCAGGAGTTTAGTATTCTTATTTTCCCCATAGAAATTAAAACTTCTCACACCAGCTTGGGCCAAATTAATTCAGATAATTTTGTTTTATTCTGGTTTTGCTTAGCTTTGTCTGAGCATGTCTAGCTCCAGCTTAAGAAAGACATCCTCTCCTCCTATCCCTTTTAAAATTCTTGCTGCAATGAAGCAACCCAGGCAAGATCAGCAGCTGGACTGGGAAGGGAGGAGTGGGGAACAGGAACTGCCTTCTCCTGTTATGCACAGAAATCATCCGAGTTCATTTCTTAACCTCACAAGTTTACCTGGGGAATAAGGGGAACACTAACTTTTCCAAAACCTAATGCTCACTTCAGCAGCGTATGTTCCTGAGTGAGAACAGAGATTGATTCCCAAAAATACTAGGAATATCAAGTCTTTGCCCTTCCACCCTGTTCTGCGAATCCTCTATTCTCTATTAGCCCAGAGAAACATCCTGAAGACTCTCTGTATCCCTGGAGAAGCACAAATGGGGAGATGGGACAGGAGATCATCTGCTAGATCTCCACTATTTCTCCAGGAGGAGCAGCCAGATAGAGGCTCTCAGAGAGTGCAACCGACAACAAACACCAGGAACTTTCCAGGCTGTCTTTACACATATAGCAGACAAACACAGACACTCATACCTTCCCTCTGTGTTTTACGGTACACTTCAGTGCCAACACCAGCAATTCCCAGAGGCTGTCACAGGAGGGAAAGAAGTATAAATTTTGCCTGTGATCTGAAACATGAAAGTGCAGATCAGGCTACATCTGTGCACCTCAATAGCTAAAGCCTTTCCAGCCCAGGAAGCCACAAAGCTCACACTGTCCAGATGTTTCCACATGATGCTGTCACCCGTTCACAGAGACAGCCCTTTGAGAAGAAGTCAAAGTACTCAATTAAGTTTAGAGGCAACAGAACTGTGCCCCCCTGTTCCAGGCAGCACTCCCAGCGCTGGCCTGGGAAGTGTTCATACCAGCAGTTTAACACCTTGGGTTAAGAAACAAAGAACAAAATTCGAAATTGAAACCAAAGGAAGTTAGACAGAAAACAATTCTCAAGACTGGACTGTGGCCAGAACTGCCTGGATGAAAAGTCCTGTTCTCTTGTTCATAAATCAAAAAATGCCGCCAGTTAGCGTCCTGGATGATGAGCAACGAAGATCTGTTTTCTCTCCCAAAGTCCAAAAGTCTGCAGAGTCTTAGCAGTGCTTGGATGTGACAGAGTTTCATTAATGGTTGAGAGAAAGAGTGTCAACTACTTAATCACCAAACTGCTTCCTGCAGCACCCACAGTCTCTGTTATGAAATCTAACCAATTATTGATCAGTCCCAGCCCTGCTGCAAGATCAGATAAGGTCACAGCCTGAAGTGATTCACTAGCCATGTGGAAAAAAAGCTTCATACAAGTAGTAACGTTCATTAGCTACACTACTTGATGGAAAATATGAGTTTTAGAGGGAAAGAAGCAGCTTTGCCAGGATCACTGTTCCAAATCCAGTTACACACAGCTAAGCATGAATGAGTGCTTACAAATATTTTTAAAATTGTTTCCACTTTGGAAAAAGAAAAAAAAACCTCTCCATAGTAAAATCTCTGTTTCAGCTTGGATGGAAGAACTGAAAGATGTCTTCCACTAATACTGTAGACTAGAAAAGGGTCTTCAAAATTGCAAAGACTCTTCAATGGTATTTAAGAACTTAGTTCATCATGAGTATGTGCAGCAAATTTCATGAGATTACTCAGGTGTATACATAAGAATCCTTTCCTTCAAAAACTCACTCACTTACTTACACTGACTCATAAAACTACCCATCCTTTTTTATTTGCCTGTTGTCTTCCTCCTGATTTCAAAGAACAGAGAACAGTGACTTTGATTAGAAAATTTTCACTTCAACCTTTGTTTTCCCCCCACACAGTCACAAGTGAGAGTTGATTCCCCCAACAGCTATCACAATAAAAAAATCATCTCATTGCAAGTTATTTGATGGCAATCAAAACAAGGGAAACGTGCTAAAGGTATGAGGAACCACATCAGCCTGCAGTAACATAATGGCATTTTAGTACAGTACACCTTGTACCTATCCCAAATAAGATATTCTAAGAATGTTTACAAATACAGAGATGGGGATGCTCCAGGCCAGAGTTTATTGGCACATGGCAGAACTCTCCAGGGGTTACAGCTTGCCCGCAGCAGAGCTCCTCCACTGCATCACTGGGACAAAGGAAAGGCTGGAAGAAATGTGAAAGCCTCTCCCAAAATAGGCAATTTACTGCATTATGTATCACTCCTATCACTCCCAGTCTGTGCTGGCATGTCATCCATAGCTGCACTGTAAATAATGAAGGGGCACCGAAGCAGCTGCACTGCTCTGCTGGAGTGGTGAGCCCTTCCCAGTTTAAGGATGATTACTTCAGGTTAAGATGAGTCTGTCTTTTGCCACTGCTGTAGTCCCTTCGTACTTCTTGACGAACATAAGGGGTCTATAAAGCTGATTATTGTGCTACCTGGAAATTCTTCTGCCATGCAAAGAATCTTTGCACGGTGCTAAACACGCACGGCGTATCGGTGCCATTGTTTTTGCACCCCCAGAATAACCTTATTTTCTCATGAGAGAATATATGGACAAGAGAAACTGTATCTAGACAACTTCTCAGAACCTTCTTGCAGGTCACTATTCCACAGCTTTTTCTCCAGGCGTTTCATTCTCTCTCTGGGCAAGCAGCACACACAGGAATAGCATTCCTTCTGCCAAGGCTCCATGGTACTCTGGGAATGAAGATGAACTTCCTTCGCCCACCAGCCCACATCACTTCCCACCACATAGTGTCAGAACACCCTTTCTGGGGGCAGTAGCGAGAGTTTAGCTGTTCTTTCTACACCTTGGTGGAGAAATCCACATCCTAAGGACCATCTCCTTGGTATGCTGTACTGAATAACACGATGTCTCCCTGTGCTGTCCTTCAAGCTGCTGCACTGAACGTGGAGCAAGCGTTATACTTTGCTTGTCTTCTCAGCAGGTTTAACTCATGAAGAAGCAAGAGTTTTAAGTGAAATAATATTAATGCTTTCCTTTCTTCACGAGTGTAAGTGATGTAAAAAAAATATGAGATAACACTGGCCTTTATCTGAAGATGTGACCACATCCCACTCCACGCCATCAGAAGTATTAAAAGGGAGGGGGAAAAAAGAAAGCTATACAGGCTTCATCCACAAGGCCAGATCTCCTGGCCAGACCTTCTGTCATGGACTGGCCAAACTGAGTGATTACAGGCCAGCTCAGCTGTCTTGAGTATACAATACAGATTATGAAATCTTGCTTTAAGCTTAAACCTGTGCATTTCTACAGATTTTGATATCCCTACATTTCTGTATACATCTTGATATCCCTGAGATCATATTCACATTTGCACTGAAATTGCTTATTTCCACAAATGTGCACTTGCTTCCTCCTTTGCTTTCATTTTGAGAAAGGTGGTCCTCTCCCTGCTCTGGGGCACACTCGTAAATCCCTTTCCCAATCGAGAAGAGAACCTCCTGCAAGCTTGGGAGCCAGCACAGGAGCAGGGGGCTCTGTCCCTTGAAGGCTCATTTGTTCATGTGTTGATACCATATATGGGAACATTTCAGCCTCAGCAAGCTGAAATTTCAGTGGACTCAGTGAGGTGAACATATGCTTTCTGTGAAAAACAATATGCCTTACAGCCCAGAGAGCCCTGCAGCCCGCCAGACTACCAATGTGGGCTTAGCTGCCCAACAGCACTGTTCTTGTTCCCAGGTCCTACCCCTAATGCTGGAGAAAATTAAGCCATGAATTGAGTCTTTGCTATGGCAATAAATACCAATGAGCACCAGCCTCTTAAAGCTAACAGCAGAACAGCAAAGAGGCACATGCGAGTCTCTCTGCAAGAAATGCTGCACAACCGTGCAAGATACCAGCTTGGACTTGATGATCCTTTGGGTCTCTTCCAATCTGATCTACTGTGATACAGTGAGATGGGTTTCTGATGGGTTTCAGGTACCCATAAATGTCATGGCGAGAGACTATCCCCTCTCCCTGCCTTCCCACAGCCCCTGCTTCTACAGGGTGCTGGGCAAAGCCTTGCTGGGTCTGGGGCAAGGGAAAGCTTAGGGAAAAGCTTGTTGCCCTCCCACACATGTTCAGGAGGGGAACTGGGCGGCCACTTTGCAGAAAGCAGGGCCAAGGGGAGGAGATGGAGGAAAGAAGCCTACTGTGAGCAGTGGGTGGGGAGGCATCCCACTACCCACTCTGGGGAAGATGTTTCTGTGTGCTGCAGAGGCAACTGTACAGCCTGAAACATCCACCCCAGGGCCAGCCCTGTGCATGTTACAGCCATGGCCATAGCTGTTGTTACTAGCAAAAGCCTTTCCTGTAAGCCATAAAATGACCACATTAAATGAGAATAAAGTTAAACAATTAAGAATTAAAAGTTGCTCAAGGTATGGGCTGACAACATCAAAAGGACCGATAATTAAAAATACAGTAATGTTTTCCCAAAGCCTCTTCCACTCTTGTTGTCTCTTTCGAACTAGTGGATTGGTTTTCTATGAAGGTTCATTTTATCAACTTCTAAAAATATCTCCAAACTGAGTAGAAGCCATCCCCCACAGGCACTGAATCATTCTGTTTGCTTTAGAAGCACAAAAGCCTACTTGGGCAAAGCCCTGGGGCAAGGAGATGGGTTAAACATCCTGTGAATGTCCCACCAATGCTGCTTTGTACATATGCCCAACGCAAAGGAAGCAAAACTTCCAGGCAAGTCACAGGCTGAGAGGGCTTTGTTCAAATGGGCTTTGAGGGAAAACACAAGCAAACAGAAAGGAGAGTAGGAAAAACATAGAAAGCACCTACTCAAGTTCTGCAAAACCCTGAGAGCAAAGTTTGGCAATATCCTTTTAAATTTCTTGGGTTACAAGCACAAAAGCTAAGATACTGCCAGAAATTATTTAATGGAGCTTTCAATTAGATAATTGAACCAACATAACTTGTCTAATGGCCTCCGCTCCCACAAATACAGCAGGTTTTTAAAAAGCAGGCAAAAACCTGTGTAAAATCAAGACATTTTATAGAGAGCTCGCCTTCCCCGCAGTACAGCTGTTGTACATCTTACCCTCTGTGCCTCAAAACACAGGCAAACATCCATCAGCCCTAGTTGCAGCAGCCTACTGGCTCAGAGCTAGAGGAAAGCAAAGTGAGAGAAGCACAGAAGGCATTAGGCAGGAGATGCTGAGGTCCTACAGCTACTATGATCCTATGATCCTCAGTGGGGACCTTCAGTTCACCTCCAAAGCCTGTGGACATCCCCCCCCATTCCTTTGTTGGGACTGTGTGAAGAGGGGCTAGTGTCACCACAGCCCTTGGAAGTCCCCAGGCCCTTCTCTGAAGTGTGCCCCATTGATACTTGCTGGTATCATGACACATTTTTTTCAGCAACCAAATTGGGAAAGATGCAGATGGTATCACCCATCGTCACCTGATGACTGAGTTGAGTAAGACAGCTAAACGCAGCCCTGTAAGGCTGAGGACAGGCTCTACTCGGCCGGGGCTGGGGCTGGCTGGCTTGGACACCTTCCCATTTACACCCTGCTCTGAGTCACCTGCATTTCCCCAGGTAGAGGCAGGTGCTCATGGCAGGCTGGAGGGCTGCCTATCTAGGCCATCTCTCTGGAAGAGAAGTGCCAGCAGGCTGGGCTGGGGCTGAGTGAGCCCCTTCATCAGCCCCAGCCAGAAAGTTGGGGGAAGGGAGGAGAGGCTGGGTCTGGTTTCTCCACGCCATCTGACCTCCTCCTCTTGGTTTCTCCCACACGTGGCACGCTTGCTCCAGCCCCAGCCTGCAAATGGGCGCACAGTGACGGCGAGGTGCGTTTGCCAAGCGTGGGTGTTAGATTCCCTCACGCCTTCCTGAAATAAATAACCAACAGGGAGCTTGTGAAGGCAGGCGTGGAGCCCATGGGCAGCTTGCCTGCTACTGCTTGCATAGGCAAGCACCGGCAGCAGCTCTTGGAAGAGCAGGGTGTGGAAAAAGGACTGTTACTCTTTGAGTGGCACCATCTCAACCACACAAATTAAGGATTACAAATAAAAATTATGAGATCTAAGAGAGGGAGATGTTTTAGTAGCTTGAGGAATCATGTGGACATCCAACATTTACTGTGCCCTGAAATAATCCATTGGGTAGCGCAGCATCCACCAGTTCATACGACCTCTGAAAATTTGATTAAAAGAATTAATTTCCTACTTGCACCACCTCACTTAATTCATATTTACAGAATTAAATACCAAGGCGATGTTTTGTCCATCTCTGCCTAGAAGATTAGCAATTATTCCACATTTTCAAGAAGCCATATTACAAACAGTCAGTTCTAACTAATTGCTTTAATTATTCAACCCCTGATTTAAATGCAAGTTTTTCAGCATACTGCTGGTGACTTAATTAATTGTAATTATGTGCAAGTCACGTTCCAGATATATAATCTTTACAAATGATAGACAGATGAGTAAGGACAGGAATCCAGATCACCAAATATAAGAACCGTGTGCATCCCAAACTTAAATGCTGCATAATAACTATTTCTATAAATAATAGTATCTAGAGAAGGAGCTGATGACAGAGCTGTACCCCGATAATTAGGAATGACTCCAACTTTGTTTACTATTCCCTAGAGGTGCATGCCTATTGGTTTTGTTTTTAAATCACCAGTTCATCCAAACATCTCGGAGTATGCTATCAAATACTCAAACTGTCCATCCAAATACCTGCTCTTCAGTAACCAACATCTCTCGGAGAAGGCATTACTGAGGCCGAAGCAGAGTGTTGCTCCAATAAAGGAATGAAAACATTAGCAAACAGCAGCATACATTCACAACATTTCTTAGAGCTATTCTATTAATTATTGGCTCACCAAGGCCATTTCTGGCATGTTTTTAGCTTGAAAGTGTGAAGTTAAATATTTTTAACATACTGTACAGAATTCATTGTGGTGCATTGAGCAGATATTTAAAGGCTGTTGAGCTAATTCAGATTTTTTTCTATTTCTATCCTAGTTTTATAAGGAAATACATGATCATGATACGTTTGAGGTGACTGTTTTGCTTTAATAAATTTAGTCTACTCTACTCTGGTGAGACCTCACCTGGAGTAATGCATCCAGCTGGGGAGTCCTCAACAGAAGAAGGATGTGGACTTGCTGGAGTGGGTCCAGAGGAGGGCCACTAAAATGATCAAAGGGCTGGGCACCTACAAGGACAGACTGAAAAGAGCTTGGGTTGTTCAGCCTGGAAGAGAGAAGGCTCTGGGGGGACCGTATAGTGGCCTTTCAGTATGTGAAGGAGGCCTACAGAAAGCAGGTGAGTGACAGGACAAGGCACCATGGTTTTAAACTAGATTGGATGTTAGAAAAAAGTTCTTTACAATGAGGGTTGTAAAACACTGGAACAGACTGGCCAGAGAGGTGGTAGAAGCTCCATCCCAGTTGGCATTCAAGGTCAGTCTAAGGGCAACCTGATCTACCTGAAGATGCCCCTGTTCACTGCAGAGACTGACCTTTAAAAGTCCCTTCCAGCCCAACACATTCTATGATTTGGCAGAAGACAGGAGGTCTCATATGTATTGGATTCCTACCTAAGGGACATTGTCACTGTCCTTACAGAACGAGACACCTTGTGAAGCTTAAATCAGGGATCCACCAGGGAGAGACACAGGAAAACTGTGTCACACTTTTAACTATGGCTAGGCTTTATGGTTCATGGTATCCCAGAGGTAGGCAGCAGGAGACATCACTCTTCAAAGGGACATTTCTTTTCCCTTTGAACTGCTGCAATCTTTTCTCTGTCTCTTGCATGTTCAACCCTTCCCCGTGCAAGCTGGACTAAAAATGCTGCCGCTAAAGTCATCCTTGTGGTTTGTCACTTCAACACCTTTTTCCCCAAGACTTTACCTCACATTAGCCACAGGCTTCCAGCCCTTACCCAAGACATGATTCATGAGACTTTGGCCTTCCTTTGTGCCTGCTTTTGTACCTCCTCACCTGGTTCCACAGCCCCCACTGCACTTCAGATCAGAATGACTTTGATGCTTCTCCCCCTTGAGAAATGCAAAGCAGTCGGTTATGCTGGGCTTCCTCTGGAAGGCACAGAAAACCTGTTGTAAGCAATGGAGTTAGAGAGCACGTTGGTATCCTGTACAAATTAATTCACTTCTCTTTCTGTTAAACTACTCTTGCACTCCAGAGCCTTCTTTACACCAGATAGCAGTCTCTAGAAAAGGAACAGGTCGCTTTGCTTGTTCACAACCTGAACTACAAGCCTCGTGGAGCCCCCAGGAGCAAATGCAAGCATGAAAATTGAGACCCAGAGGATAAAAGCAAACACAGAAAATAATGGGTAGTTTGACCTTTGTGGCTTATAAGGAACATTAGGGTTAAGAGCTTTACAATGTTTGTTCTTGAATGTAGTGTTTACAAAAGATGTCAGAAAGATAACTAGGAAAGATGTATTTTTTTCAAACCCAAAGACAAAAGCTGTCCATGTCCCAAGTTCTACACTGCTAAGCAGGCATACTGAGATCGCTTTTAGATCATCACCTGCATGATTAGTACCCCAAGAACCACAGCAAACTGAATGCATCTCCTATCCAACATCCACGGGGTGTAGAAACTACTCTCCATGACGAACACCTATGCTGTATTTGCCACACTGAAAGACCAGAACATGAGAAATTGGCAGGATTTAGGTAGGGAGTGCTGAAATCCAGAAGACTGCCACAGCAGGGAGACAAGCACGGAAGGCACCATGCCTCTCTTATCACTGGGACTCCAAGTGTGAGGTCCACACATTAGTGACAGACCCGACACATAAAAAAACCCTCAGCAAACCAAGGCAAAAGAAGGCTTCCCAGATTTTCCTGAAATAAAATATTTTTCCTGAAATAAAATACCTGACTGTTTCTCTGAGGATGGGTCGGTACCCATTCTCCATGCCTGCTTGTTTGTTTCCAGCAAGATTTGGCAAACTTAAGTATCAATGGCAGTAGCCATTTACCAGTAGGCTCCCAAATGAAACTGTCACTTCACTAATTAATAGAGTTTGAAGAGCCTTCAGACAAGCATGACTTTCAGTCACCACTGATTTCATTTGGACAGAAACAGGTCCATTTGGCATCTCCCTGTGAAGCCTGGAAGCCATCCAGCCCACTACTTGTAGGCTTAGCAGCAAATGTAAGACTGATCCTAGCGACTCTGCTCTTCAGGTAACACTGAAAGAGCAATACAGGTCTCCTCTCACATCTCACCAAATATCCCCATGAGAGAGCTGACTCAGACAGAGCCTAAGTAGTGATGAGAAACCACCGAGTGGAAATAAATACTGCACTTTACCAAAGTAACAAGTTGTTCTGTGAGCAGGAGAACAAATGATGCCTGACTCCCTTGATTTGCGTCTTAGGGTGGCTTATCTCATCTTTCACAAGACACAAAATCTTATCTCGAGCCTAGCAAGATGTGAGCTTTGATCAAAGGTTCTTGTTAATAGCATTTATTACTTGTGTGATTATCTGGAAACACAGCAGAGCCCACGTTTCTGCCTTTATCTCCACAGGAGCATTAGCTCTGCTATACTTTATCTACTCATCTCACATCTAGGATGTGTAAGAACTTTATTTCCCTTAGATCATGAAATCTGTCCCAGTTTTGGTTAAAGTTCACCAGAGTTCAAAAGTTGTTTTGGGCAAATAGGAAGCCAGAAGAAAAAAATGGCTGAGTGATTCCATGACTTTCATTTCCTTAAGCTGAATCCAAGGTAAAACACGTAACTGAGGAGAAAGCATGAGCCTGTGCAACAAATACTAAACAAGATAACAAGATAACAAGAAAATCTTGGATAAACAAGATTTTTCTTCAGGGACATGTTGCTTTCAGGGCAAGTGGAGGGTAAACATGCAAAGGTGGGAGAAGGAAGTATTTGAGAAAAACTAAATTCCTTTGGGTGTTTGCAATACACTTGAAAACAGCAAAAGAAGGGAAGTGTGCTCAACTCTTTACCAGAATGTGTAGAGACCCAAAGAAAAAGAGGAAAGATTTTACTATCAACCTTTCTGATGAGGCAGATGCATTACTCATGATTTATGGCACATTTTATATACAATCTTAATTTTTAAAGTTTGGTTCTTTTTTTTTGTACAATAGGAGACACTGCTACCATACAAATGCTGGCCCTTGTCTGGGAGAGAGAACAAGTTCCTTTTAGGAAGCATCTTCCCAGCACTAGTCAAACATACTTGGTGTTTGAGCAGCAAAACAGGGCTGCAAGCTGCAAAAACATTGGGAAGGGACAGAAGGTCCAAGTACAGTGAAGGATGTTTAAAGGTGATTGCTGACCTTAAACCCCAGCGCATACTGAGTGTGGGTTCCCAGAAACACCAGGTTTCTGTGAGAGCACAGAAGGAATTTAAAGAAGGTGAGACCAAAATCCTTATCTTTTAAAATCTGCTCATTTGTTTCCTTCAGGGACAAAGCAGTGTTCCCCTGAGATAAGAGCTCCACACAACTCCTGGGTTTCCTTAGGAATGTGAAAAGAAATACAAGTCCTGCTTAAAGAAACCCAATGGAAGCCAGCAGAGCTCGCCCAAGTGGGAGCCAAGAGCATACTGCTTCCCAAGTTCAGTTTCCAGACATGGGCAGAGTTAAAGTTGTGATGTGGGTAGCAATCAGTTGGGTGACGTGGATTAAAAAAAGCAAATTAATTATTAGTATAAAGGTCACAGTAGAATACACAAGCTCATTTAAAGACTTTTGGGCAAGCATCAACTTTCCTTATAAATCACCCATATCAAGTAAACCAGTTTGCACTGAGTCAACGGAGGCTTCACTACAGAAAAAAAGAAATTATGTGGCCAAGTTATTTCTTCCCCTAATTAAAATATCTCCAATGATGGGAAAAGGCACAACAGCAACAAATTCCTATAGCTGCTTATCTGTCCAAGGCCAGAGAGGAACCCACTTCGCACCTGCCCGTGAGCAGAGACTTCAGAAATCTCAGTGCTGTCAGCAGGACCAGTCCTTAGCTATGGAAAACACTCATCTGTATGAGGAGAAAAGCACGGAGGGGAATTCATGGTGGGGGTGGAAAACTGCATAGAGATTTGTATGGAAAGGAATTGCCTGCAGCGCCCTCTCCCAAGAAGCAGCCTTTGCTTGATGTGTCCAGAGCACCACTAAATCCCACTGTTTGTAAAAAAGACAATTTAAACCAAAAGCATGTTAAAAAATTTAAAAAGCCATGAGCAAAAAGAACACAAGAGCTTGATCAGTCATATCTAGCTTTTGGGTTAATATTTTTTTTCCAAAATGCAATTCACAAAGTATTTTTGAGACTGATTTTGTTGTTCTGGTGGAGGAAAAAAAAGTGCCTAAGCTCCAGCATATTCTCATGAGCCAAGAAAATTATTTCCCCCTTGTTTTATGCCAACTTGGCACAGGCTGTCTCTCTTAGAGGGTTCACCAGCCAGTGTCGACACAGGGGTGGTGGTTTCAGAACTGTGTGTCATTAAGTACCTGAGAGTGCTTACAGCATCTGGGCTTCACGCAAGGGCCAGACGGCCACGGTTGCACAGGACAGTGATATGCGGCCACACGGGTGGCCATGTCACACCCTGCAGGAATGTCTGTTTCTCTGGGGTCATTGCTAGGAGGGCAAGGACACCACAGTGCTCTGGGATTCCTGTCCTGAATGAAGCTACACATGAAGTGAGGCTTATGGTTTGCCCTCATTTTGACAATGGTGCAGGATATCATCTTTCCTAATACCCTGAACCCAGCTTCCCCCCCACCTCGAGCTAATTATTTCAAAGCAAAACTCAGAATTTGCTCTCAAGGATCAATCAACACAACTAAGCCTACTTACTATTACTCTTCCAAACACCAGTGTTTTCAAGATCCCTGGTATACAGCATATGTCATGTGTTCTCTACAAATATTAGACATACCCCCACCCGTCCCTTCCATAATTCTCCCTCATTTGCTGTTATGACCGAGATATTCTTTAATGAATCTTAATGACTCATCTCAAATGTTGTTTTTTTTGCATTCTGATAAGCACTAAACAGGGTGACTAATAGACTACATGCAACACCTAGACAATGTGAGCAATCCAGTGTTTGCTCAAACCATATTAGATACTGATAACAGATACAGGCATTGCACCTGCTCCACAGTGGAAAAAAAAGGAGAGGAAAAAAAGGGGAAAAAAAGAAAAAAAAAAAGAAACCAGGACAGATAGAACAACTGCTGCTTATATTTGTGTAAAGTGGATTTATCTTGTCAGCATTCTGGAGAACATATGTTGTGGCTGTTATAAAGCTTCCTTCCCTTGTGAAAAATAGTTATCTGACATTATGCCCCTGAGGAAGTAAGAGCAAAAAGAGAGCCAACTTGGCTTAGATGGAGCAGTGCTTCACACAGAAGATGTCTATGAGTCAAAGACAGGCAGTTTTCCAAGTCTACCAACGTAGGCACCAGTGGACACAACAGTGTATATACATCCCCTCACGGCTACAACTGGGATTGCCTTTCCTTTTCCCAGTTCTGTGAGACTGCAGTCAAATTCCTTGAGTTAGGAAGGGCTGAGCAGTATTCCAACAGGTGAACAGGTCCATAACATGGGACATAGGTTTTACAAAGATGTTACTTTCATCAAGGACACTCTTGATGTTTGTTTCAGGCCAATATCCTCAACACAGAGTGAGAGGAATGATCTTGACAATAGCAGTCTATGTCTGAATTTTTACTTAGGTTGAAAAAGATGTCAGCAGCTTCTCCCTTGCTCTTAGCACTGAAAAATACATGTGCTGTAGGTCCCAATCTGTAGCACCTGCTATGATTTTCAAAATAGTGTGTAAATTTCTAAATATTGTGTGAATTAAAATTAATTTCAAAATATTGTGTGAACACAGATACTCTGCTCTTTACATGAGACTCACCACTGCTCTTTCCGTAAGGATGTGCACATGCACTAAACACACAGTAAAAGGGACACACAGATGAAATCAGTATTTTCTTGCCAGAAAGAAACAAGCTACTAGATATGACTCTGTGCTCTCTCTTTTTTTGCCACAAGTTCTGCCACCACCCAGCGCTTGGCTAGCGTGGCTCAGAGCACAAACATAACTCAACGAGATAAAGAAGTGAATTGGGAATTTGGTCTGGAAGGCAGGGGACGGGAATCTAGTAGGTGGAAAACAGTAAAGAAGAGTAATAGGAAGCATAAAGGATGAACCAATTCTGTTATGCTGGGGCTCGGACACTCACACACAGAGTATATGTCAGTATGAGAAAAATAATCTTAAATTGCTGTTCCAAAAATACTCCCAAGGCTCACATAGGCAGTTCCCACTTACAGAAGTAGAAAAGCAGCAGCCACCAGCAAGGCTTCTTAGCCAGTCTGCGGTGTAAACATCATTATCAATAGACCTAGGGCTAATGTAAATTTTTCAATAGTTGTGACAGCTTATTAAGTGTCAGCGTGCAACTTCTACAGCCACAGAAGAAAGATGCAAATCTCCCACATTTTTTAGTAATAGGGGTGGAGAAAGGGTGGCTGTAGCCATTGCAAGGTGAACTACTGTCCTTACTGGTAAGAGAAGTGTGGGGCTGCCTGGATAGGTGGGAAAGCAAAGGTCACATCACAGCGGCTGGCAAGTGGAACGGGAGAATCGTGAGGCTGTACTACACAAAACCAGTAGTACATGAAATGTAGAGAATGAAAGAAAAGGCTCTGTTGCTAAAAGAAGTTCAAGTGTTCTTTTTTGAAAGCAGTCATCCAAAAGTAATTACTAAACTCTACTGTTTCTGAACACACTGAGCCTTAAAATATTAACATATGCTATTTATTTTATGCCTCAGACTGCGTGAAATGTGTTAAATATACCCAAAACATATGAGCCATCTCTTAAGCATTAGCTAGTTTAACAACTAAACTTCTGCTTTAGTGTGAAAGGCAAAGGCTTAGGTTTTCTAATCATATGAGACATCATCCTACAGTTCATGCTTTAGGCATCTCTCATGTCCACCGGCAACACTATTTGAGGCACGGCTGTAACATTTTCCCTTAATTAAAAAAGCATAAGGATTTCAAAATTTTCTTCTTTACAGAGCCAGCAGTTTGCTTCGTTTCCTTCAGTTTTACAAAGGTGAAACACAGCACTGTATGGGCAAAATGTAACGATCCCTGATGCTGCTCCGAGATGCTGACAGAACTTTGACATAGTAATTTCTTCTCTGCAGTAATTATTAATGTCGGTTTGCATGTGCTCAGAATAATGACACGCACATGAATAACTTGCTATACTTTGTGATTCACCAAGATGCCTTTGCAGAAATTATCTTGGTCACACTTTGTGCACCAAACACCATGGGGAGAACCTTTTAGTGGGGACGATTGGTAGTGTTTAATTTTAATAGCAAAGAATGTACAACTGAGCGAGGTGTTGTTTGATACTCACCCTCTCCCCAACCCTGTATAAATGTTTAGTTGTGTTTGAATGGTAGAGTCAAACAGCTTTATTCTTTGTTTCAGTCATAAAAGCCTCTTTTTTGAAGTTCTATTTCAAACTGAGATAGCTGGGGCTGTTATTTCCCGAGACCTTTACATTGTGATCTTATAGACGGTCACTACTGAAGCTTCATTGTTAATTGTCTTTTAGGAGCACAAATATACGGTCTTTTGTTTCAAATTCAGGACAACTCTATTTACATCACTGAATTCAGATGAACAAGGATGAACTGCAGGGATGCGAGGAAGGAGCAGCAGGTGCAGCCCTGTCTGCCGTACGCTACCCTTGAGCATCCATCAGATATCCAAGAGGCTTCCCAGCAAGGAATACTCCAGCACAACACAGCCACTCCACTACCCACAGCAGTAGGAGGGACACGTGCACCCCAAACATACTGAATGCAGAGGAGCTGAGCCAACGTGTAGATGAGCACACAACACATACTTTGACAGCACAACAGGGTTTTCACTCCCATGTGTCCTCGCTTGTGGCGCAAGAGGAATTCTGGGGGAGTAAGTCATAGCTGCTCTGCAGCGCTGGCTGCAATGCGGCCCTTCCACATACCTGCCACCTTGCATTCCCTCTCTATGCTTTAAACTTCTACATTTTTAGGATATTATTCCCCCTCTTTGTTTGCCCCAGCGAGAAGACGGTGCACAAACACTGAGTGAAGCCCTTCTCTGGGACACCCTGACCATCAACTGCTGCTCTTCTCCTCCTCCCTGTCTTTGCCAATGAAACCACAAAGCAGCAGCTTCTCAAATCAGAAATGCAGAGCCAAATTATCCTTGCCGACAAGCATCCTTTGCTTTCAGTGCAAAATGTCATGTACTTGCATACTTCTAAAAAATCTAATGAGCTCTTTTACTTCGATTCACTGCAAGGTAACTTTCCAGCCTATTTCTGAGAAATCACTGCAGAGAAAGGCAGGTATAAAAAGCAGAAACAACCCCTTAGTACTCACCTGCAGAGCAGGTCCTCTTACAAACAAGAAATTTTTGAATTCAAGTCTGATCTATCTGAACTACCACAGAATCTCAGTGCAGTGACTTGGCAGCAATTTCTTCTTTAGCCTTTATCCCTCTTCTTTCCTTCTCTAACCACTTTGTTCTTGAGTTCTGCAGCTAGTCCTCCCTGTGAAAATTAAAGGGCCAGCAGGTCTAAAACAACAAGAAAAAAAATCTCAAAAGTTTGCAGCATGCTGCTGATACCACAATTCTGAAGTTTATAGAGAACTCCCCCTTTTGCCTCTGTGGCTGACAGTGTGCCAACACACACAACACAGAGAAGCATGGGCAAGGGCAAAAGAAAATGCGGGCAGGATGGACAGTTTCTCAAATTGAATAAAACACACAGGCACGCTACAGAAGCAAACAAAACCTATTTTTTTTCTTTGACTCTCTAGCATAAAGATCTTACATTTTGAAAATGAGCAGTGCTGAGGGATCACAGAATTACAGGGTACTTCAGGCCAGAAATGAGTGATGCTGATCTCTGTTCCAACCTTCTGTTGGGGCTGCTCAGGGTTTTAGCTAGTCAAGATCAGAGACTCTACAGATAAAGCTTTCACTTGCACTGGGAACATTTATTTCCAAATATCCAGCTATTTCCCCTGCAGCAACTGTACAGCTCCAGAAGATTCTGGATTTTTCTATGCTATTGTCTTCCATTAGGTAATTGAAAACAGCAAGGAGATTCTCCATTATCATGGTCTTCTCCAAACGAATGAAACTTAGATTCCACAGCCCCTCCACATACAACATGTGCTCCGGCTCAGTAAGTATATACCACTTCCAATGGAGCAATAGTGTATTTATATGCTAACAATAAGTATTATTTAATTAAATTAAAGAATCTTGTTTAAGAATTACTTCAAAAATATGAAAATTTAACAGAGAAAGTTATGACTAGGTTTATAATTTGGGTCTGAATGCCAGTAGACTAATTTAGCAAGAAATTAAAAACTCCCAGATTTTCATCTTTTCTTTTCAACGTATGTTTCCCCCATCGAAAGGGGGGGCAGAACTGTTTTTGTCAGTGTTATAATTAAAATTGCTGTGCAGCTGACAGAGAGTTTTTAATGATTTCCCTTAGGATTGTAACAGATGTTGCCTTATTAGATCAAGACTTTCCTAAATTAAGAAATGTCATCGGCATAATCAAGACACTTCTTTCGGTCTCTCAAAGTAGACTGTCACAGTTTGCTTGATGACATTTGACCCTAAAGAATGAAATATAACACACATTCCTAAGAAGGCAGTTTTCTGAAGACACTGAAAGGTAGAGCATGGTACTCCAGGGTAACAATTTATATGGTCCAGTTTTTGCTGCAGCCAGAAAAAGCTGGAAAACATGGAGAGAGTGAGCCCTGACAACTGCACCACCAGCAGCCAAAGAAACTATGGCTTCTTAGCATCAAAAATAGCCGCAGCCAAGGCACGTGGCAGAGGGTCAGTTGAAATCCGGTAAAGAGCTGTGAAGCAGCAGGTATTGTGTTCCTATTACAAGAAAAGCTACACCCCTATGACACAAGCCTTAATTTTAAAAGAGAGACAGTTTACATAAAGCAAGGTGTAATGGCAAGCTTAAAGAACAGCTTCTCAAGTGCAACTTAGGTCCTTGGTGTTCACTGAAAATCTATGGAAGTCATGGGTGGAAGCAACAAGGAACTCTGTTTCTAGCTTGGTTATTTTGTGATTTAGTGTTTGTAAGGGCTGAACTAATCGAGGAGGTAAGTGCTGTGAGATGCAGGTCTTCTGGGCAGGATCCCCTAGGCACGTGCAACAGGAGGCTGTGTGGCCTCTTCCTATGTGGACCATGCAGTGTGACAGCCAGCACTCGATAAATGTCACACCAACACTCTGTCAGGACACCGCTCCAGCTTCCAATGAGCTGGGAAGGATGCATGGATCCCCTCAGCTGGGTGCACCAAAAGTGTTTAACACTGCATGAAAGTCAGTTCTAGATAATGTGGCAAGAGTCAGGACAGCTGGATGTCTCCAACAAATATGGAGCAGAGGCAAAAAAAACCTGCTGGTATCTCCTGTCTGTCCACCAAGTCTCCACAACTTCTTGGAGAGAAGCTCATTTTGACAAAATAGTTTTGACAGAAAGCTACTTTTTATTTGGGTAGTGTAGAGCTCCTAGCAACTGCTCAAAGGCTACCAAGTTCTTTCAAGGTCTGAGGAGGGCCAACCCTGTTTTACTGTGATGCTCGCATCTGCGATTCCCAAGACAAAACTGCCAGCACAGATGTTTCATTGCATCCAGTTTATATTAAGAACTCCATAAAATAATTGCAGAAGACACAACATTACAGAACTGCTGAATCTCCAAACTAGCAAGTCTCATATTTTACTTGTGAAAATGGACTATTTATCCACATGCTCGGATTTCAAGGGTTAATCCTTAGCGACGGCGATGACACTAACAACCACCAGGTCCGCGGTGGCGGGAGGGGCCGGGCTTGCGGGGAGGCGGTACCCAGCCGCGCACCTCCCCCCGGCCGCTGAAAGCGTCGGCGAAGGCGGGCGGCGCGGCACTGCTCGGAACGACTCGGTGCGGCTCGGCCCGGCGCGGCTCGGCACGGCGTAGAACGGGCCGGTTCGACTCGGTGTGGCACGGCACGGCACGGCACGGTTCGGCAGCAGCAGCTTCGGACCAGCAGCGCCCACGCGCCCGCCGCCGGGCACCCGCCTTCCCTCCATCCTCCCGCCCCGCTTCCTCCTCCTCCAGGACTCTCCACTGGGATCAACCGCCGCCGCGGCTGCTGTTGTTGTTGGCCGGCTCTTCCCCATCGAGGATATTTTGGCTCCCGGAGAGGCAGCGGCGCCCGATTTGTTGAACTCCGTGTGTGGTGCCGGTGCCGCCGCGGGGGGGGAAGGCAGAGGAGCGGGCGAGCGCCGGGCTCGGAGCCAGGTGAGGCGGGGGCGGCCGCGGGGGATGGGGCGGTGGGTGGCATCGCCGGGATGCAGCGACCAGCTCTGCCGCGCCTTCGAGGTTCTAAGCCTGGCAATGGCCCGCCCGGAACACACACACCCCTCACTCCGCCGCGGGCGGAGGCGCTGCCGGGCCCCTGAGCGACCTGCCCCAGGAGAAGTAGCCGGGGCTCGGGCAGACTTCGCAGGCGAAGGGGACGATGGTGGGATGAAGGAAGAACGCGTCCGAAGCGGCGCTGGGCACGGATACGAAGTGTCTGCGCGCCAGTGAGGAAAGGGTTAATGGGCAGCGCGCAATCTGGATTTGGGTAGTGCTTTAAAGGAGCTTAAAAAAGTGTTGGTCTGTGTGATTTCCTCGTCTAACTTTAATGTGGGCGAACGTGTCATATGTGCGAAAAGTCGGAGCAGCTCTCTGCTATCTCTGATGGATTCTTGAGGAGCCCACATGGCTGCACAAGGACCAGCAGCGCTCCCAGGGCAGGCGGGTGCCTTGGAATCTGTTGACACCGAGATACTTGGTCCAGGAGCTTGAATTTGCCATTTTAAAACAACACTAAAAATCAAAACAACGGGTGGAGATACGTTTAGTTCTCCATGTGGCTGGTTCCCAGCAGAATCCAGCTGTGGACAAGCACCTGGGTATTGCTGAAAAGAAGTTGATCACAGTTCAGGAGTATTAGTTAATAAGTGCCTGATCCTGTTGACCCTGTTCTGGTTCACCCACTCAGCTATGCGGGGGTGTTGAAGAAGGTGTCCTGCCAGTTAAACCAATTATAGCTGGCAAATAGCAATCATCAGCGTTAGTAGAGGAGTTGGAAGTGAAGCCCAGTCACTCTGTGCCGTAGTGTCTTTTCTAAACTTAAACAGCAGCTTTACCAGTCCACCAGAAAGCCATTTTTAACCCTTTGTGTCATGGAAAGCAATATTTACTTTTTAGCTCCACTTGGCTTGAGATACCCCCATAAGGGTTTTGGATCTCAAGGCTGGAAACTTGTACTGCAGATAGGGAGAAAACTGATGTCTGGCAAGCAAAGGTGATATATGAGAGTTTGAGTTGGAGGAAGAAAACTGGAGTGTTACAAAACATCCTAAAGGTTTTCATGTGGAGCATAATGTCTAGTTTTTCACAAGCTTTGTAGCGCACAGGCAGGGCCAGAGAGCAAACGAGCAGCATAGCACAGAGAAACAGAGACCTGGGTTAATGCCATGAGCGATGCCATGTAATGAAGACTTGACATAAACCATCTGTCCTAGGGCCCTAAACATTTCTAAAGAACCAAAAAGGCTCAGGAATGAGAGAATCAGTCAATGAGGAAGTTTCAAACTGGATTCTTGTAAAGACCAGGACTGAACCAGAAGGCATCAGAAATCTTGGGCATATCCCTAACTGGGGGGGGTCAGAGCAAAGCTTACTGCAAATAAATGTAGTGTTTTCACAATTACTTTCCAATTGGTAAGGTTTACAGCTAGTTATCCCTGGATGCCAGAGCAGATTTCAAAGGCAAAATACATTTCAAAAAAAAAGGGGGTGTTAGAAATTGCCATATACTTTTTTTTTCTAAAAAAAGCTCAGCTAAATGTGAAGATAAACAGTTATTTAAACAGTGGCAAATTTAATGAGAAGATTAGGACGCTTGCTGAGCGAGGCTCATGCTGTGTAAAATTCTTTGCTGCTCAGAAAAATACGTAATTTAGATCAAATGTTTGTGCATGCTGTTTGAGGTTAAACACCATCATTATCAGATTTTACTTTTGGGTAACAAAGTATAGGTTGATTAATCCTTTCAGAGTCTGTTTATTTGAATGATAAGCCACGTGCATCTGAAAACAATGAAGTGGAAATAGGTCTTTCAGGTTAAGGACTCTTGATTTTTTTCGAGGTGATGAGGATGAAAGGGTTCCTTGTCTGTGGATGTTTTCATTTTCCTCTTCTATTACGTGAATGGCTTTTGAATGTTCTGTCATTTTAAGAAGCTGGGGATAGTTTGTTAAGATCCTAATTTGCAATCTTTTTCTGAGTTTATGGTTGAATTTCTATTACTCCTTGTGTTAGCAAGCTTAGCAAGAGAACTTGCTTGTCATAAGCATTCATCGTTTTGTGGAAGTATTAATAGGGTGCTATGTGACTGTTTAAATTCAAATGTGCATTTTCAGGCAATTGCTGTTGAACAGGAGAATTTAGCCCAGTGCTGTGAAACAGCAGGAAAATTGTTGAGCGTTTGTGGCAGAGTAGTCTAATAAGGTTCACCGACACCTCAGTTGCAGTGTCATGATAAATCTGAGCAATGGCCATAAAACTGACTTTTTTTCCTCATGTTTGATCTCTTACATAGGTCAGTAAAAGGATAAGAATCTTATCACTCCTTTATTTAAGTGATATACAGGAACAAGTTATACAGGCCTCATAAGACTTTGAGGGTTCCCAGTAATGTGGGCAATATGGTACAGCCTTGATTTCAACAACATGAACATACTGGACATTATCAACTCTTTGAAAAGAATACTTTACTGCACAAACCCTTTTCAATTAAAACTTGGGCTCTCTTTATAAACATGCTAATCCCCTGTTTACAAAATGTCCAAGATAACATGGGTTGCCTAGTAAAAGGAGCAGGCTGCTACTACTGGGAACGGGGCTTTAATGCTTATTCCTAAACGGGTGAGAGGTGAATGTTGGTGCTTGAAGGTGTCTCACAGTGACCGCTCAGTCACTCCTCTGCCTTTCAACTTGAAGTGGATATGAGTGTGTATATGAGCAGGAATGCAGTAAGCAGAAGTAACACAAAACTGAATGGTTAAGATAATGGGTCAAAGTTGGAAAATACCTCAAAACAACAGACACTTGATGGACATAAGGCATCTGTAGGCTTTGCAGGCTAACAGAATAAGGGTACTAAAAGCCCCCACGTTGGGTATCAGAAGCTAACCATCTGCTGTTCAGTGATTTCCTACAACTTTAACACCAGTGATGCCCCTGAAAGGTCTTCAGGTTAAAAAGCTTAGGCAAGGTGGTCATTGTTCCCTGTGTGGTAGGGATGTGAGCAATGAGAAGGAAAGGTTTCTCCGAATCTCCTTCTGAGGGTTTTTGTGTAGTCTGTACTGAAGCAGTGAAATAATGCATCTGTTAATGTGCTTGCTTCCTAGGTAGCAATGTTTTTCATGTAACCACTCTCATTTTTCAGATGAGTGATTTTGGGATCAGAAACATGGATCAAGTAGCTCCTGTGTCTAACATGTACAGAGGAATGCTCAAGGTGAGTACTTGAGCTCTCATCTTCTAAACCCAAATGAGGGATCCCCACGCTAATGCATTTATTGAGTTCTTACTAATGTTAGTACAGAAGTTGTATAACCATGCCAAGGAACATACAAATATTCAGGTTTTAGCTAGCTTGTAACCTCTAATCTTCTTATAGAGTATTCCCGTTGAATTCAGCAGACATGTGAGAAGCACAACCAAAATAGAAAGATGTAAATGTTGCACCCCCAACCCTCTCCTCCAGAGGAGGTTTCTCCTCCCCATCTCCAAATCAGAATAATTTGAAAGTAAGAGGTAGACAACAACTGAGCTCAAACTTGTTGGAATTGGTGGTACTTTTGCCTAAACAAAGGATTGGCAGTACGGGTGGTCTTTGTATGTTTTTCTTGATGAGACTGGCAGAGGTTTGTTCTGATATGACTGGTTAGGTCTGGCTCATTCAAGAGCAATGTACGCAGAAAAAGTAAGTTATTCACTTAATACATGCAACTATGTGAAAGTCCAAAGTGATGTCAGAAACCAAAGGCAGTCATTAAATATATTTCATCTTTAGATAGACTGAGTCTGTTACCTTGTTTTGAAAGGAACTTAAAAACTGAGGACAAATGAGAAGCCAACTACAAAGACTCTCTTTAAGAGCTTCTCTCCTTCCCACTCCTGCAAGTTGCTTTTTAATCCCAGTATCAATTTTTTTAGATGGCGTTGATTGATGTAAACCAAATAAAGTTTAGGAGAATGCTTTCTGCTTTGATTAACTTTGAAGAATAGCCACGTTTTGAAGAATCAGTGAGACTCTGGTATTGCAAGTTCTGTGATGTTTTGTCTCCCCTCTTACTTTCTCTCCTGCCCACAACAACCAAAAAAAACCCATCAGAGATCCCTTAGCTTGACAGCTGTGTGCTCTCTAACACAGTGGTGATTCTAAGTACATGCTCAGTATTCAGTTGTCATATAATAAAGTCAAAATATAGTGTTCTGTGTTGTAGCTGTTCACATTTCTTTTTATTTTGGTCTGTAATCTTGAAAAGCAAAATAAAATGGTTGCCTAACTGATAGGGGAACCAGATTGTGTTAAACTTTTCTTTCCCCTTTTACTACTATTAAGTCAAGAACCTGCTTAAACATTAATGTTCCCCTATTTGAAATATGAAACTAGCACACTATGGATTTTACTCATTCACATGCCCCAGCATTTTTTCCAGTGACTCAGGCTAAGGGTCAGCTATTTACACAAAACACAGGAGTTTCCAGATCATGTTGAAACAACTTGCCCTTTCTTTTAGGTACTTAGCGATGAGTCAGTGCCTTTATCTAGTAATGTATAAGGAATTTTTTACTAGCAGTTCTGGCAATTGTTATTAACTTCTTTCATTCAGATGTGAACCTCTTTGTGGGTTTGGTTTGGCTCTAGATGTGAGGGATACCTGAACCGACTGTACACAGTTTGTCTCTGTTGGGCAGTGCTCAGTGGAGATTTCTGAACCCATGTAACCAAGGCATGGTACCATTCACTTTACTAGCTTTTTCTTCTGTGTAGTGTACACATTCATAATGTGTGTACTAGGATGCATTGCAGAGTATTACAACGTGCAACTAAAACTTTATGGTTCCTTGTGGCTTACTAGGGTTAATGTAATTTGAGGAGATTGGGGAAGAGGGGTGATACACAGCACACAAAAGGCACCTGGTGTAAAAAGACTCCAAGGCACCTGAAACTTTGTGATGAGTGTAATCAAAAGTTGGGAAATGAGAGAAAACATTACTATTCCTTTGCTAGTCCAGAAATACAGTTCATGTTGCTTTTGTATTGCATACAAATACTGCTTTGAAAAATGTTTGCCTTGCCCTCAGCTAAATCCTCTACCTTGGTGTAAGCTGACAGACTAGTGGATGCTTAAAACAAACAAGCATTTCCAAGTTGCCTTTTTCTCCAGCTCCCTGAACTGCAGTAGCTGTCATGAGCAAGCTGTGGCTTTCCAGAACAACATTCTGTCAGATGCTATTAAAAATCTCAGTAGCAGCTTCTATCCATCCGTGCATCTAGATATTACAGATGGAGTTTTCTTGTGACTAACAGGCAAGTTGCCTAAGTTGTTCTTAAAGTTATTTCCTCCGTTAATGTTCCCTCTGCCCCACAAAGACTAATGTAGGTTGGGTGATAGAGTAAAAATGCTTGTAGTTTTAGCATACACAAGTCAAATTTGAAAGAAGTTAGATTTTTCACAATACAGTGTTGATTCAAGTCACCTGTATATCCACAGAATCCAATTTTATTTGGAACACTTTTATCAGTCCTTTCTGTGTAATGAAACTAGCAGAGTTTCACTGAGCATCTGATCACTGCCTTGAAAGACTGCAAAACGTGGTAGCTCACACAGTAACTTAGAAGTAGAAATGTCACTGCAAAGAAGAAACATCTTTCCATAGGTCCTGTGAAGCTGTCTGTGTAGCTTCAAGTGATGTGGTGCAGATTAATTTTTTCCTTTAAAAAAGAAAAAGCTGCTGCATAAACCCACAGTAGGTGTTGCACTGGCAGTTTCTCAGTAACTTACTGATCCTGTACGCTGCCATCAAGTACTCATTGAATGTGCAGTTAGCTTAAAGGATTTAGGAAACAAGGATTTCTTTAAAATATGCTTGGGAATAAATATATATGTAAACATGTATCTGTTTGTGTTGATCATTATATGAACAAATTACATATAGTTAGTAAATATATATTTATTATGTAGGTGTGTATTTATTACATATATATATACACACACATATGCAAGAGTGCACTCAGTAATGTTAAAAACCTCAGTTACAGGAAAACTAAGAGCATGTTCACTTGGCTCTACTGTGGCCACCCGCTTGGCACTGGGGGCTACAAGTCAGTTGTTTTATATTCAGGTGCGAGAAGTTGTGCTTGCTGGTACTGTGCTTCTGTTTCAAAGGAACAAGTTAACTGATCCAAGATAGTGGTTGTGCAACGATCTCCAAATCGAGAAAACCTAACCCAACCACTTCCTAGCAATGAAGTTCTGTGGCAAAATAACTCACAGGTTTTGGGGTTGTGTTTTTTTTTCTGTTGCTTCGCAGCGTCAACCAGCATTTGACACCTTTGATAGCTCAAACTCTCTCTTTGCTGGATACTTCTTCTCACAAAATGAGGATCAAACTCTTCAAGAAGTGCCAACAGGATTTGATTCTACGTCTTACGGTAACTCTTCACTTTGTTCCTTAGTCCAGTCAGTAAATTTGTGGGGTCTAACATTTTGTAGCTATTCTCTTGTAAGTGCAAATTGATTTCCCTAACAAGCAGTGGTTTTAGTCACACAGTTTTTGTCTGCATAAGGTGCTCTGTGTATAGTTGGGTTTTTTTCTGTACTGAAAACAAATGGGAACTGGGATTTGGTAGCCTAATAGCTGACTGTCCATGGAAGAAGGTCTAGCAGGGATTAAAGCAAAGCTGTAACACTTTAAAAAGACAAAAATGTTGTGTGTATTTAAACTTGCTACCTCACAACCGTAACCAAAATGTGCATGTATTCTGCAAGCATTCTTTCTTGACCCTCTCATGTCTCTTTACCTTAAAAATCAAGGGCATGGGGAAGAGGTTTACAGAATTATTTACTTTTTTTGACAAAACACTGCTTTTGTCCTAACTGTAGATAGTTTACTTGATGCTGCCTTTATCTCCCCTTAGGGGAAAGAAAACACCTCAACCTCAAACCTCTGAAAACTACCAGTCCTTTGTTCTAATGTGATTCTAATCAGTCACCCAGTCTGGTCAGCAAAGCAAGTCCTAGCAGATATTGGGGATGGGTGTGGTAAACACAGAAGTTAAGCATGGTCTGGTAATGAGCTCCACTTGCTGGGTCAAGTGGAACCTGTAGATAGTCTGGAAGAGTGCGAAGAGCTGCACAGCTCCATGAACTGACTTGGAGTCTGCCAAATTCATCACCTTCATATACCCTGACATTGTTATATATCTCTGGTATACCAGAAACCTTCAAGGGCAACTTGTTGTGAGGTCTCAGGCTCTCAGATATTCAGGATACACTAATGAGTTGGTGCAGTTGTCTTCTCCAAATTCCTCCTAGCTTAATACACCGATCACAAACAAAATACCTGTCTAATCTGAAACATGTAAGCAGTGTGGTTGGCTTTCTTGAACTCAGTTGTTCTTCCAGAGTAAAATGAGGCATCTTCTGGTGAAAACGCAAAACATCTTCCTTAAAAGAAAGGCTGAGTGGGTGTCAAATATTTCCTTAAAATGGAAACTCTTTGCAAATTTGAAAATCAGTTAAGTAGTAGATTAGTAATTTGTACTGCTGTAGGATGGTGCTGATCTTGGATTTTGTTGCATTATTTAGGCAAGGGGTACCAATTTGTTTCCAGTCACACTTGTTCAAAGACTATAGAATATTCTATTGCATCTCACAGAGAGAAGCATGTGAAGGTCTGACATACAGTCCATTAGAAAACTGTTAAATACTACAAGTTAGTTCTTCACAATCCTGCTTTCATGTACTACTGAGTTCTCAAACTAAAAGAAGATCTGGCGTTATAATGAAGTCTGAGGTCAAACTATAGATGACAAAATAAGAATAAGCATTTTTATATTTCCTTTAAAAAAGTAATAAAATAGTTTTAAAATAGTAATAAAAAAGTTTTCATGCAACAAAGGCACTTGAAGTAACTACTAAGGGTGAGTGAGGATCTATGTAATGGAAAGCTACAAATATTTAATATAGCAAGAGGTGATTTTACCAAACTATTAGCACAGATTTTAGTGTTGACAAATCTTTCACTTGATATATCAGAAAGTGCATCTATGCTTTTTGTTTCTGTTTTTAAAAGACTTAGCTTCTAGCATCCTTTTCTTAGGCTTCAAATAGCGCAGCAAAACCCTGTCATCCCTTTCACTGGCCTAAAAGTTAATGTCTCTTCTTTTTCCCCTCCACCTCTTTTCTTTCTTGTAGAGTCAAACAACTGTGAATTGCCTCTGTTAACCCCATGCAGTAAGGCTGTGATGAGTCAGGCCCTGAAAGATACTTTCAGTGGTTTCACAAAGGAGCAGTGTCGGCTGGGTATCCCAAATAGTAAGTGTTTTCTATTTATAAGCCCTTTTTTTTTTTTAATGCTAAGGAGGAGGCTGAATAGCGGCTCTTTCAAAAGAGAAAGAATGATGTCAGTAGGAAATACAAGAATGGATCCTATGTGAATCTGGCACAGCTTGACTTGCTGGTATTAAAAATGGGTGCATGGAGAGCTTGTGCTCTGGCAACATAAGAATGAATCAAGTAAGCTGAGGACATCTCTGATTACGAGTGAATGCAGGAGGAAAATAAAGGACTGGGGAGGTTTTGTTTGTTTTTTAAAATTCAAGAAGGCGCTCGTTCTGAGTTCATCCAGAACTAAGTAACTTGAGTAAACAGATTTTTCATTCGCTGCCTTCTAAGGGTCAGGAGTTACTTCTAAATGCTGGATACTTTCTGTTTTGCAGATCCCTGGCTGTGGACTGAACAGCAAGTTTGCCAGTGGCTTTCATGGGCTACCAATGAGTTTAGCTTGGCAAATGTGAACTTTCATCAGTTTCTTATGAGCGGCCAAGACTTATGCAACCTGGGCAAAGAGCGTTTCCTGGAGCTGGCACCTGACTATGTGGGTGATATTCTGTGGGAACACCTGGAACAGATGATAAAAGGTAGTTAAAAAAACAGAAGGAATTTTTTTTAAGCCTTTTCTGACAGGACTCTTTCAATGCCTGTTTCACTATTGAAAGGCTTTAATTACTCCAGAAAACTAAAGAAAACTCAAAATGAACTTCCAAATATGGTTAATGAGAACCTTATCAGACCTATCGATACATTCTTGGTATGCAAAGTGCAGATACAGGTATCTGCAGAGATCATTCCTCGCTCAGGCTGAGTACCTCCTGGTCAGGTTTTATTTGGATTAATCAGTGAAATAAATGGGATTAGGAGAAGGCTACTGTAATACTCCATTGAAAAATAACAAAACCAAACCCAAGAAACAAATACAATTTATTCACTTCTTCATAGACATTTTTGGCTTTGTTACCTTAGTACATTGTTTAGAGGTAGTTCAGTGAGTGAATGTGAAGAAGTTGTAAACACCTAGAGGTGACTAAGGTGAACACTGACAGTATTATTAAACCCCTGCGTGCAATACACCGAGAGTTCCCTGTAGGCTTAGTGTAACATTCAGTAGTTGCGTAAATTAATGACTTGTCCCTTAGAACACACTGCAGTTATTGTTGTTTCTAATTTTTGTGTTAAAATTCAGTTGGCATGATAGTTTTTGTAGTTTGGTGTCTTGGTGATCTTTTTTTTTCAGAGACAGAGTGCAATGCAGCATGTTAGTGAAATTTATAGGAATAATGACCCCAAAAGACTCAAAAGAGTCAGGAGCTTATTGTGGATACAGGTCAGATCTTTAAAAGTATAAAACTAAATTCTCTGGTGTTTTTTGTCTTTTTCCAGATAGCCAAGAGAAAACGCAAGATCAATATGTGGAGACCTCTCATCTCACCTCAGTTCCTCACTGGGTCAATAATAATTCCTTAAGTAAGTATTTTAGGAAATTTGGCATGTCACATCTCTCTGTATTCTATGCATGTCGCAGTTCCTGGTTTAAAAACGACAAAAAAGGCAATGGAATAGTTACTGTGCTTGAGGAGAAAACGTCAGTTGCTACAGCCTTCTTTCCTAGTATTGTTTAATTGTCATCTAGTTCTTATCAGAAATCTTTTGAAGAGCAAAAGCTTTAAGTAAATCAGATTTCCTCTTGGTATGCCAAAGCCTACATCTGTGGAGCGGAGTGAGCACTCTGACCTCCAGCAAAAGAATCTCTGGGGAGTAGCAGAAGTTACACTTAGGCCTTTTTGAAGACTGTGGAAGTATAAAAGAGCTTTTTAAAATCTGTGGAATGCATTGCTACCACCCTCACATTGTTTGATTAGGTTGTATTTCATGCTATCAGTCATTCTCCATCTCAGTCTCACACTGCCTAGTGATGAGGGCCTTATTCAAAACCACTTAAGCTTCTCTAGTTTTTTCAGTAGCTCTGTAGTTTCCTCAAAGAACAAACAATAGGCATATTTGTGGTTAACCAGTTAGAGGGAGCTTTACAGAATCTGATTTGGAACCCATTAGATGGAGATCTTCTTGCTGACTTCAAGTAGCCTTTCCAGGAGACCTATAGCATCTATCACTCTTAGTCAGTTTTTCATGGGAAAGCTACTTTTTGGTGGCACAGCTATAGGTATATTAGTTTGTTTAAGAGTCTTCAGGGAAAATAGTCTAATTATTTTCTTTCTCTTTCAGCTGTGACTGTAGATCAAAACTCTTATGGTATGCAAATGCCTGGCTACCCTAAAGCCCTCAGTTATCCCAAACCCAGCCTTCTGACTGACATCTGTCAGACTTCCACAGGACCAAGTCTCCTCAGTCCAGAACAAGAGTTCTCATTGTTCCCTAAAACCCAACCTGATGCTGTCGGGGTGAACTACTGTGCAGTGAATCAAGATTTCCCAAGAAGCAATCTAAATTTGTTGATAGATAATTCTGGTGAGTCGTTATCTACATGATAACTGTGGGTCCGGGGCCATATTCTGTGTGTCTTTCTCCTTTGCGTAGTTCATATATAAACCCAACACTTTTCTGTCTTTTTTTTTTCCCTAAAGGTAAGCTTAGAGAACATGAATCTAGCGATAGTGGTGCAGAAAGTTATGAAAGCTCAGAATCGATGCTGCAGTCCTGGAACAGCCAGTCGTCACTAGTGGATTTACAGCGTGTGCCATCCTATGAGAGTTTTGAAGATGACTGTAGCCAGTCCTTGTGTCTGAGCAAACCTACAATGTCTTTCAAAGACTATATTCAAGAACGAAGTGATCCTGTAGAGCAAGGGAAACCAGTTATACCAGCAGCAATTCTAGCTGGCTTTACTGGTAAGTAATGAAGCAAAATGGCCACTCATCCTCTTATGTAACATCGATATTGTCTATAAATGTGTACCATGATGATCAAGTTGTATGGTTGTAAGGTATGCCTTACAACATGGAGACCACTGCTCAGGAGGAGTTTCAATTTCAAATAGTACTAAGGAATGGCTTGTAGGACTACCCAACTAAAGCAAGGACAGGCAGGAACATCAGAACACGTG
Source organism: Phoeniculus purpureus (assembly GCA_028565055.1). Taxonomy (NCBI): domain Eukaryota; kingdom Metazoa; phylum Chordata; class Aves; order Bucerotiformes; family Phoeniculidae; genus Phoeniculus; species Phoeniculus purpureus. The sequence continues at coordinate 69,423,138 of JAOXOE010000001.1, forward strand.
AAAATCAAATGTACTTTTTGATCTTATTCTGGCCTTCCAGTATCTGAAGGGGGCCTACAGAAGAGCTTGGGGGGGTACTTCTTAGGATATCAGGTAGTGACAGGACTAGGGAGAATGGAGCCAAGCTGGAAATGGGTAGATTTAGACTGGATGTGAGGAGGAAGTTCTTCACCGTGAGAGTGGTGAGAGCCTGGAATGG